>CM060624.1:12615619-13218119 GCA_030578275.1 Meda fulgida | reverse complement strand
TCACTCCAAACATATATGACAAACTTTTGTCGTTTCTTTGTCTATACAAAGAATAATCTTGTTTGGACATTGACTTTCATTGTATGGAAAAAAACATCCTTCAAAATGCCTTCTTTTGTGCTCACAGAAGAAACGGAGGTCATACAGTTTTGGAACGGCATGAGGGTGAATAAATAATGACAAAATTCAAAATTTCTTTAAGTAATTTAACCTGTAATACTCCCTTAAAGATGTGTGTGTGTGTGAGTGTGTGTGTGTGTGTGTGTGTGTGTGTGTGTGTGTGTGTGTGTGTGTGTGTGTGTGTGTGTGTGTGTGTGTGTGTGTGTGTGTGTGTGTAATAATAATAATAATCTTATAAATCATACATCATCAAACATCAAGTGATGTTTTTTGAAAATGTAAAAATGCAGAAAGTTTTCTGTGATTGGTAGGTTTAGGGGTAGCTGTATGTGTGGCAACAGTTAAGGTCAATCCTGCAACCTAACCTGTAACCGTCTGGCACCTAGACAGGGACGTTCATTTATCAAGTCAAACAGTGGCCGCAAATGACTCAGACTTTTCTCTGAAGTGGTGGGGAGAAAAGGGCATAATGGAACAAAGCATATGATTTAAGGCAAGATATAATCCCGGTCGGGCCGCAGTAGACGAGCTGAATTCAGAGAAGGAAAATGATTCATAAGCACTCTTCTCCATGCCACTTCATTCATCGTAATTCATATTGAAAACAGAACTCAGCATCCGTGAACAAATCAATACATCTCTGCAGCTGGAGCCAAAAAAATAAATAAATAAATAAATTAACTTAGGCTTTATTGAGCTTCTTCAATTATTCAACAACTGCTCTATTAAACCCCAGGGGCCTTTTAAGATACAGTAAGGAGAGGAGGGAAGCATTCTGAGCGGTGCTCACTTCCAGGTCTCGGCCCATCTGCTTAAACACAGCTCTCTCCGCACGCCGAAACCCTCAGGAGGCCAACGTTAAGAGACCTGCCTCTTTTATCTGTGCACCGTTGATGTATGGCACTCACGCTCATACGTCCTTAGCTATGCGTACTCCAGCGAAGCTTAGCTGGCGAGCAGGTGATCCTGCAAAACACCTACTACGCCACAGGGAAAATCGTCTGCCTGATATGTGGCGCCAGATGCTGATTTAGTGCACTAGCAGAGTTCTAAGGGGAAGGAGTGGGGAGTGAATAGGGCATTAAATCATAAGCTGAGCTCTGGGTTTCAGAGCGGCAGAGATGAAGAGAACTACAGTCAAGCAGAGAGAGAGAGAGACGTCACCTCGTTTAACCTCCTAGAAAGCTCTCCTGGGACCATCAAGCCTCCACCTGCACCCGCAGCCTCTGAAGTGGGTGGCACGCTGAGCTGGAATGCATGTGTGGGCAGCAGGCTAAGTGTTACTATGGGTAGCATAGAACCCACTGACCTGCTGGAAACCACATTGAGCCATCCCATAACTTCCAGCATGCACCTGTCACATCATATTCCCTGCATCCAGGACAGTACTTTCTAAAGAAGAGCTCTTAGCATCTTAGCTCACTAAAAAATGCCAAAGTGAGTGGCTTTGATCATCAGGCTGGTAAAGGATCAACAGTTGCCATTATTTATGAAGCAGAGATGCTGTTAAATGTATAAGGCCCTGCTGAGATTCTCCATTGCGTTAATATCAATGTTGGGGAGTCATTAACTAAGGGTGTGTTCACACTATAGACTGTAAAAAAAGATGGACAACGTGTCTCCACTCCCTTCCATTGCAGAAAAATGAAGCCAAAAATACTCCAGTAACTGTCATTGATAAGAACTACCTAGAATGACAGAAACCATCTTTGGAAAAAAGTTATTTGAGATTTTATTGGATTTTTTTTTTGTTTGGCTCATGTCCCATTCGTTTACATCGAGAGGGTGGGGTTTAAGCAATCAGGGCACAATCTAAATTCTTTGGCTTCACTTTTCAGGACTTGTGCGGCACACTTGGCCCATACCAAAACAGAAAATGATACATTTAGGGGGAGTTGTTCACACTTGTTACTTGGCCAAAAACGAAAATGAGACCCATCTTTTAAGAGGTCTCGGTTCACTTGTTTAGTACGCACCAGGGTTTGAATGGCAATGTTCAGACTTATTCAAATGACAGAACGGAACAATCAAGTTCATTTTTTAAGTTCAAACCTACTAAGTGTGAACAAACCCTTAGTCTTGGTTCGCTTATTGTTCACAATTTAATTTTAAAGACCAAACCTAAAGATAAAAAAACAAAACAAACACATAAATAAACACTTTCATGACAGATATTTTGCGACAGAACTTAAAGAACATCCAAAACAATGCAGCGTGCTGGTCTAAATGTGCTCGCTGTATGAGTGTACATATGATGGTATTTTTACCTGCTTGTGAAGAGCTTATAACATGCATAAAGGAGTCAAAAAAGCGTCAGGAATTCCACACAAACAAAGATCTGCTCCAAGGAGACACGGTTCCGACACCTGTACCAAACTGCAATGGGATACGTAGCTCCTATGACGAGAAAATCCAGGTATACTTGAGCATCTTGTCCTTTATAGGGTCATGACTTAATGCTAAACTGTATACTGTAGGTGAGTGAAGTGAGGTAGAATAGAATAGAATGGAATAGACCAATTCATTTAAATTAACTGGTTCAAATATGATTCACCAGGCCGTTTGAGTCCCTATGCAGATGCTAGCATATTATAATGTTTTTAGATAAATTCTGCTGTTCTTCACAATTCTTTTTTTTTTACAAAAAAGTTACATAAATGTTTTTTCTAGTTTGGTCATGTGCCAGAAAATACTTTTCTGATTACTAAATAGTAAATACTACATACCACCAATAAAACTAGAAAGCTCCAAAATGTAAAAAAGAAAAAGAAAAAAAAGTATATTACAGTAAAAGATTACAGAATATATTTAAAATATTTTAATATTAATATATTATAATATATTATATAATATGTATTTATATATATATACACACAGCAGAGGTGAGACCAAGTCATTGTTTTGCAAGTCACAAGTAAGTCTCGAGTCTTTGCATTCAAGTCCCAAGTCAAGTCCCGAGTCAAGACAGACAAGTCCAAGTCAAGTTGCAAGTCCTCGAGTTTAAGCTTCAAGTCTTAAACAAGTCATTACTGCTTTTTGCACAAATTACTCTCTCAGTGTTAATTACTATAGTAAATGAAATGTATACTAATTTACATCAGGAAGGCTTTTAAAATATGAAATAATATAATAATATATAATATTATCATATTTATTGTGGCAATGCAGATTTAAAAATAAAAAAATAAAAGTAACTGTTCATTGGGAAAATTAATCGTGATTTGCTACACATTAAGTTTAAAATATTGAGTCCCTGGTTAAATTATTTTGTTAATGCGACAGTTATTGTACTAGAACATTCCTATTTCCATGGCGACGTATCAAGCATCACGTGACACTTTTTGGGGCTACGTGCCTGTCTTTTACAAAACGTAAATCCATCCATTTCTCCCGAAAGACATGAAAGTGAGTGGCTGGTGAACAGGGAGAAGACTTTATAGTTACCTATAGGCTAAAATGTGCGTTTGTTGTGGGGGGTAATCATTTTTTTTCTCAAATTATTAATGGTTCGCTAGTACTTGTGTTTTTAAATGCCTGAAAAAGAAAAAAGAAAACATTATTTGGTTAAAAACTGTCTGAACGTGTGATAATAAATGACAACTGACACGCGCTGCTGAACACACTCTATCACGCGCTCTCTGGCTCAGTGCCAAACGTGCGAAAGCAGCGCTAATAAGCGCTGTGATCATGAGTCAATGATACCGTGCTATACTACAGTCAGTGATTATTATAACTCTGATCTGTGGGTTTAGAAGGTAGGTCAAGTCTTTCCGAGTCACAGGGCTCAAGTCCGAGTCAAGTCGCGAGTCATTGTTGTCAAAGTCTAAGTCGAGTCGTCATCTTTGAATATGTCAAGTCGAGTCGCAAGTCATCAAATTTGGGACTCGAGTCCAAGTCAAGTCCAAGTCATGCGACTCAAGTCCACAACTCTATATACTGTAATCTTGTCAAGCTACAAGCTCATTATTTAAATTAGCATCTCCAATACCGTTTAATATAATTATATGAAGTGAATGAGATTGTAGCTCAGAATCACAGAAAACCATAGAAGTTATGTTGCTTCTGCAGTGTAATGGAAGCCTTGGTTTTCTTCTATTCTATTCTTCTTTATTGTGGAATATTTGTTACACTTTCCTAAGTGACATCGGTGACCTTAAATAAATGTAAATGTGGTTTACTTCATTATTATGCTATAACTGTAATACAAAATTAATCTGATTTAAATATGTGATATAAGATTTTTGTCATGCCGCCCACTCAAATATTGCACTCTTTCTGTCCCCTCATTCCCTCCCCCCACTTGTATAAAGCAGCTCTGGGCTTTAGAGAGTTGGTGACAGGCAGAAGCAACTGAGACAGACTGAGAAAACAGAGGAGTTGCCGGAAGAGCCTGCAGGACTCACAGGGATTAGCTGTGGTGAGGGACATTGGGTCATGGCACTGCCAACCGGGTCAGACTGCTGAGAACGGAGCAGTGGGGCATCTCTTTATTCCGACTGTATCAGGAGTGCGGGGTTTTCAACTGTGGGACTCATATTAACCCCTGCTGTGGAAATTACAGTGATCTCATTACTTTTCCTAGGTATTCATACTCGTAATGCTTTAGATGTTGCCAGTTTGTCGAAAATGTACCTCAGTGTTTATCCAAATATAAAACAATGTATCTGTGCTAGAAACACACAAAATATACCTAATGAGATCAATATTGAGGAAGCACATTTTACTATTGTCCTTTTTCGAATTCAGCACCTTGGACAGCTCCAATAAGTAAATATGCCTGCAGAGATACACATTTCCTCTAACATTCGTCCACATTACGCCCTCCTTGCTGGGCGCTGAATCCAGCGGCAGAAAATTAGGTTAAATAGTAAATGGACTGCATTTATATAGCGCTTTCACAGACCCAATGGCCACCAAAACACTTTACATACTGTATTGCCTGACATTCACCCATTCACTCACTCATTCATACACCGACAGCAGTGTCAGCCATGCAAGGCGCCATCCAGCTCGTCCAGCTGGGGTTAGGTGTCTTGCAAATGGAAACCTCGACACTTGGTCAGGTGGGACCGGGGATTGAACCACCAACCTTCCAGTTTGTAGACAACCTACATGAACCACTGAGCCACTGACGCCCACATATAGGGCAGAACAAGAGGATAACGCCAGCATAATATTCCATACAGCTTCATTTAATGCTGCTATTTAGAAAATGGCCCATAGAACTAGGCATGTTACACAGCGTGGTCACACAATTACTCTACGTATGTCACTGGGAAATACCAAATATTTATGGACTTCATTGTTTTTCAGAGGATGGATGGATGGATGGATGGATGGATGGATGGATGGCAGACAGACAAAGCAAATGTGTCTCTAAATGTAATTTTACTGCTATTTCTCTCTATGATGATAGCCAAGCACATCATGAGACTTGGGCCTCACTAGCCCAATGCACACATACCCAGTGTTTGTGACTCTGTAGAGTATGCTTGGTTAGTTGGAGGCATCTCCAGTGGGAGAGCGCTCTTTGGTGCAGTCTGGACTGATGAGAAGCCAGAGATGTGGGGGTGGTGTGGGCTGGGTCATGCTGACTGCACTGAACTGGCACCAGGACTGATTAAGTTCAGTATTGCTGCCTGGAATCAATGATTTCAGGAAATCAAATAAGGTCAGTCTCATCAAACGCAGTATAGCCACCACCTAACTGCCAAATGTTTAACGGGTCAAAAAGTGCTAAGGTGATTTGGCAAGAAAAACAAGCAAAGCAGCAGATGTGGCCTACAGTAGTCTCAGCCTCAGACGCCCACAGTCCGCTCACTGACCATCTGATGCATATTACTTACAAAAAAAAGGAGAGCAAGTTCTCAATCTGAAAAGCTCTAATCTGATTGGCTGACTTTACACAATTTCCGGGAATAAAGGCACATCGTTACTTTAGGACAGAAATAATTAGTACTAGTCTATATACGTTTTCCATATACTTTTTCATGTGTTTTCTGTTAGGGATGCACAATATTTATCAACAGCATATCATACATATACATAACTGATAAGAAAAAACTGGTAACACTTTACAATAAGGTTTCATTTGTTAACATTCGTTAATGTATTGATAACTAACATGAACTAACCATGAGCAATACATTTGTTACTGTATTTGTTAATCCTTGTTAACATTGTACAGCTGTTCAATATTTGTTCATGTTACTTCAGTGCATTAACTAATGTTAACAAATACAACTTTTGATTTTAATAATGTATTGTTGAAATTAACATCAACAAATATTTGTAAATGCTGTAGAAGTGCAGTTCATTGTTAGTTCATGTTAACTAATGTTAACTAATGAAGCCTTATTGTAAAATGTTACCAAAAAATGTCTATTTCAATGAAAAAACACTATCAAATGGGATTGACTTGATGACAAATTACAAGATGACTTTTGTACTTCCAAAATTACATGAAATGTCCTATTAGATATATTGTAGTTTTTCACCGTACAGAGAAAGGGAATTTTACCATAATTTTTTTCTAAAAATGAACATCAATTTCTCATACTGAGCATTATGTTGTGATTCCTTAACTTTAAAACTAAGGGATTCACTGGGAATTTATCAGCTATTGGCTGTGACATAAAGATGATTCTTAACTTCAATCATCAAAGTATGTCAGTAATATAGGTCCATCCCAAACCCCATCTAAACAACAGTTAATAATGTCTGATAACCGATAAATGGCACGATTGTTTAACGAAAACATAATGCCACTAGTGCTTTTGCTATTTGGCGAAATGCGAGATCAGCTGCCGCCTACCAGTACAAGACACCAATCCAGCACAGGCTCCATAAAAACCCTATTTGCATGCACTATGGCAGAGTACAAATGACCCTACAAAAAGCACTGAAATGATCTGATCCATGAGAGTCTGCTGAGTGAGTCACTCATTCGGAAAGTAGTACACACTCCACACAGAGTCACTGTTGCGCATGAGGGTGTGATATGCTATTCGAGAGAAGTACGGTGCGTAAAAGGTGGCATAAAGATCATACACAGCTTCCATTAAGCGTTGAACATCCCCTCATTTACAGAGCACCAGTCACATTGTTTCCTGCACTTCAAAGTGCACTTCTGCAGTTATGTTTGAGAACAAATTACCTCCGGTTTTTATGCCCACTTAAAGCGGTATGATGCTTAGTAATGCAGCTCATTCACATTTGCTAGGCTTGAAAATGAATGGGTAGAGCATTGAGTGATTAAGATCTCCACATTTGTCAGGATTACTTTTCCAAACACACAGCGAATGTAAATTGTAACCGGACGTTCAGCTCTGCTGTAGAGTGGCGGGTGAGGTGGCTTATAATAAAACACTAAACCTAATTACACAGCTTCTGATACAGTACCACAGTAATTATAGTGAACTCTTCTGAAAACTGAGAACTTGAGAAAGAAGGGTAGATGGAGATGAAGAGGACCAGGCCATGACTTGAGAAGGAAGTCAGCGGAAGGACATGACATAAGAAGGAAGCCAGTAATCAACCTCAAGTGGATCTTCCGCTATAGTTCTTCCGCGTGGAACATAGACTCTTGACCAAAGTCCATTGAGGAATGTAAGGCCTTTAGTTTAAATGATGGAGAGAGTCCTCAAATCAATCTGTGCTTTTTTTAGAGGACATACTTCATTTGAGTACATAATTACCAATAGCTCTGTGAAGTGTACTTGTATAATAATTGCATATACACTACCTGTCAGAAATTTGGAATAATTAAGATTGGTTTAATGTTTTTGAAAGAAGTATGTTACGCTCATCGAGGTTGCATTTATCAAAATAGTAAAAATGGCAATATTGTGAAATATTATTACTATTTAAAATTACTATTTTAATATATTTTAAAGTGTAATTTATTCCGGAGATGGCAAAGCTGAATTTCTAGCAGCCATTACTCCAGTCATCAGTGTCATACAGTATGATCCTTCAGAAATCCAAATTATTATTATTATTGGTGCTCATTTATTAATAATGATTTGAAAACAGTTTTTGCTGCGTAATATTTTGTGGAAACCGTGATCATTTTTTTTTCAGAATTCTTCTCTGAATAGAAAGCTTAATGAAAAGCATTTATTTGAAGCATAAATCTTTTGTAACATTACAAATGTCTTCACTGTCACTTGATCAATTTAATTCAAGAAAAACAAATTCTGGCATGAAACTCTCTATGGTGCAGGCCAAAAGGTCCTTTTACTCACCTGTTCATAATCACATCGTTATCTATAGGGCACTGCTGATTGGTTCCTGCCGTATCAGTAGCCAATAAGCTCACTCCTCAACGTTCAAATACTTGGGTAGCATTCGTCTTAGCAGTGCAGCTCGCTTTCAGAAACCCTCCACCTTCCCCAGCTCCACCTGTATAGCTCTGCTATGGGTAATTCAGGTATGCTAAATTGTACAGCAGCAGCATCTCTTACTTGCTCACAGCAGCGTGTCGTGTATGTATTGGCAATATCAAGTCCAGAACTTGCTCTGCCGCATCAGCAGCAATAAAAGCAGCAGCAGTTTTTCTAAGAAAGATTTCTTGAGCACATCAAAATATTAGAATGATTTCTAAAAGATTATGTGACGCTGAAGACTGGAGTGATGATGCTTGAAAATGTATCAAAAGAATAAATTACTTTAAAAAAAAATATAAAAAAAGACAACTGTTATAATATTTCACAATATTACTTTTTTTTCTTTTAATAAATACCTTGGTGAGCATAAGAAATTTCTTTCAAAAACAAAAAAAAAATATTATTCCAAACCTTTGGCCATTTTAGTGTATAAAATTCATATTATATATCAATATTATTTTCATAACATTTACATTTCTTTTGACACAAGCATACGATGACATCCTACACAAAACCAGTCTGAGCAGCTCAAGTGTTGTCTGTTTGATGATGTTGCAGTCGATTCCAAATTAACTAAATTTGAGATGCGCTTCTACAGATATCCCCTGCTGAGTGTGTAGGGAGCAGTCAACAAGGTGCAGGAACCCTGCATGTGAATTGAAACACTTATGATTTTGCCAAGTAGGGCAATTTTTTTATTCTTGGTCTTGGAACCACATTTCTGTTTAACCAGGGCAGGGTTGGGCCATTCTTATCAAGCCTTTTCCCTCTGATTTAACACTATTTAAAGGGTTAGTTCACCCAAAAATGACATTTCTGTCATTAACTACTCATCCTGGTGTATGAATGAGTGAGTGAAAGGGGGAATGTGTGGCAATATGAATAGCGCTGTGGTCTGTGAAAGCGCTATATAAATGCAGTCCATTTACCATTTACGGTCATGTCGTTCCAAACCCGTAAGACATTCGTTCATCTTTGGAACATACATGAAGATATTTTTGATGCAATCCGAGTGGGGTTGAACCACAGAGGTTGAACCACTGTAGTCACATGGACTTTTTCAACAATGTTTAACTACCTTTCTGGGCCTTGAAAATATCAAGATATCCAAAATATCTTGATTTGGGTTCCGAAAGTTTGGAACGACATGAGGATGAGTAATTAATGAAAGAAATTTCATTTTTGGGTGAACTACCCCTTTAAAAGTTAATGTACATGTTATAGGGTTAGGATTCTGTTTGATGGGAATGTTGTTCTAAGAGCAACAAAATTTGCTGATCCTGGAACACTCACTTGTGTCACAGTGTAAAGATGCACAGGAGCATGCACATGCACATATGCACATGTGCTTTCTATGCCCCTACTGCATGTTGGGATGTCGCACTTAATATGCAATGAGTCAATGTTAGAAAAAGCAAGCCTATAGGCATTTTTTGAGTCACATATGTATCTGGCTCAGCAGCACGGCATAATCCTACTTCACTTGTCCATTCTCATTGAGGGATGATCATTGTTACTGCAGGCACATTTTCTGGCAATACACCATTAATTTTATACAAAACCCATATTGCAGTTGAATTTTTTATTTTGAATTGCAATTCTGCATTCTGCTTGATACCTAAATTGAAATTCAACTCAAAATTGAAATGGGAAAGGGGAAACAAACCTGCACCACAATAAAAACAATTAAATCTAAATTACAAAAATGTATAGCTATAAATGTTAAGTCATTAAAGATTTGTGCACCACAAAATGGTTGCAACAACAAACAAATCAAAGTAAATAATTAGAATCCAATTTGTCCATTCATACGCACTCATTAATATTAATTATTTAAATGAGATAGACTACTCAAAGATGCTGTTTGATTTTTTTTTAATACTTCTATTCAAGTTTAAAGTACAGACACAATAAAAAAAAACATAAGCCATACATAGGTTAATTTCCCAAATACTGTAAACACTGTGGTCGTGTGGCACTGACATTGCTCTGTTTATTTGAGAGGCATGACACAGCATCTTTTGCTCAACCAATGACATGAGTTTGGGGCGGGACTTTCCTTTGGAGCCTGTTGAAAAAATGTGGAATTCATTCTATTGTAATTCCGTTTGCGCATCTAGTAGTCAGAAATTACACACAGCTGCTGCAAATAAATTCAGCTGAATGACAGAATGACTGCATATGTAATTCACAGAAATCTATGCTGCAATAAAGCCAAACTACCTCATAAACACTAAAGCCAATGCTCAATGAAACTTTAAGAGAAAAACATTTTAGAAATGATTTGTCCATGTGACAACAATTGTCTCAACATTCATAAGTTAACAGCACAGCTTTTTAGTGAGTGATAACTGCTCCTCATCTCAAGTGTCATATTTAATATGGGGTTCCTTACTTTCTGTTTTAAAGGAAATAGTGGCATCTGTCCTTAACTGTGAGAAAGGAGTTACAATTTACAATTCTGTAAAACGCGCATTACGCCTGGGGTTAACCGGAAATTCAGAGCAAACAAAACATCTACAACTCTCCCACACTAAACATCTTCATCCCTCAAAGCTCCACACAGGAGATTCGGTGTCGCCCTCACCGTGGAAACAGATCTTTAACTAAAGCTCAGAGGTGAGAAGACACGTGCACCACCTCTTTCCTCAGCTCAGCACTTTCAACAAGCATTAAAAATAAATCATGCACAAATGTTTGTTCATAACGCAATCTGTTCATCTGTGTCTAATGTGTGTCTGATGGTGCGGCTAAATGTGTTCATATGTAATTCAGAGAGATACTCTCCTGTACACGTAGTGTTGTGAGGAGGGCATTATGTGTGCATATCCCATGAGGATTTCATCACACCTTTTGGGAACATAACACACGTATGCACTGTTATGGGAACAAAAGAGAAATAACACCTGCTCCATTTCTCTGTTATAGTCATTATGTTGAAAATTATTCAGATTATGAACATGCAAGAGGGAAAAATGGAAATGTAGCACTTTTGGTGTATTTTCAGAATGTGCAAAACAGGGTGAAATTATTTAAGTAAGTGTTGATGAGAAAGGGAACGTGAGAGGGATACTGTTAAAACAGAGTCCTGTGGAGCTGTGGTTCTGCGGTTAATGTACAGGTGAGGTGTGTTCTCTCAAAAATGGCTCGAAACAAAATAAAAGAGTCTACTTATCCCATCATTGACTCATTGCACATGAGTCACTGTGTGGCACAGCAAGAAAAGCAGAATATCCTCCACTGGGATATGATGTACTCCTATAAAGTTCTGCATGTGACAGTTTCAGGGAGCTACTCGCAGCAATACCGATATGAACATAAAATTGAGTAAAGACCAAAAGATATTAAAAAGAGTCCAGCTAAACCACTTTAGATGTAGCATTCTCTGCTAAATTCAAGTCAGCATGCATGTTTTCTTAAGCAGTGCATGATCATAGACATATACTTAGACTGATCTTTATCGCTGTATGTAATTGTAAATAATGTACATCTAATTATCATCAAGTAATTTAATACCATGATATGTACCAAAACCCACATGATGCAATCACTAGTCCAAGAGTAACCATCTTTCTGCAAGTTGCATCACTAAACCAGTAGTTCCAAATAAGTGATTGTCTTTGTAAGTGAGTGTTTGAACTATTCATTCATCAAAATATGTAGATTCATTCAGAAATGGCTCTGTGCCCTTAAAGGGTTAGCCTACCCAAAAATGAAAATTATCCAATAATTTCCTCACCCTCAAGTCATCCTAGATGTATATGACTTTCTTTGTGTTGTGAATATGGATATTTTTCTAACAAAAACACATCACTTCACTCCAGAAGCCCTTTATTATCCCCCTGGAGCCATATGAATTACTTTTATGATGGATGGATGCGCTTTTTTTGGCTTCCAAATCTAGGGTACCATTCACTCCCATTAAATCTTGGAAGAGCCAGGATATTTTTTGATATACCTCCGATTGTGTTTAGCTGAAAGAAGAAAGTCACATACATCTAGGATGACTTGAGGGTGAGGAAATTATGGGATAGTTTTCATTTTTGGGTGAACTAACCCTTTAAGGCACACTAAATCTACCACTTCGGAGCAGTATTTAAGGCTATCCCATCATTCATCATGATCAGAAACTCACGTACCCCGAAATTGTGAGATGTTGATGAAAACTTTCTAGTGTAAGTTCAATTAATTATTTTAATTTTGGAGAAAAAAGTAGAGTTTTGCACAAAATTTTGCAACTGCTTTGCATCACCTTTGCAGCACCATAATTCAATTGTATCATGTTACATATAGGGACTATTGAATAGACATTTAGAAGAGTTAAAGCGCACAGAATTGAAAATCAAAATGTGATAATAAAGCTCTGTAAAAACCTATGCATTTTTACAACACTAATCAAATGATCTACACACATCAGGTCTTCATGCCCACTTGTAGAAACACTTTGCATAAAATGTTGTAATCAGTATAAACCTATTGTTTATTGACCTGTTGTATAAAAGCAAAGTCACTCACAATCACTCTGTCTCAATAGCACAACTCATATCTTTTGCTGTGCTGCTGTAGATTAAGTAGCAGCTGAATATTGGCACAGAAAACAATGTCAGAGTATTTTAAGACAGTGCTCCTTTTGCATCGGCTAGACAATGCAGACCCTGAAAAGATGAACAATCATGAATATTTTTCTTAATGGAAAAGGTTTTTGATTCCCAACCCAAATGCTGAATAATTGAATATTTCATATTAGCCCAAATTCGTCATTTCATGTTCTCATTAATTGCGATGGCAGTGCTGTTTTGCACCATAAAATGTTTTGGAGACTCCAAACACAGGGGCAAGGTTAAGTGCTACTCCTAAAACACAGAATTATCTAAAACTCCAAAAGCTAAAAATGTATGCACCTCACTCTTAAACCAAACACACATCTGCACAAGCAATTGAAAATAATGCTGTCCCTTGCGTATACTGACTAAACTAAGCATGCATCACTTGGAATTGTCATGTGGGAGAGTCATGAATAAGTCATGAATTCAGTAATAAGAGGTTTGTAATTCCCTTGCAGTCACTTATCATTAGCGAGCTGAAAATGAAAACAGCATCAGACTGCAATTAACCGACATGTAACTTCTGATACTGTAAAGCATGTGCGACAAACACATTTTTCCACCAGAAATTACACCTTATCTTAGGTACACACAGACTGGCAGAAAATGTCCTGTTGAACAACTCCATTACTCTTAAAAACAAAGGTATAACAATGGTCATAAAACACAAACAGGAGGGATTCGAATTTCAGGTTGTGCTCTTTCTGCTGACTGTAAATCCATACTGAACATGTCTTGGGGCAGTGCATGCTGAGATCTTTGCTGACACGTGCATTTGTGGCTGTTAGAGATGGCTATTATTGAGAGAAGAGATGGAAGCTGAGGTGCTACAATAATGACATTTGTAATTGGATTCCACACAGATCTTATCATTACTCCAGAACTGTGGTTTTCCTATAGCTTGGCCAGCATGTCAGTGCCCATGAATGAACAAGTATCATTGTTGGGAAAATCAATACTTACCTCAAAAATGGTGAGATGAAACAAGCTTTAGCTTTTTTGGCAGCAAACACTTAAGAGGTGTTTGGTGCACACAGGGATAAAAAAGTACCCCATGTGTAAAATGAAATACTCTGCTGTATCATTAATAATGTGGGCCTAATTTTCTGCCAGAGGTCCTGGACATCTTGTTCAGATACATGGCATCATGAATTTGATCAAATACCAACAGATGAAAAAATCAAAACCTGACAACCTCTGGTAGAAATCTTATAACGGGCCATGTTTGGATCTTCCAACAGGACAGTGATCCAAAAACAAATATCAAAATCAAAACAAAAATGGGTCACTGTGCACAAAACTAAGCATCTGCAATGGCCATCCCAGTCCCAGACCTGAACCCTATAGAAAATGAGTGTGCTGAACTGAGTAGGAGAAGCGCCAACATGGACCTGGGAGTCTGGAGGATCTGGAGAGCTTCTGAAAGGAGGAATGGTCTCTGATCTCTTGTCAGGTGTTCTCCAAACTCATCAGACATTATAGGAGAAGACTCAGAGCTGTTATCTTGGAAAAAGGAGGTTGCAAAAAGTATTTTATAAAAGGGGGCAAATAATTGTTCCCAACGTGTTTTGGAAAACATTTATTTCCCCGATTTTCCCCCCACTTTCAATTATTTTACATCAATGAAAGGTTAGATTTTTGCTTTTTTTTTTTTTTTGGATAAAATATTAAAAGGATTAACAATGCAGATTTATTTTTACAGCCATTTTGATCATATTTACCAAGGGGGCAAATAATTCTGACCAGCACTGTAGGTGAACTACACATCACCATGTCTACACAGCAAACAAACAGTGAACAAAGTTATATTTTCTGCAAGCAAGGCAACATCTACACACCGGGTCTGTAAAAATGCTGTGTGATTTCAGTTACCCCCCCCCCCCCCCAAAAAAAAATGAACCATGCCTCAGACAGCTGACAGTAAGAACAAGTGGATTTCCTTTTTTAGAATTTTACTTTATATTTTTTATGTTTTAATGATGTAAAAGTAACCGTTACTTTTTTACAAGAAACAATCATTTAAAGTAACAAATTACATAATAGTAAGTTACTTTTTTACAATTAAGAATAATATTTTATTTTTAGAGTAACATTCCTAACACCTACCTAAATACATAACATTATTCAAACGAAACATTGGATTGAATACAGCTGAGATGGGCAGGTGTGTGTGGAACAGTCAGTCCAGGTCATAATAATACACTCTTGTTTCATCTAATGGCTCTGGATTATGTCCGGAAAATGGGGCTTGGATTGGATTAACAATATTTAGGAGATGAACTCCTTTTTCATAACAGATGAACCACAAAACAAAGGGATATAAGTACATCTGACTACAACATTCCAACAACAAAAGAGAAACACTAATGATATTGCAGAATTTTGATGTCTGGTTTAAAAGTGTGTGTTTGTGTATGTGAATATAAGAGCAGGGTTATTATGTGAGGGTGTTAACAGCAGAGTGATTCACACCCGGGACTCTGCACCCTCATGCGCCACTGAGGCATCAATAGTGTGTTATCAGACACATTAGGTGACATGCCTATTCTTGGAGTTTCCATTCAGCATGCGGAGAAACAGCACACACAGAGCAGGTGCCCGCAGGACACTGGCGCTCAAAACCATGACTGTTGTAATCTTGGCTTTGGTCATTCTCGCGCACACCTGCATGTGACATGCACAGTCTCATTAAAGTACACAAAAGGCCAAGTGAACGTGCATTACTAGAGGTGACAGTAAGGAAATGTTAATACGCTGTGTAAATGTGTGAGAGCATGTGACAGCAATCTGTGTACTGGACTATGACTTTCTCTATCTCCAGGGCTGACGTCACCTGTGCTCTCTCTCTGATCTAGGTAAAGTGAGCAGATCTCTGTCAGGAGCCAAAGCAGCGGCGAAGATAACTCATTATTTACAGACTCTTTCCCCAAATAACATTCAAAATACAGCTTAAAATATAAAAATCTGATTGTGAAAATTTGATTGTCACACCTAATAGGGTCCAACAAATATTATATGAGCGGTTTTATTTTGCATTCATTTAATGTGAAGTTTGCTAGTTTGGCAAACTAAATACAGTTGTATTCAACAAACATTAAATAAACATCAAAATTAAATAGACAAAATGTAATAAAAAAAAAAGTAAAACAAAGAAATAAAGATAAATAATAAATCAATCATATACATGAAAAGTACCTTTAAAGCCTGTCCTACCTCAGAGGTATTGTGCTTCATAAATGTATCCAATTAAAATGAAAAATAAAACAGTCATATTTTAAATACAATAAATTGAATTGATATTAGTGCTAAAAGTAATTCTTGAAAAATTAAAATCTTGTAAAAAGTATTTTATAATAATAAAAGAATTATATTATATAAATGATATCTAAATAACAGGACACCAAAGTCCACCATATTGATGCGAAGTGTAGGTGGTGTAGGTAGTGCACTAGTGTAGGTAGCGTAACTACACTAATACCTCCTCTCAGCTTCTGTCTACTCTTATCATCGTCCTCTCCCTTTTGTTCACTCACTACTGAATGATAGTAGATGCTGTGCACTGATGAACTGTGAGTGGGGCCGCCTCTTCACTCTCTGTTTATCCTACACAAACAAGTGGTTTTCTGAGTCGCCCGGTTAGAGTAAACACTGTGTCCTTTAGCTCTTTAGCTAGGAAAGAAAGAAAGAAAGAAAGAAAGATGAAAGAAAGAAAGAAAGAAAGAAAGAAAGAAAGAAAGGTGAGAAAGAAAGAAAGAAAGAAAGAAAGAAAGAAAGAAAGAAAGAAAGAAAGAAAGAAAGAAAGAAAGAAAGAAAGAAAGAAAGAAGAAAGAAAAAATGAAACAAAGAAAGGTGAGAAAGAAAAAAAGAAAGAAAGAAAGAAAGAAAGAAAGAAAGAAAGAAAGAAAGAAAGAAAGAAAGAAAGAAAGAAAGAAAGAAAGAAAGAAAGAAAGAAAGAAAGAAAGAAAGAAAGAAAGGAATGAAGGAAGAAGGATTATATTCTGCTCAATTAGTGGGCCTGTGCAACAAAACTACAATATATTTCCCATCATTCTCTGTGGCTGCAAGATAATGACACATACATAAACATCAATTACACAAGTACTCCATATTATTTGCACTTCCTATCCTAAGTGAAAAAGACATAAAATAAATATGAAAGTCCCCAACACATTTTTTTTCCTATTAAAATCACATTAAATCATAATTTCTAAATTCATAATTAGGATTTGAAGGCAGTGATATTTCACACCTGGTGAGAGCTGGCCCTCCAAAGTGTCAAATATGTGCATCTTGAGGGTTTGCAAAGTTTTTTTTGGGGGGGGGGGGGGGGGGGGGGGGGTCTGTAGCATGGTTTGCAGAGGCATTAGACATCATTATGTCTGGCTGACTATGTTCCCACCCTATGTAGGAACAAATTCACAGTCATATTCTCTGCGATAAGCGCGTGACCCTGTAGGACGTTACTGAACCGCATCAGTCGGACTCACAGTCACTGCTAATACACTCTGACACTAACAGGAGGGGGATAAATTGGTTTGATGTGTGGAGCACTCAAAGTGGAGGAAAGCTATCTGGGTCAAATTCTGCTGACGTCGTTCCACACTTCCTGAGCCACCTGACCTGAGCACACTTCATTACACAAAGGTGGGGAACGCGCTGGTCACCGTTCCGGGAGCGTGTGAACTTCGGAAATATAGCAATATTAAACAGGAACACAATGGAAAATAACCAAAGCCAGCTTCCACTGAATTCCCAGCATACTGGGGAATCTGTTACTCAACAGTTACTTGAAGTACTCATCTTCTAAATGTAATACAGTAGGCAAGAATGCCATCTTGGTTACCATAGTTATCCATTCATCTGCACTCATTCCAGGTACAATGTATCATTTATTTTTGCTCTTTGGTATTATTTTGCTGTCTGCATGTTAATTATGTATTTTTCATTAAGATACATATAGGGCCAGATTTACTAAACATGGCAAATTTGTGTTAGAGCGTAATCCCATAAAAGCGCCAACGGGAGTGGAAAGTTCTGCGGGCGATTTTACTGACAATGTGCACATTAAGAGAAACTCCTACAAATGCATATGCAATAAGGTCAGCCGCAAAAATGACTGTCCCTTTCAAAGCCTTTCATTCTGTCGAGAAACTTTGTGGCCTTTGCGAGCAAACGCACAGTTTCTCGAGGGAATGCAAAACATTTCCAAACAGGGCCTAAAACTAACTTTTTGCAACACCTGCCAATGGATGGTGATTTAAGAAAATTTACCGGCCAGCCATAAAAATTTTTGCATAAACAATTTTAGATACCAGTGAAAATTCACAATTCTCTATTCCAATTTCGATAAGACAGCTAAATTTACAAGCCTTACTAATTTCAATTTAAAACATTGTTAAAGACAAGTAAACAGTATACAGTAACAAATAATCAAATTACAAGCAAAAAAATAAATAAATACAATGTAACAAAGATACAGATGAAATAAACAATGCATTTCAAACTTTTTCCGGTAGGTCTGACAGCAGTTTTCAGGGACATTCAGGGATTATTATTAATTAATCCATAATAAAGTAACAAAAGTTATTCTGTCAAGTGATTTTTTTCTTTGTCCTTTGTTGTTTGATTAACATTAAAAACACAGACAGCAGCAGGACTGTTATGCTGCTGTCACTTTAAGAGCAAATGCACAGATCCAATATACTGATACTCAGAGCCGTTGAAAAACACTGATACTGTACACTGTACATGTTTACTTTCTCAACTTTTAACATTAGACATAACCAACTATGTTTACTAGGACACTCGCTATTTTTTTACAATTTTGTGTGAATTTGTCCACTCCATTGCAAGAAGACATGAAAGAGAGCTCAGTTTAGTATTCACCCGCTGTCTGAAACGGCTGTTTGGACAAAACTTTCCACACAGCGCAAGATAAACGAAATGAGCTCCCTTTCGAGTCTTCTTGTCAAAGCTTAAACTTTCGTTACAATGAACTGAAGCACTGGTCAACTGTCCCGAGCGTCGTTCACATTTGTTCACTTTTATGCATTGTTAGAATTCATGAAAATGTTAACCGGCCAACTGGTGAGTAACACCGTTTCATATACTCTTTTACTATTTTTACTCGCATTTGGCGCTTGTTGAGTGTTCATTTTATGCCCTGTTTGCAAGAGAACGCAAATGCATTGACAATCATTTTTCCTCCAATGTCATATTCTTTTCCTTCACCATGTCCCGTTGGCGGGTCTATTCTAATGTCATTTCATTAGTGTCACAATTTTAAAGGATGTTGCAAAATGTTACATTTTGGTAATGTTCAGTTTCCGTATTAAAAATGAATGAGTAACCATGGTAACCAGGATTTGTTTTCCCCTCATGCTAAAACCACGCCCCCAGTATGTAGTAGCTGTGTATCCTTTCAAAGCATGCGCCTTACATTAGAAATTGTTGTAATTTCTTTATGACTTTGGAATGAAATGGTTTCTTTACTGAAATGAAGCAGCTTCAATGACATAGCTAACGTGTTGCAGACTGTATGCTAAAGCTGAATGTTATTGATCAGCCTTTTGACATTCAGCTACTTCGCAACAATCCCCATTGTTCTGACTTCAGCTGAACACAGGCTCCGCCTACTCTGAACAGAAATAAATGTAATTAAAGCTGCAAGCAGCATTTAGCGGTGTTCAAGCAGCTAAGGCCTTTAAGGCCGTTAAGCACAAAAGCATCAAAAGACATTAAGTTTTATGTAGCAAGCATTAACCACTGACATCATAGATGGAATAGACCATGTTTTAGCATGATTTACCATCATACACCAAATTTAGTGTGATTTTTCATGATTTACCATGTTCCAATATGATTTACCATGAATCTAGCATGATTTACCATAGTTTCCCATGATATAGCAAGTTCTAGTGTGATTCACCATGATTTACCCTGTTCTAGCATGGTTTACCACAATTGAACACATTCTAGTATGATTTAATACGATTCTAGCATTATTTACCATAGTTTACCATGATTTACCATGTTATAGGATGATTTACCATGATATGCCGCATTCTAAAATGACTTACCAGGATTCTAGCATGATTTACCATGATACACCATGTAATAGTATTATTTACTATGATTTACCATGTTTCTATCGTGATTTACCATGATTTACCACATTACTGCATGATGTGAAGTGTCAATAAAAATGAAGTGATAAAATGTGACAAAAAATGATTTTGTTATAATAGTTATCATGGAAAAGTGGTTTGCTTTAGTGCAGAATACTGGTGAAAAACAAGTCTATCAAAGTGAAAGTGAGCCAGTAAGTGGTCTTCTACTGCCCTCTGCTGGCCATTCTACTTATTAATAAAGTGTTAACTGTGCTTTTGCAGTCAAATGTAGACATTTGCTCTCTCTCTCTCACACACACACACACAAACACACACACACACACACACACACACACACACACACACACACACACACACACACACACACACACTACACACACACAGACACACACACACACAGTTTGTGTTTTTAAGATGTTATTGTGAAAATATCTTTTAATGGTCTATTAACATTTCACATGTTTCTTTGTGGTCTGATAATATAAAACTATATTACCACTGCATCAAAATAATAAAAAATAGCTTTAAGCATTTGTTTTGTTGGCCAATGCTGAAAGCTGATAAAAAGATGAAATATGTCTAATCCTGTTGCTCCCTCTGGTGGACAACAGTGGTATTACAGCCTCCATCTTACAGTTGATGACGTGATTCATTGTTTAGAATTTACTGTCAGCCCTCTGGACATTAAAAATCCATGAAATGTTTCACAATTCTTCAAAATGACTTGTTCTCCACATGTAGAATGTTTTGGGAAGTTTCTACTTTGTGCAAACAATATATAGACATGTTACTAACACTGGGCAAAACCAGATTTATAAATAAATAATAGGTATTAAAATCCTTAGTGGTAGTCTCCTTTTTGTAACACCCTTTTCGGGGTTCACATTAATTATAATTACAGCACAATTGAGAACATGGTTTTTAGGTTTAGGGCAAAATGAAGAAATGGGAATTTGTTTTTTCACTTATATCTTGGAAACGAAAAGCTGCTCTTGAAACTCGGAGCATGTATGATTTAGTATGATTCTAGCCTGATTTATGATATACCATGTTCTTGTATGATTTACCATGATTTACCATAGTTTATCATGATTTATCATATTTTACATTGATTTACCATGTTCTACCATGATGTACCATTATACACCTCATTCTAGTATTATTTACTATGATTAACCATGTTTCTAGCGAGATTTACCACATTGCTAGCAAGTGTCAGTAAAAATGAATTGATAAACTCTGACAAAAAATGATTTTGTTATAATAGTTAACATGGAAAACTGGTTTGCTTTAGTGCAGAATACTGGTGAAAATCAAGTCTATCAAAGTGAAAGTGAGCCAGTAAGTGGTCTTCTACTGCCCTCTGCTGGCCATTCTACTTATTAATAAAGTGTTAACTGTGCTTTTGCAGTCATATGTAGACATTTGCTCACACACACACACACACAAAGACAAATGGTGTTGTTGTTTTTTTTCAATGCTATTGAGATGTGTCATTATGAAAATATACTTTAATGGTCTATAAGCATTTCAAATAATGTCTTTGGAAACTATTTATCAGATTATTCAACATTTATTCAGAAATCTAGGACAAGACACACATATTCTGTTGTATATACAGACATTTTGAACTATGTGATGGAAAAACAAAATGTTTACTGCAAGTCTCCTTCAGGATTCACATTTCTAAATGTACTACAATAGTCAGTAATAATACTTCAATAGATGAATTTTGACTAAATGTGAGTGTAAATGTTAAAATAGTGATTTTATAAAGTGTAAATAAGAATTATCGAATAATCTTAGCTAGTAGTATGACAAAATGACTATTTAAAACAGAAGGGGGCAGTAGAAGACCACTTATTGGCTTAATATGCCATTATATTCATATCATTTTCACCTATTTTAACTGTTATAGAGGCATATTTTGTCCGATCTGTCTGAAATGTATCATGCTTGTTTAGAGTCATGTGTCACATGTTCTGACTTGATTTTAAGAAGATCTGAGCATTCATTGAAGAGATATAGGCATTTGGGGACACTTGGTCAAGGCTACATATTGAAGTGACCCTATTATAGCCATCCAAATGAAGAAGTTATGCCTTTTCTGATAATTATTGATCTAGAGAGTCCAGAGAATTGTACTGCACTGGTTTTGAACATTATGATATGAACATTATATGATCATAGATGGAAAACACCATTTGCAGCCAATACAGGCAATTTACCATAGGAAGTATATGGTTTTAAAGCTTTTTAACAGTTATAGCACCACCTATGGTCCGATCTCCATATCATTTTGCATGCTTCTTTAGCATGTTATGTCACATAAGCTCATCAATTTTCGTGAAGTTCTGAGTTTTTTTGTAGGTTTTATAGGCTTTTCAGTGTATTTTGCCACACCCACTTTCTAAATGACTCTGTTATAGTAAACCAAAGGGAAAATTTCAACTTTTTTTCAATAATTATTGATCTAGAGAGTCCAGAGAATTGTCCTAGACTGGTCTGGTTCCGATCGGGCGAAAAACCAGGGACTAGTTCGCAAAAGTAGGTTTTTAACATATTCATGAATATTTAATCAACGATTTGATTGACAGCAATGGTTCTAGAGGCAAAGTTGTTCAGCATGAGGAGATCTATCAAATGAGATGTATTTCGTGGGGATGTGTGTAACACCACGTGATTACAGAGCCTTAAAACTCGTTAGCGCCAACTAGTGGCCGATTTCTTTCAAAACTCTTACAGACCTCTTGGGCCATGAGTCGAACGTGCCCATTGAGTTTCGTTCTGATCGGCCTCCGTTAACCTCGTCTCATAGGTGCTCAAACTTCATTGGCCGATGGCGGCCATGTTTTTTGAGATACGCCAATATCCTTATACACATACATGGGGCCTTGGACCAAGACACTGCATACCAATTTTCAAGTCAATCGGACTAACGGTCAGGTGGCCACACCCTTTTTTATGTTTTTTTGATGTTATAGCGCCACCTAGTGATCGATCGTCGCGATTTTTTTACTCTGACCCAAGACTGTCCTTATACACATATGTGCCAAGTTTGGTCAACCTATCTCATTTACTTCTGGAGTTAAAGCCGTTTTAGTAAAATAGGCTCCTCCCACAACGTTCATTTTGCGCCCCCTAGCAAACGTTAATCAAAATTTCATATTTTTTTCAATAATTATTGATATTCAGACTCCAGAGAACATTTCTGCACTGGTTTGGTTCCAATCGGGTGAAAAACCAGGGACTAGTTCGCAAAAGTAGTTTTTTGACAAAATTCAAAATGGCGGAAAATCTATCATGGCGGAAATGAAATCGGAGATATACGTTTTGTTCTCCAGGCTTTCAGCTTTCCACTGATATAAGACACTTGAGGCTACGACATACGGTTTAGGAATTATGAGCAGTTTCGCGCAATTGGTTGCTATAGCGCCACCTATGGGCCAATCGGGCTCATACTCTCTGAACCTCTCCTCGATTTTTGTACTACCATCTGACAAAGTTTCAAGTCTCTAGCATTTACGGTTTGGGCTGCACGATGCGTTTTACGGCAGAAGAAAAATAATAATAATAATAATAAAAATCAGTACAATTACAATAGGTTTTCAGCACTTCGTGCTTGAACACCTAATTAGGCAGCTGAACAGACTCAGGTGGGTGATACAGTCTCTCTATGTCCCCCTTTAAGAGAAAAGCTATTACTTAATGTGTAGATTATATAACAAAACAACTCGAGTTCCATCCCATAAGCACACAGACACTTTCAAAGAGCCTTACTAATTAAAAGAAGCATTGATTCCTGAATGCACTAGCTGTTCACAGGCTGGTCAAAAAAGAGAGCAGACAATCACTGTTTCTCTGAATAATACCAATATATGACCCTTCTGAATGAATGAATGTATAAATTAGATTTTCTTTTTCATATAAAGATTTTGATCGTTTGTTTTTGGCCTGGGTGACTTAAAACTTAACTTGAATGATATTTTCAAGTCAGCCTTCACAGTATGTTGTAAAGCCTTCCACAGTAATCCTTGATTACATATTTTGATCACAATGAGCTATCAGTAGTGCAATAAAAACACATGCTGACCAGCTATTTATAGACAATAAAACTTGAAAAAAAAAACTTCATTGCTCAAATGCTATTCTGCTTTTAAAAGGGAAAGTTAAAAGGGAAAATAAAAATCAGTTTATTTTCTCACCCTCTTGTCTTTTTTATTTTTCTGTTTAGCAGAATGACAATATTTTTTTCCATTCAGTGAAAGTAGATGGTGCCAAGCGGATGGATGGATGGATGGATGGATGGATGGATGGATGGATGGATGGATGGATGGATGGATGGATGGATGGATGGATGGATGGATGGATGGATGGATGGATGGATGGATGGATGGATGGATGGATGGATGGATGGATGGATGGATGGATGGATGGATGGATGGATGGATGGATGGATGGATGGATGGATGGATGGATGGATGGATGACAAAATTAAATTCAATGTAAGCGTTGCATGAATAATTATTAACAATTCTGGAGCAACAGTTCACCACATCAGTTATATTCAATTGGGGAGAGCAGGGCACAACCTAACACATTTTGGTTTTGGCTCAATTATTAAAAAAATTATTAAGTTAGATTCATCTTTTTTTACCCAAGCAACATACAAATCTGTGCTACAAATGGACACTTAAAGTTTTTTCTAGGACCTACCATTTTCTTACAGTTGCACTGAAAGTGACAGAATTGCAAATGTTACAACTTACCCCATATGCGGGGTTAATTGTAACAGACAGAGGGGTTAGTTGTAACACTTGTGTCAGACACAATTTAGTAATATTTTATCTGTATAGTTTGATATTGTTTGTGTATCTGTATAGATAGATCGATATCGATACATCCATCCCTCATCCAATCATCCTTCTATAATGGATCAATATCATGGAGAGGAAAAGGGCTGCACAGTTTTGCAAAAAAATAATACATAAATAAAATCATCAAATATTGTAATTGCAATTGAATTATATTTGTGTGTGGCAGCTGCATGCAAAATTATTATTATTATTAATAATAATAACAGTAATAATAATAAAAACAAGCTTAAAATCACATTTTAAATGGTTTATTGCATTAAAACAGGCAATATTTTTAATAAACAAGTGATCAATGCATAGTTAACAAAATTGTAAAAAAAAACAAAAAAAACATTGTGTGTGAAAGTCAAACTAAGTTAAATATATAAATAAATACTCAAACCTGAAAAGTTGTGTGGCTCCCTGTCCGTTTTAATTTGATTATCATTGTACACTTGGCGGCTTAGTTGTAACACTGTGCTACAACTAACCCCGCTGTGTAAAAAATATTTTAAGCCTAGCTAACAGTTGCTGACATATTTCAAAGCGGTGCTATGTTTTAGCCAACAAGACAGTGATTAAGGTAATATGAAGTTAGATTTGGTGACGTACACACTCAACTCAGAAACCGAAAAAAACGTATGACGAAAAAATTTACTTGCATGGTGTCAAAACACTTTTTGTCCAGTATCTTCACAAAATCTTATCAAAACTTTCCACAAATTCACGGGAGAGCATCTTTTGGCAGCGAGAGAAAAAGAGCAGAAACACAACCGGCTTGATCCTGACTAACTATGTAAAATGTCCGTGTTACATTTAACCCCGCATTAGGTTGTGCCCCGCGCTCCCCTATTCATCTTTCTCACCTCTTTGAAAGTTTTGAATGAGGTGAAAATAACAGCTCTATTTCACCAGCATGTACGTACAACATGCCTGGACTTGCCAGGTTGAAGACAATTAAAGAGCCAATTATCAGCGTGCTGTGGAGAGTGAGGCCCTCAGCTGTGGGCCAGTGGAGATCAACACCAGCATCGCCACCTGTAGAGCATGGCAAAGGTGGAGTATGAAGCTGTTCTCTCAGGGACATGGCCTGCGCACAGATCTCAAAGAGCCATCTATCACAGCCAGACATTTCCAGCCAGTCAGCATTTCTACAGCGGCCACACACGATACACACCACGCCAAGCGCTACCCATGGGCTACAGCAGAGAAATGAACAGGGGAGATAAGCGCTTATATGCATGCAGGAGATAATAGTACTGATAGCCCAAATGCCTCATTTGGATAATGTTTGGGAAAAGTTGGCATCAAGCAAGAGGACGTTCTCCCTGTGCTACGGTTTTGTTTTTCCCCAGGATAACCAAAGCTGGTTGCTTTCATTTAAAACATGAATAGCATCATTCATATTTACTGTGTTCCTATTTAGCACCCAAACTCTGGAATAGTCTTCCAAGCACTGTTCGGGAGGCACTGACTCTGTCAGTTTAAATCTAAACTAAAAAACAACTCTTTAACCTGGCATACACATAACACATTATGTGCATATTATTCAAATCTGTGAAATTAATATTAGGCTGCATAAATTTATCAACCGGAACTGGGAACCCTTCCTATAACACCCGATGTACTTGGCATCTACGCTAATATTAGTCTGTCTGTCTCATCCTTATCCCGAGATTACCGTAGTCAGTCGGATCCGGTCCCTATCCAGATCAGATGGTGGACCTGCACCGACACATGACCAAAAGGCAGCCCTGAATATTAGCAGAGACCACAAGAACCAGACAGGTCCTCCGACCCTATGACCAGCCTCGGCTCCATGCCTACATGAAGAATTGATCTTTAAAGATGGCGCCGGTGTGTGTGGCAGGCCGTCTACTCTCCGTGTTGTCATGTTGTCATGTCATGTCATGTTTTTATTGTTTATAACGTTTTTATTGTCTCCCCTGTCGTTTTTCTGCCACTCTCTTATTGTCTACGAACATCAACAATTGATCGACATTTACCAACATATGCCCAAACCGTACATGACTCATTATGAGATCCTCTCTGAACTTGAGAGTTAGTTTCTACTTACCACCGGATCCCTCTGGTCTCCCTGAGTATCGGTGCTGGCAAATGTTCAACGTCTCTGGCAGACGGCGCAGAAAAAGGCGCGGTAAAGGGCAGGACTGGCAGGACTGGCCATAAGAGTAAAGCTGGCTCTGACGGCGGGCTGCTTCACCCATTCTGTGCTGGCTCGCAACGCAATCGACGCGGTACGAGATCTAAGGGTTATACAGCGATCCAGGGCTTCCACTGTGTACATTCTGCCCGACATACCGGACTCTGCCTGTCCTCATCAACACAACTCCCCTCAGATTTGGCGAAAGAAGGCTTATCATCGCTATCTGCGTCCGTTCCGCAGATCGTCGCAAGTTCAGCGAGAATCTCCGAAGCTCAAGATGGCGCTAGTCAATGCTCGCTCCCTGGTCAACAAAACTTTTATTCTCAACGACTTCACTTCAAATGATCTGGAACTCTTCTTTGTGACTGAGTCATGGGTAAAATCAGGTGACCCAAGCCCTTTTTCTGAGCTTGTGCCTCCCAACTTTGAATTATTTAATACTCCTCGTCAGATGGGGCGAGGAGGTGGGCTTGTGACGTTTTTTAAAAATAATTTGCAATGTAGACTACTGACCACTACCAGTCCTACTAGCTTTGAGACCCAGTTGATTAATTTGAACTCATCGAATTCTGTACTAATTATTTTAATTTACAGACCACCGGCATCGAACAATTTTATTGAAGAGTTTGCTGATTTTTGGGGGGAAATTCTTACTAAGTATGATAGTATTTTAATTTTGGCCGATTTCAATATCCATGTCTGCTGTGCAGCCAATGCTTTAGCAAATTATTTTTTAAGCCTAATATCTTCACTTAACTTTGTACAATGGGTAAATGGCCCGACTCACTGTCATTGTCATATGTTACGTCCCTGTGGTCTCGTGCATATGTGTTTTCTTTTGTTTCTCTTTCTCTATACTATCACATTCTTAGGCTTGCCTCACCACTCGTCCGCTGTTGGCTGAAAGAGATGTCAATCATCATCTACGTCGTGACGTCATCTTTCCTCCCGCAACCTATCAAGTTTACCACGCGAGTTTAAAAGGAAGCTGAGAAGAACGCATGTCAGCTTGTTTCTTTCTGTCGCTATGCTTGTCGTTTTTTTGTGTTTATTTTCTGTTACAGACATTGTCCTGTTGTTTTTTCTTTTGGCCATGACGGCGTGTTCTGAGATTACCAAGAGTAATGTGTTCTGCCATGACGGCTTGTGTTCTGAGATTACCAAGAGTAATGTGTTCTGCCATGATGGCGTGTTTTGAGGTTACCAAGAGAAATTCGGACAGGTAATATGTCACGTGACGTACACAAAGCAACACTTAGCAAACTCAATGTATACAAACATCAGGTAAGGAAGTGAACGCCACCCTTGTATGTTTTTGTTATTAGTTAGAGCAGTTAGAGAGGGCGCTTTGCGCTGAAGAATTCTGTCTTTTCTTTTCTTTTTGTTTTTAGTTAGTTACAGGTTGGGATTAGATAACCGGAGTTTGTTTTGTTCTTTTCTTTCATTTGGCTTCACTATTTATGTCCTTATTCTCTTGGGTTATTTACTTTAAACTCTCAATCTGTATTTGTTTTGGGTTAGTTTTATTTTTTTTGTCCACAATAAGTATTATTATCGTTATTAGTAGTATTATTATTATTGTCTGTCTTTTTCATCAACATTCCATAAGTACAATAAACCGTACTTTATTTTCTTCACAATACTTTATGTGTCGTCTCTTGCCATTTTTATTACACTACCTCCTGATCACGACCTCAATGTTGCCCCTTTAAAGACTTTGTGTCTAAGGGTGCGTAACATCATACATTAGATCTGATACTGACTTATGGTCTATCAGTTTCTGATGTTGTCACAAGTGATATTTCCTTCTCTGACCATAAACCGGTACTGTTCTACACTATTCCCCTTCTTTACCTAGTACCAAACCAGCTCAAGCATGCTGGTCTCGTACGCTGACTCCACAATCTTGTAATGCATTTTCTAATATGTATCTGAAAGAACATCAACCTCTCATCTCAGACTTGGTACTACCCCAATTGAGTGTTGTTGATCAATTGCAACTGTTTTATAATAGATGTGGTAATATTGTAGATGCTATTGCACCACGAAAACTTGTTAATCGGAAGTGTAAACCCCAACCATGGCTAAACAACGAGATTCGGGAACTCAGACAGCAATGCCGTAAATGTGAACGAAAGTGGAAAAAGGACGGTCTACAGGTATCATACGAAATGCTGAAGACCTCTTTACACACTTTCCAAAAGGCTGCCAAGAATGCAAAGGAAAATTATTTATCGGACATCATAGCACAAAATTCTTACTGTTCTAGAGTTTTATTTTCAACAATAGATTCTGTTTTAAATCCTCCGACCCAGTTATTTCCAGAGGTTTCATCTTTATTATGTGAAAACTTTCTTAATTATTTCTCAGATAAAGTGAAAAAGGCACAGGCTCAACCATCTATAAGCTCAGATTCTATTCCAGACTGCATATTATTCACTACACAGTGGCGTAATTTTGAATTGCTCTCTTTACAGACATGTAAAGAAGACACTCTTAAATTAAAATCGACCTTTTCACCTCAGGATGTTCTGCCTTCACGGTTTCTAAAACAAATCTTTGACACAATTGGATCTGATCTTGTAATAATAATGAACAATTGTCTCTTGACAGGGACAGTTCCAGATATTCTAAAACTAGCCTCAGTCTCACCGATCCCAAAAAAGCCCTCGCCTGATCCTTCAATCTCTTCAAACTTTCGACCAATTTCCAACTTGCAGTTTTTATCAAAAATTCTAGAAAAAATTTTATCTATGCAGCTTCAAAATTATTTGAATAGAAATGGTATTTCAGATATTTTTCAGTCTGGTTTTAAAACTTTACATAGTACGGAGACTGCTCTTTTGAAAGTTTTTAATGATCCACTGACGCTGGTAACATCGTAGCTTTAATAATGCTAGATCTTAGTTCTGCATTTGACTTTGTTGATCATGATGTCCTCCTGTCTCGTCTGGAGCAATGCATTGGTTTAAGAGGCACTGTACTTGACAGGTTCCGGTCCTTCTTGTCCAACAGGAAATTCTCTGTAAATATAGGGAATCACTCTTCCACCGTAGCACAGGTGATATGTGGTGTCCCTCAGGGTTCAACGTTAGCACCGTTGCTGTTCTCTCTATATATGCTACCTATAGGTTCTATATTTAGAAGATTTGGAGTCTCTTATCATTGCTATGCCGATGACACGCAGCTATACATACCATTTAAACGTGATAAGTCTGCCTTAAATAAACTGACGGATAGCCTTCAAGAATTGAAAACATGGCTCAATAAGAACTTTCTCCACTTGAACGATGATAAAATTCAAATAGTCCTGTTTGGGCCAACTGAGAAAAGTGACATGAGCAATGTCGACTTGGGTTCGCTCACTTTATATCGCTCACTTTCGGCAAAGAACCTGGGTTTTATATTGGATAGTGGTCTAAACTTAAACAAATAAGTACAGTTGTCCGTTGCAGCTTTTACCATCTCCGGAGATTAGCGAAAGTTAAACCTTTTCTAAGTAGGAACAGTTATGAGATTATAATTCATGCTTTATTTCATCACGACTTGACTACTGTAACTTGCTATATTCACCGACTTCAACTGGTCCAAAACGCAGCTGCCCGCTTGCTCACAGGCACTCGCAAACGGGACCACATCACGCCCACACTACGTTTACTACACTGGTTACCAGTTCAGTATCGTATAGATTTTAAAGTCTTGCTGTTCGTGTATAAAGCACTAAGCAATCTTGCTCCACAATACCTTACAGAGCTGGTGACGGAACACAAACCAATCAGATTGCTCAGATCACAGTCTAATCCTCTGTTACGAGTACCCAGATCCAAGCTGAAATGTAGGGGTGACAGAGCCTCTGCGGTAGCTGGCCCCAGGTTATGGAACAAATTGCCATTACATATTAAAACAGCGCCCACAGTGTCGGAGTTCAGAAATCTTTTAAAAACCTACTTGTACTCTTGTGCGTTCAATGTCTTGTGAAAGTTGTTTTTAATCTTTGTATGGATTTAAATAGCTATATTTGGTCAAACAAGGTTGTTTTAAATGTGCTTTATAAATACAATAAACTTGAAACTTTAAGCAAAAGGAACTGGATGGATATTTGAATGCTAACAATCCCAATCTGAATTCAGTCTTGTGACGCAGCCTGAATCATTATAACACTGTATTTGTTCATTGGCCAGAGAAGAACAGCCCTGTTTTTTTTCTTAATTCTTGGGTTCCTTGTCATTGTTGCCTCTGGCTTTCTTAGTGTGGGCACTTAATTTTCAACAATATTATTGATCACTGTACTGACGCTGTTGTGTGAGAACAGAACTGGGCTGAATGATGTTTTTTGCTTGATAGATTAAATTAATTAATTTAATAATTGATGACATTATCAACAGAACTAAATCAACACTGAACTGACTTCGGCTTAATAACAGCCGAAATGCATAATTTTCCTGTCATCACTGTAAAGCTGTTTTGAAACAATCTGTATTGTATAAAGCTCTTTATAAATAAAGATGACTTGACTTGAAAACAGCATAATAGTGATGCTAAAGGCGATTTCATTTTTTTGTAATGTAAAAAAATACATATAATATTAAATATAATTGAATAATAAATGATCAATAAATATATTTAAATAAATACTCTTTTAATAAATATGTATTTTAACTATTATATTATTTATAGATATAGTAAAGCCATTTAGAGCTCAGCAGTGCACAGTTCTATTACAATGCAAATTAATAAATAAATAATAAAGAAGAGCTGTTGGCACCAAAAATAATCAAAGTCTCAGTGTAATCGAAAATAACCCTTAAAAACGAATGCAGCATTCCTGGCCAAAAGATTGCTTACATGAGCATTCACTTGATCCATCCAGGAAGCCAAACCCTGAAAGTGGGATGCAGCACTACACCGGAGCCAAAACTCTGAGAGCTGCTGGTTAGGAGCATTTCGAGGCATTTTTTAAGCAAACTGTAATTGCCAGTGATGAATTTCCATGACATCTATGAATAAGTAATATCATTTCAGCTAAAACAAATCTGTCATGAATTACACAAACACTACTTTTTTAAAACGAGTCAATGAATTGTTAATGTTGTAGCCTTTTTATAGACTTTTTTTTTTTACTACATTTAAAAAGACGAATTTAATGCAGTCCAATTCTATTTAAAATTCATAGATTTATGTATGGAGAAGGTAATGGATAATCATTGCTCATGCTGCTGCTGCATTTCAGATGCAGAAAAACAGAAATGAGAACTCCTCCTCTTTGAGAAAACATGAACTTGTTTCAAAAGAAACATTTTCTATAACAGTTTACTAATTCATATCATATCATTTTTAATTTAATCAGAATATTACTTCTCTGTACTTTATATTTACATGAACTGATACATTTACAAAAAACAACAATAACAGCATCAACAGCAGTGTTTATCTAAATGCTCTTCTATAAAATGCTTTTGGAGGATGTCATATATTCCAACTTCTTTTTGAATCGGTTTATTTACATGACTCATGCAAAAGAATCAACTCACTAAAATGAATTGGACTTTCCAGTGCAATAACAAAAATGAGATGAAAACATTTAATTATTTCCTCAACAATTTTGTGCGAAACATAACACAACCAAAAATCTTAGCATTAGTAGCATGTTGTCATGCTATAATGCTGCTTATAGAAAAGTACACTACAGTAGCTAGTTACTAAAGAAAGTATAATGAATACAGACTGGAATGTTACTGAAGACTGAACACAGAAGACTGAGCACTGCTAACGCATTTAGTCTTCAAACCCATCTATATAACATCTTGTGTGCATTATGAAATGATTAGTTTAAAGAACCATTTCTCTTGCTATAATATCTATCCATACAGAAGGAACACATCTCCTGGCCATGAAAATCTTATGAAAAGAAGGAAGAACCTAGTTCTCAATAACCAACACAGACCATACTGCTGGAGGGATATGACATTTATGGATTCATAATGCAGTTAAAGCACAATAAAAAACACAGTCCCAGTGCTCTGCAGACACACACGCGCACACACACACACACACACACACACACACACGTGGCTGAACCTAGAAGTGACTGACTCACTGAAATGAGAAAGGCTGAGTAGCAATCCCATCATTACAATCATTAACTCTAGATGTGACATGTGACCTTGATTAGATCATGCCATAACACCTTCCAATGAGGTTTGATTAGCTTTCATACATCTCCTAATAGCAGAGACATCTGCTACAGAATGTGCAGAAAGATGTTTGATTGACATTCACCAGATGTTTTTTTTTTATGTTTATGATTTAAAAATGTATACTTTCAATTTCTATTATTTATGCTATTTTAAAGGCTCCTCAATTCAGTCTCCTACAATAGATTAATATTTCTATTCATAATATACAGTGCACACCGAATTGGGTCTGAAAACAGTTTGTTCGAAGATTCAGTCTCGCTAAACCCTTTCTAACCGAGAGCATACTCTGATTGGTCAGACGGCTCAGTCTGTTGTGATTGGCCCTTTACTATATCTGAATTTCAGCTCCGGAGGCTTCATCAGTGCTTGATACACAGTGATACGAACGGTAACGATGGCGTCTGTTTTCCTGTTTCAATTCCAGCGTGGGACCTCGTACTTTTGAAGCGCATGCAAAGTGGATTTGCAATGCTTGCAGCGTCTTCTCTACATGTCGACAACAAGAACCAATCTCTTCCAGGAAGTAACAGGAGACTTTAGGAGACAATAACATTGTAGCAATGTTCAGGGAAGAAGGAGGCGGGAACCGGCGAACAATCAAAATATAATTTATTTTAAATAAAACAAACAAACAAAAATACCGCCAGCAGCCCCTCGCGGACGACTGCTGGCTACCGAAAATAAATATAACTAAAATAAAATACAAAAACAAAACACAACTAAAATACAGGCCTGTTCCTCTCTCGATCATCAACGTCGTCGCTCCTCCTTTATGCTTCCGCTCCTCCGTGAGAGATGCGAGACCGGTGTGCTTCACAGGTGCTGCTCATTAGCAATCGCACCACCGGCCTCGCGCCGTTCTCTCACGCCCCTCGGCCGTCCTGTTCGCCACATACCCCCATCGCCCCTCACAGGCCGGGGGGTACTCACGAGCCTGTGCCTACTCCCCCCCCGGCGGCGGCGATCCCTGGGGGGTATGGACAGACAAACCGAGGGAAACGGAGACGGAAGCATGAGGAGCGACAGATCGAGAGAGGGGAGAGAGGAAAAAAAAATTGGTCCGGTTCCCACAACGCGCTGCCATCTGGTCCCCCACCAGCTAGGCGATCTCCTCCGCGGTGCCTGGCGGCGACGCTGGGTAGCCCTCGGTGGACGGCTCGACGCTCCTCCGCCGCCCGGTGGACGGCGACGGCTCCTCGGGTGCCTTGGGCAGACGGTAGGAGTCCCCCGCTCCCTGCTCCTCCCCTTCACTGGTGGACGGCAGCAGGCTCCGGCCCACGGCGAGCGGCGGCGACTCCTCCTCTCCCTCCCGGATGGCAGCCGCCCCTCCAATACCCAGGCGGCCGGCAGCGAGCTCGACCGTCCCACCGGCAACTCACTCCAGCGCCCCGCCTCGAGCGTCCGTGGCCGCGAGTCCCCCGCTCCCTGCTCCTCCGCTCGCTCGGCGGATGGCAGCAGGCTCCGGCCCACGGCGAGCGGCGGCGACTCGCGCACCATGCTCGATGGCACCGCGGATTCCCCACACCGGCGAGGACTCTCTGACAGCGCGTTCCTCCCTCTTCCCGGGTTTCGGCACCAGTGTAGCAATGTTCAGGGAAGAAGGAGGCGGGAACCGACGAACCATCAAAATATAATTTATTTAAATAAAACAAACAAACGAAAATACCGCCAGCAGCCCCTCGCGGACGACTGCTGGCTACCGAAAATAAATATAACTAAAATAAAATACAAAAACAAAACACAACTAAAATACAGGCCTGTTCCTCTCTCGATCATCAACGTCGTCGCTCCTCCTTTATGCTTCCGCTCCTCCGTGAGAGATGCGAGACCGGTGTGCCTCACATGTGTTGCTCATTAGCAATCGCACCACCGGCCTCGCGCCGTTCTCTCACGTCCCTCGGCCGTCCTGGTCGCCACATACCCCCATCGCCCCTCACAGGCCGGGGGGTACCCACGAGGCTGTGCCTACTCCCCCCCCCGGCGGCGGCGATCCCTGGGGAGTATGGACAGACAAACCGAGGGAAACGGAGACGGAAGCATGAGGAGCGACAGATCGAGAGAGGGGAGAGAGGAAAAAAAAAATTGGTCCGGTTCCCACAACGCGCTGCCATCTGGTCCCCCACCAGCTGGCGATCTCCTCCGCGGTGCCTGGCGGTGACGCTGGGTAGCCCTCGGTGGACGGCTCGACGCTCCTCCGCCGCCCGGTGGACGGCGACGGCTCCTCGGGTGCCTTGGGCAGACGGTAGGAGTCCCCCGCTCCCTGCTCCTCCCCTTCACTGGTGGACGGCAGCAGGCTCCGGCCCACGGCGAGCGGCGGCGACTCCTCCTCTCCCTCCCGGATGGCAGCCGCCCCTCCAATACCCAGGCGGCCGGCAGCGAGCTCGACCGTCCCACCGGCAACTCACTCCAGCGCCCCGCCTCGAGCGTCCGTGGCCGCGAGTCCCCCGCTCCCTGCTCCTCCGCTCGCTCGGCGGATGGCAGCAGGCTCCGGCCCACGGCGAGCGGCGGCGACTCGCGCACCATGCTCGATGGCACCGCGGATTCCCCACACCGGCGAGGACTCTCTGACAGCGCGTTCCTCCCTCTTCCCGGGTTTCGGCACCAGTGTAGCAATGTTCAGGGAAGAAGGAGGCGGGAACCGACGAACCATCAAAATATAATTTATTTAAATAAAACAAACAAACGAAAATACCGCCAGCAGCCCCTCGCGGACGACTGCTGGCTACCGAAAATAAATATAACTAAAATAAAATACAAAAACAAAACACAACTAAAATACAGGCCTGTTCCTCTCTCGATCATCAACGTCGTCGCTCCTCCTTTATGCTTCCGCTCCTCCGTGAGAGATGCGAGACCGGTGTGCCTCACATGTGTTGCTCATTAGCAATCGCACCACCGGCCTCGCGCCGTTCTCTCACGTCCCTCGGCCGTCCTGTTCGCCACAAACATATTTCATTTAATCATTTGTCGTGCACTTCTATCTTTAAAACTTTGCAGATCTTTACAGTCACAACCAGCTCTATTACACACTGCGTTAAATATACTATTTGAAAAAGCATAATAGGGGCACTTTAAGATATTTATGAGATTGTTGTACACAAAAAACACTTTCAGTGCTTTCCAGATGGGACATCTGTAACGTATGTTTGCATGGGGACTTATTCATTGTTGATATGTTTTTAGCACTTTTTTAACAGCTGTTGCACCAACATCTAAAAACCATTAGGGTGATTGTGTTCTCTTTCTCTTGCTAACATGAAAACATTTATCAAGAAACCGCACATAGAACACTACTTAGGCCTACTACTGTTAAAGTACTGTTGACCTAGTTTCTCAATTTCCAACACAAACTTTGCCAAATCCTAGAATCATATTTACTAATGTACATGAGCAATCACATTACTCAAAAAAGAAAAAGAAAAAAAAAGAAACCAAGGTGGTTATTTCTTTTATGACTACATGTTTTAAATAAAGCTGTATAACAAAATGCATCTTAAAAAAAATATTTGAAATAATTCTGAAAACTATTTGTTTTATAGCCCCCAGGTAAGTGTCCTTGCCTGTAACCCTTACATGTTTGCACCATCAACACTCCTGCCTGGCTTTAGGAGGGTAATCAAATAAGAGGCTGCGTAAATCAGGGAATCCAACAACAAAACTGACCCCTTGATCTCCCCTTAAGTCACCACTGCAGCAAACCACAGCCACCTCAGCAGTCATGTACTTCAAGGACACGCTGGAGTTTCTCCATAATTAGACAGTGTTCATACACAAACAGCATAGCATTCCAATTACGCAAATCTTAGGATTTCAAATTTTGAAACAGATGCACGGAACAATACTTTTGTCATATCAAATATTTTTTGCTTTGTTTTGTTTTCCATTGAGGTGCACTTATTATGTTAGTCAGGTTTTCTTACGTCAAAATATTCATAATTCAGATTTATAAAAATATTTATGGTTTATACATGTTAAGCTCAATCAACAGCACTCATGGTATAATGTTAATTACCACAACAACAACAAAATAATAATAAAAAATTCTGAGTTACAGTGAGGAACTTTCAATGGAACTGAATGAGGCCAATTCGAACATTCAAATTTTCAATTTTATAATTAAAATGTAAAGCATGTACAGAGCTAACATGATTTAAGTAGGCTAGCTAAATTAACAATGTCATTTTAAAGTTATATCTAACTGAACAATGTTATTGTCATGACAATGTAACACCTAAATACATAAAATGACAAGAACAACATTACAGCTCAAATAACACAGACGACATTTTAAAAGAAGAATTAATGTAAGTGCTTTTATAAAATTACATGGTTAACATTTCTGCTGTTAAATTGTCCAAAAATGAGCACTGTAACCTCTAACTTTTTTCCAGAAACTCATCATAAACAATATATCACAAATGCTGTCCACTGAGCTTGACTTCAAGATCAATCAATAATGCTGTCTGACTTGTCCATCCTTTTGGTCAAACTTTCCCTTCCTCTTCCCTTTGCCAGAGATCCATGCATACCCCTAACATTCATTTGTCAGTGTCATCAAAGGATTCGGTTTCTGAGCGATAAGAGTTTTTTCCCCGTTCTTGTCTCATTCCGTCAACTTTCTATCCACTCAGAACTGCTGAAGGACAGAGAGAGGTCATCTTAAGAGATTCAACAAGACACTGGCACGCAGAATCACAGGTCTATACTCCCCAAGGGGATCAGGTTCTACTGACACCTGCCTTTCAGGGCCGGTCCAGTGCTGAGATGTTGCACTCGCAGGGAAAATTGATACAGGCCGATAGATCGAGAGGAAGCACATCTAGCCACAAACAGATTTCCCCCTCTTTTAAAGCCAGTAGAGCAGTCCTCTGTAAATACGCTGAAATTTGACACAGGAATATGACACCACAGTGAATAGTGCTGTGTGTGCTTGTGGGCTTTACCAGCTACCACACGTAAATAAAAGTGTTTAAAGTAATGGACACATTCAATAAATAAATTCAATCTGTATCACTGAATCACCACCCTTCTGTGGAGTATCCCATTGCACATTTAGCTCAGGTTTCATTTCATATGCGTGAAAAATGTTTTTGCTGACCTGTTAATCACCAGACACACAATGCGAGCTAAAAAAAAAAAAATCCTGTAGGAGAGGGGGGTTTCAATCTGAGAAAACAAAATGTATATAACAATAAATACATCAAGTGAACATGTATGCTTTCTAAATACTGATTGTAAAGGTAGGAAAAGATTCAGTGTCAACTTAATATAAAGTAAATATTTTCCAGACAAAAAAAAAATATATTCATATTATTTTCCACAGTAAATAACTGACCATCATATTTGAAAATCATGAATATCACTACAAAGCTCCATGATGATAGTTGGTTGCCAAGGCATTGCTATGGGGTTGCTAAAGTGTTTTTGAGGCACAATTATGATGCAGTGATGAACTAAACCATGTACCCTATACCCTGTTGGGGGGGAATTAAAGGTGTCACATTCAATGTACACTGTAAATATATATTTTTTTCCCCTGATTTATTATCACATTTTTTTGTTCAATCAACTTAGATAGTTTATGTGGTTCAGATAACATAATATTTTGAGTTTCTGTTGATAAAACCAATCTCCTTCGATTTCAATGAACTACAAATTTTAAGGCAACCAGGTTACTATCTTTAAGTTAATCCAACAATACATTTTTACAGTGTAGGTATTTATTTTTGTCCTCCAGGTGAAAACTGAAAACAAACAGCATGAATCAATTTGAAGTCATAATAACAATTCTAAATACGATAAACACACAACCCCAAGTATGAACGATAACAATGGTGACACTTGCTAGAAAGCAGAGCACAACTAATAATTAATGAGTCTTGTGAACTAAACTTTCGAAAACTGTAGCCTATATAAAGTTAAAGAAATGTAATGCCACTTTTTGGTGGGAAATGTTGGTGCAATGGGAGCTGCTGTTTCAGCATCTGCTTAGTCAACCTAACAATGTCCAGACTGGTAACTTAATTACTTCCAGACCTCTTACTTGAGCATCCTATAGGAAATGCTGCTGCGTTGGGTAAAACGATCACTTTTGAATCTCCAGAGGGGAATAATGGATGCGGAAACTTAAAGCACTGCCCACAGTCCCGTGAGACCAGCTGGCTTCCTTTGTATAAATGAAATTAGTGAATTACAGTAATAATAGCGGATAACTTATAGAAGTAATTTATTAGCCTTTACAGTCATTTCACAAATGAATGGTTCCTTACTTTCACGTTACCCGCAGGGTTATGTGAATATTGCATAAGAGACTTTGGTTAAGTCAGGCTTTTTTACAGGAATCTCACCCTGGATATATCAGTGACATTTTCCACTTTTGCACATTTAGGGCTACCAGTCCTCTGAGCTATAAAGACATTAGTGGTGAAAATGTTGCAGCCTGGTTCATTGATCCAGAACTTTGAACAACCCCCCCCCCCCTCCCATCTGTCTTCTTTTTCATGTCATTCTTTTATCTGTTAGAGACCTCTTTCTCTTTCAAATACTGACCCATCAGTTGACATAGCATGTCACTCTGTCTGTCTCACTCTCTCCCTCTAACTGACAGCTATGTAAAGTGTTGGTGTAATTTATAGTAATACTTTCAAAACCACTAAGAAATCTATTTTTAAATATACTTCTTTTGAAGTGTTGGTGCTAAATGTAAAAATATATAGTGTAAACGATAAATCACGATTGAGATTTCTGCTGGCTACTGTATACAGGCCACCAGGGCACCATAAAGATTTTATCAAAGAATTTGCGGACTTTCTATCAGAATTAGTATTGGCTAACGATAAAGTACTAATTGTTGGTGATTTTAACATACATGTAGATAATGAAAAAGATGCATTGGGATTGGCACTTAAAGACATTGTAAACTCAATTGGAGTTAGACAACACGTGTCAGGACCCACTCATTGTCGTAATCATACTCTAGATCTAATATTGTCACATGGAATAGATGTTGATGCCGTTGAAATTCTGCAGCAGAGCGATGACATCTCAGACCATTATCTAGTCTCATGTAAATTACATTTAGCCAAGGCTGCAAAGCCGACTCCGTGTTATAAATATGTTAGACCTATAAGTTCTGCCACTAAAGATTGCTTTATCAATAATCTTCCTAATCAGTTTTATCATCTCAGCATCCCGGATAACTTAGAAGAACTTGATATTGCAACAGAAACTTTTAACTCTCTCTTTTCCAGCACTTTAGACGCAGTTTCTCCGTTGCGCTTAAAGAAGATTAAAGAAACACAATCACCCGTGGTACAACGAGCACACTCAGGCCCTTAAGAGAGCAGCCAGAAAAATGGAGCGCAACTGGAAGAAAACAAAACTAGAGGTATTTCGGATTTCATGGAAAGAGAGCTCGATTGCTTACAGAGAGGCTTTAAAAGCTGCTAGATCTGTTTATTTTTCAACCCTATTAGAAGAAAATAAACATAATCCTAGGTATTTATTTGAAACAGTGGCTAAACTAACGAAAAAGAAAGCTTCAAGCACAGAAGTTTCAGGCCAACACAGTAATAACTTTATGAACTTCTTCACTTATAAGATTGATAATATCAGGGACAAAATTATAACTATGCAACCGTCTACTACAGTATCGCATCAGGGAGTGCATTGTAGTCTCCCTGAGGAAAAATTTTATTCATTTGTTGCTATAGGAGAGGAAGAATTCTACAAACTCGTTAATTCATCTAAATCGACAACTTGTATGTTAGACCCTATACCGACTAAGCTATTGAAAGAGATGCTTCCAGAGATCATAGATCCTCTTCTTAATATCATTAATTCGTCTTTGTCTCTAAGATACGTACCAAAAACCTTTAAGCTGGCAATGATAAAACCGCTTGTTAAAAAAACGCAACTTGATCCTTCAGAATTAGTCAATTACAGGCCGATCTCAAATCTGCCTTTTCTGTCAAAGATATTACAAAAAGCAGTATCCTCACAACTGTGTTCCTTTCTTGAAAGAAATTATATCTGCGAGGATTTTCAGTCAGGATTTAGACCGCCCCATAGTACTGAGGCAGCTCTCATTAGAGTTACAAATGATTTACTTTTATCATCCGATCGTGGTTGTAGCTCTCTATTAGTGTTACTTGATCTTAGTGCTGCATTTGACACAATTGACCACAACATTCTTTTAAATAGACTAGAAAACTATGTTGGCATTAGTGGAATTGCACTAGCATGGTTTAAATCATACTTATCTGACCATTATCAGTTTGTAGCAGATGAAGAGATGTCTTATCGATTACAAGTTCAGTATGGCATACCACAAGGCTCAGTACTAGGACCGCTGCTGTTCACTCTGTACATGCTACCATTAGGACATATCCTTAGGAAACATGGAATTAGCTTTCACTGTTATGCCGATGATACTCAGCTGTATATTTCTTCAAAACCTAACGAAACGTACAAATTCACAAAATTAACGGAATGCATAGCTGATTTAAAAAATTGGATGACTAGTAATTTCCTACTACTAAACTCTGAAAAAACAGAGATTCTAATTGGACAAAAAAACTTCCACATGTAATAACCTAGAATACTGTCTAACACTTGATGGCTGCTCTATTAAGTCTTCGTCGTCGGTTAGGAACCTGGGTGTGCTCTTTGATAGCAATCTTTCATTTGAAAGTCACGTGTCTAGTATCTGTAAAACCGCATTTTTCCATCTTAAAAATATATCTAAATTACGACATATGCTCTCATTAACAAATGTGGAACAAGTAGTTCATGCTTTCATGACATCAAGACTAGATTATTGTAATGCTCTACTGGGTGGTTGCCCTGCACGCTTAATAAATAAACTACAGCTGGTCCAAAACGCTGCAGCTCGAGTTCTTACTAGAACCAGGAAATATGACCATATTAGCCCGGTTCTGTCAACACTGCATTGGCTGCCTATTAAACATCGTATAAATTTTAAAATATTGTTGATTACTTACAAATCACTAAATGGTTTAGCTCCGCAGTACTTGAGCGAGCTCTTAACGCATTATAGTCCTTCACGTCTATTGCAATCTCAAAATTCGGGCCAGTTGATAATACCTAGAATATCAAAATCGACTGCTGGCGGTAGATCCTTTTCCTATTCAGCACCAAAACTTTGGAACAGTCTTCCTACCATTGTCCGGGAAGCAGACACACTCTGTCAGTTCAAAGCTAGACTAAAAACACATCTCTTTGACCTAGCATACACATAATATATTATAGACTTCTATAATTCAATGTTAGGCTGCATAGATTAGGTCAGCCGGAACTGGGAACACTTCCCTTAAATCCTGATGTACTCGTTACATCATCATAAAAAGAATGGCATCTACGCTAATTTTAGTGTCTTTGTTTATCCCGAGGTCTTCCCGCAGCCTACCGGATCTAGGCCGTATCCAGATCTGACTAGGAGCTTTGCCTGGACCCGATGACAACGCAGTGCTGAAGTGCCAACTAGCCTCTCCCTATGGAGGATCCCTTTCCCACTCTACAGATAAAACGTTGTGATTCCGGTTCGCGTACCCACCCCGAAGTGATAAAATAAAACAAAATTCTGTATCAAATTACAGTTACTGTAAATCTGGCCTCTAGTTCATAAACGCCAGAGGAGAACTGGCCCCCAACTGAGCCTGGGTTCTCCCAAGGTTTTTCTCTCCATTAGGTCACCTGATGGAGTTTTAGGACACCAGTAGGTCACTTGATGGAGTTTTTCGGTTCCTTGCCACTGTTGCCTTTGGCTTGCTCAGTTGGGGATATTCAAATTAATTAACCAAGCATTAATACCATTGATCAGCCCTACCAAACGTGGATGTTTTTTCCACTAAGAAACAAACATTGTTATGTTATTTGATTGATACTGTGAAGCTGCTTTGATGCAATTTATATTGTGAAAAGCGCTATATAAATACACTTGACTTGACTTGACTAAAGTGCACATTACTTTGAGATGCAGAATTTGCCATAAAGTGGCACTGCAAGGACTGATGTTAAATGTTTAAAGGGATAGTTAACCCAATTCTGTAATCATCAACTCAGCTTCATATTGTTTGAAAATCAATGGGTGGTCAAGCTCACAAAAAGAATTTATAAATTCAATTTTTTTAACTTTTTAAAAGTATGAATTAAGACACAACATTTTTTTTAGATTAATTTCCTGTTAAAATGCTGTTTGGTTCGTTTTGACATGAAGAAACATATGGAGTTTAGATTTAGTGAATGAGTGAGACAGATCAATTCAAACTGATTACTCAAGTCTGACACTGATTTGTGAGTCTTTTGGACTGATTCAAGAACAGGTCCATAAGAGTCATAGTCATTCTTTCATGAATTGGATCACACTGATTTTGGAAGAACCATTAATGTATCTTAAAGGAATTATTAACTTCAAAATTAAAATTCTGTCATCATTTACTCACCCTCAAGTTGTTTCAAACCTGTATTAATTTCTTTCTTCTGTTGAACACAAAGGAAGATATTTTGAAGAATGTTGGTAACCAGACAGTTGATGTACCCCAATGACTTACATAGTAGAAAAAAAATACTATGGAAGTCAATAGGGTACATCAACTGTTTGATCACTGACATTCTTCAAAACATCTTCTTTTGTGTTCAGCAGAAGAAAGGAATTCATTCATGTTTGAAACAATTTTAAGTGAACTATTCATTTAATGGATTTGAAAACCGTTTGGATCCAGAAAAAAACATGAGCCAGTTCTTAATAAGAACCAGGTCTCGATATCCAACAATAGGACTGAGTAGATAAACTATCCCTTTGACAGTTGTCAGCTGTGACCCCATACTAGGAAGTAACTCACAGCGCAGGCAAATAGACAGTCTCATCAAATCAGTGTTCAAAACTGATCTTTTCCACATTATTCCTCACTATCCTCCTCTTTGCCTTTTTCTTGCCGTTCCTAAAATGAATGATGAATCATGTAGCAGCAGCTTAGCCCACTCATGGAAGACATTAAAACAATTTCTACATCAGTTCCCCTGTGGGAAAGTCAGTCAGTGCAACAGGTTAAATGCCTGTGCGAGAGAATGTCAGAGATGATAATTACTCTGTTTTAAAGCTCCAACCTTTAAAACAGAAGACAAGAACCCTTGAGAAAGTTCAAAATATATATATTGTGTTGTACAACGCCTTTACCTGCCAGAGAAGCAGACCCCCTCTTGAGGCCAGTGTGACATGTCATTAACTGCTGCGCTTTGATTTAGAATACATCATTATAAATGAGACAGCAAAGTTGACACGTTGCAAAACTTATAATGTTGTAACTAATTGTGCACAGATTCCTCTGTGAGAAAGACACCAATTGTGACTTGGGATGAGAGGAAAATAAAGTGAAGATCTGAGACAATACTGTTGACTGGAAGCCAAAAGCAAAGTAAATCTCAGCACAAGTAAACAGTAAAAAGTATCCAATTAACTTTCTAAATAGGCGTGAGAGTGCAGAAACGATGTTAAAACTGTTATTTTCCTAAGTTTAATGGCAGCACAGTATATGTTATACTGACACCTATTAGTGGGGATGTACTTCTGAAGTTTGTACCTGTTGCTGCGGTTTACTTTGTTTTGTTAGTTTTAATCTTTATATTTTCACCTATATTCTCTGTCTCTGTATCTATACTTCTTTCATTCAAATTAATATTTTCAAATCTCTTGCACAACACCCAGTTACACCACATAAGATCACATAAAAGAAGTAGCCTACAATGGGTTGTGATTACCACTTCATGTTGACTTTAAGAGAAGTACAATTCAGTCTTCTTTTATCAATATACCAGGCAACTTTACAGAAACAAAGACACATCCATTCTTTCCCAGCGTTTTACATAACTCCTTAATATATAACATCTAAACAAGACAAAGACGGTGAGTCAAGATCACTCTATTCAAACAGATTTCAAAAGGCAGTTCTGAAGTTCAGTTTCTTTAGACAACGGATCCCAAACTCCGTTGCTATGCCACCTCTGAAAGAGAAAACTATATTTAGATGGCCATTATTATGAGGCTTTTCACACATCACGACCAAGATAGATGGAGGAGGTGTAGGTGTGACGACCTATCTTATGCTTGTTAAACGTGCATTACGCAGCGCAATGCCAATCTGACTTTCCATGTGTGCCATAGTCTTGGGAGAGGACTAACATGCTCCTACAAATAGTTTTTGTTGTTTTTAAACCACTATTTCCAGTTGTAAGGACAATGTTTAAGGAGACCTTCATGCTCTAAATCGTAAAGCGTCATTCAGCACATCAGCTCTTGTTTAGATTTTGACTAGAGTTTTAACCATGTATCTAACATTGTAAAAAAAAATTACAATGATTTAACTCATCAAAATAAGTTAAAGTTCCCCCAGTGGACAATCATTTTATCCCTTAAAACTCATCTTTAATCATCAAAATTACATATTTAAATCCAAATTTGTTAGAATGGTTGCTAAATAGTTATTTGGCAATTAGTTAACATTACCTCACATGGCCTATATGACATGAGCTGAAAAGGAAAATCATTTCAAGGGAAGAGAAGACCAAGTTATTACATTTTGATTAAAAAGCTGCAAACTCCCCCCCCCCCCCCCCCCCCCCCCCCCCCCCCCCCCCCCCCCCCCCCCTTTGGCAGCACAAGCACCAATGAATAATTCAGAATTAGACCAGGAATGTGCATTAAGTAAATAGGGTAAATTTGACTTTAATAACGTACTTTAAATAGAGAAGGACTAATAAGCTGCTATGGCTGTTCTTGCAAGGGCTACATACAAAAGCCCTCAAAGACTGTTCTCTTGGGCTCTTGTAGTCCACACAGACAAGAACACTTCCTCGATTGATGTTAATGTGATATCCTGACTGATATGTGAAATGAAATCATGGACATGATTTAGCAAAATATAGGATATTTTCTGCATCAAAATTTGGAACAACTATAGATTTTAGAGTTAGTCTTGGGTCTGTAGCTTAAACAACCAGTCAATTAGCTCAAAAAATGACAAAAACACAATAAAAGTATCATAAAAATGGTCCATTTGACTCATGCACTATATTCAATGATTTCTAAACTGACACCCTTGTGTGAGGGACTCGGAGAAAGCTGAAATGTAAATGGTTGGATGAATTACTGCAATGCTGTGATCCAGACCTCTGGAATGGCCAGCGAGAGAGACTTGAGTCTGCTGAGTGCCACCTGATTATCAAAACATTCCCATGTCAACCATGTACATGTATGCTTGTGGATAAAGAGAGTTATTTGTGGGACACGTGTGAGTGTGGGAATGAAACTATAAGATAGGCTGCAGAGTGACAGTATAAACCTAAACGATCCAATATATTTCTATAACTTAACCAAACTTGACTTTACTAAAAGTCTCTTATATTTCTATAAGGGAAATCGAAGCTCCACTATTTTGAATGGTTTAACTGACCAAAGAACAAACATCAACTTTGTAGAGAGTATAGGGCCTTGAGGAGCAGCAAACCGGCCAATGACTGCATGAGACTGAGTAACAGTAGATTTAGAGATAAGAGTGTCCAGAGGTCTGGCAGCCCTGCAGCACTGGGGTCTGCCCTTCTCTCGCCGGCTCCTCTAATGAGACTCACTCATCTCACACTCCAGGCAGGTGAGGAGGATGTGAGGGGGTGTCAGATGTTGTGAATGCATAATCAAATCATTCCCCCTATACTAAAAAAAAAAAGTAATGATAAGATAAAAACTTGACCTTCAAGTTTTATTATCTGCAATGCAGCGATTAGTTTTATCTGTCTGGCAATAGCTATAGATAGCTGTCTTCCCCGATATTTTTATGTGACTGACTGCACATGATTTACACTTTGATTCAATGTTTATTTACAACCATGCAGTGAGAGGAAGAGGAAAATGAAGAGAGTTCTGCTCAAATCACTCATGCCTTTGCACGCAGTCCCTGGCCCTTGTGAGAGATAGAGAGAGATAGAGAGAGAGAGAGAGAGAGAGAGAGAGAGAGAGAGAGAGAGAGAGAGAGAGAGAGAGAGAGAGAGGAGGGGCTGGCAGATTTTGTTTGCGGATTCTGAAATTTTAATCGTGCAAGATCAGCATATCTGCTGTGGTGTGTGATATTCGGCAGACATTACACTGTCTCTCTGACTTATAGCAGTTTTCTCCAAGAGCAGAGTTTCTCCACATTAGTTTTACAGTATTTTGAAGGCTGTTGCTCATTTGATTATATATTGTTTGTTTGTTCATTCCCTTAAAAGTCCAGTATTGTACATGTGTTTTGTGTTATTACAAAAAAATGTAATAGAAACTATTATACGATAAAAACTACTAAGAGCAATAATTAATAAAACAAATATTTTTTTATTATAATTATGATTTTACTAGTAATGATACCAGATAATGAGTAGCAGACATCCTGATTTGAATAAAATTGAAACTGCAGAGCTAAGTAATTAATTTTTTTACAAAAAACATAAAATATGTAGGCACATAATTGGGGAAAATGTACTCAAAAATATTTATATCTAAAAAATATTTATATAATAATCCTTACATTTAGTATAAATCTAAATGGAACAAGGGAATGAACCATTTCAGTTCATATGATTTGTATTAATAAATTAAAACTTTTTTTAATTTATATATACAAATAACATAAACTGAAATGGTTCATTCCCTTGTTCCATTAAGATTTATACTAAATGTTTTATTAAGATCAATTTTTTTATTAATATGTTATAATATATAATATTAATAATATTTTGAAATAATTATTTTTGAAATTTTACAATTCAATTTGATGGAATTTTACTACACAATTGAAATTTGTAAACCTTAAATGTTTTTTGAGTGTTATTCTGGAAATGTGAGCCTGGAATTTTTACTTGTCAAAATTGAATAATGCATCTGTTGACCTGGAATTATGCCATTAAAATTGCATTATACACAGCATTGGGTGTAATGCATTACTAAGTAATTAATAACTGTAATTTAAATTCCTTACACTTGAAAAAGTAAAGTAAGGGATTACTCTTATTTGTTCTGTAATTTAATTACATGAACTTCAAATGCAATTGCATTAAATACTTTATTTGCTGTAGAAAAAAGTCTAAATATATATTTATTAATTCTATATCTATATTTAACATCAAAATATAATGCCTAATGTTAAAATGTTTAAATGTAACCTTCTCCCTTTACATACTTTGGTTAGTTCAGGGATAACTTGTGCGATTTTATGAAAGAATTAAAAGAGCAGTTTCATGTCTTTCCTTGAATTGTTCCACTGGTCGAGATTGACGAGATTTAGAAAGCAATTTAATAAGTAATGCAATATTTTTTAGAGAGAGTAATCAGTTCAGTAATATAATAACACTGTTGAAGATGTAATTAGTAGCTAATAATTAATTACTTAATAACCTAATAACATCATATATCATCGATATGAACCATGCAGTACTAGACAAATTCCATAACAGATATCGGATTGAAATTTTGACTAGTCTAAATTGCATTATGACTTGTAACAGTGAGGGCACTAAAAGACTGTCAGTAGCAACACAAAATATCAGGCACTTCAGGTTGCACTTACCCTTCACATCAAGTTTGATTGCACTGCGTATGCGTCTCTCAAAAATCTCGATTAACCCTGAGGTTTCCATTTTCCAGCTTCTCAACATTAACCAACCTTCACCATTGAGCTGAACAGCCGGTAGTGAACTTGTGAATGCTACCCATGCTCTTATGGCCTCTTCAGAGGTAAGGAGAAGCTATGTGGCACTGGTGACCACTATAAGCACTGATATGCTGTTGAATAATGATAACCTTTGAGAAATGTCAAGAGTTACCAGTACAGCACATCTCTATCACTTAGATATTACGTTGTGCGTGCCTGATATTGTTCTTACAGGTCAGGACAGACCATGTTGCCAATTTCCAGTAATAGCAGTCTCACCATGGAAACATAACGCATGTACAGTTCAAACACGAGAGCTGTATATACAAATGTTTGTGCTGTTTTGAGAAGTCCCTAAACGTTGTAGTTACAACAAAACTCTGTTTCAACAAAAAGTTACAGGGTTCAGAAGGAGGCCTTCATGTTCCCAGGAGATCTCTTATTGACAAGGTCAGCTTGTACCTTCTGAGTACAATATTATTCAACCCGTTCTCAATCCCAAAGCGTAAAATACTACCGCTTCCCGGGGGCGTTGTTTGGAGGCAGCCAATGAAAACTATAGGCAGGGCATTATGCTAATTAGTTACAAATCTAGGTCCGTGCAGGAAGTAAGACTGGATTTCCTGACGACTCGTTTCAGGCAGTTCAGAGTTTGTTCTTTCATTCTGGAGACAATAAATCCATGTGCATTTTGATCTTAGAAACTTTGCAGATATTTTACATTCACAAACAGCTATATTACACACTGCATGAAAGGTGATATCCAAAAAAAAGCATAATTGGGGCACTTTGAAGCAGGGAGATTTATTATTTAGACTATTTATATCCAATTACACACTATTTTTAGGAGCCTGTTGCATGCAAATTGTCATTGCACCTTTTTATTCAATTACTATGGTCTTTTGCCTTCTGACATGGAAAAACATTCAAGTTGGTGTTCTTTAAAAGCTCAATGTCACCTTCAATCATTTTCCAACTGTCTGTTGCTCTCTCCGGCAGTCTCCTCCTCTCTATTGTCCCCTCTCTGTTTGAAAGCATCATTATTAGCGAATGTATTTAATTAGCCCTAGGGCAGATGAGTAAACACTAACAGTCCTAGCAATTATCCATAAGCCTACAATTACCTGTGCCATGATGCCATAAGCAATGGTATTATTACCAATTACCGCAAGAGAAAATGCCAAGGGAACTTACTATAGTAAAAGTTCAACACTGCAAAAGAATTGCGGAATAAGTTGAACACCCAATAATGCCGGGAATAATAACTTCCTAAAGGTCAGCATAAAACACAGACAAAGCTAAGTGTAAACGTAAGGCTACAAAGCACAGGGGATGTCAATGATGATGGATGAATACGAAACTTGAGGACTAATGCAATTTTTCTTAAACAAAGCAGTTTGGAGGTGCTCCCCACAGCTTGGAAGCAGTGCTGCAAAAAGGCAGACATATTCTGCGTGAGGCGATGTTACAATACTGTCAGCTGCACTGCAGCAAAAATTAAACAGCACAACCTCCAGTAGCTCAGATCCCTGAGTAGACTGCTGGAAAAAGAGAGGGAGAGGGAGAGAGAGAGAGAGAGAGAGAGAGAGAGAGAGAGAGAGAGAGAGAGAGAGTCTCACACACACAGTCAAGCTGAGAGACAACTGTTCGCTTTCACAGGTTATTCATACTGTTTTCAATCCAAACTGTTACCTGCATTGTAAACATACCTAGCACAAGCTACAGGCTATAGCTTATACATAAAAAGCATTATTCTCAGGCACTTTGACAACCAGAAACTAATAAACCAATACTATAAAGAGGGAAAAATACCATTAGCCTATCGGTTGGCACACATGCTTTGACACAGTGGTGAATTCCTGAAAACAGTCAGATATCTCAACACTAAAACGTATTCACTGACATCATTAAGGTATTATCGCTGTAAGCGGAATTTAATTAAAAAAAGAGTTTGTGTTCATTTTCTATTGATTGTGCCAATAAGTTATTTATGAAATGATGATCCAGTAATAAAGAAGTATTATAGCTGGCCATATATATTTAGACTTGTAGTGTTGCCACTTGCTGTATTCTAAAAAGCCAAATTGGGAACCTGGATTGCAGTGAAGAAGTGATGCTGTAGTCCCTGCAAAGTATGTCAGGTCATGGTAGTCTGCTACGTCCGCCATAGCCTAGTACTAAGAAGCGGCTCAAAAAAGCCCACGTGTAACATGCTATAGTCCTAGTGATTAATCAGTTACTAGGTTAGTAAACTGATGGTTTTAAACCAACAAGGGTTTATCCATTAGCTATCACCATTGTGTCATATATATAAATAATAATAAATGCACTTCCGAAAATCAAAACCTGTAATATATGTGTGTGTAGTAATATGTTAACACTGCAAACTGCCTTCTGCAAACAAGAAGAAAGGAAACCATATTGCACCCAACTGGTGAAATCAAAGAAATCTGTGCAATCTGGATCCAATAAACAGAGAAAGAAAACAACAATATAAAATAATATGTGGTGAAATGAGATTGCATCATTTCAATCTTCTGTTTGCATGAACATAGTAAAACAAGGCACTTTCTCAGCACACCTCAACATTAACCTGAAATCCATGAAAACAACAATGTCTGGCTATGAAACTGAGATATATCTCATCACCTATGTGCACTTTATGATCTATGCTCTTAGAGTTAATGGGAATTTTAGGTGTATCGGAATTTAATGCCTAAAACATACTTTACACAAATATGTGATTTCACACGATAATACACTTTGAAATACGCCAACATTTTCTAATACAGGTTACGCAAAACAAGACAGACACCACTGCAGGCAACTATGGTTTCTCTTTTTTAGGTCAACATTTTGGGCAGTTTTTCAAACGTTCACATCTGCGTTTGAGTGTCTGGCCTAAGAATGAGAGCAAATTCACCAAATACATGAAGTGTGGGGGAGGGGGACTTTAAAAGCAATGCGTATCGTGAGAGGAGTGGCGTATGGTTAGGAGTCACCATCAAGCAACTTGCAGGTGATTCACATTGATCACTACACTACATAAGGAAACCCAGACGGGCTGCCGAGACGCAGGAAACTCTGTAAGCAGTTCTGACAGATGAAAAGATCTGGCTGGTGCAGAGTTGTTTGATTTCAACAGGGTGCAGCAACCATTTCAACAAAAGGAAAAAAGGTCTCTTACACACAAAAATCATACAACCTACAAATATTTTTTGTTAGCGTTGCACAGTTATTGTTATAGCCTTCTGGGACCCAGGAATATACTTTTGTCCACTGCAGTGGACCTTATATTTTAGTGAATTTCTCTGAGACCATATATGACACAGTTCTAGATGTCCTGTAAAGAGCACATTGAGGACTTTTTAGAGATACCAAATGTTTGGAAGTTTCACCATGACAACAACAACAGCAAACGCTTTTATCCAAATCGACTTACAAATGAGGAGAGCAATAGAAGCAATTAAAATAACAATATGCAAGTGCTGTGGCCCTTCCCTGTTTAGTCTAAAGCAGTATGCATGTTTTTAGAACAGAAAAAAAGAAGAGAACACGGTCTTTAAAAATGACTGACATTAATTTAGAGATCAAATTTAACATCTTATGGAAATATGATAATATTTTGTAATGATCTAAAACTGACTAATTTTCAAATTGTTTGTCATAAATCAACATCTCAGGAAAATGTTATGGGGTTTCCAATCAAAATATGACTTTCTGTAGAGGACACCAGGACTTAAAGCATGTTTATCAGGCACTCTGGGAGACATGACAACTGAATAGGGACAAGTGAATATTCTTATGAAATATTACTAGATATTATTATAAAAATATTCTCAATTATTACTCCCATTTTGTTATTATATGTTGCCCCAAGAACGCATTAATATGCAAATTAGATCTAGTGTATAGATACATTGTATTGACTACCCATTTATACCCACATGTCGCATAAAGTAAAATGGTAGATCATTTCAGTCCATTATATCTTTTATTATATAGTTGAGAATCATCTTTATACAAAGTTTGGTTAAAAAGATCCTGAAGCTTTAAAATGTATTTGTGAATGAAAACAAAATCCCATTCTTTTTTCCTATACATGTTATTTCATGTCATTTTATTGTTTTAAACAAACTTTTAAACAGTCCTGGTCTCCATCACAGTGCACATAGAATAACATATGAACAAAATATATTTTTTTCAACAACAAAAAAGTCTACTTGTTTTTTATGCACTAAACAATGTACTAAATTCAAACAATGTACACTTTTTTCCAGGTTCTCAGGAGGATAGATTGAAAAAAAAAATCAATCCCACACATGACTGTTGACATCACCACTACTACAGCTCAATTTTGCTCAGTTATATCAAAATATAAAAGGTGCTATATTCAAGAAGGTTATGTAAGTGCAAGCTTCATGTGCTATTAAATAGCTCCATTATCATGTGGCCTGAATAGGCACAAGCCTGATGTAACAAATAAACATGACCTATTCAGTCAGTGTGATTACTGCAAATTACATTTCAAAGGAAATGATGTACCAAACCATCAGCATGAGGACACAAAAAAGGAGGAGGAGGGGGGGGTTCTCTAATGAGGCATCTGATAGGCTTTGGCCATGTCAATAAAAATATACAGGTTTATTGTGTTTGTGTGGAAAGATCTGGCACCTGCATCACTCCATACATTATTTGATCATTTTCCTACTTGACACATGAAATGAATGGGTTATTCTTTGCCTTTGTGAAAACAGATTATTCAAAACTGACAAATTCTATGTTACTGTCAGGGTTGGACAAAATTCATGATGTAAGAAATGGCTCCCTTTAATCTCTTTCAAACCCTAAATAAATGTTTACTTGAATGAAAGGATGAAAAATGTATTGGATTGCAATTTAATGCAATTTTAACAGAAAAGTGAATATCATTAGTCTAGTCTAGTTTCATTCATTTTGGCAAATTATGTATATTTATTCAAAATAAATAGTCCAAAACAATTAACACCATTTTTTTTTTTTTTTTTGGTCACATAACTCCACAATGTGAACAACGTTGTTTTCAGATAAGATAATAAAAATAAATATTGACTTTAAAATGTGGTAAATTAGAGAAATATGGGAAATAAAGAAGGGATGCACACATACTGAAATCCTGGCCAATGCTGAAAAGTCAATAATTATTTCCAAGTTATGACTGATGTTTAAATTCTATACTATTATGTCTAATTAAATTAAAAATGAAACAGTAAAAACTGAAATCAGTCATTTTAAGTATTACAAGTGAAATTAGGAACCATAATGTAAAACAAATTATATCACTATATATATATATATATATATATATATAGTAACATAATATCTAATATTCCTGGAAAAACCTATTTGATCAAATGTTTTCAGGTAATTTATACTGAAAATTAAATTATTATTTTTCTAAATATCAATTTCATTTCATTTTATTTCTTCTTTTAATTTGAATTACAGTTCTCCTTTCTTTTTCATTTCATTCATTGAATTAATTTCTGAATGGTGCACAATCCTGCTTACTGCAGCATCTCTTATCCAAAGCGGAGCAACAACATTTTGTGACAAAAACATTTCTAGCTCATTTCATTCATTCTATTTTGATTCTTAACCATAAAGTGTGATCTGTGTTCCAATCAGCGAAAGCCTTTATTGCCATGCATGAATCCATGTCCTGGAGCATGAAGAAGCTTATGTGCACAAAAATCAGTTCAATAATGACTGTAGCTCACGCTCGGTCCTGAGACCTGGACTCCAGCGCTTGTGAGATAGTGCTGAGATGTGTTGTGAGTAAAACAGAGACAGGTTCAACTAGATAATTCCCCATCCAACACCGGTAGCCCAGAACATGGGAGACTGCAGAAACACCAGTATTGGGAACCTGGGACCCTCCAAATTGCTACATGATTTATTGAGGCAGTCTGAAACATGCTGTTACAAGCCATGTGAGAATTATCCACTTTAATCAGTGGGGATCACTGACAACACGGGGAAAAAACAACATAAAAAAACTTGCACACACCTTTGTTATTGTCACAGTTGCGATATATGGTTATATGTGCATGCAGTGCAGATGATTTATTCCCACTGCATATGATACAAATGCATCACATCTCAGCAGAGAGAATAAAGGAGCATATTTCACAGATCATTTATGCTTGAAATTATATTGTACTTTAGAGCAATATCTGCTGATGGATTAAATTTGATAGCTTAAAAGTTTAGGGGAAAATATTATGACTGATAAGTAACAGCAAATTGAAAGCATTCAATAAAAGTACAAACACAGATTTATGTCTTCTGGAAACATTCCTAATACTTGGAACTATAAACATGAATGTAATCTGAATTACAGCCTTACTAAATCATGTTTTTATAAAGTATATAAATTTAATAAATTTAAATTTATATACCATTTAACCCGAGAGCTATTTGTAATGCACTTGTAAAACTGAACACTTGTAAAAGTACAATTTGTGTGGACTTTTATGCTGTAAACTAATAATAAAAAAGTGAACAGCTTCTACTGAACAGCTTTTTTTCCTTTTTCAGACTTCAGATCTTTATAAATTCACTGTTAATCAGAGTTACTTTAGTATCATTGAGTTACTATTATAGTTTTAATAAAATATTTATATTTTCATTTTCTATTTTAATATCAGTAAAATGTATTATAAAAGCTATTATAGTATTATTATAGTAATTTTGTTGTCTTTGCCAATTATAACTTTTTTCTTAAGTATGTCAATATAGTTTTTTTTATATAGAATTGTTAGCAATAGCTGAAAATAAATATATTTTATATTCAATTTTATTATTTAAATTAAAACTTTTTTTATGGTTTTAGTTTTAGTGATAATAACTCTGCTGGTAATTTGTGTAAATCTTTTTGATGAGCAATGAATATATAAGTAAAATGTACAAAAACAAATATTAAAATCTGAATTTTTATTTATTTATTTGTATACCAAGAGAGAAAGAGAGAGAGAGAAAAAATATCTTTGGTATTTGAATCAACATGAAAGCAAGATGTTAAAAGTTCCGGTCCCACATGTTGCATTTACGTTATAATGGCATTCACACACAAGGATGAACACAAACCAATTCAGACTGTTGCTTAACCATGAACGCTCGCTGATGGATGCAACTACAGAGAGCACTTACTTTGTCCTCTGGGGGTATCAAGGCTAATGCCACCTTCCAGGGAAGCCGGCCAAGAGCTATAAACTGTACCTGCTTCGCTGTGCCGTGTGGCGCTGCAGCACAGGACCAACTTGATGGCAGCTTTATGTAAATGTCTACTGCGTCTAATGTGTTGCAGAGGGGCCATGGACCGTCCTTGTTTTAATTGGACTGCTCTATATGTAAAGTTTATTCCATTAATGAGAACAGAAAGACACAGGCCATGAATATTATCGGCATCACACAAACACAGCTTTGAGTGCAAGAAGCACTTTCAAAGACTAAGAACAAGTCTTTATCCCTGCAGCATGCTGCAAATGCAGCAGTCGGTTACATCAACTGAGACACTGTGGGCTATTTTAGCTAAATAGCTCAAAAAAGTAGGACTTTTAGTTGTACAACAACCACGGCTAAAGTTTCATTACATTGACACAGCGGAATTAAACTGCTGTTGTCGACGTGACAAAAAACCCATGAGAGATTGTATAAAAATCTCCTTTCAGCTCTCTTCTAATTAAAATGTTTTACACTGCTCAATATAGTGTCCTATATTACTCTGACAGCAATAATTTATTTTGCACAAACATGAGAATTGCATGAAGCAGATATACTTCAGCAATATTCAGATATTACACGACCCAGCAGGATCTTTGTCACCCATTAGTGCAAAGTGCGCAAGAGAGACTAACAGAGAGGGAATGCTGATGAATGTTTAGAAACATTCGAAATAGCGGAAACCACTAGTTTACTAATGGAAAAGCAATGCTGAAATGGCTAAGAACAATAGAGAAAGAATTGCTTTAAACAGAGGAGCCAATGGTTTGGGAAAGTGATGAACAGGGAGAACACGATTCGTTGTGTCCCTATGAGAAGAAACCCAGCTGTGCTTTACCAATTATGACATTCTCAATGTCTGCAATGTTTCCTGGGTGATTCTTCATTTAGAGGCACTTGACTACTTGAAATCTTGAAAAATGAAAGTTGTCCATCTCATGATCGGATCAAGACCCGCTTAACGACACTTCAATCACTCTCAAGTACCCCATGTCTAAAATGTTAAACATATTGCCACCAAAAAAAAAAGACTAAATGGCTACAGATCTGTCCCTATTACATCATATTCCAGTGAACTGATCTGAGTTTATAGGGAACTTCTTTAAAGCTTTAGCTTGGCATGCTAAAAGTTTATTCATTATGTAAAGCAGCTACTACAATTTATTTGTATTTTTTTACTAAAACGTTATGATTGGTGACTCAAAAAAAATATTTTATCATTTAGTTGAAATGACCGGATCAATTCACTAAAACCCCCCTGTAGTCAATCATTTTATCCCTTAAAACTTGTCTTTGATTATCAAAATTACATCTTTAAAAAAAAAATCATGTGAAAAAAAATTCTTGAAAATAGCTTGAATGTAACTCTACAATTTTGCATCATTTAGTGTACGCAGACCCATAAATTAGGTGGAGCTAAATGCAAATTAGCTCCACCTCCACTCACTCAAACCAGCTCAGAGATCCACTCAGTCAACTTTACTGTACTAAACGCTGTACAATGGTATCTCTCTCTACAATGCCAGACACATAACGGTAATTAATATGATTAGCCTTTTGTTTGACTACATCATCAAACAGCTAATAATGTGTTGGAATGTTACACAAACCATGTTCCCGTTGGTCATCTCGGAGTCAGAAAGCTGCCTAATGAAAATCAGCATCCTATAAATGCTTTGAACAACTTAGAATGTCAGTGGAGAAAGATATAGTTCATCATAACATCGTATACCATATCATACACCCGCTATATTGCTAAATGTACACGATTTTTCATTTCAACATAAAATTATACGAGGATAACCTGGCTTCTCTTGAGGCTCCCCTGCTTCACAGCAGTTAATTAGTTAATGATATGCTAAAGCCTGCACACACACATTGATGTGATTGGTTACAAGGTAGTTTGTGATGTAAGAAACACCAGCGATTTCAACCCGCGTTTTTGAGACTGTCTTTGGTTCACTGCAGTTTTAAGGAGAAAAATACTCAGCAATGGTGTTGACATGAATTTGCACATGGCTTGTCTTAAAGCATATTAAAAACACCACATAGACATATAAACAACATTAAAAACTTGATCTTCACCACAGGGGGTCTTTAAATGAATCAGACATCACAACACCACTTCTAGAGAGAACATTCTAGATTGTTGTGGATTATTTCCTCAGCTTACTTGTGTACAATACACACTGATAAAAAGTGATTGCAGGGATTTGTCATGCTAGTCAGAAAAAAAAGCATCTACATTACATAAAACCAAACTATTTTGAAATCAGCTGAGTTACTGTCACACTACTGAAAAATGTAGTTAGGTTCGTATTGTTAGCATGTCGCTGTACTGTTTGTTTGTTAATAAGTATTCCTGCACGACTGCAGTATCCAACTGTTGCATATTGTCCACTCACATTGCTAGATGACATCATATTGCTGTGCATTTGCATAAAGTTGAACTCTGCTCAACTTTGGTGCGTCGCCAGTGGTCACATATGTTGCCTCAAATCGCCAACTGTCATTGAAAACGAATGACTTCTAGTCACTTTGTTGCTGTAAATCACTGTTGGTGTGAATGGCCCTGAACAGGCAGACTGTTTAATCTTGTCTGAACAGGTAAGAGGTAGTTAGGTAGTTAGTCTGTTGAGAGGGAAGCACAAAGGAAATCAATTAGGAAGCTAAAAAACAAGTACACACACCACAAAAATATATAATTATTTGATTGAAGAAGAATGAGAAATGTACAACCTGCAATTTGTAATACAAGTGTATTCCATGACAAAGATTGTTTCAGTCACTCAGTATTAATGTTAAAATGGTGTAATATTTATTAATTTGATTGTTTCGTTGTGAGTGCAGTGCACTTAGACAAATACAGACAAATTACGTTCTCCTGAAAACTTGTTGCATCAGTCCTGATGAATAAACAGAGTTTGACAAGCCATTATTAGATACAACAAATCATATACTACCGTTTGGGGTCAGTAAGATTATTTTTTTTTAATGAATACTTTTATTCAGTAAAGATACATTAAATTGGTCAAAAGTGACTGTGAAGACATGTATAATGTATACATTTATAAATACAGCTCTAGTTCTATACACCAAAGAATCCTGAAAAAAAGTATCATAATTTCCATAAAAATATCAAGCAACACAAATATTTTCAGCACTGCTCAAAATAAATCAGCATATAAGAATGATTTCTGAAGGATCATGTGATGCTAAAAACTGGAGTAATGATACTGAAAATTCAGCTTTGCCATCACAGAAATACACAAGTAATTATGTTTAACAATATTACTGTTTTGACTGTATTGTATAAAATAAATGCAGCCTTAGTGAGCAGAGACTTCTTACCAAAAAAAATCTTACCAATCCCAAACTTTTGAAAGGTGTTAAAACCAGTTTTTGCCTGAGGTATTAAAAAAAGTCTTGTAGACTTGCAATGAGAAAAGAAAAAGAAACAGAGTATCATATTGTGTCAATAGTCACAGGTGTATGCTATTGAGACTATTGTAAAATGCAGCAATGCCATAGCAACCACCCAGAATACACTAGTAACCACATAGCAACATACTAAAAAATCATCCAGAGCAACTACACAGCCACACACAACACCTTAAAATCATAAAGCCGAATTTTGCACAGATAAGAACCATTTTCCATTATAAACCTTCAGGCAGCACAAACTGTTTACCTTAAAGCAAAATATTTACTCATTTCCCATGTGGAAGAGATAGTGCTTATAATATTTTTAACTCCTGTGTTTCCCCTATGAATATCATGTTTTAAATTTTAAATGGAGTAAGAAACAGCACTGACAAACATTACATTTTCATTATGAACTATTACTGCCACCGTTTTGACCACAGTGGATAAGTATATAGCAGGCAATTTGAGCTTTTAAGCAGGGTTTGAGGAATCTTTGATCAAAAGAACAAAAAAATAAATAAAGCATGGTTTACAGCAAGACTGGACTTCTAGTCAATGAGACAATTCATCCCAAAATAAAATAATAGTTATAGACTAGAGGAACAGCCAGATAAATGGACTAATGTATCATATCGTTTAATTCAGGAACTGGATGTCACATTATTTTAACAAAAAAGAATGTAATTTTGCTGCAAGTTATTCTTGCGTAATCAAAGACAACTCAAACTTGCTTCTGAAATGATTAGTTGTGACGTAAACAAACAACAGACGTGTGCACAGAAAAATGTCAGTCAACACTGCAGATTCAAATTACTGTTGAGACACAGTATGTAGTATGTAAAGGATAATGTAGAGCGAGGCGGTTGTTATAGCGAATACAACCACGATAGGCTGATCAGGTCTTGAATCTGCCTGAAGGGGTTGTCAATAATTTGACACAAAATATTGATTTAAAAAGGAGTTTATTGATTTAAAAACGATTGTATTGCTTCCGCTAAAGAAAATAGTCCGTTCCGTCTCTACGGTTAGAAACCTACGTCCATAGCAACGCTCTGTTTTTCATGGCAACGGTGTGTTGTACTTAGCAGTGGTCTGTTATCAAGAAATAACAGATCGCATTCTACATTAGAATTCAACCAAGCCATGTAATAAATTCAGCTAATAGACTGCCCTTAACCTTTTCCACTCTAAGGCATATTTTTGAATTCCGCCTGAATTTAACATACCCAAGTTTCAATATTCAACCTAGACACATACAGTGTAGGAAATTTAAAAAGCTAGTGTCATTGTGCAGAAAACCCTTCAAATGTATTAAATCAGATTGCAAAACTTCATAAATAGCATTGTATGCTTTTAAAATATTACGAGAAACAAAATAAAATAGGACTTTTATTTTGTAATTTTTATAAAATCCGGTCTTTGAAAATCTGTGATTCAGGTACTGTTTGATCTGGGGACCTGCTGATTATATTGTTTGACTATACTAGGTGGCAGTATCCACCAGAAAAACATATTTTTTCTTTATCACATTCTGAGCAAGAGTTATTCAAATATAACCGAAGGGAGGTAAAGTATCATTTTTAGTGCATATATGTGTCCTTTGGGTTTTTCTAATACTCTAATGCAATTTTTTTATATATATTACCCCAAAAATCCTACCTTTAATACATACTTAAGCACTTTACTTAATTATCTATTGATTTTCTTCATTTTCATTCAGGTTTAATCTTTGTATCTGAGAAACGCAAAATGGTATAAAGGAATGAAACCAAATAACATTGTTTGTGTTTTGTGAATAAAAGCACAACAAATGTATTCTCCTTTCAGGAGACACTAATCAATTAAAAAAAACTGTCTTGTAGAATTTATGTGGTCTAAAACACACCACTTGTACAAATTGAAACTTAATTAAAAATGAGAGACTATAGAAATATGAAAGTATATAACGTTAGGCCTAAGATGCACGCTACACGATGCACCGTCACTTTCTCTTTCAAGCTCTTTTAATATTGCTTCAACGCAAGAGAACACATTTTTAGCTACTTTTCCCTCTACAGATGCCATTTTTTAATCAAAACGCTCGAAAAATACAAATATATCCAATAATTTTCTGTCAGTCCAGTGACTCCAGTCGTCTTCGTCACCTCATTCACTTATATCTACTCGCGGCGCGCCTATCATCAACTACGTCGTGACGTTCAAAAAGGATCCCGTGATCCCGCCCACATACTCCACTGATTCGTTGGATGATTCAGCATGTGACTGGACTAGATAAATGATTGACATGTGATTGGAAAGCTGACAACCTCAGCTTTGAACACGTGCCTGATAAGTATATCATCGTCATGATTAGAGGACGCTTGCACGTTTTGATGATGATGTGTAGATCGCGTGTTTCTCCCGTATAGCGCGTTTTGTGTTCTGGACATCCGCGACATAACAGTGGATTATTTACTTAGAGGAGATCACAGAAAAGTACAAATGGGCTCATTTGAAAGATAACATCCTAAGGTAAAAGATTATATAGAGTTTGTGGCTGATTTTAGCTTAGAGCACCTGTAATCGAAGTAGAAATGAGACGTTTGTCTTTGTTTTTTCAGAAATCATATTTTACTGCCCAATTCTTGTGGAGATAATGTGAACTATGATGTTCAAACAATAAAACAAACTACATAGTCACATTTTTGAGAATGAGAGCTTTCTTTTTATATGATTTTTCTGTTTTGTGAGATACGTAAAAAAAATACATATTCATATTTATATTTCTGCATCGCCATTTTGGGGGAGGAGCGATTTTGTGACGATTGTTTTTTTAAAGCTTTATATGAATTATTTGTTCCATATACACACATATCATTATATTCTGTGTAAAGATTAGATTTTACGATTTAAAATGATACTATATATGGGGTTATAGTATCTCCAGAAACATAAAAAAATAAGTTTAAATATAATGACGTAGCTCTATGGCCCGCCCACGGGCGATCAGAGTGGAAGAGGTTAAAATATCTGTAGTTTCACAGAATATTCACAGTCTAGTTGATACAGCCTGAATGGAGTGTGTGTGTGTGTGTGTGTGTGTGTGTGTGTGTGTGTGTGTGTGTGTGTGTGTGTGTGTGTGTGTGTGTGTGTGTGTGTGTGTGTGTGTGTGATATTTAAAAAAAAAAAATCACCACCAGAAGTTACAGCAGGATCCAGTCTGCCAATTCTGCACAGAGGACTGATCTACCAGTATAATGACAAACTATTCTATAAATAAATGCCATCTGAGAACAAATTGTCTATGTGAAAAAGAGTCCTGAGTCTTTTACATTCACATAAAATAATTAAAATAAGCTACAGCCATTACAGGCATTGTTATACTTCATGAATGAAAGGTTATACTGTAAGTGCACCTTATTCATTTGCATCCAGAGGGAGAAAGTTCTGTCACGCCACGCAGATTCCAGCAGGTTGACAACCAACCTGTGTTTACCTCGGTCCTACAGCATCAGCAAACACAAACCTTCATTGCAATCCACATTGCCAAGTGCAAGACTTTATCCCTGCCAGGAAACCATTAGCCAACACGAGGCTATCAGAAAGTGCCATCTGCTGGAACAGAAGACAGCCAATGAAACCACTCTTTAAAACTCTGGATAAACGTTGTCTGTGACTTCTCCCTAAAAAAATTAAAAAGAACCAGGACCAAGGGAATGTTACATATGAGAAGGTGGTGATAGAACTGAGATGTTGAATACAACAGAACTAAACTAAAGTGATTATACTTCATGCGGCCCCTGCTGCATGTTGTGTTTCTAAAAATACAGCCTGTGTGCCATAGACTGGAACCAGCAGGCCCGAGCAGCACTCTTCTCTCTTTATTAATCTTATGCAGCAGACCGTAATAGCCATGGTAAACTAATCAAAAACCTCACGCTTTGCGTGATTTCTAATCACTGACGGAGTAAAACAAATGATGGTTTCATTTAACTATGAATGCATCACACTGGACATTACCGCTAGACAGAGACAATCACTGCTGGCTATGATTAAACTTTGCTCTTAAACTGTATTTTACAGTTACAACTATCCTTTTAAAAAGAGATTTGCCAATAAATCTGCTCTTGCTTAATAGCCATTAAAATTTCTCTAGGGTTTAATCTAATCATTTAAGTGTGATATTTGTGTTTTCACATGATTTTATTTATTTTAATAGGTTTATATTGTATATATAATATTTATTGTATTATTATATATACTTAGATAAGTATCATGTTACAGGTCCTTTCTGTCAAAAAGCCAAAAAAATGTCTTAAAAGTTTGTAGAGCGACATCAAATGTATGCATAAGGTTTGATAAGCATTATCAATGCACATAAATGCTTCTGGGATATAAAATGAAGTGGTAGTGGTACAGTATTAAAATAAAGGTACATACAGTGTCAAGAATGACATACCGTCCATTAAACTACAATGAAGAAATGTGTCATGTCAGCATGGGAAAACTGCTATGATCTACTACGCTGCAGTGTCAACGTCTAGGAAAGAAGGTGTCAACATCAACTTAGGACTGCTCGCTCTGCTCAGTTTTCCTTTGTGTCCGTATTTGTCAACAGCTTTGTTCAAATAAAACTGCGCAAGTGTGCCCTGCGAACCACCTTGTTGTGATTTGTTTTTGGGTGAATTTGTGTGGAACAACAGGGTATAGCTGTACATGCTTTGACCGGAATAAACTGCAAGCTAATGATCTCTTAATGAACAGATTAATAGAAAGAGACAAATGACAAGAGGTCTTTTCACTGCACATAATCACATAAGAATAAATACTGCACACGAATGCCAGAGAGCAGCATCACTTTAAGTGATGCAGGACTGAGAAGGATGCTGCAGCATCCCTGAAATGAACCCCCCAAAAATGTGCTTCCCACGTACGGCCCAAGTAAGACTGTTCAAGCTGTCTTAACACTACATACCTGTGGGATTTAGTTGAAAAAAGTTGAATGTTAAAGCCTTTGGCTGTGATATCTGTGACTGGTCTCACCAGAGCTCAAGTTATCCTCAGCTTTGCCTGCATTCACTGACTTGCTGCACAAATTTGACTGCAGATCAGCACACATAGAGGGGAAGAAGAAGACGCAATGGCTCTTACCACTTGGGTTCTTGTTCTTCTTAAGACTCTTGCCACAAAGACACTGCAGCATATGCGTTCCTTTGCTGAAAATGTTCCAAAGAAACCACATTGATTTGGGCGAGGAGCGATCCAACAGCTTAGACACCCTGATAAAGAACAGATCCCTGCGGTTGCATAATAATAAGAACACAATGGGATGCTCAGTTTTCCAGTAGTAACATAGAAAAATATGTATTACTATCCAAGCGTCTTCATGCACGAGGTAAAATATTCTCTTTAGAGCAGGCAAAACAAAGGTTCTTAGTAATAAAGGTTTGTCGGTAATAAAAATAGATACTCTATAAATTGCATGTGCTGCAGAGGGGGAACGTGCAGCCCGTTATAAACTAACGTGAAAGACACGGCGGATCTTTGCGTTCCCTATTAGTTCATCACTCAGATGAAGGGTGGATGGATGTGCACGGCATCAGAAGCCTGGAGGGGATGCATCCCATTTAAAAGCAGCGATACCTCCGAGCAAAGCGCACATTTCCAGCATCAGCTCAGTGTTTCTCAGGGAAGTCTTCCTAAAACCTGCTGTTGCTGTTGCTGGTCAGTAAAATCCATGAGCTTTCATCAATGTGAAAGCACTGCACTGATCCTGAGGCTGAGGATGCGGTTGGAGTGCGGCTTGATGTTTCACCTGTGCATTACAGATCCAGTTGCCTCCTGAAAAGTATCTCGCATGTATTCCTCTTTGCCTTGGATCTGTGTTGGATATAGACGAGAAGGAGGAGGGGTTGAATTGAAAGATTGCCTTTCCATTACGTAAAACACGTGGTTTGGACTCTGGCATATCACTGACGCTTTCGGCATTTCGGCATAGAGTAGCGTTGGGAAATCCGATGCATTTTAGCGAATCGGTTCGATTGAACTACTTGTTTCGGTGAAGCGGTTCGTTTGAATCACCACTCAGAAAGTCTTCCTCATTAGGTTTCATTCTTCTGAAGTTCAATTAATATTTGTCTGTTATCACTATGTTTCCGGTGTTTAAATTGCGGTGTTGTGTTAGCAGTATTCAGTAGGCTATAGCCTAAATGTTTGTGTAACAGCTAGACAAATTCTACCATAAAAGAGACTTCCAAGACACAATTTTTCCATGTTCGAATCTGCTTGATGAAATTAAAAAGAAAACACTGGTCTTACAGTTTGCAGGTCCTTCTTTAAAAATAATACTTAGGCTATACAAGGATTTACAAATTGAATCGGTCTCTTTTGAACGGCTTGTTTCACTAGTTTCACGCGCCGGCACGGCATTTTACCTTTCATTCTTTTTGCAATAAAATGAATAATGCCATTACATGCCATTAAGTGCGTATCATATGCACGCGTAAACTGCGTATCATATGCACGCAAAAACTATTTTTGTCGTAGGCTATAATTGATAGCCTATACGAGAAATTAAATTCGTGCTATGGATACGCATTTTCAGGAGATCGAGCTGGGTGGGACACGTTGTAACATGTGAGGGGCACATTGTAACATGATAGGACAGCTTAAAATGTTATGTGATTTAATAACAAATAAACAAACAACACTAACTGAAATATTTAGTAAATAAAATATACAATTAACTTCTTCATATAAAATAATGGTATTTTTAATAATTAAAAATAAAGTATTTTTTGAGTTTGACAACAAACACAGCAAAAACAAACAGCTATACAGCATCAAAACATATTAATAATTTAATCATTTCTGAACATTGACTGTCAGTCTTTATTCACTTTTTTCTCATGGTTTCTCAATAGAATTCATAAAAGTGTAAAATAGCATAGTTCTAATAGGCATAGGGGCACATTATATGCACTATGCAGTGTTACAACATGCCCTACCATCGCAACTGGGATTTAAACCCTGTCTTCTGCTGGTTAGATCAGCATTAAATAATAATCTCTGTTAAATAACAGATATAAGATTAAAATAGTATCAGATTTGTCTTAATTTTAAATAAACAAAAAAATTGAGATTAAAAAATTTACTTAAGAAATTTACTTTTGCTATGGTTAAATAGTCAGTGATATCGTCCAAAGATTATTTAAATTGGGCCAATTATATATATATATATATATATATATATATATATATATATATATATATTTATATATATTTTATTTTTTTTGATATGGCAACTCAACACTAAGTTTCGTCATGCTGACGTGTATACATTTAAACCATGTGTGTTACAACTAGCCCCTTCTTAGGTTGTGTCCCGCTCATCCTATTTGTAAAAAATTGTACAATGTAGAAATCAATCAATCAATCAATCAATCTAGTTTTAATCTAAAAAAATCTCAGGATTGCTCTTCTTTGTTGGTATAAACTGGTGTATTGTATAGCATATAAACTGCCGAATAAAAAATTAGTAAGAAAAGATTATAGGCAGAAATAAAACTGCATATACTGTTTGTAGCTGTTTGTATCACTTGCATCTGACGAGCAAATTTGGTTTATTATGGGACAAACCAAAATCTATATTCCAATACAGCCTATATAACCTGCTTACATAACAGGTTCCTTATAATTTTGATAATGCTATCTTTCGTATAATTGTTTTCCTTGAAGAAAAACAAAAGAGCAGTGTTCAATTAACAGGAAGCTCCACGCTTTGATTTACTGCATTAATCTACTTTAACGACCTACTTTTATTCAGCCCAAGACTTGCCACTCTTCTGTGATGTCTAGGTCTTCAGGGAAGTGGGCTCCTTTGAGGCGCAATGTTTCTTGACTAAATTCCCCACAGAAAGTCTGACACAGCCCAATCATTCCCACTACAAGATGATTCTATGAGTCATCCAAGCAAGGGGCACTTCCCTGATTAAAGCAACCACACATTGCCGTAAATCCTTAAAAGATGAGCAAAGTGCATACAATTTGAACACTATAGTACTCTGTCACTGTTTGAACCAAGCGTGACATCTTTGTGACACAGGGAGTTTGGTAACAGCACTTTAGAAAGACGACATTATGACCTGATTTTGCAGATAAGTGTCTGCAGAGACTGTCTGTGTAAGGGCTAATGCAGCACTGAGGTTTTCTCTGCTCTTACTGCCAGACCTAGTATTGATCTGTTTCATGTAATGTAAAACATCATTGCCCCGAGGGAACATCCTCTGACAATTTTGTCAGGCATCATTATTATACTTATTTTTGATTATGCTGTAAATTGCTCATGCTGGAGGATTAAGATGTGTTATTATTGGTGTACTATAATATGCATCAATCATTTAAAATATAAAAAATAAAATCAATTAAACTGCTAAAGACTTCTCAAGCCCATAAGCCCATCTCTGCTGTGCTAAAATTACCACAAAAATGCAACAAGCATAAATGGAAGTATGAAAACAATTTATTACATGGCTCTCTGGAAGACTTCAATCTGATTGGTCATTTGAAGGATATTGTGGTTGAATATTAATAACTATTGTCCCGGGCAATCAGTCAATTACACCGTGCTAGTTTGGTGTTTCACGGCTTTTTACTCATAAAAAAAATAATCAAAGCTTTATTGATTTAAATTATTAAGTATCCATGTAATAAAAGGGATAATGTACATTTATGCTCATTATCATACAGAAACCCCTTCAAAATACTTATCACATCATACATTTTAAAATCATTTTCTGAATGCATTTTATCCCTCACATAACTCATAACCCCATACTGTTATGAGTTATGTAAGATATAATTTTTGTTTTTTGTTTTTTTACTTAAACTCCCACAGCTTGTACTAAAACTTCCCCCATCAATGGAAGAGGCGCATGGGCAGCAAATTAAGCTTTAATATGAATCTAATGTGATGAGCACAGTGTCCGAATATTCTCTCTGCCTGTTCATGTGTACAAAACCCTCCAGTCTGTCCTTTCCACATTTACTAATGACTAGCCACTGGATGACACCACAGCACAATTCACTTGAATGAATGTTGGGCATGTCGAGACCCTCGGCGACCACATTTATCAGGCCTTGACCTTCCCAGAAAAAAATAAAATACAAATCCAGTACTACGTGACTGTGCATGTAAAACCGCTTTTCTACAAATAACGAAAAGGCTGACCCTGGCATTTCTGAGAATAAAAAAAGTTTGTTGACCATGTTTACAAAATCACCTTGATACTAGGTGAAAATAAGATCTTAAAAGTAGTTGTTCATTTTCATAAAGGCAAATAAAGTGCAAGTGCCTCCACAGTATGACTAACAGGGCAAGAGTACTGAACCTGACTAAACCCACACACATGTGAAGAAGCACCTCTTCAAACAGTCACTTAGAGATGTTTTATCAGAATGACATATTGGCTTCAGTGCTGGCATATGTCTGCTTTTATAGTCTGTGGGTTTGATTCTGTGTTCATATCAATTTGTGCCACTCTCATGCATGTTAAAAGTCTCTATCTGAACCAATTCTGCATGAGCGCAATGTTTATATGGAGAATGAAATGTAACTTTACAGTACAAAACCCTGACTGAATTAGTCAGCCCATCCAAAAGCAGATTCCTGTACTTTTGGCAATGCATTTGGTCCAGGTCACCAGCAAATCAAGGTTGCGTAGCATGAGGGACGAAGGATTGTTGGATTATAGAGATGGGATTTATCCAAAAGTCCCCAAGAGTGAGAGCGTAATGCAGGCAAAACATAATACGTAAAAAAATTTTTTTTTTTTTAAACTGTCCCTTGGTAGAGCCTAGGGCAAGTTAGGCCTTTTACTGTCAGAGCTGCTTTAAAAGCACAGTAGTGATTGAGCCGAAATGGATATAGTGGGCATATTTGTCCATAGTCTTTACTGTCCCAGAGCTGCTGATGCACTTTTTCCCCTTCCATCGGATGACTTGACATATGCAGTTCCTTGACAATGCACATGGATATTTCCCCACAGCAAGAGTACTTTTGTGACGCTGTTCTAAACTTAAGACAGTCTCATGCTCCATGATAATCATCTCTTAGGGAGTATCCTGACCAGCACAAACTGAAAGGAGCAACATGTTCCATCACTCAGCATGGAAACAGTACTCAAACAATTATCTATGCTAATGCTTTGCTGAGGTTTTCAGTGTGACAAACATACTACGATGCATATGTACACATCTCTGGGAAAACGCATATAACCCACTTATAAAAACTAACAATGCTATGTTATTAACACATGTTTAGGTCCAATATGGACAAAAGCAACCGTTGGGCTTAAAAGTTTAATTACAAAAATGTAAACCAATGGTTTAGTTTGGTTGTCCGTATTTGACCCAAACATGGGTTGTAACAACCCAGCATTTTTTAAGAGAGTAATCATTCAAATAAATATATCTGAAGTCAAACACTTCAAGACCATCTCTGCTTAAAAAAAAAAAGTGCAATAATTTGATATTTTTTCTGTAGTCTTTTTTCTGTTGCATGGCTGTCTGGAATACTTAATTCTGACTATATTTTTGTATAATCTTGAACATTTCTTAAATATTTTAAGTGCAATATATTTAATATTTTTGTATAATGCCTGCTTTAACCAGTGCTCCATGGTAAACAATCTCCCACTATTTGTTTCTCATAACATTCTTTCTCCTCACAAAAATTTGTGTTATTTCCCTCTAAATTTGTCCACCACAAATGAAAATTTGTAACTTAAAAAAAAGTGTTGCTATAGGGTGTTGCTGTCACAATTTATATTATAGTGGTTCCTGGCCTAAATTTAAAAAGAAAAATCCATGTAATATCTCGATGATATAATACATTCCACCCATTTTTTTTGCACAAAAGTGAAAGATACGTTACATGCCAAAGTTTAATACTTAGCAGTTTGTTCAAATTGTTATCTATAAGTAATAGTATAGAGATGCTTGCCCTAGAGATTAGCATAAATAAAAAAACATAGATATTATTCAAGGTGTCCTCTGCTGCATTATTGATATGCGCATGTAAAACAGCTAAACCGGCACAGATATTTTAGGCATAAACACCCACAAATACTGGGCATCAGACGACAGAGAGGTTTCAGTTACACTCTTAATAAGAGCACACTTCCCAAACAAGTCTCCTCAGCAGCGAGAGACCCTGTTGAGGATGTGACCATCACTAGACGTTACCCCTCCTGAGACGTGTTGCCTTGATCACTTTCCATCACAGTGAGAGAAAAACACCGATCTCCCAGGCTCCTAAAGGAGCGCACGTCTGGCTCTTCATTCTCAGTAGACTATAGTGCTCCCCAGCAAAACAACAGGGAACAACAGGTTTTTGTATCAGGCAACGTTGCTAGTTGAATTGTCTTGAGAATGTGCCACGCTTCCAACTTCCATGATATTCGTATTAAGAACAGCTGACGACACTAATGCAAAATCAGGCATAAACAAAAAAATCAAATAACAAGCATTGACTGTTTTTTCTTTACTTCCTCACATATGTTGAAATGAGTGGAAATAATTACTGGATAAGTCCTTCACAAAAGAATGTACTGTACATGTCCCTCCGGTGCTGGCTTATACAGCAGCGTAACAGTAAAGGGCAATTGCCTGCATTTGCAATTGTGACTGCATCACACCACTACTGGGCATCATTATAGCGCATGTTCCTGCAGCCTGATGTTCATTTGGTACTTGAAGTTCGCAGAAGCAGGAATAGATCATACACCACCGCTTTATAATTAGACACCAACAGGTCCAATTGCGCAAGAGGGAATTTTTGCACATGGGCATCATCTTTAGGGAAAGGAGCTTACCAAACACGCTTTCTGCTAATGATGCCTGGCTTTGCCCGCTCCCTTCTGAGTTTCCCTGGAACTAATTTACTGGAATATCACCACCGTTGAGACTTTTTCAAGCTTTCGTCCCTTTGGATACAGATTTTCAAGACATGGATAACGAAGGAAAGCAACTGCATGTCGGGCAAAAAGAAGACCGCATCCTTTCCAGGTCATGTCATCAGAAAAGATGATTCATCCTAATCTGATTTATCCTACAACAGGCTCAAATTAGGAGTTTTTAATTATGAAAAACATCATTAATATTACATAAAGACATAATGGTAATGACGGAATGCAGAGAAAGCCTACCAATTTAACAGCCTTACACTAAAACAGGCCATATCCTAAGAGCAAATTCAATTGCTGAAATGTTGCTCTGTCATAAATGTGTCCTGGCAAAAACAAAGCTGACACACTTAGATTATATCTGAAGGAAGAACATCTTAAAGGAAAAGGTCAATCAAAAATTAATACTCTGTTCTCATTTCCTAATCTGTATGACATTCTTCCCTGGAACAGAAAAACACTATAAAAGTAGTTCATACGATAATTTAGTTTTCATATTTCAACATCCATCCTTCGGAAAACTGTGAACATCTCCTTTGAAGAAAGTCAGTCATACAGGTTTGAAACAACAAGTAAATCATGACATAATTTTCATTTTTAATGAACTATTCCTTTAACAAAATGCTAAATAGAAAGAGCACTATCTAGGCGTCACTGTCTCCTGAGAGTGTTGCCATCTTGTAATCCTGCTAGCAGTATATGTGTCATTACTCAGCTAAGGTACAAATTAGACACGTAACATTTTATTGCCAGTGATTAATTCATGAAGCAATTTTCAAGGCAATAAACTTGGACCACATTTGAGAATGAGGGGCTAATAATAAAGGAAGTCATCGTATACTAAGAAAGAAACCAACCAAACATGTAGTGATGCAACTCTGCCAGGCATTCAATTTCACTGGAATAAGAAGTGTGACAACTACAGTTGCCCTGTGCCTATACATCAGATAACTAATGTTGGTTAGAATTAGGAATTTTGTATTAAACAGAGAATCTGTATTATCAAGCAGTTACAACACAGAATTCTATTTAAGTTCTTTCTTCAAGCATGGAGATTTCTGTTAATCTACAAGTGATATCGCACTCTTCAGACCATCAGACCCTGTATGTTACAGTAACAGTTCATTAAGACATTTCTGAAGAAAAGGCCAAGAGATGACTCACTGCTATACAAACCAAAAGTCAAGAGAATAATTTTCACTCATTTAATCATTGAACATAATCACTGCTGTTTGGAGTGACATACTGAGTACAGTTCAATAGAGGTTACGTTTACATGAACCACACTAGGACAACAGAGACATCAAAGTAACTAAGCAACTGTAGTCAGGTTTTAAACTCTATTACTATAAATGCATTATATTAACATAAGCAAAAGGCTAATATCCTTGCTCTTTATACAACTATATAAGGTAAACAAACCAGCTACTGAACATCAAATAATTCAAATTAATCTAAAAAGGACACAATACTAGGGATTTTTTTTTTTTTTGTGTGTGCATGTGTGCGTGTAATAAATAACATTTAATATTATTATTATTATCAGTGTTGATATATTTTTTGTATATAGGCACTTGCCAATTTAAATTATATTAAATATACTTGCTGATTTAAAATTATTGCCATATCTTATTACCAAGTTCAGGTGTCCCAAAGGCAATGCAAGCTACAATTTCCACACTCAATGTCCTTGGGATAGAAAACACAAAACATCACATAACATTAGCCTTTACTTGCATATGGACGCATATATCTGTGCTTCCTCTTAAAAGGTTACATATGATTAAGGTTGCTTAAATTCTGTTGGGTTTACAGTATATTAGAGGGATTCCAGGTTTTCCATGCATGCTGCTCTGCTAAAACAACAGAGCCCTGCAGGACACAGAATATTCATATCGGACAAGGACACTATATAGGCCATCCTTTAAATGGGTGAGGGTGCCCTCTCAGTGGTGCTGCTGGGTTGAACTTCTTAAGAAAGTTTGGATAAGAGGCAAAAGGCAGGCAAAGCTATATAGGATGCATTTAGGAAAATAAGTGTTCATCAAACTGAATGAATGGGACCCATTTACAGTGTCTCAGAGAGTATCATTTCATAAACTAAGCTGCTGTTTCTTTCTGAATGGCTGCCATGGCAACAACCACATGACTAGCTCAAAACTCAAGCTGAACTCATATCTCTGTTCATTGTGGTTTCTGGTGCAGCTGGATTCAGGCAACAGCGAAGCAAAAAAATGCAACATCAAGCTTACCAACCTGTTTTGCCCTGTGTTAATAAATATCTGCAATACAGATGGGACAAAAACTGTTATGAGATGCACAGGAACAAGGTAAAATGGAAAATTGCTGGTTTATTTTGGACACAGTAGCCTACCATGATAATATGCTTTTGGTTATTCAATGGCATTATTTGAAATATCATAGAGAGCTATGTTGATGTTATCTGTCAAAGTACAATATAGGCCTACATTTTTGTACAGCATATGACATGGCCAAAAAAAATGCATGAAAAATTTAATTGAATAAGATTACACCAAGTGTCTCTTTGTATAGCATATGCATATTATTTCAAGGTTAAATCCGCAAAATCAACTATCAACACTGCTCCCCCGAAAACCTATGACCATCTACTTGTCAAGTTTAAGAAAATACAGGTAGGACAACTAAACTACATCGTTTCATGACCACCAGATGCCGACATTTCTTTCAATAATTATCAAAGGAAAATTCCCAAAAAATAATTATCACGGAAAGCACGAGAACCCACATGCTTTAACTTTGTAAGTAAATAAATGTCACATAGGCCTATCCTTCTCTTATCATATAGCTTGAAGAAGAACGGGTTTCGAGAATCGAAAGAGAAAATCAGATGCTTCTAGATAAAATGGCCCATATCATGCAGACCAACGGGGGAGTTGACTGCAGAAATGACTATGTAAAGAAAAGGTATAAAATATCCCACAATATTTTACATATTTAATCATTTACATGATATTCAGTCATATCTAATATATCATGGCACTTTATGGCTTCTGTTTCAGTCTTGGCTCTGAAAAAAGACTGCAGGAGCTGTTTCACATCACCAAAGAGAATCAGCGTATCCTTCAGCGTTTGTCCACATGCAGGCCACGTCATAGCGTTCAAGTGTGGCGCGAGCAGTGGCTCAAAAACCTTGAGCTCATGAAGAATATAGGGAGATATCCGCGTCTGTACAGCGCACAGGTCGGCAAATTATTTCTAAAATGTACAGATATTTCCCATTTTGTCTTTACGTAGGCATAATTAATTATTATGTGATGCATTTTTTTCTATAGGCTACTTATTTATTAATATCCGTGTTCGTGCATACAATTATGCATAGCCTGCTCTGACTTGAGTTTTTCCATATTCTGTGCTATTAAAGAGACCCCACTTGCCACCCATTTCAGCTGACAGACACTGAAAGGAAAACTGCAAGAAATTAGGAATGGTCTGCTAATATAAGGAATGAAAGGAAGGAATGTGATCAGAAGACGAAATCTGAACACAAAGTTACATCTGAAGACGAAGCGTAATTCTGCAAGACAGAGTGCAAATGTTAAAATCTTAAATTAATTCGTAAAGATGTTTTCTAGGCCTAGTCTATAATGCTGGGATTAAACGTTCTTTGCTACTGCTTTGGACAAGTTTTTTTTTTTTTATTATTAAATATTTTTGTAAAGCCTACTGTCTCTGTGCGATATACACATCCCCTGTACAAGTTCTAAATCTAAATAAAAGCATTAAGCCAATCATGTCTGACTATGTGTCTGACATATGACCAGATATTAACATGCAGACAAACATGACATGAGATTCAGACATTTTATCTACATTCTGTCTGTTTATATGAAATATATTTTTATAAACTGTTAAATTCTTGATTAGAATCTTAATTAAATGTATTTAAAAAAATTATAAATATAATACATGTTTTTAAATGACAGGACTATTTTTAATCGATTAGCTATGCCTGATCACGAGAGGCGCTATCATAACACCACACGAACTTTCTGAATCGACTAAGCGGGTCTGATCAAGTCGCCCAACATCACAAGGGTGGAATTAACTGAAAATGTCTTTTGGTTAAATGCATTAAGGATTAATGACATCTCTAAACAGCTGACACTGACATGGTGTAAAAAACGACGGCACAGGTAACGTTACGTCTAAGATTTATGTTATGTTTATTAGACAGCTAACGTTAGCTTTGCTAACTTTACCGGGGGCCTTTGATAAATGCCAACAGGAAATTTGACGTTGTTGTCAGACATTAATTGTGTGTGTTAAATATATTGTGTATATATTATGTAAAATAACCACAAGCAAAGCTGATGTGTGTGAATTATAAGCCTAGCAAATAAAATGAATGAAACACTCTCCGATAACAGCATCACAGCCTAAATGTCACACATCTCAGTATTAATCTGTATTTATTCGCTCTGTAGCATGCTATTGTGTGTCGGCATGTTCGCTAATGTGTATTTTCCAATGCGCTAAACCTATTTATAGTTTTTCTCATCCACTTCACACATGATTTGTGTTTTGAGTTTTCTAAAATAATAACATTCTTCCTGCCGTGTTTGTAATATTAATGCACATATACGTAGGGTTAACGCTCTGCAGCAGTTGTAAAGTTAGCTCAACGTATATGATAAAAGTACAATAAACGCCACGGAATGCGAAGTTGTCCTACTATGGCGAAGGCTTGACTCCTGGATGATGCCTTCGCGTGCTATCGGAAATTATCGAAATGTCCTACTTCCCACTTTTGACGTCTTGGTTACGAGTTTATCGTATTCAAATTTGACTTGAGATTCATGACCCTTTAAAAAATAAAAAATAAACAAGTAGGCCTATTTACGATCATTTTGATAGCACGTGAAGGCAGCATTAGTACACTTACCTGATTGCGTGAAACTGAAAGGCAGGCGTTAGTATGTTAGCACTAGTCAGGTGGGCAGTTAGTTGATAGGGTGGTGGTACCGCTAACGTCAGTATGAAATAATTAGTATTGAGGGTGTTGAGTAGGCCTTCGCCATAGTACAATTCTCAGGGAATCACATGACATTAAAACTCATGTTTTCATTTTCCGGCCCTTTTGAGACATTACTTAAAACACATCACTTGGTCACACGCGATCCTGTTTTTGCAATTAGTGGATAATAGATGACAAATTATGTAATGATTAGCTTTTACTTTCTCACTGACATGCCAAGAAGAATAATTTTATAAATCGTAACTGACTGAGTCTCTGAACTAATAACACATTGTCCACAAGTCCTATTGTTATACGGTCAACTTTGTCAAGTTTTGATTCTGTAGTCAGCAATCCTTGTAATCACATGTCCTCATTTACTGTATAGTGTTTTATAGTGAGGTTAACATTATATAGTTCACATGACTGACTTCCCCATAAACTTGTGCTTTAACCTAGAGTTGCTTTGATATCAGAGAGGTTTTGTTTAGAATGCAATGCGGATTCATCATTCCTTAAAGACATCAATCCACAGTATTCCTGCGCCCCATGAAGCTTTGCGTGAATTATGGGTGTAGTTAAGCTGTAAACAATCAGTGAAAGACTAGACATTGCTCTATGGACGCAATTATATATATATATATATATTAAACCGTGTACGATGACATATTATTCTACTCACCCTTTAACCATTGAACATTAAAAGGACATTTAAAAGTGTAAAAGCATCAACAAGGTATTTTCAACAGACCATCAATAATCTCTGAAAAAGCATCTTTCCACTGCAAAATCGGTCGGTTAAAAATCACTGCGATAATCTGTATTATGTAACATACGCCTTAATAATAAAAAAATATTTTAAAGTGATTTCAGTCTTTTTGACACATAATAAATTGTATTTACCTGTGAAACCAAACCTGGAAAGAGACTCTTTCCAGGATTTGGGGAGGATTCCAGTGGATTATAATGGTATACATCGTAAATTAAATCGGGAGAACAGACCACAAATGTGCAGTATATGTTGACCTTTATCATACTATTACAGCGAAATTCAAACGTAAAAAAGAAAATAATCATGAGGAAAAGAATGCAGAGCTCTACTGTAAATATTCTTGTTATAAGATGTCACGTTAAAATACCAAGTGTTACGTTATTCTCGTGTTATTCTTAGATAAAACATGAAAGAAAACTGATAGCTCATTAAGTCAAACTGACGGATCAGCTTTATTTGTAGGGCAACCTTATGATTTGAAATGATTCGTTTCAGTCTTTTTGAATGGGAGTTCCCCAAACCGGAAGTGCCACCCATAATTCAGAACGCAGTAAACCCGTCAGGAATAAGGTGGATAGCATGAAACCAGCATTTTATCAAACGTTTACATCTTGTCAAAATTGTGCATAGTTTATTTATGTGGGGTTATTTAAGGATATTTGTGAAGTTAATTATTGTTTGTGGCAATCGATAGGGTATACTTACTCACGGAGACTGGCATGGACACGGACGTGACACCGGTGCCAGTGTCGTCGTTTTTCCGTTTCGGTGTCCGTGCTGGTGCTGTGTCAGTGTCCATGCCGGTAAAGTGACAATAGCCTAACTGTGCGTTCACACCGGACGCCAATAGCGCGTCAAATACGCGTCTACCGCGTCGAGTTTGACGCTTGACCACTTTGTGTTAATTCGCACGTCAAGAGGGAAACGGACGCGCGTAAAAACAAAAGTTTGAAGCGAAATTTACGCGCGTCGGATTCGAAACCCGTTGGCGGCCATCTTTTTTCATTTTGGTCGAGCATTCATCGGGAGAGTCACCGCTCTGTATTTGCTCTGGAGAGCAGAACAGCGGCGTAGGGATCATCGTTGCCGTATTTGTGTCCACCAGACACCTCGGAGGCGAACCCAGTGGCTAGTTTCAACCTTTGCTCGCTCCAGGAGCTGCGCCTGGATGACGGCCGCTTTCAATGGTACTTCCGCCTGCTCCGCGGCCGCGCCCAGCTTGATGACCTGTTGTCCCGCATCGGAGCGAGGATCACCCTCGCCCTCATCCACCTAATATGTCATTTATTTTTGTTTGGATGATAAAAGGAGCCAGCCTCCAAAAGTATAACCTGTCCTGTGATTTTTTTTTTCCCTCTCTCTCACACAACACTGTCCAGACACGAACTTATACACTAGTATGTTGGTTGTCTTTACATTATAATAATATTTCATATAATCTAGATATGGAATAAATAGCATTCAATAGAAAATGAATGTCTCATATATTGAAATCAAGTTTTATGTGATAAAATATTTGCTTTGTTGTGCATTAACCACACCAGGCATTTAGTCATATTGAAGCATCCGGATACTTCACCACGTGACAGCAGCAAGCAGCTAGGCTCCTGATTGGTTAACGCGGCGCGAATTGACGCTAAAGGCTGATTTATTTATATTTATTTAACCCGAGGGAGGGGTTCTAGCAGACCAATCACAGCGCTTGCGTCCGCGTAGAATTGACGCGTTGTTACATTTTTGTAGAGGTGCACGTCAGGGTACTCCGTAGGGTACGCGCGCTACACACAGCCTACGGCGTAGCTACGGCGTGAGTTCGACGCAGAAGTATAAATTGGGCTTAAGTTCAGATTTTTCAACTCGGGCGGCAGACGCGAATTCGCGTCAAACGCGTGAATGCACAAATAGCACTAACTAAATCATTTGCGCGTAACGCGCTTATCGCGCCCGACGCTAACTTCGCGCCATTCGCGCGAACTTGACGCGCGAATGAGGCGTATTCGCGTTCATAGACATAATAAATACATAGACATCCTATTGGCTGCTGGAGCGTACGTCAACGGCGCCGCCATATCAAGGAGGGCAACTTGCCCATACCTCTCATAATGGGAATTGAGAAAAATGCCTGTTTCGTGCGCTGCTTGGGGCTGTACAAGTCGCCACACAATTGAAAACAGGTCTCGGGGAATTACCTTTCACAAACAAGACTGAACATTTTTTTCTGGTTGTATTTGGTAATTATATAATTAGTAATAGTAACGTACACCACGTGCAAACAACTGAAATCGGCTGATAAATGTAAACGTTATTATTGTTTTTATCCAGGAAAACCGCAGCTCACCCGTTTACTTGCATTTGTTCACAGCGCAGTCTTGCCCTACGCAAAATGGCGGACACGTTGACGTATGGCAGCAACGCTCCAAAGCGGCCAATAGGGCGTCTATGTATTTATTAATTCTATGTTCGCGTCTACCGCGCCGCGCTCTACGCCTCATTCGCGCAGCATGAATTTTTTACGCGTGTGACGCGCTATTCGCGTGCGGTGTGAACGCACCATAATAGTAAACGTGCTGCCGGGGATAGTTCACCCAAAAATGAAAATTCTGCCCTTATTTACTCACTCTAATGTTGTTCCAAACCTTAATTTCTTTCTTGTGCTGAACACAAACGAAGATATTTTGAAGATATGTCCAACCAAACAGTTGCTGGTCCCCATTGACTTTCATAGTAGGAAAATATATACAATGGAAGTCATTGGGGAACAGCAACTGTTTGGTTAGCCACATTCTTCAAAATAACTTTTATTTTCAACTGAAGAAGAAACTTGTTTGGGTTTAAAACAACTTGAGAGAGTAAATGATGACAATTTTCATTTTTGGGGGAACTATCCCTTTAATGTTAATAAAAACAACAAACTAAGAAAAAATCAATCACTCACTGGCACTGCTGCTCAACTTTAATAGTAGCTTTAATAAGTATCAATGTATAATTTATACCGTGAAGTCTATGTAGTGTTTTATTTTTATATTTGTTCGTTTCTTTCTTGAATGCTTCTGTTAAATGCACCTACTGTAGCAGAAAAAAATAAAGCGCTGTTTATTTAATTTGTATATTAGGTCTATATGTTGTGCATATGTAATGTGTATCTTTGCTCTTATCTTTTAATAACAAAGAAAATAATGACAAAGATTTTTGTCTTCGCCACTTTGGCCTAAATGTCTGCCAATCTTTTTTATTTTATATTTTGTTACCTTGTAAGGCTTTGTTTTTAAAATAGGGACATTAGTTTGGCTGTAATGCTCAGTCACTTGCAAAATAGTAAAACCAACATGAAAGAGAATCGTGAATTGTGATTTTCCTGAAAAAAATCGTGATGTGATATTTTTGCCTACCACATGACCAAAAGAAAAAAACAGTCAAAAAATGTATTTAAACACTTTGAAATTTTATTTGAAACATGTTTAAACATTGTTCTTGAATCAAAATATGCTTTACTTTTTGGGAACTTTATTTTTTCACCTCAGCATTTAAATATAATCAAATACATTAAATGTATTTGGAATTGGTTTGGTTTGAATTGTCCCACAGGGGCAGTGACATGGCTGCTGAAGACAAGGCTGCGATGGACTGGAGCTCTGAGTCGCCACTCTCGCCCACCAGTCCCTCCCATCTGACGCACTTCAAACCCCTGACCCCCGAGCAGGACGAGCCGCCCCTGCGCTCAGCTTACAGCTCCTTCGTCAGTCTGTTCCGCTTCAACAAAGGTGAAACAGATTTATTTCTCGCCATTATGCCATACTCAACATTTCTTTCTTTTTTTAAGTCTATAAATCATTCATTTGTTTTCAAAGTTTAACAGTTTGTTTTCTGTCATCGAACACTGATTTGTGGCAAGAATTTGAGTGGGAAATGAGTATTGTTAACCATCACTTACTTGGAAGCTTCAAACAAGATGATTTTGGGAGAGTTGATTGCATTTAACAACGATAAACTTATCGCATGTGCCGAATCTCTTAGGCTTAAGTTGTTTGTTTTCTGTCATCAAACACTGATTCATGGATATATTTTAGATTCATTGCACACCAACTGAAATATTTCAGGTCTTTTATTGTTTTAATACTGATGATTTTGGCATACAGCTCAAGAAAACCCCAAATTCCTGTTTTAAAAAATTAGCATATTTCATCCGACCAATAAAAGAAGTGTTTTTAATACAAAAAAAGCCAACCTTCAAATAATTGTTCAGTTATGCACTCAATACTTGGTCGGGAATCCTTTTGCAGAAATGACTGCTTCAGTGTGGCGTGGTATGGAGGCAATCAGCCTCTGGCACTGCTGAGGTGTCATGGAGGCCCACGATGCTTCGATAGCGGCCTTAAGCTCATCCAGAGTGTTGGGTCTTGCGTCTCTCAACTTTCTCTTCACAATATCCCACAGATTCTCTATGGGGTTCAGGTCAGGAGAGTTGGCAGGCCAATTGAGCACAGTAATACCATGGTCAGTAAACCATTTACCAGTGGTTTTGGCACTTTGAGCAGGTGCCAGGTCGTGCTGAAAAATGAAATCGTCACCTCCATAAAGCTTTTCAGCAGGTGGAAGCATGAAGTGCTCCAAAATCTCCTGATAGCTAGCTGCATTGACCCTGCCCTTGATAAAACACAGTGGACCATCACCAGCAGCTGACATGGCACCCCAGACCATCACTGACTGCGGGTACTTGACACTGGACTTCAGGCATTTTGGCATTTCCTTCTCCCCAGTCTTCCTCCAGACTCTGGCACCTTGATTTCCGAATGACATGCAACCACTGAGCAACAGTCCAGTGCTGCTTCTCTGTAGCCCAGGTCAGGCGCTTCTGCCGCTTTTTCTGGTTCAAGAGTGGCTTTACCTGGGGAATGCGGCACCTGTAGCCCATTTCCTGCACACGCCTGTGCACGGTGGCTCTGGATGTTTCTACTCCAGACTCAGTCCACTGCTTCCGCAGGTCCCCCAAGGTCTGGAATCGGTCCTTCTCCATAATCTTCCTCAGGGTCCGGTCACCTCTTCTCTTCTCGTTGTGCCGCGTTTTTTGCCACACTTTTTCCTTCCCACAGACTTCCCACTGAGGTGCCTTGATACAGCACTCTGGGAACAGCCTATTTGTTCAGAAATTTCTTTCTGTGTCTTACCCTCTTGCTTGAGGGTGTCAATGATGGCCTTCTGGACAGCAGTCAGGTCGGCAGTCTTACCCATGATTGCGGTTTTGAGTAATGAAACAGGCTGGGAGTTTTTAAAAGCCTCAGGAATCTTTTGCAGGTGTTTAGAGTTAATTATTTGATTCAGATGATTAGGTTAATAGCTCGTTTAGAGAACCTTTTCATGATATGCTAATTTTTTGACACAGGAATTTGGGGTTTTCATGAGCTGTATGCCAAAATCCTCAGTATTAAAACAATAAAACACCTGAAATTTCAGTTGGTGTGCAATGAATCTAAAACATATGAAAGTTTAATTTTTATCATTACATTATGGAAAATAATGAACTTTATCACAATATGCTAATTTTTTGAGAAGGACCTGTATCTGAATGTAGTCCCTTTTAATGGATCGATAGCACTTATTTGGATGCATAGTATTTTGTATTACTGATGGCTGTACACACCAAACCTTAACCACAATCATTTTTATCTTTTGAGTAACTTTGATTTCTGGAATAAAAGTTCAAGGTTATGTAGTAGTCATTCTGCTTTTAGAGAGTACAGGATTCTGGTGGAAATTCCAGAATGGCAGAGCATGGAATTGTATTGAAGAGTCATGTGACAGTGCTCGAGATGCTTCTATTCCTGCTAGAAGCATTGCAGTACACGACTGAAAAGGGAATTATTAAAATTAAGTTATAAAAGCTTAGGAATTTTCTCCAAACTGTTAATAGGACTGACAGGAATAGGTGATTGAATAAATGCTCTCTATTAAAGAAGTAGTACACCCTAAATTGCAGGGTAAAAAGAAAAGCTCACTGTGAAAAGATGATTGTAGTGAAGGTCAGTGTGGGTGTAGGAAGAAGAAGACAGGGTCGGCGGAATTGAGATAGGTCTGGCTGCAGAACCGCAGAACCATTACGTCATAACAGTCTGAGGATGACAGCGCCAGCCCGACAGTCTGAGGGCGGAAGTGAGCGCGGCAAGGCATTACGCTACTTCCGTGTTTTGGAAAGTTTTAATGTTTAAAACAACGTTATTATAAAAACTTTGTTTTAAACGATTTAATTGAAAATGTATATGTAAGATTGATTAACAATATTATACATTAAACAAAGCATAAAATGAAAAATAAATAATACAATGAAAACAAAGCTTGAGAGTTTGAACATTTTATTCAATTGAAAATACTTTTAAATACTCAACCAACAAAGACCACCATACACAATAATATGATGGACTGAAAACACAAAAAGTTTGAAATAAAATGAGTTTTTTCCTCTGAAATATACAAATAAATCACACACTAGCTGTTTTCTAATTAAATAAAATTACAAAATTAAACTATATAAATAAGTTATATAAAACAAAATTAAACCAAAAAAAATAAATCTTATAAAAGTTATACAGGCACAAATTTGACAACAATAATTCTCAATAGAAAAATAAATAACAAATTAAAACTCCATTCACATGGAGTTTATTCTGAGGTAGCTTTCGTCGTGACATTTGAAAAGAAAAACTTCCATGTCCTGTTGAAACTGGAACCGAAACATGAAAGGCTCTTTGGCCAGTTCCAGAGCATCTTTTCCTTCTTCCTGTCCTTTCCGTCTGCTGATATTGTTAAATATTAACTTACAAAATACTTAGTTTCAAAATACTTCCTTTCAAAAAAACATTTCAGCTTCCTTTCAAAAAAACATTTCAGTACAGAGCCGTTTTGAGGCTCTGTACTGAACAAGCCGAAAGGAAGGGTGACAAATTGGTGTAATCCAAACGGCGTTGTAAAAGCTGTCTTTTCTTTGGACATGGGAGACAAGGGGATCTGCCAATAACCCTTTGTTAAGTCCAGTGTCGAATAAAAACGAGCAGTACCCAGCCGATCAAGCAATTCGTCAACCCTCGGCATTGGTTAAGCATCAAACTTAGACACCGCGTTCACCTTTCTATAGTCCACACAGAAGCGGATCGAGCCGTCAGTTTTAGGAACTAAAACTATCGCCCAGTCACTGCTGGACTCTTCTATTACCCCCATTTCCAGCATAGCCTCTAATTCATTTACCAATTCAACTACCTTTTTTTTGTGTTCAGGTAAGCGATACGGGCGGCAGCGCACCACCACCCCTGGATCCGTCTCAATGTGGTGCTGAATGAGGTCCGTCCGACCAGGCAGGGGAGAGAACACATCCGCAAATTCAGCTTGTAGATTCTTAATGTCAGTGAGCTGGGAGGGTGAGAGGTGATCTCCGCCAAGAGCCAGCGCGAGAGATTGTGGTTTTGTGCTCGCTTCTGGCCCGAGATCCTCCTCTCCGCTCACCACCGTCGCCAGCATCACTGACTCTGCCTCAACCCACTTTTTGAGGAGGTTGAGGTGATAAATTTGATGTGCTCAGCCCCTATCTGTTCGGGCTACCTCATAGTTGAGATCGTTAACTCGCCGTGTGACCTCAAAGGGTCCTTGCCACTTTGCGAGTAATTTAGAGCTAGAAGTACGGAGTAATACAAGCACCTTATCTCCCGGTGCAAATTGGCGAAGTCTAGCCCCCCTGTTGTACAGCTGACTCTGTCTGTCCTGGGCCTGTAACAAATTCTCCATTGATAGCCGCCCCAAAGTGTGGAGTTTTGTTCTCGGGTCCACGACATACTGAATTTCGTTCTTACTAGCGGACGGTCCGTCCTCCCAAGTCTCTCTAAGAACGTCTAACACCCCGCGGGGCTGACGCCCATAGAGAAGCTTGAAGGGGGAAAACCCTGTGGAGGCTTTGGGGACCTCGCGTACAGCGAACAAGAGGGGTTCTAGCCACTTATCCCAATTTTTGGCGTCTTCGTGAACGAACTTTCGAATCATGGACTTCAAAGTGCGATTAAACAGTTCCACTAACCCGTCTGTCTGTGGGTGGTAGACGCTAGTGCGAATCGATTTAATGCCCAATAATTTGTAGAGTTCGTGAATAGTTCGTGACATAAACGCCGTGCCCTGATCGGTGAGAATCTCTCTGGGGATTCCCACCCGGGAGATTAATGAAAAGAGCGCACTCGCAACACTTTTGGCAGAAATGTTACGGAGCTGGACTGCTTCAGGATACCGCGTTGCGTAATCCACCAGGACTGACGCAAAGCGGTGCCCCCGTGCTGACCGCTCCAATGGCCCGATGAGGTCCATACCAATTCGTTCGAAGGGGACCTGCATTAGCGGAAGGGGGGACAATGGTGCTTTTGGATTGGCCGGTGGATTCACCAACTGACATTCACGACAAGACGTGCACCACTTGCGCACTTCTAGTGAATGCCCGGCCAGAAGAACCGGGCCATGAGACGGTTTAGTGTCGCCGTTTGACCTAAATGCCCGGCCATTGGGTTACAGTGAGCCGCCTGGAAAAGCATTTTTCGGCGGCTTTTAGGAACCAACAACTGCGTTGTATCCTCTTTTGTCTGGGTGTCTTGGGTCACCCGATACAACTTATCTTTTAAAATAGCAAAATAGGGATAAGAGAGCGGTTGGCCTGGGTGGAGTACCTGGCCGTCGATAGAACGGACCTGATTAAACGCATGTTTGAGAGTCTCGTCCTGGGTCTGCTCCAGGGGAAAATCTTCGCGCTCTGTGAGGATAGTTCTCTCCAGAGTACTCCGTTCCCCTGCAGCAGACGCCAGAGGTCCCGGCTCAGCATCTCCCACCTGAACAACCGCCGTCTTTCCCTTGCTTTTCTTTCCCCAAGAGGCATCCGCACATAAAGACCCCAATAATTCACTAAAAGCAGGCCAATTCGTCCCCAGAATAAGCGGATGCCGGAGGTGCGGGTTAACTGCTACCTCTATGCTATGCTTTTGTCCCCTAAATTGAATTACCACAGGCACTATAGGATAACTTATCTCCACCCCGTGCACACACCGCACCTTAACCATGCGGCTGTTATCCAACGCCCCAGGTTGCATCAGGCTTTGATGAATGGAGGTTTGGTTGCAGCCTGAATCCACCAAAGCCCGATAAGTACCCCCCTTGATACTCACTGGTATCTGGTACAGGCAAGTTTGATCGGGGGCAGCTGGTGGCGCCTCGGGAACCCGGATCAGTGTCCGGTGGTTGCGGGGTGGTCGGTGGTTGCAGCCCCTCTGGGTGGGGCCCGGAATGCAGGGACAGGCTCCGCCGGAGCCCCCGTCTTCCACCTTGGCGCCGGCCGGGGCACCAGCCCCCCGCGAGACCTGGGAAGGGGAACAGGTTTGGGGAGAGAAGGGGACGAGAGAGAGAGAGAGAGAGGCGGATGGAAGGGGCTCGCCGACCCCTGGGCACGCCACCATGTGATCTTCCGCCAGGCGGATGGCCTGGTCCAGCGACGTCGGGCGGTGGCACTGGACCCACTGGGCGGTCTTCTTGGGCAGTTTAGAGACGAACTGCTCCAGTACCACCTTGTTGATGATGTCCTCGACGTCGCCTCCGTCAGCCATCAGCCATCTGCGGCAGGAGTCCCGGAGCTGTTGCGCCATGACGAAGGGTCGGCCGGACTCTTCCAGGCTCAGGGATCTGAACCGCTGGCGATGTTGTTCCGGGGTCCGGCCGACCCGCTGTAGAATGGCGCGCCTCAGGTCTTCATAGACCAGGAGATTCTGGACTGGCAGTTGGTGGGCGGCTATCTGCGACTCTCCCGATAGCAGTGGGATGAGCCGCATGGGCCAGTCCGCTCGGGGCCATCCCCGGGCCTCGGCGGACCTCTCAAATAGGTCCAGGAATGCCTCTGGATCATCCTGGGGACCCATCTTGTTGAGAGGCAGGGCCGAGGCCGTAGCTGGAGCGGGGACGGCCCGAATCTCCCGGTCGAGCCAGCTCCGGAACAGCTCGCAGTCTTCTTGCTGGCCTTGGAGAAGCATCTGGAAACGCTGGTCCTGCTCCTCCTTTACGGCCAGCAGGGCGTGGTGTTGTTCCCTATGGAGACCCGCGAGCGTTTGGATGAGGTCCGCAAATGGCGTTCCTGGCGGGGTCTGCATGGCGGCGGCAGTCTTCTTCTTCCCGGGTTTCGGCAACAGTGTAGTGAAGGTCAGTGTGGGTGTAGGAAGAAGAAGACAGGGTCGGCGGAATTGGGACTCGCACTTTTATTAAAACAAACAAAGAAAACAAAAAGGTGCGCTCGTGCGCCTTCGCTGGGTACGCTCCACAGCACAAAGTAAACACTGTTCTAAAAATAGCTCAGTCCGTTGCCGGCGTGTATGTCGCGGTCCCGTGCGAGTCCCAGGTCTCTCTCTCCCCTCTCTCATTCCCGGCAGCTTTAAATGCGGTCTCCACGCCAATTACTGCAATCAGACACAGGTGTTCATCATCTGCACTTGACCCACTTACCGCACAGCTCGCTGACTCATCTCTCGCTACAGACTTCGCAAAACCACGCCCCCCTCGCCACAATGATGTTCTCTAAAGAACACTTTAGAGTAGTGAAACTTTAAACTGTATGTGTACTTAATTAAGAAAAGGAAGAAAATCGAACAGGTTTAGCAACGTTTCAGCCTTTATAAGTATGTAACACATTCTCTTTTGCTCTGTTAGTACGAAGTTGCATTTGTGTTGGACATTGTTATTTGATTATTTTTAGGGAATATATTCGAACATCAAGTCATTGAATTTGGAGCTGAAGAAAATTCTGATGTACTACAAAAGAGAAGTTTCTGGAATTCAAATTACATTTATATTAATATTAGTCTTGATTTACAGTTAATCTGTGTGATTATCTGTAAAATCTTAAATTCAAATTACACTTATAGTGATCAACTCTCTAACCTCTCCCTTTCATTCCTTTTAGAAAAAACAGGTGCAAACATTGCACCAGCAAAAAAGCTTGCTAAGCTTGGTAAGTCTAGCTTTTGTACAGAAATGAAAGTAAAGCAAGTAAATAAAAGTATAGAATTAATAAATGGGGAAAAATGATTTCGGAATAAGAAAATTAAAAGAAGAAATTTCAACACAATGCAAATTCTTTCTTAAAATCAGACAATCACCACAACATTTCTACCCAAATCCACCATTTCCTCATGAATCTTCTACCTTCTGACCAAGCTTTTCTGTTGGTTTCAATCATTCAGAGGAAGGACGGCCTCATTCAGTGACAGAGAAAAGTCAATCGGCTTCATCATCACCACAGGGGCCACGGCACAACTGGTCAAGTCCTTCCCATTCCATACATGGCTCTGAAGCCCAAAGGAAACATCCAGAGCTTCTCCGAAGAACATCCACTGCCTCAGGTACAAAAACACAATTTTACAAGTCTTTTAATCTGTCCACAATTAATTAACAATTAACACAACATCCAGGTTTTAGAGTTGTTTATGTTGCATCTTTTGATTTTGGGGTGAAATATTGTAACCCTGTTCTTCTATAGAAGACAGTGCTAAAATCATGTGTTTTACTGTAGATAAAACTATCGTTCTGAATTATTTAAAACATGGTCTTTCTAGATTTAGAAAAGGCAACCCTATCATTGGTCTCTTTGATTGATGACTAGTCACTGCAGTCCGGTTCTCACAGGGTATATCATTGAAGATAACAGTTGATTCAAAGGCTAGACTCTGCCCTCAAATGATCCATACCACTCTCAGGAGGGCCACTGGACATTTACTGTAAGTGAAAATTCAGGCAACAATTCAGGAAATCCATGAAATGTAGTTTTTTGTGTAACGCTAAACCTGTAAAACTACATTCTGGAGTTATGGCAAGAATGTGAGTGGGAAATGAGGAATGGGAAATGATTGTGAACCATCACTTATTTGGAAGCTTCAAACAAGATGATTTTGGGGGTGTTAATTGCATTTAACAACAATAACAACTTATCACATGTGCCGAAATCTTTTAGGCTAAAGTTGTGTTTATGTTCCTTTCTGTTCACAGTGGAGTGGGAAGGTGAGGATTCTTTATTTTATTTCCCTGAAATTATGATCTGTTTGAATTCATCAGCACTGATTTTGAGTATATGTGTATACTGTAAAAAAAAAAAAAAAAGAAAGGATTTTCTTTATCAGTATTTTTTAGTTGTTTAGAAAAAATCTTAAAATTAATAAGATAAATGTCCTTGAGAATCAAATATATTAAGGCTTGTTTTCAGAGACTATATGTTTAATTAGTTGTATTTTTCTTACCACAGTGGCTTTGTAAAAAATACCGGAATCTAATGTCTTAGAATCTTATCTTACCCTCAAGTAAATGTATCCTGTTTTAATGATATTTTGATGTGCTTACCGGAAAATAATACAAAAATACTGATTAAGAAAATAGTTTTTGTAGTGTATAGTTTTAAATGAACCACATTTGTTGCATGTGAAAGGGTGTGCTGAACGGACTGCTTGAAGTTCTTGCTCGACACCTTTGGTGCTGAACTGAACATTTAGTGGTTGATCTTAGTAATTTCATATGCTTCTATTCTTTAAGTCTATTCATGAGAATCATAATCCTACACACACAAAAAAAGCAATCAAGATTGCTGGTGGATATTTCACTGCAAGCTTTGGCTTTGAATGAGCATGTGTGCCATGTATTTTCACATGCATATTGTACTTTATAGTAGATTTAACATCTTAATTTGTACATTACTGATGCGTGTGTTTCTTTGCATTTTTAGAGGGTCGACGGAAATCAGAAGCCCCTCTGGGCAACCACGATCCCCGAACTGCTGTCCAGTTACGTACAGCCCTCAAGAGACTCAAGGAGATCATGGAGGGGAAAAGTCAGGTAATGATTTCAAGTGAACTAAGTGGGAAAATTTCTATACAAATGACCCAAAGCTTATAGACAAAAGATGTTTGAGATGTGAATCATGTCTTTATGTTCCAGGACAGTGATCTGAAACAGTACTGGATGCCGGACAGCCAGTGTAAAGAGTGCTACGACTGCAATGAGAAGTTCACAACCTTCAGACGGCGTCACCATTGTCGACTCTGTGGCCAAATCTTCTGCAGCCGATGCTGCAACCAGGAAATTCCTGGCAAGTTCATGGGCTACACGGGTGAGTGTTGTTGGGGTGTTCGCTTTGGGGATCGAGGGTCTCGTTCTGACTGCTGGTTTCTCGACGAAGCCTCTTTAAAGAGGCTTTCGACAAGGAGACGAGCAGCTATGTCAGATTAAGAGTAAGAGCACCTCTAGCATGCTGCGTGTGTTTGCAGTGGTTTTTTGGCATTTGGTTTAAATGGGTTGCAGTGTGAATTTTGAACTTTTGTGGACTTACTGGTGTGATTCTGAAAAAGGTAAGAATTTGTCTGTGCACTTTGACCTTTTAGGAGGAATCAGTACTTACTTAAAAATCCTCATTATTTCCTTGATTTTTTTAAAGGTTTTTTTGCAGATATTGTAATGCTGTAAATCACCTTAACTATTCAAAACATATCATTCTGTCAGACTGAATTCTCAGAGAAACTGTAATCTTGCTTTGGTTGTTCTTGTATTCAGGCTGGTTTTGGACCCCAAACATTTAACCATAGACATTTTCAGGGTACAGTAGTCCCTCTGGGGATCACAAGGGAGTCCATTCTAGGGGGTCCTTGGAAAATGTAAAAATTTATTTTTATTTAAAAAATATATTAGGACTGTAAGAAATTAATTAATTAATATTTAATCAAGATTTAAACTTGCTTTTTTTTTTTTGATGTTACAATTTACCAATTTAATTAGAAAAAATTGTGAGAGCAGTTTCCAAAAGGGCACGTGGCAGCTTGCTAGCATCTGCATCTCCAACACTCGTAACACAGTTTAGTGGTTATGACGATTTCCATTGGGATCTCATGACGTCAGTCCGACGTAACGTTGATTGTGACTGACTGAATGGGAACGTTTGGGTTACTAGTGTAACCCTCGTTCCCTGAAAGAGGGAAAAGACACGTTACATCCTCCTGCCACAGCCCTGAACCACCACTGAATGGCCAAGATCCCTGTCTCGGCTCCTCAGCAAAACATGAATGAAGTGAGTAATGCCGGTCATATTTATACCTATATTTATACCTGTATGTACGGTAGGTGTGACTCGGCATGCAAATCTCACTGGCCAATGTCCATTGGCTCGTTTTGTTATCACTTGGAGGTGATTTGGGCTCCCAGGCGAAACCCTATGACATCAGTCCGACGTTACGTCTCTGTTCCCTCCTTCAGGGAACATGGGGTTACATTAGTAACCTAGACATTTTATTAGTTTTGTTGAAAAAATAAATTAGTTAACAATATTAAATTTAGGTTTCATTTATTTTCATTTCAGTTTTAGTTAGTTTTACTGTTTAGTTATTTCCAGTTAATAATTTCAGTGCCTCAACTTAAACTTATTTCAGTTATTGCCAGGGCAACACTTCTAATTTACCTTTAGTTTATGTTTTTCAACACTTATTTGATCATTTATTTTACTTCAGCTTATTTTACTTAACAGAAATGTTTTAATAGTTTTAGCTTTAGCGATAATTACCTTGCTTGATTGTCTAACTTCTCTTTTGGCTTCATATCCCCCCCACCCCTACTGCAGGTGATTTACGGGCGTGTACGTACTGTCGTAAGATAGCGTTGAGCTACGCTCACTCAACTGACTCAAGTTCCATTGGAGAAGATCTCAGCGCCCTGTCCGATTCGGCCTGCTCCGTGTGTGTGCTGGAACCCACCGAACCACGCACACCGGTGGGGGGCCGCAAAGCTAGTCGGAACATCTTCCTGGAAGAGGACCTGGCCTGGCAAAGGTGAAAACTACAGAAAAGGGGCGGGGCATAAAGACACATCACTATCTATTCCATTGTTCCTGCTCACTTTACCTTATCCCTATGGTGTTTCCTGCTCTGTTTTAACACTGCTTTCTTACCATACTCATTTCTCTCGCTGTTTATCTCTTTCACATTGTTATGCTCAGAACTTTATGACTTTGTGACTTGAAAAGTCACACCTCCTTGCTGTTTTTTTCCTCTACTGTAACCAATGTTTACTCTTTTATGAACATGTTACTCCTATAAAGCTTTTTTAACATATGGTACAGCCCCCCCCCCCCCCCCCCCCAGACATAGCAAATCCCGTAAAACGTAGTCACAGGACTATTATGATGCAAATGAATGCCAACCCTCTCTGCTCGCCTTTATTTAATCAGCTGTCTCCTTCTGTGTTGTGTCTGTCTCAGTGCTCATCTTTTCTCCTTTCTCTTTCCACGCATAGAAAAAATTCCATTGGGATGAGGAAGAAGTGAGTTTTAGTGTTACTTTTGTTTTGCATGACCTCCTAGAGAAGACATGCTGCTGCTCTTGAGTGTCACTGTTTTGTGCAAAGCTTGACTGTCATTTATTAACACTATTTCAAAGGGAAACTTAAAATGTTGCTGATGTTCATTTGTGTGTATGTGTGTGATCACTCTAGTCATCAGGAATCTCAGAACAGTGGTCTCAGTTCCAGACTTACAGTAGTCCAAGAGGATATGGGCAAGTCACCAGCCAGGAAGAGGTGATTATGGTGTATTTTGGCCAGAGATTCTTCACTCAATGCTTATGTTTACAGACTATAAATACAATGTTATCCATTTATTGCTTGTGTTAAGGTCAGCTAGTGTGACCAACCTGTCTTTGGACCGTTCTGGCTCAGCCATGGTTCCTGCCTACGAGAATTCAGTTAGTCCACAGAACAGCCGGGCCGTATCCAAGACCGACCACAACGAAGAGGAGCGGAAGATCCTTCTGGTACGAACTTGTCTTTCACAGATTCCTCCTCAACTTTCCTTAACTTTTGCATTGTTATATTTTGTGTTAAATATGAGGAGCTCTTTTCCAAAACGCGATAAATCCATTTCAATAGTTTTCAGGAAAATTTTTTTTTTTTTACCTAGACCCACACATTTTGTGAATATTCAATTTAGCCTGTTAAAATGTTTTTTCCCCTCAGTCTGAACATGTTGAACAATGATTGAATTTATCATCAACAATATTGTTGTTTGATTTAATAAAGTAATTTTTTTTCTTCAAAACGCTATAAATCCACAAAAGAAAAATCCAAAAATGGATGATTTTGGCCACTTAATTAAGTTTTGTTTTGTAGAAAGCCTTTCTTTAAAGTGAATTTCGTTTTGTAGAAATTGTATCTTAATTTTAATAATTTTTTCATCAACCAATTGCCTGGATTTAATAAATAAGAAGCAAATAGACAATATAATCATGACATGGAGGCGCCGGCGTGGTCACTTGCATTGCACGTGAACTAGAGCGCATCTCATCATAAATTAACCGAAACTCAGCGTATGCCTCACAGAGTCATGAGAAATGTATCTATATAGAAAACTTGAAATGTCTTTAAACGAAACAATTAAAATCGAAAATAAATAGCATACTCTCTGATTATGTAATCCATTACATGCATTTCTCTCTAGGGGCCTTCACTACAGAGATGCTGATCGTCAATTTCATCTTTGCAGACACTGACACACAGAAAACAGTTGATTAATAAAAATAAAATAAACATTTCGATTTTCGAACGATATTCGACTTTTGCCCCTTGATTGTCGAATGCCATTTTTGTCAGAAATTATAAACAGAAACCTTTGGCAGCAGCATCTACCCCCAGGTGTAGGTCTCACTGGCTCATCAAGGCCATCAAAAGTGTTATCACCGTTTAAAACACTCATTTTGAGGAATGAATGAACATAAACAAACCTATGTTCAGCGCGTAGAACGCTCACTGAATTCTGATTGGTCGAGAGAGGATTTATCGCTTTAAGGCTAAAAATAGGTTTGGCGCTTATCGCTGTTTGAAAAAGAACTGCATCTTGCAGTACATTTTAAACAAGGAAATATAGCGATTTGGCATGAAACATTGATGGAGCAGTGAATAGGTTCTGAACACAGCAAAATGACATGACAAACTTTTTTTTTTTTTAAATGGCGTTTATTGCGTTTTGGAAAAGAGCTCCTCATATGTTGTTATATAATTATAATGGCTGATTATCTTGTAGGATTCTTCTCAACTTAAAGATCTATGGAAGAAGATTTGCCACAACAGTACAGGGATGGAGTTTCAGGACCATCGGTACTGGCTGCGTACTTACCCCAACTGCATTGTCGGTAAAGAGTTAGTCAACTGGCTCTTACGAAACGGCACTATTTCAACTAGGTAAGAACTTGGTTCATTACATCTTCAATTGTGGTCAGACATTAAAATATTAATTTAAGCTATAACAGTGTTTTGTCAAGTCACATTTATTTATATTGTGCTTTATACAATACAGATTGTTTCAATGCAACTTCACATTAATAAACAGTGAAATAATTTGTATAACATGTTAATGTTGTTAAACTTTCAATTATTCCGACACAGGGCTCAAGCCATTGCTATTGGGCAAGCTTTGGTAGATGGTCGCTGGCTTGACTGTGTAACCCATCATGATCAGATCTTCCGTGATGAATATGCCCTCTATCGCCCTCTTCAGGTTAGTATAAGTATAAATATGTGCCATAATTATGTTAAAGGCACAATATGAAATATATTTTCTTTAAAATATCCAAAAATAAACACTAGCAGTGTTATATATTTTGTTCAGTTGTACTTGCATTATCCCAAATGTTTTCAACAATGTTTAAATCCAGAGAGATGTGCAATTTTAGCCAGTGCAATGGCCCATGTCATTGTGTCGCCTGTCAATGACATCGTATCCACCTTACCCTCGATTTCCGGTCCTAGTTCCGTAAAAACCATGGAAACACCAAAGATGCTTTTGTATGTTATGTGTTTTATTAGACTTTTGAGCAACTGTTTGGATACCTTTATCGACAGATAACATAATCATTGTTATGCTTATTGTTTGAATCACGTTTTCTTAATTTACAGCGAGTAACATGTTTGTACCATACCTCAGAGACAACAGTATTTTGGTCAAGTGGCTAAAATAGCTTAATCAGCATTTTCTCCACCATCTAATATATTTTATAATTAACTGCATGCCATTTAGCAACACAATAGTCATCCAACTTTTATACTATAATATTCTAACAATGATTTAGCTTACTGCAATGTGCAAAAAGTGTCTCATACCAGCCACCGAGCGAACGCACAGTAACTTTTTAACATAACTTTCAACACAGTAGAATGTATTTATGATTGTTTTGACCGAGTAAAACAGTGCTGCATTACCACACAATTTTAATTCGTCAAATAAAGTCACCTGTATCAGTAGTAATTCAGCACTCGCGGCTATTTCATTAGAATGAGATATAATATGCACATATTTTTTGTGGAGGTGTAGATGACAACTCCCATGATCCCATGCTCAAAAAAAAAACATACATACTGTCCTTTTAAATTTAATATTCAGTTTCTGTTGAAATTACATGACTGTAATATAACTGAGCAGGCTAGTTACATGCTAACTGAATACACTATTTTTGTAATTCCTGATTTGGCTTGTTTATTGTAATGAGCACTGTACAAATAAAATGGAATTGGTTTGATTCCATCTGTCATCGTATTAGTAATGCGTTTGTTGACTTTCAGAGCACAGAGTTCTCAGAAACCCCCTCTCCAGACAGTGACAGCGTGAATTCTCTGGAGGGACACTCTGAACCGTCATGGTTTAAAGACATCAAGTTTGACGACAGTGACACTGAGCAGCTGGCAGATGAAAATGACTTTGTCACACCGAGTAAGTATCCCATGACTGCTGATATCCTAAAGTAGTCATTATGTCTTTCCTTTACCAACTTGTTGGCCCCCTCACAATTTTCCAGACTCGGCCAGCCCCAGCAAAAGAACATCCGTCAGTAGTTTCCATTCTGCAGTGGACAGTGACTCAGCCGCCTCCATCAACCTAAACATGGAGCAGGACAATGTCAATTTCCACATCAAGAAGCAGGCCAAGTACCCCCATGTGCCTCCTTACCAAGCCGAGCAAAAAAGTATGGAGCCCCATGACCCGTTCACCCCAGAAACCGACATCCATGCACCAAGTGAGGAGAGGCGGAGAGGCCCATTGGCCGTCCTGGTTTGCCTCTGTCTGCTTCAAAAGCAGCACTAACTCACTGGCTTTGTTTCAAACCCTAGTGAACGGCCTCACTATATACTGTCTATATAGGCAGCAACCTTGTAAGGCTACAACCTAACGGCATTGAAACCTTATTGATGACTTGTCAAAGGCACAGCATTTAATATTCTGGGTCAAAGAGTGGGTGTCAAATGGTGACGAAAAACTAAATTATTGTGCAAAGACTTCACTAACAATTGAAGTGGCCCTTTTTATGTATAGTGTGACCTATTTACTAAGCACAAAAACACATTTTAATTATTATAATAATTTTTATATTTATTTTAATAAATGATTTGTAATTGTTTTTTAACAAATGCTATCTCAGATTTAAAAAACAAAACAAAAACACAGAGATCTCCATAATGCAGTAATCCATGTGCTACTGCCTCAGACCTAAGCTAAAATGAGGCATCTTATGAAACAGAATAATTCAGAATAAAATCCTATCTAGGTAGGCAGCTCACTAGGGTTTGGAACAAAACCAATGTCTTGCTGATCTGAGACCCACCACGCTATAGTCCGACACTCCAAAATATAATTAACAATTGAAGTAACAGCCCTAACTATAGCATACAGTCCTGCATGACTGATGTCTTCCTTCCCAGCCTCACATTATTTCATAACATTTCATATTGACGCATTTTCTGTTTGTCATATTACCTCACCATGTCATGCATGCCTCACAGTTACAAAGCAGTAACACTGACTTCCACTTCCTCAAAATGGCTTGTTGAAACTAATTCATTGCCATGTACTAGACTGAGGCATCGCCTTTTTGCAACATTTAAATCCATATAATCCATTGACTTCCGATGTCCACTCTTGACTGTCCTGCCTCACATGCACTCTCTCTCTTCACCAGTGGAAGTCCTGCTCTCTGAAGATGGAGGTCAGCATATATCCATCAGTGATGCCTTCATTAAAGGTAATTGTTTCTTGCGTGTTTAATTGCAGTTTGTTGCAATAATTCCATTCAAAAGTTTAGATTCACTAAGACATGTTTTTTAAAGCTTGAAGTTTCATTTAAAGTTTCAAATAAATCTGAATCTGGTGAGTAAAAACAAGGGTAGAATGATCAAAAAGAACCTAAAGATGGTATACGCCAATAAAAGAGTATTATGAGAAGATGAATCAAAGTTTGAGCTGTTGTGGGAATCATAAGGTTTCATGTGGGAAGTGCAACAGAAAGCATTTGATGAAACTGCACCTAATTATCTGCTTAGAAGGCATAAGCTCTGCACAGATGTCATTGGACAGATAGTTTGAAGAACAGCGTTAAATTAAATTAAATTAAAAAGTCATTTGTAATTATGCATGTCTTTACTGCATTTTTGCCAATTTATCAGTTTCTTTCAGAAACAGTGTAGTGTACATGAACTCTTGTCTTACCTATGCTGATGGGTTTGTTCTCTGTAGAGTCTTTGTTTAATCGGAGGGTTGAGGAGAAAGCTAAAGAAATGCTCTTCACCCCTCTCGGCTGGCATCACAGCTCCTTGGACCAGCTGCGGGAAGAGAATGGGGAAAAGAAAGCAATGGAGCGTTTACTGTAAGATTTTTAAAGTGTTATTTTTAGATTGGTAACTTGTATTCATAAACAATTAGGAGCAAAATACTTCACTGCTGTACTTTTATCAACATGTAGAATACTATACTAATAATAAATACTAATATATATATATATATATATATATATATATATATATATATATATAGCGAATTCTAAATATAAACAAGTGTCTAATGTGTGGTCACACAAGCATCACATAAAAATCACATGTAAATGAGTTCAGGGACTTTTGGAAGCACACATGATTAATGCTTCCTCTTCAGGTCTGCTAATCACAGCCACATGATGGCGCTGCTGCAGCAGCTGCTCTACAGCGAATCACTGTCCCTCTCCTGGCGTGACATCATCGTACCTGTGGTGAGGCAGGTGGTGCAGACGGTGCGACCGGATGTGCGCAGCTGTGATGATGACATGGATATCCGTCAGTTTATCCACATCAAAAAAGTGAGAAACGCAAGTGGATAAAAAATCAATTAATCTAGTTTTGTCAGTGAAATTTGTCTAATACTAGATATTTTGTAGATTCCAGGGGGAAAGAAGTTTGACTCTGCTGTAGTGAATGGCTTCGTTTGCACAAAGAATATTGCACACAAAAAGGTTTGTATTGATTCAACATTATGCCACAGAGAAGGACATACATTTGTGCTAACAGTGTCGGGAATTTCTCAACAGATGAACCCTTACATCAAAAACCCCAAGATACTTCTCCTCAAATGCTCCATTGAGTATCTCTACAGAGAAGAGACCAAGTTCACCTGCATTGACCCAATTGTGTTGCAGGTGATGCTTGAAAAGTGATTTCAAGACTTTTTATCTCCAGACAATGTGCTAAAAATACAATAATCTGAAAAACCATTTCATTTACAATTTGCTTTGTACAGGAGCATGAATTTCTTAAGAACTATGTTCAGAGGATTGCTGATGTACGACCAAACCTAGTGTTGGTGGAGAAGACTGTGTCCCGGATCGCTCAGGACATGTTACTGGAGCATGGCATTAGCCTTGTGATTAATGTCAAACCTGTTAGTACCGTCTTTAAGGCATTGTTTAAATATTATAAACGCATTGAACATTAATAATGAGTTGTGAAGAGTTATTTTGGTCTAGTTTGGGGATGTTTCAAGTAATAGCTCTCTTTAATCGCCACAGCAAGTCCTGGATCGTGTAAGTCGAATGACTCAGGGAGATTTAGTCATTTCAATGGATCAGCTCCTTACGAAACCTCGTCTGGGTACCTGCCACAAGTTTTACCTGCATTCCTTCCAGCTGCCAAATAGTGAGTCTCCATCTCTATTTATGATGTATGTCACTGTTTATGTTATTAATGAGCTTTAACTCACTTCTCATTTTACTAAAAGTTGTTCCCTTTAGGGATGCAATAAGTACCATATTGGCTATTCATTTATCAGTATCTGTTCCTTTGTTATCATCTAACACTCACTAAAAGCTAATCTTTAAAAACACTAATAATTTAATAACAATGTTCAGTGTAATCTTTAACAAATCTGAAAATGAACATCCCTTTTTCATACTGTACAATGTAATGTTGTGATGCTTAAATTCATGACTTGATAAGGACAGTTGTGATCAGACTTTTTTCAGGTCTGGCATATTTTAGTTTTTTATTGGTCATTTTAAAAATCTTTGTAAAATTCACTTGATCCCTCTGTTTACAGATGAACTGAAGACCCTGATGTTTTTCGAGGGCTGTCCTCCTCAGTTGGGCTGCACTATTAAGCTCCGCGGTGCCTCAGAGTATGAACTGGCACGGGTGAAAGAAATCATAATTTTTATGGTGTGTGTGGCGTACCACTTACAGCTAGAGATCTCTTTCCTCATGGATGAGTTTGCAATGCCTCCCAGCCTGGCTGAGAGTTCCTCCTTCCCATGTCTGCTGGAAAGCACCACTTTGGAGGAAGAGGAGGAGACTGGTGGGGAAAAGGAGAGCCAAGATAATGATGGGTCCACGCTGGGGGACGTTAGCCTAACGCTTCTTCCAGAAGCAGACTTTGAGCCAGGACTTCAGGAGATTATCAAACTCCACAGTAGAGAGCCTTCCATCTCAGAATCTTCCTATAAAGACGGAGAAAGCCCCAGAATAAATAAAAATGGTTCAGTTGCTTCCTTCTCTGGAGGAGAGGAAGACATTATAAAGACCTCCACACCTCTTTCCTCCTCCTCTTCCAGCTTTCCCCAGCTGGTGTCACCACCTTTCCTGAATTCAGACCTGAAAGAGATGTCACAGGAAGTGAACAAGGGGCCAGTTGAGGAGGAGAAGAACAAAGAGCTGGAGGAGCATCTGGTCCATCAGGACAGCACAAGCTCTGAGATGTCCGTTCCACCAGCCCGGCTCTTCAGGGATCCCTTACAGGATGACACAGACCTGTTTGTGACCGAGCATGTAGCTTCCTCAGATGACCGCCTCAAGTCCATCTCAGCTTTATTTAAACAGGAGCTAAAAGACATTATCCTGTGCATTTCACCTTTTATTACATTTCGGGAGCCGTTTTTGCTCACGGGGGCAGGACTGCGTTGTCCCAGCCGGGATTATTTTCCAGAACAGGTTTACCTCTCACCTCTATTAAATAAGGACTCGAAAGAGCTGGACGGACGTCGCAAGCGGCAGCTGCTGAAAGAGTCTAGCCCGAGTTCTGGCAGCCTGACTAACGGTACTGTGTCGCATCAACGGACCATCCAGATTTTGCCCTGTCACAAACTCACGAGTGCCCGTATAGTAGACCAGCTAGGAAGCAGTCAAAATTTGGCACGCATGCTGGCTGACTACCGTGCCCAGGGAGGATGCATTCGGCAAAGAGAAGGAATGCAATTTCGTGAAGCCCCACCCACAAAGGCACCAATAAAGGCAGATAGTGAAGATGATAAAGGGGCAGGACAGAGTGAAATGACATGGGCTACAAAGGTGGGGGTTTCTCATCAGCTATTATGTTTTTTCTTTTACTTTATTCCACATTCCGAATAGTGTGAGGCACTTTGCATGATTAGGGCCCAAAACTTGAAATTTGAAACTACTGTTTTTGGTCAGTATAAGGAGATTCTTGACTTTAGAAAAAAGTCAAGGTTATCTTTTAATTTGAGTTTTTATGTTTTTGTAACTTGTTTCCAAAAGTTTTAATGCAGTGTAGAACCCTGATTTATTAATTTATTTAGTTGGAAATGTAGCTAAATGAATTAGCTACTCATTAGGGGCCAGCTAGGTATCATATTGCATGCAAAATGTTGGGCTAAAATTAGTAAATACTTAAAAAAGATTTTTTACTACAATTAATTGTTTTTAATTGTTTCAGTTGGACTGTTTAAACCCAATCAACCATCAGAGGCTCTGTGTGCTGTTCAGTAGCTCATCAGCACAATCTAATAATGCCCCAAACCCCTGCGTCAGTCCATGGTAAACTCTCAGTACACTTACATTATTATCATATTAATTCACAATGTATTAACATTAACATGACGGAATGATGTTCTGAATATGTATAAGTTAATGTATCTGCTATGTATTTACAGGATTGTAACGATGGAGTTTTATGGCAAGAATGACTTGACTCTTGGTGTATTTCTGGAGAGATACTGTTTTAGGTAATTTATTAATGCAAACATTTATTTTTGTCATTCCTAGGGTTACAATAAGAAACAATAACAAAATTTGTCGGTACAGAATTTCTGATACTACAACCAAAAATTAACAAACATTTATTTTTTATGTGTCTTCATAATATTTTTGTATTTTTTTCTGATTTTATTTTTATATGGGTGCAATTTAGACCCTCTTACCAGTGCCCCAGCATGTACTGTGAGACTCCCATGGTGCACCACATCCGGCGCTTTGTGCACGGTAGCGGCTGTGTCCAGATTGTTCTGAAAGAGCTGGACTCGCCTGTACCCGGATATCAGCACACAATCCTCAACTACTCTTGGTGCCGTGTCTGTAAACAGGTAATGGGGGGAGACTTTGAATTAAAAAACTTTTTTTTTTTAAACAAAACTAAAGTAAGGTATTTTGTGCTTCAGTATCATTCATGTGAATTGTTACCTTTTTTGTTTCAGGTGACTCCTGTGGTCCCTTTGTCTAATGACTCCTGGTCCATGTCCTTCGCCAAGTATCTAGAGCTCCGTTTCTATGGTCACCAGTACACCCGTCGGGCCAACGCCGAGCCTTGTGGCCACTCCATCCATAAAGATTATCACCAGTACTTTTCCTACAACCAGATGGTGGCTTCCTTCAGGTGTGCATCTTCACAGTATAGATCTCATATCTTTGAAAATGCAGAATGACTACCTAATCCAAATGTGTTTGTACTCTTCTGTCACCTGTAGCTACATTTCTGTGAGATTACTAGAGATCTGTCTGCCATCTCCAAAGATCATCATCAGGAACCAGGGGCCCTCTAAAGCCAACTTGCAGCAGGATCTCAAAGACTTCTCCCAGAAGTAAGATTCCCTGTCTCTCACCCAGCCTCATTAACCTCCTCCAGATATCAGCTAAATGAATAGTTTCTCCATCGTTTGTAGGGTGGCTCAGGTGTACCTGGCCATAGATGACCGTCTCACCTCCTTAAAAACTGACACTTTCAGCAAGACCAGAGAGGAAAAAATGGAGGACATGTTTGCACAGAAAGATGTAGATTTCTTTTCATGACTTTCCTTATTTTATCCAAAGTATTAACCAATGTCTAGTTACTTTAAATGAATATTCTTCTGTCTTAGATGGAGGAATCCGAGCTTCGCGGTTGGATAGAGAAGCTACAGGTGCGTCTGCAGACCAGTGTAAAGGACTCGCCACAACAACTTCAAGCTGTTCTGGAGTCAGTGGTGGTTAAAAAGCAGGGCTTGTGTGAGACCTTGCAGTCTTGGAACAACAGGTGAGGACTGCAGTCATACAGCCATAGAGATGGAGACTAAACATCTTCCATTAGAAAAACAGAACTGATGTCTTATCTCATCTTCAGACTTCAGGACTTGTTCCAGCAAGAGAAAGGCAGGAAGCGTCTATCTGTTCCTCCCAGTCCTGGCAGACACAGACAAGCTACATCAGATGAGAGCAAGGTCAGTCATTTATTTAGCACATAATGTATTAATCACCTGGTAGTTTATTATTATTTTTCAATTTAGCATTTTAAAACCCTCTCTGAGAAGTTGCTTCTCTAAATGTATCCTCTTTAAAGCACCTGGACTAAAAGAAGAAAAAAAATATAGATGTATCCATTATCCGATTAGTCAGTTATTGGACCACTAGTTGCCCTTGTACTGGGTGGATCTATGGCTGGTAATCAAAAGGTAGTGGGTTCGAACCCTGTGCTTAAGTAAGCCACCTCCTGGACTTGAAATAAAAGCATCTACTACATACTTTTGATCATTTATTTGTTGTTTTTGATTCATAGACCAGTGCTTTGGAGTCCTCTCCTCGTAACTCATCCCAAATGGATGGAGAGAAAGGTGAGTTCATTGGTCCTTTATTCATCTTAAAATAGTTCATCTTGATTTGTTGCGCACAGTCAACTCACAGCCTGTTCTCACAGAGGACCGTCATCTCAACACATTTCCGTCAAGTTCAGGGTCTTCATCGTTACTACAGTTACCGTCTCCGGCTGATCAAGCTTCAGACGTCATTACGAGCGGACCATCTTTTCCTGATCAGGACTCTGTCAGCATTCCAGAGGGTAAACTTATTTTGAACACTTCTCGTGTTTGAAATCCCACACAAACATCCCACCTGATTTTCTCTCTACTTCTCTTTTTTAGACATGTTTGATGGACACTTACTTGGATCCAATGACAGTCAAGTAAAGGAAAAGTCCACCATGAAAACCATCCTTGCCAACCTGTTACCGGGCAACAGCTACAATCCCATCCCTTTCCCTTTGTAAGGCTGTTGTGATATTATGGATGCTAAAAAGCAAACCAATGCTCTTCTCAAGCTAATAAAGGTCTTTCTTTTTTTTTGGTATGTTAGTGACCCAGACAAGCACTATTTGATGTATGAGCATGAGAGAGTTCCTATAGCAGTTTGTGAGCGAGAACCCAGCTCCATCATTGCTTTTGCACTCAGGTACAGCTTTTGTACACTTATAACTATTAATAGTTATGCTCAGAAATAATAAACAGAAACAAATAATATCAAATACTTTGTAAATATTCGATATATAGCTGAAATGTCACTGCAGTTTTGTTTCACTGATTGTACCCCGTGTTTCTTAAACTTTATCCTAATTCATCTATTTCCATTGTCCAGCTGTAAAGAATATAAAACTGCCCTTGAAGAGCTTACAAAGACTACAGGGAAAAGCAGTGGTGACGACACATCTCAGGCCATTAGGTACATCAATAACTCATTCCCCTTATTTGCTGCATTTTCTCAGTGTATATTGGTTAAACGGCAAGCTGATTTCTTCTTCTTTTTTTGCCATCTATAGTGCTGGAGAGAGTAGAGCAAAGAACAGCCCAGCCAAACCTAGTGACAGCAGCATGTCACAGCTGAACCGCAGTAGCATTGATGCTGACCCACTCAGTAAGCCTAACCACAGTTTAACAAATACTAGCCCAGGGCTCGACAATAAGGACTGCCTGATGGCCCGGGGCCAGCGTGGAAGACGCTCGGGACAGTAGACGGAACTGTCACTTGCTGGATCGGGCCAGTGCTGCATCTTCACGAAAGTTTTATCATTTTTCACGTGTTTTTAAGCCTGGTCAATTCAAGTATTCAAGCGCAAGAATACATGAAAGAGAACTCTATTTAATACCTGTGTGAAATGTTTGTGCTCGCACACATTCCGAAGTATGTGCCCAGAAATAGTTGCAAATATTTTACATTTGATTATTCAATTTCTGTACCGGGAAATTGTTGTTAAACCAACTTGAAAAACATGAACAGCACTGTTTATTTCATTTTTATCTTTGTTTTATTGTATTTATCTTTGCTATTGCGCATAATTTGATTATTCTGCTCTTTTATTACTAACAGTTTACTTGTCTTTAACAATATTTGAAATTTACATGAGGCAAGTAGTTTGTGGTGTCATAACTTTATTTATTAATGATTTATTAAGGCCTATTTTATTTCATTAGAAAAAGAAAAAAATCCTTATTGTTGAGCTCTGTTGCCACTTACAAATAGCATGTAATGTATAATTTTCTCTATGTAATATGGAATTGCTTATGAGACTAAATGTTTATGGGATTTCTTTTGCAGAGGATCCTGAAAGTGGAGACAAACAGAAGAAGCAGACCGGAAACCCACACATTGAGCTGCGTAAGTATCAGTCTCAAATGGCAGGTGAATACATTCCTTATATTTAGTTCAATATTATTGATCCCTCTGACAGTAAATAATTGTGCGTCACACAAACTAAAAAAAAAGTTATGCTTTTTTGGATATCACGTTTCATGTAGTGTGTAATATAGCTGTTTGTGAATGTAAAAGGTCTGCAAAGTGCACGAAAAAAGTTATTCTGACCGATTGTGAGTCGTCAGTAATTCCAGTCTAACTTCCTGCACAAACCGAAGTAGGTTTGTTGCAAATTTGCATAATGTCAGACTATGGTCTGTTCAGACTATGATGTTTATTTGCTGTTAAGTGATAAAGAAGCCTCCAGAACTGAAATTCAGATTTGGTTATGGGCGTTTAGTTTTTTTTGACGTGCTGTAACAATCACAACAAATTGGGCCATCTGACCAATCAGAGGAAGGTGTTTAGAGAGACCGGATCCTTGATCGAATGGTTTCAGATACTGTGAGAAAATAGGTGATGCTGCAGTGTATATTATAAGAAAATGTTTTTTTTTTTTTTTTTTTTTTTTTTTACCTTGGATGCATGTAAACCTATTGTAGGAGACTTCCAAAATATTAATTAGGAAACTTTAAAATATCATAACAGGGACACTTTAATGTTTTCACAGATTTGATTTATAAATAAATTAGCTGTTTAATAATAATAATAATAATTGATATAAATATAAATGAGAACATATTATTAAATCGGAAAATTATACTTTTGATGCAGAGTTCTCAGATGCCAATGCCAAGTTTTACTGCCGGATCTACTACGCCGAAGAGTTTCATAAGATGCGGGAAGAGATTATGGAGAGCTCAGAGGATGAATTTGTGCGATCGCTCTCCCACTGTGTCAACTGGCAGGCTCGTGGCGGGAAGTCCGGTGCAGTTTTCTATGCCACTGAAGGTGCGACTTGATCTAAGGGTGCAAGATTTACAGATGATTTCATGAAGGTAGTTGTCGTAAGTGAAGACTTGTTGGATGTATTTTGCTAAAGGTGCCGTTTCTCCTCAGATGATCGTTTTATTTTGAAGCAGATGCCCAGATTAGAGGTCCAGTCTTTCTTAGACTTTGCACCCCACTACTTCACTTACATCACAGGATCAGTTCAGCAAAAGGTAAGCATATACTGTATGTACCTGTATGTACAGTATAGGTCTTGTCATAGCTCTGTATGAGGCAGCATTTTTCGGCCTGTTTTAGGTTTTTCTTTCTGAACTCATTGTTTTTGCATCCGTTTTACAGCGGCCCACAGCACTTGCTAAGATTCTGGGAGTGTACCGTATCGGCTACAAGAACTCTCAGAACAACACAGAGAAGAAACTGGACCTGTTGGTGATGGAAAACCTTTTTTATGGGAGAAAGATGGCACAGGTATATTCATTTAAAGAAAAAAGCCTTTAAATCTTCAGCTTAAAACTGATTTGACATTGGTGTTTCAGAAAAACTGACAGACAATTTGGGTCTTTTTATGCTCACATTTACGGTCCTCTTATCTGTTTTTGTGCAGGTGTTTGACCTGAAGGGATCCCTGAGGAACAGGAACGTGAAGACGGATCAGGGAAAGGAGAGCTGTGAGGTGGTGCTCCTAGATGAGAATCTCCTGAAACTGGTGCATGACAATCCCCTTTATATTCGCTCCCACTGCAAGGCCATTCTGCGTGCTGCCATCCTCAGTGACGCCCACTTCCTGTCCAGCCACCTCATCATTGATTATTCCTTACTGGTGGGCCGTGATGATGCCACGGATGAGCTAGTCGTGGGGATCATAGGTGAGAAAATGTTATGCTGTTGTAAAATCCATTTTGGACTTTTCTTTTAGTGGTTGTTAAAACACTTGTGTTTTTGAAGATTATATCCGGACTTTCACATGGGATAAAAAGCTGGAGATGGTTGTCAAATCTACTGGGATTCTTGGAGGTCAAGGTACAGTTATGCTGTTTTAAAAAAAAAATATATATCTCTGATAATCTCAGAAGAAGCTCAAACTCTTACATGTGTTATCATCTTTTACTCCTGACAGGTAAAATGCCCACGGTGGTGTCACCAGAGCTGTACCGATCACGTTTCTGTGAGGCCATGGACAAATACTTCCTCATGGTCCCTGATCACTGGACGGGTCTTGGGCTCAACTGCTGATGGGCAAGAAGGGAACGTTACAGCTGGAAATGGATATGCTGCTCTCTTATGTACTTTGCAGTGATTCATTGGAAAGGTGAACCCTCCATTATCTGCAGTGGTGTCTGAAGCTGGGTGAAACTGAACCTCTCTTTTTATGCTGTGTACAGTTTGACCTGAACTGACGTGCCAAGACCCAGTTCCTGAAGATCCACCGAATAGAATTACTGAAATGGCATAACTTGTTGAACCCTGATTTGCAGTAGTGTTTGTTTATAACCTATTAATCTGAACTGTGGACGATGTAAAATTTTATAAATGTACAGAGATGGATAATTAAAGATTATTAATACTGATAAAAGTGTCAGCTTTGTGTTACTGTCAAGATAAAAGGTTAACAAAAAATGAACTGTTGATTAAAATGATAATATATTTTTTATTAACCTTTGACTTAATCTCTTGGAGTGTCGCAATAATATCGTATCGTGATATATATTGAATCGTGACATGAGGTTATCGTTGTCCCCTAGAACTTACCAATAGAATTAAACGAATCACTCATTCATCCTTTCACACTGCACTACATCGTGTACACAACAAACTCAAATGTTGCAACTTACTCTTAATTGCGGGCTGCAACTTGACAAATATGCTGGTTGGAGTATCTGGTGGAGCAAAGTATATAAAGTGAGAGGAGTTGGATCAGTATCAAACCTCGCCCCTGGATCTCGTGTACTGCAGTGACCGAGGACCATGAAGTTTGAGCCATATTAGCTCACAGCTTATTAGCTGACCCTCCCTCATTTGCAGCATTAGCATTTTATTCAAAACATGTCAATCGTATTTTCCCCCCTTTTAACCATTAACTGATGCCTCATCTCAAATCTTGTTTTCCCTTGTATTTGACGGGGGGAAAAAATCCTAAGAATCCATTTAAATCTTATGGACACAGGTGAACAGGTGACTTGACAAGAAAGAACGGCTCAGATCCCAACCCCCAAAACAGTCCCATTAGAACTTACCTGATAATACGATTGTCTAATTTCTATGCAAAATTAATTTAACTTTATGCAATATTTAGAGGCTATTAATGTGTTTTTGATGGATCTTTTGAACTGATACTATAAACTGTAACAGTAGGCCTACTAGTGTTCATGCTGAAAAACTACAATATGAAACTGGTTAAATGCAATACATTTCACTTAAGCATGAAAAGTCCCTACTTATGAGTTAATTCACTGAATGAAATTAATATTCATAGATTAAAAAAGTACACAAACCTCTGTTAAAACATTTTATATAATAGTCATACAATTTATATATATTAAAAAAAACTTGAGCTGACAAACAACCTTCAAAATCAGAATGAAGGAAACCACGATCTAGATTGTCATACATTTCAAAGCTTTTTTTTCTGTTTTAATACTGTTTGACTCCATTCCTCTGCATCCTTCCAATCATAATCCATCTAATTTATGAAAAGAAAATCAACCATGTGCTTTTGTAATAAGACAGTTGTGTGCAATTTTTGCTCTGGTGATGATAATGTCCATGAGCTGATATGTACAAAGACTATTTCCTACTGTAAATCACACACTCGTAGGCACAAACATCAGGACAATACATACACACTGATGTAATCTAACAAACTCTGAAAATGCAGAACAAGGCACTGGACACCGAGAAACTGGCACATTGTGGACAAAGGCAAACATAAACAGTGGTTTACATTTTCATTTAGAATTTTCTGGAAAGTTTCTGACCAGCAAGATCCACTAAAAGCTCTTTATCTTTTGAAGCAAAATGGATTCAAATTTGAAAGCAAATAAACACTCTTTCTGAGATCCCCCAAAAGCATGTTAGAAATCTGTTTCAAAATGATTAATATTCAACCAGTGCAAAAGAAAGGAAAGAAAAAAAGAAGACAAGGTAGGTTATTCATAGTTCTGGATTCAATGTTAAATTAACAGTTAACCCCAAAATGCAATCTCTGTTATTATTTACTCCCACTCATGTCCCTCCAAACCCTGGTGTTGTTTTTTTCTGTTCGTGGAGCACAAAAGGAGAAGTCTTATAAATTCCTACAATAATTTTGAGAGAGCAAGAGATTAAGTCATTATTCACTGATAACTGTTGTGACTTTATCAATGAGTCAGTGAGTTCACTGGATAAGTCCAATTAGTGAACAAATAATTATTTTCAATTAATTGGTTGATTTGATTCACGAAAACAAACTGATTTGTTTTCATGATAAAGTTCTTGAGTTCAGTTCTCTAACGCAATGATCCAGTACCAACAGCTCACAGAAGATGAAGCTTTTCAGTGGTTAACAGCTTACATTTCATCCTCTATCTCAAACAAAGCTTTCATTTGACTTCAGAAGACTTGGAATACAGTACATTGTTCTTTTTGGAGGTATTTCTGTCATTTTTGGAGCTTGACAGACATTGGTCACCATGAACCGCCAATGTATGGAAAGAGCCACATTTAGGTTTTTAACAACATGAGTAAATAATGACAGAATTCTTATTTAGGGATGAACTATTCCTTTAAACACCCATTTACTGCTATACATAAGTGCATACAATTGTAGTACCATTGTTATCTAAATGTAAATAAATATTGGCACAGACTTGAAAACATCCTGGTTCACTTAACATACCATGTCCTCTGACTAGAATCTAAAACTCAATCTGAATAGAAGTATTATTTGAACACTGTCTCTAAGTCTGCGAAGGAACAGAGTGACAAAATGTCACTCTCCAAAAGCGTCAGACTTAAGTTTAGACCATCAAGGCCTAGAAATCTACTTATATCTATAGCATAAAAATGCTCTTCTTTACAATATAAATCTCAAGAGCCTTCTTTTCACAATGTGTAAAATTCAATGTGTAAAGTACAACTGGTGTACGATCTGGACAATGGAGAACTTGCATTGGGTTTTCATCACATTACAATGGGTTTTATGGACTTACAGTCAAAAGGCTGAAATACACTACACAACTTTTAAAACATGAGGCGTCATGCACTTGCAGATTTTCGTGAGATGTTAGAGAAACGCAGGGCATTATAAACAAAACGAGGATCACATACACTTACTAGACTTTAAAGTCACTCCAAACAAACTCATAAAGAAACATGCGCCTTGTTGGTAGATGAATGACAAATGAAAACAATGTCCTGTAAAATCGGTTCAAAATATCAAACATGTTTGATATTCTCAGACTGGATGGAATCTTATGGTGCATTCCATTTAAGTGGAACTTTTAACTGAAATGCCCCCCTCAAGTCAGAGTTAAAAATGGGAAACTCGGGGAAGCCGCAACAAACCCTGACTTCTGAATCCAATATGGCTGCTCAGCGCATCCACCATAGAAATACAGTAGTGATATATTGTTTATTAGCATGTCTGTTTGTCTGTGTCTCAATAAAGTCAGTTATCAGTGCCCATGTGATTTTCTGTCAAGTCAAATCTGCAGACTCTGGCTCTGACTTAATTGTCCAGACTTAAATCAGCAAAAATCTGTGCCAAAGTCATGTAGTGTATTCCAGCCTTTGCTCTTACAAATAAATACTAAGTGACTTTGATGGAGTGATGGCAATTCCCCTGCTGTTCCAAAAATTTGATTTCTTGGTTCCTGATTGGTCCCACAGTAACAACAGGAGTGAAATGACTGTGACCTCACCTTGTGCAGGGTTTGTGCTTTCAAAAGTCCACAGATTAAGACAGACCAGAATACACGCCACACAATACATTATTGTACTTCAAGCGTGAGGAGTCAGTCAACATTTGGCGATCTCATTCATCCTGTGTTAAAGTGATTAAAATGGCTTTCGAAAAAAATCTCCTGTGCAAACAAGTGTGGCAAAACAAAAGCGTACCAAGTGTGCTATGTCATGTTTCATAATCTCTTGTTATAGAGGCTGCGCTCCATAATCAAAAATCTGTACAACTTCTGTAAGGTTCATGACAATATGTGCTTTGAAAACTATGACGGGCGCCTCTAGAAGGAGCCGGGGTCAAAAAGTCTCTGAGTCCGAGTCGTTTTCAGTGGTCGTGCCCTCGCTGGAGGGACCGGAGGGGTCCCTTGGACTGCGGGGGCCTTGGGGACTCTTGGCCTGGCGGGGTAGAGATTTCAGCAGGGCGCCTGGTGAAGGAGTTCCAGAGCTGCAAGGGGAGCAGAAAGGCATCATGGTAGCCAGAATGAGAGCCAGGCAGTCAGCCACTTCCCTGCTGGGAGCGCAAGCCAGAGCAGGGGTGAGACCTGCGTGGAAAGACAGCCAAAGAGCGAGAGAGACAGGATAGCAGAAAGAGGTGAAGGGAGGGACGGAGCAGTGGAGCAAAAGGACAGTGGTGGGGAGGTGATGGACGAAAGCGGCATTCCATTAGTGCCTCGCTAGTCAGGAAGCCAAAGCCACATGGTTGGGGGGCAAAAGAAGACACGCATGACACCGTCAAAGCTTTGAAACACAGCCACTGCTTTGGCAAAAGCTTCTATGGCACTAATAAAAGAAGACTGGCATAGACAGATGCACATACACTGATGATCTACGCGTGAACAAAATCTGCTGAGATTTCAGACGCACCATTCTCATCTAGTACTTGAACGCTGGCCCCGCGAGAGAGCAGCTCTTGCACTGTCTGCTTCATCCCGCTGCGAGCAGCCAAATGGAGAGGTCTGAGAGAGTGAATGAGAAACAAGTGAGCAAGAAACAAGTGAGGATCAATTGCTTCTTTATTAATATATAAGAGCATGGTGCTAGCAACGTCGAGGTCTCATGTTTCGATTAACAGGGAATCCATGAACTGATAAAATGTATTCTTTCAACACAATGTAAGTCGCTTTGGATAAAAGCATCTACCAAATGCATAAATGTAAACATAATGTGGAAAGGAACTCACGTTTGCAGTGCAGCGTTTGTAGCAACGAGGGCAGATTCTGACATTTTTCCAAGAATGAGCAATGCACATTCCTCCATTCCCTGGAAAAAAGCAGACAGAACAGGAAAATCATCTTTAGAAGACATCAGGTAATGGATTAATAAAAACATTTATTACTACATAAATAGTAATAATAAATATTAGTAATAGTAACAGTCATATATACATTGCAAATTTAAATTTGTTTTCCTGTTTTTAAGAAGGCCAAAATGCTTAAATACAAATTAAATATGATATTGGAGTGAGTAGATAACGAAAGATAATGTAGATAATGAAAATATGTTTTTTTTTTTATGTTTGATGTGAATAGATTTTTTTTCCCATGAAAAATATATAGTAAAAGTTGCACTAAAAATGGCACCACTTAGTTAACAATGCTAAAATATGATTTTAACATCAAATAAAGCTTAAGATAAATTTTCACAAATGGGACAATTTCCTGAGAATGACAGCCATATAATAAAACCAATGGGGATTTGATTTGATCACTGCACCACTGCTGAAACTATAGGGTAAACTATAAAATGATAGGGACTGATGAACCTGGCATGCAATTGGCTCTACTTACATTACTGCAGGCTAGATGAAGTGCTGTATTTCCCTTCTGGTCAGTCAGACTGAGATTCACATTGGCACCAGTAAGCAGAGCTTCTGATTAAAACACATGCCACACTTTGCATAAGTGAGCTCATTTGCATAACCCTTTTATACAAATGAACAGAACCATAATGCAAAAGAGGAGAAGAAAAACATGGTGAAGAATACATACCTACAACCTCAACTCTTCCTTTCTCTGCTGCCATAATCAGTGCACTGTGCCCTGATTGGTCAACATCATCCACAGATGCATTATTGGCCAGGAGCAGCTGAACACAATCAATGTGCCCAGCGAATGCAGCAGCATGGAGAGGTGTCCTGATACACAGAGACAAAAGTTATTTTTTTTTTAAATCATTTCCACTGGCTCATGTTTATTATATTTGTTCAAATTTTGGAGCCACTGTAGGCATAATTCTATTATATTCTATTATCTCTAGCATAGGACTGATACAAACCTGCCCTTGGAGTCTTTGCAAGTTACAATCTTTGATCCCAGGGCTTCTAATAAAAGGGTGGCACAAGTCTCATGGTCATTGACCCTGTAAAGGCAGAGGATTCAGAGACAGACAAGTTGAAACAGAGAAGAAACGTGCAACAGATGACAGAGATGAAATCAATCTCACAGCAGACATACACAGCACAATGCAGCGGAGTGAAGGGGTTCCCATCAAACTGACGAAAGTCTTGGTGTTCTAGTATGACCTCCACACAGCCTTCATGACCTATAACACAGACAATGCTTGTCCACCATACTTCAAAAATTGCATTCTGTTTACTCATAATTAAAAGCATATTGTTAAACTCATAATGGAGACTGTTAAAACTCACCATAGTAACAGGCCCAGTGCAAGGGTGTGTATCCCTGGTTGTCTCGCAATGGGGGCATTGGGGGTTCCGAACATGCGATATTGAGCAATTCGCTCAACCAGGATGCGTGACCCCTCGCTGCAGCCATGTGGATAGCTGTCCGGCCCCTGGAGTCCCCCAGTACCACTGATGCCTCCAGCTCCAACAGGGACTGAACACATTCCTCCTGTCCACACAAGAGCTGAGAGAGAGAGAGAGAGAGAGAGAGAGAGAGAGAGAGAGAGAGAGAGAGAGAGAGAGAGAGAGAGAGAGAGAGAGAGAGAGAGAGAGAGAGAGAGAGAGAGAGAGAGAGAACCAAATAAGAGTACATCTTAAGATGCTAAAGTGTCTGTCTTTATCAACTTTATTCTTCCAGCTAACAATATCGTTCAAAGGTTTTGGGACAGTATGATTTTTTTATTTATTTTTTTTTTTTTTGATACTTTAATTCAGAAAAGAATCATTAAATTGATCAAAAGTGACAGTAAAGGCATTTACAATGTTACAAAGGATTTATATTGTAAATGCTATTCTTTCTATTCAGTGAGGTATCCTGAAAAAAAAATGTCAGAATCAATGTCTGGAGTTTGTGCATCAACCATTAGGCCGCTGCTATAAATGTTTGTATACATTTACTGTAGATTTAGTATTTTATTAGGATTACTATCAACACCAAAATCAAGTAAAAGTCCTGTAGATTTAGTATTTTATTTTATTAGCATTACTATCAACACCAAAATCAAGTAAAAGTCCTTGCATATCTTGGACTTCAATACAGTTGACGAGATCAGGAAACTCACCCCCAGGTGTAGAGCAGTCAGACCCTGATGATCAGCCATGTCTACAGTGGCCTCACGCTCCAACAGAAGAGACACAGCGTCCACATGACCCCCCATTACTGCCAGCATTAGAGGGGTCCTACAAATACACACAGTGTGAATACTCATTAATGCAATCTCAAGCGCAACAATGTGTCTCTCCAGTGCACTTCCATTTCAATTAAACATCACTTCAGTTAATCAATAGTCTTCCCATAAGTTCTTAGGCACATTTTTAGGCTAAATTAATATTTTGTTACAATACAGCTGTTTATAACTGTTGATTTAGTTACGGTCTATAAATTAATGAGTTGATTCACTTTATTACTAGTGTTAGTATGTAGTGTTTTAAAGTTTTTTGTTGATACTCCAATATTTATTTATTACAGAAAAATAGTTATGTTGTTTTTAATGAATTTAATAGATGCATGGCAATTTAAAAAAATAACAAAATGTAGTTAGTGACTTAAGGCCGGGTAACTCCTTTTTTTCTCTTTTTTTTAATTTTTTTAGCTTGAATGTAATTAAATACTTTAGCTTAACACTGTTGAGGTGTAACGGGACATGACACCCTCCACTCCAAAATAGTTAATAAACGAATCACTCACTGTCCCTGAGAGTCCGCTGTGTCAACCAGATCTGCATTATCAGAGTCTTCGAGCAGGAGACGCACACATGATGTATGACCATTCATTACTGGAAAGAATCACCGTGTATTTAAATTTAAATAAATAAAAAAATCAAAATTGTGTAATTTCCACCACACATAGGTGCAATACCTGCAAGGTGGATGGGTGTACGTTCTCGTGTAGTATCTCTGCTTCTCGGCGAGGCTCCGTGGCTCATAAGTGTGAGAACGCAGTCGTTGTGGCCCCTGAGGGCAGCAAGGGCCAATGGAGTCCGACCCACCTCATCCCCCTGATCCACCTCGCAGTGACCCTCCAAGAGCACTTCTAGAGCCTGTGCGTGACCATGGTATGCCTGGACACAGACAGATGCACTTGTCAAGGTGTAAGATTAACTAAACAAATATTGGCGTCTTTTTGCTATCATCTCAGCAAACAAAAACATTTTCTAAAAACATTTTGCTAACGTTCCTATTAAGTTATGAAAACGGTATTTCTGAATATTCTCTGAATGTTTAAAACATCAAGTTTTAGAGAGAGAGGGCCATGAGCTGGAATGCAGACACACAACAGGTCAAACAATACTGCTATTTGTCTGAACAATGGACAACGGGTAATAATAAGTTTTGATATTGTATTCATGCATTTTTAGGTATTGTTTTTGGGTATATATATAACACTGCTTGATCAGCTTCATTTACAATAAATTATGTAATTTGGTAATGTGAACTGTCCTAAGAAATGTGTGCATACTACCATTCAAAAGTTTGGGGTCAGTAAGATTTTAAAAAAAGATTTAAAGAAATATTCAGCAAGGATGCATTAAATTGATCAAAATTTACAATAGTTACAAAAATATATAAATTTGTCCAATAAATGCTGTTCTTGTGAATGATAGTGTAAGTGAAAAGTGAAAAGGTGTTTGGACTTACAGCCAGATGCAGTGGACTTCTGGTTTGGCTATTCTCCATCTCATCTGGATGGTTCTCATCTCTGTCCAAAAGCTAAAATCAAATTTGAAAAGTCTGAATTACAGCGGTTCTCGTTAAACTTAATTAAAAAACTCATATAAATTTAACCGGACCACATTCATTCTTGCACAGACAAATTGCAGCCATTAACACGCATATCGTTTTACTACAAACAATGAAACCACACACTGGACTTAATTCATTTACATGTTAGGTTACACATTTAAAAAACCATTTACACACACTGGAAATGTTTGTGTCCTCACCAGTTTCAGACAGTGTCTGTGGCCGTATGCTGCCGCGTAGTGAACGGCACTGTAGCCTTGTTTATCTTTAAGTGACGGGGCGGCACCGTGCTGCAACAGGAACTCAAGACACCTACACACAAATATAAATTTAATTTATAAAAATATAAATTAATTTATATTTAACAAACTAGTATAACAAACATACACATACATACATATGTCTATATAAAAGTGTGTGTGTGTGTACATAAATAAAAACACAGCCTCTTGTACCTTATTGCTTACATATACTGTATACCATGGTTTAATTACCGTTCAATATTATTGCGCTGTTTTCATAGAAGCACACACACGCATACATCATTTGCGCTGTTTTCATATTAGCACACAAACGCATACACCTCTTGGAGACAGCGCCGTGCGCACAGAAACATTCGGAAGCACAGAAACTTATTTATTCAACAACTTTTATTCATAAAATAGCTTGGCTACTGAATCACTACTTTATATTTCTCAGCATCGAGGTTACATTGCTGGTATTGAAGTAGTTAAACTCACAGCCTCGTTGTAAATAGAGAGACGCTGAACAGACAGGTAATTCACACACGCATCTCTTTATATCTGTGACTGATTCAAAGCGGGCAGAATGCTAGATCTAATGAGTCGTAACTGACGAAAATAACCGTAATTTTTACCCTTCCGGTCAAATATTGCGCTGCAAACATCAATGACAGTTGTCAATGCTGGAAAATGACCATGGTAGAAGTGAGGTAATACACGGCATATTTGTACGATAACATTTTGTACGCACTCCGTGGAGGTAAGGCAACTGTATACTTATATGTGTGTACATTGTATGTATACATGCATAGGATAAAGCGTAATTATTTATGTGCTCTACTGTGGAAGTTGAGAGAGGAAAAGTACATAAAGGTTGTCCCAGACATGAATTAACAGATGCACACAGACACAAACACCCAGTGTTTTTGCATCAGAGCATCACACGTATAAATGAGGCTGAGCAGACATGGACCAGAGAACTCACAGAGCTGCCTCCTTCTCCCTCTCAGCTTGAACACCGTCACTCTCTGGTTCCAGGACCACACGCCGCCTATAGAGAAAACATGTACACAAGGTCACTTCTCCTTCAACAATAAATCGATTTTTTTTTTAAGCATCAATTAAACACAATATAATTATTATTACAATATTAAATGTGATCAGGCATGTGATCAGCTTAAGACAAAAAAGAAGAGAGCGCCCCCACCCCCACCAATTAATTAAAGAAATATCTTGCTATGGCAATAAAATATACTATTATAATATCGAGTATTTATAATAATCACAATAATAATATATTAGGCTATCATAGTTTTAAGGTCAGAAAATACAGAAATCCACATCCATATGGAAAAATCACATCCCTGTTAATTCATTATTAATCACACATTTGTAATTAATAATAATAATAAAAAGTGTACGTATTTAAATAAATATATAATTTAATAATTTATATTTCTCCAATAAAACTGGGGTATCTTAGTATAAAAAAAACAAGGTTATACAAACTTTATGTTGAGGTGTCTGTGTTACAGTGTAATTATACATTTAATTACTGAGTAGTAATAACTACAAGTAATGTGTAATAAGGACACTGTAAAATAAAGTGTTTAAAAAAGACTGTATTCATTAAAAAAATTTCTATGGTACAATTTCAGAAACTACAGTTACCAACTCATTACTCATTTACAATTTTTTTTGTGCCAGTGAAATCTGGCAGCTAATCTACTTAAATTAAGCACAGAGGTGTTTCTGTAACTTGACGCTGAACCCCTGTCTCGACACATAAACTATCCCAATAACATGAGACTTAAAAATAGCCTGTGGTTGCCATGGTAACAGATATATGCGTTACTGTAGCTGCTGGCAGTCCATAGAGATAGGGACTGGCAGTGCACTCGATTTCACCTGCTGAAATTTTTTTTTTTTTTTTATATAATTGTGTTAGACATGCATCTATATTCGATCAATTACATGTTGTTTGGCCACAACTAGCTCCATTTGTGCACTGTAAAAAAATTCAGTACCAGTTCTCTCCAGCAGCAACAGGCTTGACTCAACTCAAGACCCGGTCTCCTCTGAGGCCTATGAAATACTCTGCATCTGCCAGGGGAACGCTCTCACCCAAAAATCCAAGTAACTAAAGCATTACTTATAGCGAGTTTGAATGCTTTTGTTATCAATGTATGGTCAAGCATTTGACTGATTCTCGATTCACCAGCAGGTCTCCAGATCATCTACAGCTTCGGTGGCAGAATGTAATGGCTAATATATCAAAATATATACAGTAAATACTGTAATTGTATTATACCTTATGGGAGCAGGCCCCCTTTCCTCCAAAATTAAACACAAAAAAAATGTATTCAATTCATGTCTTTCTTGACATAAAAGTTTCAAGAACAATGTGTGTGTGTATGCGTATACACTACCAGTCAAAAGTTTTGGAAAGGTAAGATTAATGTTTTTAAAAGAAGTCTCTTCTGCTCACCAAAGTTGCATTTATTTGATTAAAAATAAAGACAAAAACAGTAATATTGTGAAATATTATTGCAATTTAAAACAACTGTTTCTATGTGAATATATATATAGTAAAGTGTCATTTATTCCTGTGATCAAAGCTGAATTTTCAGCATAATTACTCCAGTCTTCAGTAAATGTATTCTATGTTATGGGAGCACCCCATTTCCCTCCAAAATTAAACAAAAACGTATTAATGCTGTGTTTCTGCTACTCCCCAGAAAAAAATCCCATTATAGGTAAGTCATTTAAGTGTTAACGTAATATGTACATTATGCGTCAATATTTACCGATAATTTTAACTGAATCTTGAAGGAGGAAATCACAGATGTGGCTGTTTGTGTAAATGTGTTTACCTCCTGTCCAGATCAGAAGCAGCAGCGTAGTGCACAGCAGAGCGCCCCCAATGGTCAGTGGCATTAATGCAGGTACCGCAGGACACCAGAGTCTCCAAGCACTGAAAGTGTCGACTAGCTGCCGCATAGTGGAGAGGGGTCCTGTCAACAGCCATAACAAAAGAAAGAGGTCAAATAAAGTTGACAAAAATTAAGTATGACCTAAAAGACCTAAAACATTTTTAGCACTTACTATTCTTCATGAAAAATTATTTAATCTTCTTCACCAATCATATGACGATGAAACTAATAATATATTACTTAAAATTACTTATAAAATGATTAAGTTAAAAATGCTGTGAAATCTGAATATGTCGTAAAATTATTACTATATTCCAAAAGTAACAGTTTTCCATTAAGCCGACATTTTAAAAAACTTTTTAAAAAATTGTCTTAATGCAATTGAAATATTTAATTATTTTGTCTTAATGCTTAATTTAAAAAAAGCATTTGTTAATGCTGAAGTTTTTAATGATTTTAGAAAATATTACATTTTCCCCTTTAATGCAATAAATACTGCAGATGTTTTATTGTCTATGTCTCCTATTTGCCCATAACTCACCTTCCATGTTTGTCCCTGTGGTTATGATCAGCTCCACTGCTAAGTAGTAGCTTCACACATTCCACATTACTGAGAGAGAGAGAGAGAGAGAGAGAGAGAGAGAGAGAGAGAGAGAGAGAGAGAGAGAGAGAATTTGGCCATGAGCTGGAATGCAGACACACAACAGGTCAAACAATACTGCTATTTGTCTGAACAATGGACAACGGGTAATAAGTAGTTTTGAAATTGTATTCATGCATTTTTAGGAATTGTTTTTGGGGTATATATAACTTTATGACTTCTACATTTTGTATCACATTCCACATAATAAAATTGCAGTTAAGTAATTGCAGATACAGAATAAGGAACTAGACAGACCTCTTGTAGAAAAACAAAAAGGAGACATAGCAATGCTCAATGTGGCAGCTGTAGCAAAAGATGTTCCACCTTTCAGTTAAAAGGTTCAGTCACCTTATTGGCTAAGACTCTACCTAATTGTATAGCTCTACAATGTGTATGCACACTTGAAATATACAGTTTTTAATTTCAGCTAAGCTAAGTTTATTATATACGTTTTGTCCGATTTTATAGGAGAATGTTTTTTTCCTATTTTTTTGCATTTTTAAAATGTTTTGGAAAAGTAAGCTTAGCTAACACCAGCACAACACTTGATCACATCTTATAAGACATGTATTTTTTTCCACATTTAACAGCTCACCCGCCCGCAGCCGCGGCGTGTAGACATGTCCTCCCAAGGTTGTCTGGTGTATCGATTTGATAGCCTGCAGACAGGACCGAGTCATTATTGAGAGGGCACATTATGCTATACCTCCGTCCTGTAGAGGAATGAAAAGATGGGGAGGAAGGAAGCAGTGCCCCCACAATCAGACGCAGACAGTCACAGTGTCAGACCACAGGAGGGGGAAAGAATGAAATGGTGAAAAATAAGTCCAAAAAGAGACAATGTGAGAGAAAAAGAGACAGAGAGAGAAAGCATGTTAGTGCAGGAAAAAGAAAGACAATGCACACAGGAAACACAAGACAAACACACATCGCTCACACAGGCGAGGAAACAAATGTGTGCAATCAAACAAGAATGATTTAAAAGTACAGATATACAGTATCTACATTCAATCTAATGTTTCCTCTACAACAATCCCATGATCAATAGTCCAAGTTAAGCAAGCACATAGAAATTAGGGCATTCCAGACTTCAGCAGAGACATGAGGAAAAGTTCATGCCAATCATTTCAGAGACAAAACATCTTTAACTCACAGAATAAACCTAATTACATAAAGAAGAACAGCATTGAAGACAAAGAGTAGTATAAAGTATTTAAAGAGGAGGGTTGTCTGAGTCACATCAATTTGAGGGGTAACTCTTGGTTCAGTACTTGGTCCCCTCCTCATCTCAAAATAGATAACACTATATGGTCAAAAGTATGTGGACCATAGCCAGTGATTACTGATTATTTCAAAATCATGGGCATCAATATGGGCTTGGTCCTCCCTTTGATGTTGCAACCACTTACAGTTTTCTGGGAAGGTTACCAAAATACAAAACAGGCCCTTAATAACGAGTGCTCAAAGTCTCCCACACCTGGTGTGATATGTGGTCAATGAAATTAAATCTAACACCTTCTTAAATAATTTTATTCGGAAAGGATTAATTGTTTTATTCAAATCATCAAATTGATCGAAAGTGACAGTAAAGACATTTCAGTCATGACAACTCTCGGACTGTTTGGCATGGTAATGGTTGTGACAATGTTGATATATTTGATATCAGATCTGCTATACTGCAAGTAAGACATGCTGCTGCTGTACAATATTGCGTACATGAATTACCCATAGCAGATCTATACAGGTGGAGCTGGGAACGGTGGCGGTTTCTGAAAGCATGCTGCAACTGCTATAGCAAATGCTGACCAAGTATTTGAAGGTTGAGCACGCAAGCTCATTGGTTACTGATACAGCAGGAACCAATCAGCAGTGCCCCATATATTATGATGTGATTGCAAGCAGGTTGCGTAAAGGACCTATCATCTACAGTTTCATGACAGAGCTTTGTATTTATGTTTCAAAATATTAAAATTTTAAATAAATGCTGTTCTTTTGAATGTTCGATTCATCAAGCAATCATGATTTTTTTGATAATAATAATAATTATTTATAATAAGCATACACTGAAGACTGGAGTAATTTTCAGCTTTGTCATGACAGGGATAAATTACATTTTAAAATATATTCAAATAGAATATATCTTATCCATTGTAATAAGATTTAACAATATTACTGTTTTTACTCTATTTTGATCATATACATGCAGACTTGGTGAGCATGAGAGACTTCTTTCAGTAGAGTAAAGTAAAGTCCTATAGAAAGAACAGGAAATAATGGGGAGAAGTAAAAGGAATGGGATCAGGAAATGTCCAGAGTCAGATTCAAACTTGCATTTTCTACTTGAGCTTAATGTGTACATTACATGCACATTTGAAGCAAGGTTAACATTGTTATATTAATACAGTGCAACTAGTGTGATTTGGTGGCATAGTTAGTACCTGAGGAGAGGAGTTTCCGGCAGCAGTCGGCATGAGCATTCAGAGCAGCCAGATGCAAGGGGAACATGCCGTGAACCCCTCTTCTGCAGAAGAACATAGCGGAGAACGAAAGAGTCTATCAGAGATAACAAGTTATGAAGCTTTACCAATATTTTTAACAAAGATCCAAATGCAGAGTCAAACCTGGTGCAGTCAGCTCCACTCGTGATTAGAGTGTTTATTAAAAGTTCATGGCCGTATAGAGCAGCAACGTGCAGCGGAGTGTTTCCATCCTTATCAACACAGTCAATCTCTCCACCTGTATCAAAAACACACAACTGTATTCACAATGTACCTGCAAATGAGTGGATATCTAAATCAAATGCAGTTTAGATTCAGACATTTTAGGGGCCGTACACAGAACATGTTTTGCATTCCACTGAGCTCATTTTTAAACACATGGCAGACAGACGTGTTTGGTCGCTGAACCTGTCTTGCATTTTTTGCAGATTCTTGTGCATGACATGGCATTCTAAAAATGAGGTGCTCAAGTTAAAAGAAGTTCATATTTTGAAGAAAATTTGTCTCTAGACCTTGCCTTTTTACCACTGACATGTGTCTCTCATTTTAACTGCAAAAGCGCATTCTGTGTGAACGGTCCTTCAGCCGGCTAAAAACAGCTTTACCGTTTTGGATGAGCGTCTGGGAGCGTGTGAATCGTCCGTGCACTGCCGTCAGATGAAGCGGGCTTTTCCCATCTCGACTCTGTGAGGAAACATCGCAAAATGTTTATTAGAATACAGCACACAGGATTTGGACGGTCTGTCTATATATTCAGTCCAAGTTGGGCATACCTGGACGTTGACATCAGCTCCACTGTTGACCAGGAACTCCAGACACAGGGCACCATGGGTGGACGCAGCAGAAAAGTGGAGAGGTGTGAAGCCCTTGTTATTTGGCTGACAAACATTAGCACCATAGTCGATCAGCTCGCTGACCACTGCGTCCTGCCCATTAAAACACGCAACATGCAGCGCCGTGTTCCCAAAGGCATTGGCTTCATCTATCTACGAGTGAAGCATACAATGTAATGGTCAGTCCAACGACCCCATGCTCTCTTCCCTATATGTATCTATTTGCATCCTAAGTACCTCTACAGCCAGGCTAAGCAGATGTTTCACCACAGCGATCTGACCGTTGGAAGCAGCAGCATGTAGAGGTGTGTATCCCCTCTTGTCCTTGCAGCTGATCTCGGCCCCTTGACTCACCAATAAACACACTACATCTAAGTGACCTGCAAGAGTATAGAGAGGAGCTCATCAACTCATGAGCTCATGATGTTTTCCAGAATGTTGACTTCTTTCCATAAAACAAAATCAGAAAGTGAATAAGGTCTGTCAAACTCGGAAAAGGACAAAAAAAACACCATAAAAGCTCTAAATACTAGTCCATACGACTTGTGCACAACATAATATAAGTCTTCTGAAGCAATGCCATTGTTTGAGGGAAAACCAATATGAATGTTGCAAGTGCTAATTTCTTTTTGAAGACTTATATTGTACATAATTAGCATTTTTGGGTGTGTGATACTGACTAGTAATGATATCTCAATATTTTGGGGGGAATTTTGTTGATGACGACAATTAGACAACATTTTGCTGAGAGTGTTTTCATGCTGGTTCCTTAGCTGGTTTAGGCCTGTCGTGGAAATTGACTCCCAAAGATTTTCATTTTCATAATATTGCAGTGAGAGTAAACTGTGCAGTGTTTAGTTCACAGCAATAACAGATATTATAAAGGGTCAATATTTGACCCTTTTTTGACCCCATCTTTTATGTTAAATTCTTATATTAAATGAATAAATTCAATTAGAACAATAAGGCACTATAGGCAATTACCAATCAGATGAAACCAGCCTCAACAAAATGCAATTCCGCACAAACTGCATCTGAAGTGGCATTTGAATGACTCGTTCGAAACGGCATATTCATTCTAAAATGAAACAAGTGACTTATGAAACAAGTGTCTTTATGAATGGGTTATTCACTTAAATGATTCGTTCAGTAACGAAAGGCTGCTGTGTATGTTTGGAGACCTCCAAGAATTCTGCTCCGGACTAGTTTAAAAAAAATGTCATTCTAACTGCATTCAAACAACAATTACACTATTATTGTAGAGTTGGTATGAAAGTAGTATGAACTACTTGAGTGCTTATTTTATGCCCTTTTTGGAGCTTATCAGACCCCTCGTAACTATTTTTCACATTTGAATGGAAGAGAGCAGCATGAACAACTCCTTTTGTGTCCCATTGAAAATAAAAGAAAACAAGGGCATACATGTCACAGTTTTTAATAGGACCGTTCCCTCACCCATATATGCTGCCCAGTGCAGTGCACGGCAGTCTTTCTTATCAAAGGCGTTGATGTTGGCACCCTTGGCCAGGAGAAGGCTAACCATCTGAAGATAGAGAGAAAGGAAATTGAATAACAGTGACAAGATTGAGATGGAGAAATGTAGGAGAGAATGCATAAAGCATGAGCCAATAATGCACCAGTAATTATGGGTCTCCTGAAGCTCTTATTGTGTGCTGCGTGTTTGTGTCAATTCATATAATTATATTCACAATTCTTATAATGACTTTCTAAACCATTATGCATTGGTGAGAGCTCAAGAAATTTCACTGTGTTGACAATGCAGTGTGGGAAGTATTTAGCAGCACCCTTACACATTTTTTTTTTATTAGTGTGCTATTAGTAATGATTTCAGTCTACTTTTTATGTACTTCTCAGAAATATACTTTATGTACTTCTCAGAAATATATTTAAAATTGCACTTAAGTAGACTTTTAATGACTTATACTAAGTATTTGGCCAATTCTGGTACGCAATATTTTGATCGAGATATGCTTAAAAGTATACTTTGTTTGTAGTTGTGTTTACTCTTTTGATTGAGTAGCCTACTAAATAATTTTGTCACGTTTTACACACTGTCTTATAAACTTACATTGTTTGAAAATATTGATATATAAAAATAAAATGTTCCTATTTCTGAGTATGTGAAATTTTGTGTAGGCTAGTCCACAGGTAGTGTACATAGGACTTTACTTCAAATCTACTTTCCCTGCCATTGACTGAATTTTCCAGCTATCCATGTTTTCACTGTTATCACTGTTAGGGGCACTATTACACATCTTCTGAATAGTACAGAATCTCTGAATCAAAACAAGAAACAGAAACAATTGATAAGATTGCTTGTGAAAATCCTCAAGTAAACTATCAGTATACCATTACCTATATGCTCACTTGTAGTATATTTGCAGTATAATTGAAAAACATAGTTGTAAACTAGTTGTGTACTCAAAGTTTACTCCTGTTACACTTAAAGTATACTTAAAAGTATACTTTTATACACTAAAAAGTGGGCAAATTTAGTCCCAAGTAGTATTGAAATAGTACACTTACAAGTATACTTTAAGTACATGTCATCGATATTAGTATACTAAATACATAAAGTTCAAGTATATTTAAAGTATACTTTAAGTATACCTAATCAAATGAACTTGAAGTATACTTATTTTTTGTAAGGGCGGGCAAGTGACTTGATCTAAAAGTCAATTGCCAAGTTGGAGCGTCACTGCCTCAGTCCTTTGGACTTGCAACACTTATTGCGTTAAACTGCAACAAAATTAAATATGATCTAATTCTGTATTGCTATGAATTAAGCAAAAGTATTTAGTCTCGACTTGCAATACCTCTGTGTGTCCATTGAGGGCAGCGTGGTGTAGGGCGGTGCGTCCCCCGCGATCTGAAACATTGACGCTGCTCAGGAGCGGGATGATGACTTCAGCACAGCGCAGGGCCTTGTTGGCGGATGCAACATGCAGCGGAGTCTGCCAGTTCTTGTCCCGTGCATTAACATCGGCAGAATGGCGGATCAACACGCGAACGGCCTCCTAGATTTGTACAAAAGAAAATGATTGTCGACAACTGTAACTATATTGTGAACTTTAGCACAGCTGTTGAAGTATTTTGACCAATCAGCATCCAGGGTTGGACAAAAACCTTTTCTAGTCACACAAGAGTGGCTGCATACGAATAGCATTGCTTTAAAGGCATCCTGGCGCGTGACATCACACAGCAGCTGTTTCTCATTCAAACATGTTTTTGCGTGTTTAAAAACTAAGCCCACCTCGCTACGTGATGCCACTGCCCTGTGGAGTGGAGTCAACCACATGTTGTCTTTGGCATTGACCCGAGCCCCTAAAATGAAGTAGTACAAGACACATTAAACAATGACTACAATAAATATAAAGATCCACTGGATTTTTAAAATAATAGTCCACCCAAATATTTAAATTCTGTCATCATTTACTATATACTAGTAATACAAGACACAGGTTTGGAAAGGTATAAGTAATTGATGACATAATTTGTACATTTGGGTTAACGATTCCTTATTGGTTTTGAACATGCATTTATTTTATATGAGATGCTGTAAAGCTACAATGGAAGGCAGGTGGGGAAGGAAAGGAGGGAGAGAGAAAAAGAGCAGCTGTACCTGACACTATGAGGAGATCTGTGATCTCAGCATCTCCGAGGAAGGCTGCTGCATGAAGGGGAGCACGCTTATCAGGGTCCTGAGAGAGATTGAAAAACAAACAAACAAAAACAGAGTGAGACACATCGAAATAGAAAGTGAGAAGATGATGTTAAAAATGAAATGCAATCAAATTTGTGTTACTTTTACTACATGTCTGTAAGCTTTGCACCTCTCTATATGCTAGTGTTCTCTAGTATTCTCAAAAGTTGGTACACATTTAGAAATTACAGTCTTCCTCAACCAGGAATAAATATTCATGACTGTTGTTCAAAAGTTTGGAGTCTGTATGATTTTTTTAATGTTTTTGAGAGAAGTCTCTTATGTTCAATGATCACCAAGGCTGCATTTATCTGATAAAAAAAAAAAAGTTTAAAAAAAAAAGTATTATTGTGAGATATTATTACAATTTAAAATTACTGTTTTAATATATTTTAAACTAATGTTTTAAACTAACTAATGTATTACTAATGTATGTATGGCAAAGCTGAATTTTCAGCAGCCATTACTACAGTATTCAGTGTCACATGATCCTTCAGAAATCATTATAAAATGCGTATTTTGTGCTCAAGAAACATATTGTATTATTTTTAATTATAAAAATGTGCTACTTCATTTTTCAGGATGTGTTAATGAATGAAAAGTTCAAAAGAACACAATTTTTTTAAACAAAAATATATATATTTTTAAGGCATCATAGCTGTCTTTACTATCTTTCCTGTTTTTACTTCACTGGTTTCTAGTAATCCTGAAGACCTTGATTAGCTGGTCCATGTGTTTTTAATTTACCCTACAGGAAATAAGTTTGACACCCCTGGTTTAAATGGTAGTGTCTCTTGCACTTAGAGGTGTATAATTTTTTGTGTCCAATAAAATGGACAAAATATCCCTCTAATATAATATTTAACCACATAGCAAGAGCAAGCAACACATCATATTCTGCAAGCTGTGGCATAAACAAAAAGCTAATGGCTAATAAAAAAAAAAAGGATAAGCCATTCTATGCGTCTTACCCTAACTTCCTGTTTCAATTGGAAATCTACATCAACCCTAGAAAGACTGAATCATACTAACCAGACTCATGAGACCTATACAGTGCATTCCACTATTTTTAAGCCTCAAAATATTGTACATTTTCAAAAGTCCCATTGTGGACTGCAAAGCTTTCACAGAAAATTGGGCATAGACTTGATCACTTCTAAAATGAATATGCTGACTGGGGGTCAATGCAAGGGATCCACAACAAAGAAGCATTGACTGGCATCCCCTTTAGTGATTGAAGAGAGCCAGTGTGTACTAATGTGCTCACACACTTGTGGTGGTGACATCTCAACGTGTGTATTGTCTGAACCTGTTTGCACATGCAGCCTAAAATCATGACTTTGGTCCAGCGGCTCTTTAAAAAACATTCGAACAGCGAGCTAATTCTTGCTGGAGCCTTTAGGGTGGACACAGACAGACAAGCAGAATAAATAAATATTCTGGAAGAAGAATGGCCTTGAAAACTGTTTTGTGTCCTGTTGCCTTTACTGAGACAAATGTATATAAATCTCTGGCTGTTTTCCATGAGGTTTCTCAACTATTGTGCCTCAGGGAACAAAGAGATGAGATATAGTCATGTGAGAAGAAGAACAGAAGAAACTGATTCATACCAGTGCATTGATGTCTTCAGATTTACATATGAGCATACGAATCTCATCGGGGTCTCCATTAAAGATGGCTTGGATGAGGGGTGGCTGTGAAAAACAAGAGATTTTTTAAACATGTTATTAAAGAATAAAATCATGAGGCATTGGTTTGAAATTAACTTGGTTGTTTTTCTTTTGACTATAGACAATAGACGATTCATACATTGCGACACTAGTCCTGACGATAGACTGACCTTCCTTGTGACTGCACCTTTAAACCTTTAAGGTTACAAATTTAAACAAATCCCAAATGCTAGCAACCACCCATAACACCCAAGGACACCGCCTACTAATGCCCCAGAAACCACATAGGAACACGCAAAAAAACTTTGCATCATACAGCAACAACCTTGCAACCACCATTACATTGTGGCAGCAGGTTAAGCAATGGTAAGTGTTGCATTTTTTTAAGGAAAAGTGGTAATCTATAATTACACAAACCCTATGTTTGCAGTAACTTAAAAGTTTGTCATTCAGAATAAGTTAAAATTATCTTCAAATCCGTTTCTCAGCACAAATCTCCAAATCGCTAACCAGACAAGTAGGCTTTGAAACCAGTCTCACCTTTCCATAAAATAGCGTCATTACAGGGAGGCCAAATCAGGACCCAAAGAGCCCCAAGGAAGCTTTGCACCACATACTGAATTAAAGTCATGTTTTCTTTACATAATTATCATCTTCAATCCTTGTTTATGCAGAGAGACTAAAGATTAAACTGAACTAAAATATATTTATAAACTGTATTTTCCAGCTATTTTCTTGAATTCAAGTGCCAAGTTCCAAACATTAAATGGCAGCACAATGAAAAGCATGATAATCTGATGCATGCGTGGGATAAGAGAGGAGAGGTGGTTTGAGCCAAACTTGGCTGCATCTATATTTCCAGTGTCTCTATCTGCAATAACCCCCACATCTCACTTCCTGTTGCTTTTTTTTCACCTTCTCAGAAGTGACACAGAGGAAGCGTGGAAAGCATTTTCACTTCCGCTATACAACAGAACACATGCAGTCAAGCCAACATGCAAATTAACACAAAGGATGTTTCAGGGCTCAACACTAAGGATGAGGATTGTGTCAACTTTTAATCTCTTACCAGTATATCAGCATACATTGCAAACCCTAGTATATGAACTGATCGCTGTAATGGAGTTACATTATGGCTTTTTGTAAAGAAAAGTTATGTTTAATGAGAAATATGAATACATTTTTTCAGGCATGTCAAAATATGTTTCTAACAAAACGCTTCTTTCACTCTTTGACTTTTTCTTTATCATGCACGCATGCAAACAAACTCAGTGTAGAGACAACAGGAGATGTGTTGTTGAGATCTGCTCTATTTTCAGCAGCAGAAACAGCCCATCTAACACCCACTCACTTCATACTCAATTCATCATCCATCTTTTTTTTTTATCTCTGCAGGTTCTACAAAACCAAAGCAGAGCAATTTCATGTATTTTTCTTTTCATGAATCTTAATATATATGTGTGTGTGTGTGTGTGTGTGTGTGTGTGTGTGTGTTGTACATATATATAACATTTTCAAAGTTGATATACAGTGTGTGTAAATATACACACACACTATATATCGCCTGTGAAAATTGACTGAAAAACAATAAATGTGAATTTACATTTACTGCAAGTTAACAATTTGTCTCAATTCAGTTTCTATTTTCATTCCTCCCAATTTATTTTATCTGATCAAGCTGAAACATCTCCTCAGTGATAAAAGAGCAAAATATGAGCAATTGCACTTTCTAAGGGGATTTCATATAAAAACAATACCCATTAATAATTAGACCACCATTGAACCCCCAAAATGTCTTCTTTTGGTGACATTTCAATCAGCAGAATTAAAAAAAATATATATATTTAAGGCATAAAAACACATGCACAAGATCAACAAATATAAGATTAACCACACAGCACTGGGCCAAACTCTTTAATGCTGGCACCGGGCCACCCGGTTTGAGCTCTTTTATGAGAGCATTGAATCTATGAGAACACAATGTTGAATTCTCTTCACTATGAGATGTTGCCTCTGTCTTAATCGCATACACAAGGACACATCTCATCTCTCCCTTGAAAGAGAACACAACATCTGGTGACAACAGTGCTGTCTGTGTTGTGGCACCGCAAAGCTTCAGGACGAGATTGCTGAGCGCTGGCACAAGCGCACAATCTGGACGGGGCTCATCACAAATGAGGACATTCCCCGACCTCCCAGCACCACTCCATGCCAAAGCCAAACGCTCCAACACTGAAGCCATTGTTGACATGCATTTGGCTACACGGCCTTCCCCCAACTCCTCGTTCCCATCATCTACCTCTACGCCCAATAGAAGTGAGCTAAATGTCCTTCTTAGCCAATGAAGGCTGGGGTTTCTCCACTTTTAACACTGCAGGTTCTTCTTCAAAACAGCAGAAATGAGGAACTGCTGCTGTCTCATTTCATTTTAAATGAACTGCGAAACTGAAATCTAGTACCATGTGACAGCATTTTTTCCCAGATGTGTAAAGTCACAGCATGAAATGGAAATTCACTCAATCTATGAACAATTCATCCATGCATAGGTTTAATTTTTAAAATGTTTTTTGACCTTGTAATTTTTAATCAAACTTGATCTTCCAGTGAAACAACACTTCTCTTTGGTGACATATAGACTTCTCCAATTATTTACTTAATTCCACCTCTTTGTTACAATTGACTGCAAACTCGGATATACGACACTTGGATGTACGTCACATTAAAGTGTAAAAATCAAAAACTAATGTATGTCATGAAGAGCATAACAGAACCATTTAAAGTCTTAAGCACTGATGATGTATGAGCAGTAAACACACTATCCTCTATTTCTTCTCTCTCTGGCTCTCTGAACTTGTGTCATGTAACCCTCTGAGACTACAAAAAAGCATGAGAGGGGAATGTTGAGATTCAACAACTTCCTGTTCCTTTCCTCTTTGGGGCAAAGTATGGAAATCACACTGTACACAAGACCAAAACGACTGTAAACATCACTGACGCTCCGAACACTTAGTGTCACATATCAACTTTCTAAATAAATGCCATGGGTTTAATGCAAGTTAAACTTTCTAGGGCATGGTGTCAATTACCACACAGTAAATTATTTCAACTTGTCGAAGTCTGTAAAAACAAACAAGACATGTGTTTATATTAATAAACTTTAATGCAGAAGTCTAAGGGGAAAGGCACTGTGCCAGAATAAACGTTAAAATACAGGTTTTATTGCCACAAGACTTAAACAACTTTACAACATTCCACACTTGAGATGTTCCTCATTTTTAAGCCTCTTTGGTTAAAATGTCTGCTAAATAAATTAATGTAAAATCTAAAATCTTTCAACTCCTGACACAGGAAAAAAAAACTACACTAAACACTAGTACCACCACTAAAGATTGATTTAGGCCAAGGGTTTTCAAACTTGTTCATACTAAGGATCCTCAACAATGATACCCTTTTGAGGGAACTCATTGATAAATATAAAGGCAACTGTATATGTTTATGTATAAAAATCCATTTACAGTGTGAGGAAAATATTAAATGTAATATTATGAAAACAACTAAATAAAATAATTGTTTCCTAAATTAAACAGTTGGCCTTTACATCATCATTATACTAAAACAAACTATTAAAATATTTTCTGGAAAATATTTACTTGTTATTAAACTTGTTATTAAGTAGTACATATCTGCGATCAGCACATTACTTTTTCTCAGTCAAAATAAATAAAATTTAAAAAATTCAATTGTGGAAAAAAGTAAAAATGAAATGTATACAATTACTGCAATTAATGCCATGATTTTTGACCAGTCTTTAGAAAGCAAAATGTTCAATAAAGTGAATTTAAAAAAAATATATACATTAAACATACTTCATTAATATCTCAACTGCATTTTGGAAAATATTACATTTTGGAAAAAAATTAATACAGGTCAAATATGAACATGTACGAACAAATGAATTAAAGTGCTGTATTAAAAATATGATCTGAATACTTCTGCTTTTAAACCATCTGGAATCTCACACCCTTTTTGTATGCATTACTGTACACACAATTTTTGTTTGTTATTACAAATTGAAGGACAAGTCAAGTAGGAGTTATTTTCTGTGGCAATCAACAACATGAAGCTGTCGATAGATTAACTTGTTTGAATCCGAAACATTCTTTTAACCGTGTAGTGTGCAGAGATTTAGTGCACACTTAGATTAAGTCTCTACATTCTCACAGCTGAAAAATCTTCTTGACCTTGACATGAAGTCCATGGGGCCCTTGATAGACATCAAGTTACTTAATGCAAGGACAACTTCCTAGAACATTTGCAAATGTCTAGATATAACGGCATCACATGACCGTTAAGGAAATATGTCTACACTACACAAAAACTAAACCTTTTCACTTTTTGCCCACCAAATAACACATGAAAAACTAACAAACAGATATTGGAGGTGACTAGTCTTAAAATATTTAACATGTAATTCCAAGCGTGTGATATAGCTTACATAAATATAGCAGCAGAATTCAACATATCACAGATAAAAATCAGATGACAATTAATTCAGTCTTTTACTAACTAGGCTGCAAACAGAGCATGGTTGGAACCTAAATTACTGCTACTATCACAACAAAAGATCCAGTGAACAATCATGATATTAATGACAAAAAGGAACTTGTCTATCTGAGCTTTAACTGGGTGGAGCTCAACGATAAAGTGGTATTCAACTTACACTAGTTAAAACAGAAAACTGACTAGGTGTGCGCTAATGATATAATGATTTTCTTCTCAAAGCCTGGATCGGTGAGCAGATTAGATTTAAGAGCCATATCAACATCAGCATCACAGCACACTACAGCAAGAAGTTTGTTCTCTCTAGATGAAAGCAGATCATTTTCCTTACACAAGTTATGCAATAAATGTGATCACTTGCACGAATTGCTCAGGATGTTACCGTTTTTGACTTTCAAGGAAGACCTTAATCTTCCAACAAGAATAATGTCGTTTTAGTAAATTGTGAAAATCTTTTTATTTATATGGCTCACGCAATGCATGTGCTGCACATGCATCAAGCAGTTTCTGTAGCAAGCATATGGAACATCACATTATGTATTTTATGCATTCATTAAAAATGACATTTAATCATGTGCAAACCCATCAGTTAGATCAGCTACATGACATCCTCCAATTGAACTGTTCATTTTGCAATCAAAAATATATTGTTAATTCAAAAAACATTGTGCAATTACCTGGTCGACTAGTTTAAGAACAGCCATATCATGTGAATCAGCACATCCAAACTCCTGAAAAGATCTAGAGATGAGGATTAATCAAATCCAGACGAGCCTGTTCGCTTTTTTCACGAAAGGATGGTGCTGCACAATGATGTGGCATCAAAAGCTTGCTTCCTGCTTTGCTGTGGATCGCACCCTCCAGGGGCCCGGAGTGATGTGACGGCCGTGGCCGGGTCTGCAGGCGCTATCTTCGGTCAGCGGGAGCAGCTGTGGCCGCTGCCTCACGCTCCGGCGCTCCGGGAAAGAGGCAAAGGGGAGGGAGGAAAGGATGCGAGGGCTGCTGTAAACAATCCGCATTTACAGCAGTGGCAACAACAGCGATACCGATTTCAGATATTACATCGCAATCGCTTAATGTTCTGCGTTATGTATTCATTCGTTAAAAGAAAATACAGGAAGTCAGCGTTTTTTGTATGCTTCCTCTTGCTATTTTCGAGATCCTACTATGGCAAAGTCCTGACTTATGAATATTAATAAAGTACCGACATTGGTAACATATTGGCTAAGAGGCAAAGTGGGCGCTGTTGAGATGGCCAATAACACACCATACACCGGACTTACGAATAAATATTGTTTCATGAATATTAATTAAGATATGTGACTGGACGCTTCAGGGGAAATAGGAAGTGACGTCACCAAAATCTGATTAATATTCAAGAACTATTCCGTCACCATAGTAGGTTTTGTAATTTCGTTTCTCCTCTGTATCCGATGCACAGAATTGTCAGTTCTTCCGAGGGGCCATCATCATCATCATCATCATCATCGCCTCACTGATGCCCTCGCTAGCCTGACGAACGAATGAATCATTCTAGTGAATCTGATTTTTAATGATTCGATCACAGTGAGTGATAGTTTTAGTGAGCATGAACTGTCCGAACGAACCGATTTGCTAAAATGAATCAGTTCTCAAAGCAAAGTCCTCTGGTTCAATCTACGCATAATACAGCAATCTATCTCATTCTCATCTGTTTGAGTGAATATGGATGTTTTATAACAAAGAAGATAAGAAATGATAACTGTCAATATGGTAGTAATTCATATTTACATTTGAATATAAACAAAACTTTTTGTATGTTCTTTTCACAAAGATGTAGTGATTCCTCATCCTGATGTATTTGTTAAAGGAGAAAAGCTTAATTTCATTCCTAATTTTAGATTTCTGATCTAAATGTTAAATGCTTGCTTGAGACCATATATAATAACAGAGGCAGCAACACTTTTTATGCATTCTGTTTTTTTCTCAATTACTGCTACATATTGCTTTACTAGTTGATCTCAAGCAAGCATTTAACATTTAAGCATTTAACAGGACGACTAATAGTTTCCATCATTGCAACATAATGCAAACATATAATGTATTGAGTTTCGATTATATTTTGTGGATGCGTGCTTGATTTTTAAAATTTAAATGGTTATGCACCTCCCCCATTAAGTCAGCTTATACTGCAAAAGGATACTAATGGCAGAGCAACCACAGCAATTAGAGGAGACCATGTTGTACAGTTTAGGTATACAACTTTAGGACGATCAGACTCCAGTTAGAGCCATTCATTATTTGTGTTAAGGGGTAGTACAAACTATTCAACGTTTAAATTAAAAATCGCTAAAAGCAAATCAAATTTGTAATCATGTGTAAATTATTATTTTTATTATACTGTCATTATTATCCCTAACATTGTTACTGTATGTAATTTGATATTGTTTCTATTTTTTTGTGATATGTTTCTTATTTATGGATCATTTGGATTTGTACAGGTCCTTCTCAAAAAATTTGCATATTGTGATAAAGTTCATTATTTTCCATAATGTAATGATAAAAATGAAACTTTCATATATTTTAGATTCATTGCACACCAACTGAAAGATTTCAGGTCTTTTATTGTTTTAATACTGATGATTTTGGCATACAGCTCATGAAAACCCAACATTCCTCTCTCAAAAAATTAGCATATTTCATCCGACCAATAAAAGAAGTCTTTTTAATAAAATAAAAAAAACCTGTCAACCTTCAAATAATTATGTTCAGTTATGCACTCAATACTTGGTCGGGAATCCTTTTGCAGAAATGACTGCTTCAATGCGGCGTGGCATGGAGGCAATCAGCCTGTGGCACTGCTGAGGTGTTATGGAGGCCCAGGATGCTTCGATAGCGGCCTTAAGCTCATCCAGAGTGTTGGGTCTTGCGTCTCTCAACTTTCTCTTCACAATATCCCACAGATTCTCTATGGGGTTCAGGTCAGGAGAGTTGGCAGGCCAATTGAGCACAGTAATACCATGGTCAGTAAACCATTTACCAGTGGTTTTGGTACTGTGAGCAGGTGCCAGGTCGTGCTGAAAAATGAAATCTTCATCTCCATAAAGCTTTTCAGCAGATGGAAGCATGAAGTGCTCCAAAATCTCTTTATAACTAGCTGCATTGACCCTGCCCTTGATAAAACACAGTGGACCAACACCAGCAGCTGACATGGCACCCCAGACCATCACTGACTGTGGGTACTTGACACTGGACTTCAGGCATTTTGGCATTTCCTTCTTCCCAGTCTTCCTCCAGACTCTGGCACATTGATTTCCGAATGACATGCAAAATTTGCTTTCATCCGGAAAAAGTACTTTGGACCACTGAGCAACAGTCCAGTGCTGCTTCTCTGTAGCCCAGGTCAGGCACTTCTGCCGCTGTTTCTGGTTCAAAAGTGGCTTGACCTGGGGAATGCAGCACCTGTAGCCCATTTCTTGCACACGCCTGTGGCTTTGGATGTTTCTACTCCAGACTCAGTCCACTGCTTCCGCAGGTCCCCCAAGGTCTGGAATCGGTCCTTCTCCACAATCTTCCTCAGGGTCCGGTCACCTCTTCTCGTTGTGCAGCATTTTTTGCCACACTTTTTCCTTCCCACAGACTTCCCACTGAGGTGCCTTGATACAGCACTCTGGGAACAGCCTATTTGTTCAGAAATTTCTTTCTGTGTCTTACCCTCTTGCTTGAGGGTGTCAATGATGGCCTTCTGGACAGCAGTCAGGTCGGCAGTCTTACCCATGATTGCGGTTTTGAGTAATGAAACAGGCTGGGAGTTTTTAAAAGCCTCAGGAATCTTTTGCAGGTGTTTAGAGTTAAATAGTTGATTCAGATGATTAGGTTAATATCTCGTTTAGAGAACCTTTTCATGATATGCTAATTTGGGTTTTCATGAGCTGTATGCCAAAATCATCAGTACTAAAACAATAAAACACCTGAAATATTTCAGTTGGTGTGCCATGAATCTAAAACATATGAAAGTTTAATTTGTATCATTACATTATGGAAAATAATGAACTTTTATCACAATATGCTAATTTTTTTAGCAGGACCTGTATATGTGATAACCTACCAATCATGTTTAAATTTTAGGGTTGCCTTTTTAAAATCTGGCGAGGGGGAACAGATGAAAATGAGCCTGTGGGGCTAACTCTGGCTTATTTCCAATGTTTGACTGTTGATTAAACAGCACTGTCCCCATTAAAGAAAACAATATAATAATGAAATTCAATTTGTTGTTCGTGATTAAAAACACAAATTACATCTTAAGGTGCCCGACTTTCAGGAAGTTTGTACGGTTTGTAATTGTCATTGAACCTTTTAATATACACTTAAAAGATGAATCCTTGTGTGATACGAATTTAAAACTTTTTGTTTTGATGCTGTTTTGTTTGTCTCGTTACCTATGCAGTTAATAAATGACAGCATTACATTCTTCAAGGAATGAAAAACAGGAACTTGCCCACAATGTCACTGGAAGCCAATATCAGTGTTTGTTTGTGCTCTGCTGGATGACATCACCTAACAGACTCCATGTGTTACTGACTGATACAGAGGCTATATTTAAAGAGGCATGAGAGTTTGGCCTGACAGGTCAGGAGACCACAGGAAGTAGCTGTTTCTTGTGGAGAAACGTATTTACACAGGAGGATATAGTGAAATTAAATGATTTCCTAAAACATTTTAATGAAAACTAAGATCAAACATTCCCAAACTTAGTTTGAAATGAACATGCAGTCTTCAGGTAAAGACATACGTTTTTGATCCAAATCATTTTTATTTTAACTTAGCAGCCAAGGAGCATTGATTAAGAAAAAGGTTAAAGAGAATATTTTAAGTCGAGATCAGCTCAAACATATAGTGCAGTCCATGATAAAACCCATTCTTTACAATTTCATGGAAAAGAGCAGATGTTTTCAGAAAGGGTAGAAGTAAAAACAATTCTCTACTCGAGTATAGCCTCACATTGTTTCAGACTGAGAAACTCCAGGACCCTCATGTTTGTGCAGAACCACAAATGACAATCAACTCTCTCCATGTCTGCTGTTATGTCTAAGTTAGAATGTGGGAAATAATCAAACAAACTCATAAATTATGCATTTAACCAAGATCCTTCCACAAGGATATGGGAAAAATCAAAATATTGTATAAAATTTTTTTTTTTAAAAAATTCAAAATATGGTAAGCTTTTATTAATAAAATGTCTTGCGATAAACATTTAACTACAGGTAAAAGAAATATTCCTTGATAAAGGTCTGTTCACACTGCAGTCCACTGATTGATTTTCAAATTCAAATGTTAGTAATGACTTTCAGTTGAAACTTTGCAGGTGATGAAACTTAGTTTGTTCAGACAACATTTGAAAGGATTTTTAAACAAAAAACAATCAAATCAGGATTTAATTTGGTTGCTAACCCATTAAAAACATCACAGAGGAGCTCAATCACTTTTAATACACAAACGTTTATTCAGCCAAACTAAGCAACATTATAAGAACAGATGTGACTGAGCAAGAGTGAACTTGACAGACCAGCACAAGTCTCAAGTTAAAAGACATGAATCACATTCCTCAGAAACTCTGCTACTACCTTTACTGTCACTGTGCTTGGTGCCACGCCGTAAAAACAGAAACGTCTAATCCAAAGATCTAAAAGCGACACGTTTAACAGATTCTTTTTTTCGACATTTTTGTTCTTTAATAAGAAATAAATTTTAGACCACATAATCTGTGGTACTGGTTTCAATCTACCAGGGAACATAAAAAATGGACCAAGTCCTATAAACCATGAAATAGACAGATATGGGAGGAGAGAGAGAGAGAGAGAGAGCACATGTAAGGGTAGCCATATTCACAGGAAGTAATCCAGCTCATAGCGAACGAACGAGTTCTTCTCATCGTTGAAGACAAGAGGATAATGTGCGATCAGTGCGTCCTGGGAGCCAATATAGATGGAGTTGTAGATCTTCCAGTATACGTCACGCACTTTACGAGCAGGATGGAACAAACCCTATTGAGGAAGAAAAACCATTGCGCCATTAGACAAGTCTTCATAACTCAATGGAAAAACTATTACATAAATACCAAAAAAAGGTGCAGATTCCATGTTGGAAGTGCAACGTACCTGTAAGCAATACTGCAGCATGCGGCAGGGTCCAATCGCCACCCGCAGACCCTCGAGGGCCCCCATTACAGCTTGGATGACATGAGGAGATGTTTCAAAGACATTGGGCCAAACATAGTTGAGCAAATGATTGAGAGAATCTTCACAGCCAAAGCCATAAACTCCCAGAGACATATGCTGCACCACAGCACTGGCTGTTTGCCGGTGTACGAGATCCCTGCGACCGAGAGCAGAAATACAGGAGGTTAGAGTACTATTGAGAACGATCTGCATGCAAATGTCTTGTGAAAAGAAATAATCTACTTCCTTACCTATCCATCAGAGCATCCTCCAACAGAGGTGTGACAGCATAGATATAATCTTTGCCCATTTCACCAATGTACTCAAACAGGAAAGACAGAGACTTTAGGACACCGTTCTGAACATTAAGCTCAGGAACACGGTACTCATTCATCAATGCAGGAAGCACGGTGAATGGCGAACACGTCTCAGCCACGATAGCGATGGCTACCGTTGTGCACACACGGTTCTGACGCTCCTGCACCTTCAGATTGTTGAGCAGCGTGGCCAGCACATCATGGGGACTAGAGAATTAAGAACAGGACAAATTAAAATCTGACATTTTCATACCTCTAATGACAGATTCTGCATTATCAGAGAAGCATTTTACCCAATGGCCTTGGCGATGTAGCCGAAAGTGTTGACAGTAGCTCTACGGATGGCCTTCTTGTGGGCTTTCAACAACTCCAACAATTCAAAACAGATACGCATCCATTCCCTGGCAGACACGTACTCCGCACCCCTGGAATGGATAAGATGCGTTTAGGAGGCATTATTTACATTTTTCAAAAGTTAACTGTTAAAGTTAACTTAAATTCTGTGAAGACCTATTAGGACTGACCTGTCAGCGATTCTGCCCACTAGATCAATGCAGTTCTCCTGCACCTTCTCATGTCTGTTCTTCAAGATGGGAGTCAAACGTGGAAGCAGGTCTTTGATAGGTGGTGTCATCTTGTGCATACCTGAGAACAGGACATTTAAACATTTATTCAAAGTCAAAAGAACGCAAAGCAGTAGAAACAATATTCAAATTCATTAAACATTGATTAAAACAAAATGTGACGCACCAAAATAAATTTAACCAAATCTGAATTAAAGTTTCCATTTAGCCAAAAACCAATACTAATTTCTTTTAAATATTTGGGTAACTGAACATGGTATGCTGTTCAGGATATTGTGTTTTCAGTTAATAAATTAAACCAATCATAGTAAAGTTCCTCTGTGACAGAGATGCCTCTCGATATTTCAGTTGAACACATTTTAAATACTGCTAGAGTCACGGTGAAGTGCATCCACAATGCTGACATTTTTAACTGTTGTAGCTTATCCACGTTATGTGCACAATATAGATGCTGAAAGTCAAAATGCACCATCAGAAAGTGAACTAATTAATCATTACTCTTTGGGTCAATGATATCGGCCCCTCAAAATGATTTAGGTGATATTTGCTTCTCTGGATGAAAATTGTGCACATCACTAAAAACAAATGTTGTGGTCAATGTTTAATCATTTGGATTAACGCATAAATGCTAACAAGCTCAACTTATAAAGTGCTTTTGCTGACACTCACCAATGACATTGACGATAGCTTTAAGGGCTCCAAGAATGCTACCCAGTACTTCTGGGTATTCTTCTCCAAGATACTCATACAACACCACACCCAAATGGCCCATGAGCTTTTCCTAAAGGGAAATGTCAGAGCAGGATATATATTATCAAGCACTAGAAGTTTCATTTAACCAGTACAAGTATTTTCACTCGATAAATGAACATAAGGGCTTCCCTCACCTCTTGGCATGTCTTCATGACCACCGCTGTGCGAGAAATTAGGTCAGCAGCCTGTTGTCGGACTTTGGCGGATTTGTTGTTGAGACGCCACAGCACTGTACCGCAGATCTGAGGCAAGTATGGTTTAACTCTCTTGCCCAGAGCATTCACCACCGTACCAAAGCCATTCAGCATCACAGAGTCCTGGAGATACAGGCAAAATAAGTATTATAACTATAAATTAGAAGATTAACGGAGCAGGATTGTTTAACTGCAGCAAAGTCTGAAACTCACCTCAGTGGTCTGTTCCTGAAAGGCGTACAGGATACCGTCTATAAGCTGCTCCTCCAGTTTGTGATCGATGTCAGCAGCACCAAGGTTGCCCATGATTTTCTCAATGGTCTCCATCACCATCTTTCTGTACTGCTCAGCTTCATCCTTCAAGTCATCCACGATACGGGAGATAATCTCAGCTGCGCCAACCTTATTGGCCAGCTCCACTGTAGTGTCCACTAACTGTAAAGTGGATAAAAAAGACAAATAAAGTTTAATGTGTATTGATCATGGTTAGTTACTCCTAATTAGGTCATGATCTCACAAACCTGTCTGTAGTTGCGCCTATCCAACGCCATTCGGTGCTGCCAGAAATGTTTAAAGAATGGGGGCAAGATCTCCGTTTTAATGTAATTGGCTTCCACACCATCAGTGCCACAGCACTGCTTCACCACCTACAATATATAAGAAAAAAGTTTAGCCTAAAATGTTCAGAAAGATCATGTTTTTAATGCTTCTGAATATTATTTTCCTGACGCACCTTGAGGACAATCTTCTTCATCTCCTCGTCAGGAGACTGGAACTCTCGGATGAGGATAAGCATCACTTCTCTGGTGTAATAGTTGGCATATTCAGCATCCATAAGAGGAATCAAGTATCCAATAGCTTTCAAGAAGGCAGCAAGACCCTGAGTAGAAATAAATAATAGTGTTCAAAACATTTACTAAAAATAATCCTTTCAACCCAAAAACTAAGTTTGAAAACAATCTTACGGTACAAATAAAAATCACAACGACTTAAGTTTACCATTGATCAAAATACTTGCTCACCTTGCCTCGGTGTTGCCTGATACCTTTCCAAAGAGGTTTCAGCACAGAATCAAAGGACTCGATACCGTACGGTGTAGCAGCTTCAGCCAGGGCAGCGATAGCCAGAGCACTGATGGTTCGCACTTTCTGCTGCTCATCCACAAGACCTGGGGGAAACAACGGATTGAGACTGGCCCATTTAGCAGACAATGATAAAGAATTTTGGTACACCCACATACAGGTGAGTTGGACAGACTTCACCACAAGGCACTACTAACCATGCTCGATAATCTCCACCAAGCTGCGGAGATGGGGCAGGATAGCACAGCCCATGAGAATAGCGATCTGCTGTACGATCTTGATGCCTGTGTGACGAGCCTGCCAGGACTTCTTGCTCTTGCAAACAGCCTTGAGGAAAGGCAGGAGAGATGGAATGCCCAGGGCAGATGCCACGACGGCAAAAGCACGAGCTGTCGTATTTCTCACGTACTCGTCCATGTTGTCAATGTCAGGCCTCATGGTGGAGATCATGGTGGCAAGACCGGCAGCCTGTGAAAAATGTTGATTTGATTAAATCAAGATCTGTTAATAATGGGATACTGTTATAAACCAAAGATGATATTTGCTATTTGAAGTCAACCATCTTACCTTTGCCAAGTTGGAGATGATCTCTCTACCCTCTACTCTAGCATAGTAATCTTCATCAATCAGCAAAGGCTCAATCACCACAAGAATCTGCAAGAACATACAGGTATGTTAGAAAAGAAATACATTTCTCATATTTTAAAATTGATGCTTACAGGCAACTCAGACTTACCTTGTGGACATATGGTCGAACCAAGTCGTCAAGTTTGTAGAGAATACGATCGATGACTTTAACCAAGAGATGACGCTCTTGGTCCTCCAGTGTAGGAGACATCAGCAGTGGCAGGATCTGGTTAAATAGGGGTCCTGCACCAAACTCTCTGGCCTTATCTGTGATTTGACGAAGAGCAGCCTGAAATGAGAGTGCTGGTTAGAGATCATATTTGCAAAATGACATGTTACAGTCCACCAAGTTTGAGAAAAGATACTAACCTTTCTCATGGGAGGCGTTCCATTCTTGATCTTCAGAAGAAGCTTCATGATCTTGCGCTCCTTCTGTTCTTCTGGACTGAGGGTGGACTCATCAACTTCAACCTGCCAACAGAGATGGAATAATTGGTCAAATTTTTTTTTTAAATAATATTTTAGTTTTTATTATTTTATTACTATTATTTTTATTATTATTATTATTATTATTATATTATTATAGTAATTTTTAAAAAATTATAATAAAAACATTACGGATTCTTTTTTAAATATCCCAATATTGTACAGGAGATATCCCCGATGCACATGTGACTTACCAACAGTTTGTCAAAGTACTGGATGTCATCTGGCTTGAGGAAAGGCAGGTTTCCAGAGGGCTGATCATTGACTTGTTTCATAGATCTGTCCTCTGTTTGCATGTGGAAGCCAGTCATTCCTCCGATGGGGGTGGGAGTGGCGGCTAACTTGCGTGCAGGGGTGCGGATGGGCACATAGCCTGCTGGTGGGGGCAGTACCTGGAAAAATTGGCAAATGAAAATCAGGAATGTCAATAAATTATTTTAGACAGAAACAAAGTTTCCTGTATATGTTAATATAATTACATACTTTGTATCCTTCTGGAAACATGGCATCAAGTTCATCATCAGTCAATGGGCGGTTCCTCTCATCAATCTCTCGCTCCCAACGCCAAGCCTGCAGCTGTTCTGGGGTCATGCTCATCAGGTGACCTGCAAACATAGAAAACTTTACAGCAACATCCACAAATTGGTGCAGAAAACATCATTACATTCAACAACAACAAAAATAAACAACAGCATTCGTCCAGTACCTGGAGTGGGCGTGGCCATATTCATGGCAGGTGTTCCCAGAGGGGTTTTTCCAGGGGTAAGCAGAGGAGTTGAAGAGCCCATCTGACTGGCTGGTGTTTCATCCCATCTTGACTTCCTCTTGCTTGCACCCGGGGTGGGCGTCTCACCCACTGACTCATCTCCTCTATCTGTACGTGGAGTCTCAGCCCAGCCACTGCCATGACCAGGTGTCTCTGAAACACAGAATAGAACAACTTAAAATCACTCTGCTTTACGTCTACTATTAGAAAACACACAAAAGGTTGAAAAAATAAAAGACCTCTCTCTGTCTTTGGTGTCTCATCCCAGCGGTTCTTGCGCACGCTGGAAGAGGCGCCTCCATGTCCGGGAGTAGCATGTCCGGGAGTGTCTCGACCAGGTGTGGCAGCTCCGGCTGGGGTGTGACTCGGTGTGGGCTCCCACATACGGGTGCTCGGGGTGGCTCCCGGGGTCTCGCTACCTTTGGCACGGCCAGGTGTCTCGTCCCAACGACTGTTGGAAGGCGTGTGTCCCGGTGTATGTCCGGGTGTCTGGGTACAGAGAAGATCCTGATTAGCAATATTCCTGGGTATAAAGTGGCCTTGAGATAATGTTGTTTAGGTTGCAACAACTAATTGATAAAACCCATAAATCGATAATGATAATTTAACCATGTCTGCACGTTGTGCACACAAAAAAAAACATCCACCAGTCACATCACTTTACAGTAGTGAACAATGCATTTGTAAGTACACAACACATCTGAAATAGTGAAAGAAACAGACTTTAACAAGTTGTGGGAAAAGTGCATGAACAAAATTACCCAAATATGAGAATGCTTTATATTATGTGCTTTAAACAAACTCGTAAGAATATGTTTTACAGAAAGATTGCAATATGTTGCAGCCCTGACATTGTTAGAGATAACACTCACGTCAGAAGACCCATCTGCCTGGTCCCAACTGGACATTTTTTTGGGTGTGGAGTTACTGGGGGTTTGGTCGGCTGTCTGGTCCCACCGACGTTTGCGTTTGGCCACAGCAGCCTGAGCAGCAGCAGAGCCGTTCACTGCTTTCAGCTCTCCAGATTTTGCTTTCTCTACCATCTGCAGCCTGATCTCTCTCTAGAGAAAGTAACATGAAAGGTTTTAGTCAAAGGAAGGTTCTTGTGAATTTTTTCAATCAGCAACATCTTATAAACCAGCGTTTCACTAGAAGACAAGCACAAGGACGTAGAGAAACATTCACCTCTTCTTTTGACAGATGCTGCTCCTTCATAACATCCATGTACGTCCTGACCTGCATCTTGGGGTCCGGTGTTTTGCCCCCTATGCGAAAGAGCACCAACAAGATGCGAGACCGTCAGTGAAGTGAGTCTCAAAACCAGTGTTTTCATACACAAAGCACTAGAGTCAACTGTCCCTGAATAGATGGCCTTAATGTTTAAATTACTGTCCTCTCAAAACACAAAACAACCCTAGACAATAAAATCTAAGCACTCTTTACAGTCATACATTAAGAACAGGCAGGTACAAAGAGGTTTCTGTTGCTTTTAAGAGGAGATAAGGAGAGGATATAGCCATCACTGATGCAGGGTCCTGGGCTGCGCTCTCCAGAATACGTACACTTTCAGTGCCAAGGGTCCCTCTGCAGTCAGACTTCAACCGGCAGAAAAGAAGCCTAGAAAATTTCTCTTTACCATTAGTAACACTTTGGAAAAGGGTTTGAACTCACACACACAATTGCATACCACCTGTTCTGTTCTTGTCACTCATTTATAAACAAAAAAGGGAAAAAAACCTTGTAGTATTCCAAAACCGACTTCTAAAATAATTTATTTTACTATACGTGTTGCAGCCAGAGACACTGAACACTTTGGGGAATTCTAATAAAATCTAAAAAAAATAAATCAGAAACAAATTAAGGATTTAAAATGCACACTTGTGTGCATAATTGTGCAAAGGGTTTCATTAAAAAAAATAAAGCTATGATGAATTGGTTTTTAAAAAAATTGAAATTAGAACAGAGGACATGAAGTTGAGAAGATTGTTCTTGATGAGGCTTTAAAAATAACAACGTCAAAAGTAAAAAAATAAAAATAAAAAAAAAAAAGTTGTGTGAACACATGGTGGATTCCCCTTAAAGGCCCTCTGGCCTCACACCAAAGCAAAACTACCAACTATGGTCTTGATTTATCTGATAAACACGCTTCTTTTTGTTGACCATAACCTACACAGGACGAGTTGCTGCACCCTTAAGAGAGTGCAGACAGGACTGGCATAGCAGTACTGCTGTAGGAGAGAAATTAAGGACAGTTAGTATGGGCCTGTGGAATCTTGGTACACAGATTCTTCAATAGATATATCTCTATTTTATGAAAATAAAATAGAAATATATTTACACAACAGTTTTGTAAAGCTTCCTCTATCTGGGACTACATGCAAGATGTTTTGCCTGATCCAGAATCAATTCCCTCCTATAATCTGATCCTGAATGTTGCTGTTTTGAGAGTGTGCAGCCTGTTTAAACATGTTCTGAACTTCCTAAACTCCTTGCTAATTTGTAGCAGTATGAGCACCCACAGGCCATAGGTTTAAATGTACTAAAATAGCTAGAAAACATTTCATTGGATGTTCAGTTTTGGCTTTCTAACAAACTACAACCGGTAAACATTTAATTTGAAAGTTTTTCCACAGGTGGCTCAAGTTTATTTAGAGTTCCACTCTTGTTTGGAACAAAAAAAAAAAATAAAAAAAAAAAAAACTGATTTTGACATCAGGGGTTTCTAGCAAACATGTCATTGGGCAAATATTTAGAATATATTAAGGAACAAGAGAAAGCGGAAAAGAAAACTGTAACTGCACAACCACAGAATGCTGCAGCCTCTTGTAATAATAAACTTTTACTTATACTTCAAAGTGTCTTTGTTGGAGGTTCCTGACTTATTATATTGCCCGTTTCACACAAAAAAATACATTAACCCTTCGAACAACACACCTACCTGCAACCTATGCCTTGATGGGACAGATGACACCACCCAACCAACTGTCTCCCAAAACCTTTGCTGCCCAACTCATTTATAACCATTAATCCATCATAATTAGTTCTCAATGCATTCCATTAAATGATCTGTGTCTTACTGAGACAGTCTTACAGGTCAGTTGAGTCCAGGGAGCAAGCTGTTGGGTGGTGTTCGAAGGGTTAAGCAACAAAAAGGCCAGTCTGGACCGGAACTTTATGGGCAGAGTAAATACTGATCGGCATGGACAGATAAATTAAACAAGAGAATGATGGTGTGAAATTTACCATCAGCAAACGGGTCGTGGCGCTCTGGGGAGATGATCATCTTTTGTCTGCGTTTCTTGTACTCATCCTCGCGGTCCGAAATCTTCTGTGGTCTGTGTTCAGCAAAGGGATCATACTGCAGGGTGGGCAAAACAGAGAATTTGTATAGTTCAGTATTGTATAGCACAGTTTTCTTCTATATCCTACAACAAATGTATTTGGGAAATACATAAAGTGACGCTTTATTGAAGACTTCTCAAAACTAAACAAAAAGTTGGAACTTCAAAATGAAAAATCTGTTCATTACCTGCTCATCGGACTGAGGAATGGAATTGAGTATTGCAACTGGTGCATGATATCCTGGTTTCTTCTGTCCAAGCAGACTAGTGGAAGAATCTTCATCATCATCCTGAAATAAAAATAGTAGGGATTAGAAACACCACCATGCAGTACTTGTATATTCTGACATGGGTTCTTTTAAAACTATTAAAAGCATTTTGTCATCGCTTACTTCTTCCTGCTCGTTGGCAGCAATTGAAGTCACATATCCGGCAAAACGGCTGTCACTGCCTCCGTAGATCTCCTGGTCATAATATCCAGTGGAATCAAGCCCGACACCCTGGTCAGCTCCCTCTGCCAGGGCGGCTTTCATCCCCTGGATTTCCAGGATCTGAGCCTCTATGTCTAAGAGAGAGAGAGAGAGAGAGAGAGAGAGAGAGAGAGAGAGAGAGAAAAAAGGAGATCAGAACACCAAAATAACAATAAACTTCTTACAACTATAACCATGAAGAGAGACATAATTTCTATGATATATATATATATATATATATGAGAGAGAGAGAGAGATGTACGTGAATACACACTTAGCAATCTTCTAATACAGGTCCTTCTCAAAAAACTAGCATATTGTGATGAAGTTCATTATTTTCCATAATGTAATGATAAAAATTAAACTTTCATATATTTTAGATTCATTGCACACCAACTGAAATATTTCAGGGCTTTTATTGTTTTAATACTGATGATTTTGGCATACAGCTCATGAAAACCCAAAATTCCTGTCTCAAAAAATTAGCATATTCATCTGACCAATAAAAGAAGTGTTTTTAATACAAAAAACCTTCAAATAATTATGTTCAGTTATGCACTCAATACTTGGTCGGGAATCCTTTTGCAGAAATGACTGCTTCAACGTGGCGTGGCATGGAGGCAATCAGCCTGTGGCACTACTGAGGTGTTATGGAGGCCCAGGATGCTTCGATAGCGGCCTTAAGCTCATCCAGAGTGTTGGGTCTTGTGTCTCTCAACTTTCTCTTCACAATATCCCACAGATTCTCTATGGGGTTCAGGTCAGGAGAGTTGGCAGGCCAATTGAGCACAGTAATACCATGGTCAGTAAACCATTTACCAGTGGTTTTGGCACTGTGAGCAGGTGCCAGGTCGTGCTGAAAAATGAAATCATCTCCATAAAGCTTTTCAGCAGATGGAAGCATGAAGTGCTCCAAAATCTCCTGATAGCTAGCTGCATTGACCCTGCCCTTGATAAAACACAGTGGACCAACACCAGCAGCTGACATGGCACCCCAGACCATCACTGACTGTGGGTACTTGACACTGGACTTCACACATTTTGGCATTTCCTTCTCCCCAGTCTTCCTCCAGACTCTGGCACCTTGATTTCCGAATGACATGCAACCACTGAGCAACAGTCCAGTGCTGCTTCTCTGTAGCCCAGGTCAGGCGCTTCTGCCGCTGTTTCTGGTTCAAGAGTGGCTTGACCTGGGGAATGCGGCACCTGTAGCCCATTTCCTGCACACGCCTGTGCACGGTGGCTCTGGATGTTTCTACTCCAGACTCAGTCCACTGCTTCCGCAGGTCCCCCAAGGTCTGGAATCGGCCCTTCTCCACAATCTTCCTCAGGGTCCGGTCACCTCTTCTCGTTGTGCAGCGTTTTTTTCCACACTTTTTCCTTCCCACAGACTTCCCACTGAGGTGCCTTGATACAGCACTCTGGGAACAGCCTATTTGTTCAGAAATTTCTTCCTGTGTCTTACCCTCTTGCTTGAGGGTGTCAATGATGGCCTTCTGGACAGCAGTCAGGTCGGCAGTCTTACCCATGATTGCGGTTTTGAGTAATGAAACAGGCTGGGAGTTTTTAAAAAGCCTCAGGAATCTTTAGCAGGTGTTTAGAGTTAATTAGTTGATTCAGATGATTAGGTTAATATCTCGTTTAGAGAACCTTTTCATGATATGCTAATTTTTTGAGACAGGAATTTTGGGTTTTCATGAGCTGTATGCCAAAATCATCAGAATTAAAACAATAAAACACCTGAAATATTTCAGTTGGTGTGCAATGAATCTAAAACATATGAAAGTTTAATTTTTATCATTACATTATGGAAAATAATGAACTATCGCAATATGCTATTTTTTTAGAAGGACCTGTATAGACAAGAGTGCGTAAACATGTATATCATGTTGTTTTATTTTACATAATATAAAGATTCGAGCATTTTACATAAGCGCAGTAAATTACTGAACAATGAATACAACTCATTTCTACAAAGTGCTAGAAATTACCACACAATTAAAACTTCAATGTAGAGATTAGATAATGGGACAAATATTGTTCCGTTTGACTGCTTGCAACGCCATTTTGGTTTCAGAACATCGTTTCAGTACATGTTTAACCAGTGCGTTTTAACATTTACACAGTAAAAGCAAATAACATAATACGCATTTCTGCAAATGAATGTTAGAAATAACTCTACTATAAACCACAATACAAATCTCCAGATGCAGGATTTGTTGATATTTCTCGTGTGCGCCACGGCTAGGTTTTATTCACCGATCAGACGCCATATTCTATTCACCGTCTCACACAGGCCTAATTCGGTTTAATTCAAGCTAATTCCACTTCTTGAGACTATAAATAGTACCACAAATACAATATAAGTGTATGAACAACAAAATGCAACATAATAATATGAAATAATGTAACAAATTTACCGTCATGTGTTTTGGCGATCTGCGCCATTTTCGAGCTGTTGTGTGCGCCTCAGTACCGGAAGGCCTTTGACTGCAAATCCGACTCCACTGCGGTCACAAGAACGCGCATGCGCAGAGCACGAGCAATAGACGTCATCACAGCTGGCAAATGTCAACAACAAGCTCTGCTTGAGAGTAGCTTTTGGGAGATTTTTTTGTGCGTACATTTTTACTTCAGACTCCAAGATATAGGTTACCAAGATAAAGTGCAATTAATCTATTTATAATAACACACCTTAATTGATTAAATAGGTTATGTGGCAAAGACCACACTTTATCCGAGGAATATCATCAGGACATGCAACTTTTGATCTCTTTCTAAACATAGCCGTTCTAAAAAGCTTTTAGAAACCTATTCTAAACAAAAGGATTATATAAAATGCATATATTGATTCAAATTGATATGTTATACAGCCATCAAATGAGGCAGAGATCCAACTACAGTTTTCAAAAAGCATTATGGAGAATAAAGAACAGCGTCCATTTCCATAGAAAATCTTGTGGAGTTACTGGAATGCAATACATTTAAAAAACTGAATAAAATAACAAATGTTAAAATTGAGAATTTACTGATATAAACCAAAAAATGGTATTAGTCTGGATCTGGAAGAAATGCATACATGAAATAATTTGTGTAGCCTAATGATTTATTTTTATTTTAAATATTCTAGTTATTCTAAAGTAATAAAGGTGAGGTCAGAGATCAACCGCCAGCAATGACCATTTTCTTATCAAAATTTGATAGCTTAAATGGAAATTTAGAGATAACCTACTTTGGAAAATACATAATTGGAAAAGTGTTCCAAATTGGATATATTATATGTATATAACTTGATTTTCATTGATGTAATGACAAGCAGTCTAAGTCAGCGTAGTTCAGTAGTATTTTTATAACAGCTACTACAGGACAGACAAGAGGGGTGAATACAGGTTGATTGGGACACTTTTCCCAAGTCATCTCAATGGCAAAAAAATGTCCCAATCAAATCACTCTGAATTCACCCCTATGCATTTAAAACTAAAGGTATTTTCCTCAAATGTATTCGTTTTAACGTATTAGTCTTTTTTTAAACTTATTAATGATTTTACATTGTGTCCTCAAACAAATTTAGATGTAACCTTTACTAACTATGCACTGTAGGTCGCGCAGTCTGGGCAACCCAATCCTGCATCCCGTGACAATTCTGCGCACGCAAACCCTCTGCACAATTAAAACACTGACGTCAGTAGTCTTACTATGTGACGGACGGAAGACTCAACCAATCAGAATTCAAGAAAAACAGCCTCAGCCAATGAGGTCCTAGGGAGGGTCTCTGAGAAGGCTGGTCTTTGAGACGGGAAAAAAAAAGAGTTCTCGACTGGGGGAGGCGAAAAAGAGGTGAAGTGAAGATGGCGAGAAGCTCCCGGTGTTTGAGGAAAGCGGTGGCGGAATGTATCAGAAACTTACCTTCCACAACCAGTCGAGAAACACCGGGCAGGAATGGAGTGAGGTAATTAACGACGGTTTAATGTTTCGAACGGCCTGTGTCCGGTTATGTGAAGATCGAAGTGATTTTTGAATTAACTCGCGAGCTGCTGACGATAGTTGGACGGTTAGTTTCGCTATTACAAATGGATACAATTTAAGGCCAACTTGACATTTGTTTTAATAAACCTTTATTTATTGTCCAACAATGTATTCATTCATTTGACGAACTCAAATAAATGTGTAAAAAAAACTAACTTTAGGAGGAAGGGTGGGAGGGAGTCACATATCTGTTTGCCAGATAAGTGACAGTGGCAAAGTTAATATATTATGTAATAATAGTTAACGTTAGACCAGGTGTATCTAACAAGAGCTTTTCTCATTTTGGAATAATTGATTATCAACTGCATGCAGCGTATGTTATTTATACCAGTGTATTTATTTTATTAATAAGTTCAAATGGAGCCAAATGCTTTTACAGGGTGTCCGCGGGGTTTTAAAAAGTGATAAATCAAAATCTTCAAATTTAAGGCCATTAAAAGTGTTAAATGTGGTCTCAGAGGTATTATTTTTTCCAAATTAGGTATTATTTTTTTAGACTATCAGGCACAGGCGTAATTTCCTATGGGAACAGGGGGGACATGTCCTCCCCACTTTTCAAAATCCCGTTTGTGTCCCCCCACTTTCAAGTTCGTTTGTTATGAATTTTTTAACCGCACGCCGTCATCGCCACGGAGGAGCAGGAGATAGCCTAGCTGTGCCGATGCGCGCGTCCGCGTTCAGGTACTTCGCGTCCACACCATAGTCCACACTCTAAAAATAGCTCACTGAAAGTTTTAATGAGCAGGTATTGCGCTTATTTAAGCGCGAAAGGCAACTGGATTCTGGCGCTCAGGATCCAGAATCCAATTCTCTTTCGCGCTTGAATAATAACACACACATTTATGCCAGAATTTCCGTTTTGTCAATTGTATCCTCACAAGAACAGTCTTAAATGAGTTAAAGAAAAGTCATGAGTAAATGAGAAAATTAATTGCGTAAGATTATGTCATCAGCCACAGTTTTTAAAGGGACAGCAGCCAATTCTGCTATCAGTAAAGTTAACCAAAGAACAAAGGGGAACAGAGCAAATTACTCACTTCTTTTGTCTAAAGAACGTTTGTAGCTTTAATAAGAATTCATCTATATTTAATTTATAATGTATGCAGTGTATACTATTTGATAACCTTATTATATTTATTATATTTTATTATATTTTCGAAGCCTAATAAATGTTTCAAATTTGGGGGAGGGGGGGGGGGTCCTTTTCATCAAAACATCAGTAGCTATATTAATATCAGTGATACTGGCCTTCATTCATAAAAAGATGCTATTAAACAATTATTTGAAATATACTGTCTTTATGTTGTTTTTACATTACAGTGGCAATTGGGTCTCACATAATTTAAATTTTATTTACACACGAAACATTAATGGTGAACAATTTTGACTTTATAAAATGATTCTCTTAAGTCTTGGCAATCGGCCCCTATTAAACAATAAAAAAGTAAGAAATATTTTTGTTATACATAGTTTAGTAGCCTACTTTTATTTTTGCCAGAATTTATCATTATAATCAACTTAATTATTTCCTGGATTTTTGTATCACCATAGTCCCTAAATGTATGTAAATGCAGGACATGGGATTCAAATCGGTTGCGTAGCGCAACATGACAAATTTCAGCAGTACGTACATTATTGCTTTATCGACATTGACCAATAGATCTGAGAGAAAGTCTGCAAACTCTTTTAGGAAATCAGCATAGGGCCCTGGAGGTCTATATACGGTAGCCAAGGCAAGAGATAATAGGGATTTCTTTATTACACCTAAGAGCGTAACATTTAGCACAAGTACTTCAAACAAATTAAACCTTTGACCTGTTTTCTGAGTAACATTTAGAATATATGTCAAAATCTGTGTAAATAATAGAAAGGTCGCTGATTCACACTTGCAATTCGGTGTCGTGATGGTTTTAAATAAAAAATCTGAAGGTAGTAAAAAAGGTATTAAAAAGTAGTAAATTTAACTTAAGGATTGCTGTATATACCCTGTTTTAAGGGGAAACAACAAAAAGTGTGATTTTTGTTTTATTTTTAGAAAATCTGGTCAGCAGCTGCATACAGTTAGTGTTAGTTAAGATTTAATTATTATACAATATATCATATCAGATGCAATCACGTTTTGTTTTAATTGGGAAAATAAACTTTTGGCTCCCATTTACCGGGGAAATAACAAACAAACTTTTGGCCCCCACCATGTAACCAAATATATAGGCTAGTGCAACAATGATTTCGTTAGTAGGCTAATTCTTTCCAGACACCTTTGCAGGTATGAGTTTACAGAATTCTGCAGAACATGTGACGTCACAAGCCAAGCTGTGACGTTTATCACTTGTGTGGCCAGGGACGTAGTGTATCCATACCAAGTGCTGGGCAGCCAAGTGCTATAACTGCTTGGCATAACCCATCTGAAGTTTCTGTTCTGTCACTATCTGCTGTCACAGTTACGCATTGCTTTACAGCTCTTGGCAGCTATTGCGCCGACATGAATGAATTTGGGTTCCTGTCTCTCCATTGAGGAGATATTGTGCCGTTTTTAGAGCAAAGCCCCATCCCCTTGCGTTTCAGATATGTGTATGTGATTGATCTGGCATACATCGGACACATCTTAATGGAATGGGCTGTTACTACTGCCCTTGACTTGGTTATTGTGGTCAGTGATCTTGCTCTCCTTGTGATTTATGTCCTGTCAAATAGAGGGCAGGTTAACATGTTGTGATTTGCATATCCTAAGCTATATTTCCTTTAACCATGCTCCCAGTCCCATGGCATGAATCCACAACTCCATAAGGTTTTGTAGTTAATGATGAACAGTTTGAATCAAGAAGTAGCCTACACTTTTTTTTCTTTCTTTTTTTCCCCAGGCTAGTACACAACCGCTTAATGTAGCTTCTATTGTGGATTGCTTGTGTGGTCTAATTTGTAAGGCTGGTAGCATCACAGTTGGCATTTTAAGCCCCTCATTAACATTTCAGAAGCTTGGCATTCAAAGTCTTTGTAAATTAATTTAGCCAGTGCATAACAATTAAAACAATACTGTGATCTCTTAAATGCTAAATTTTTACACACAATTGCATATAAAATTTGCCCAAAATAGTCACGATAGAGCATTGTACCTAATCTCTGTGCAACCACATCTAGGCTACACGTACTTGTCACATGCTGTTTGCATTTTGGAAAGGTTGTTGACAGCTGTTTGCCAATTTTTTGTGTGTAAATTTTAGTTACAAAAAAGTAACAATAGAGTCTCTATAATTATAATATAATTTATTAACAATTCAGTTTTTGTTAGGGATACCTCAAGTAAATTAGTAATGTTGAGATGGATATCACTGAAAGTGTTTCAGTGTGTTTATTCAATGAAGGATACGTCAGCCTGGTAGCCCATAAGTTTGTGAATCTTGAAATGATTTTTTTTTTTTTTTTTTTGACTACATTGGTTGTGCTATATGTATGTGTGCGGCCCACAAGGACAACTCAGTTTTAGAGTAGTTTTGGGGATTTCGCATATTATTGGAATTAGATTAAACATAACAAGCAACTGTATTCACTATTCTTAATCAAGGGTCTGTCTTGATTGGGAGTCCAATCTTGGAGCAATCTTGTTAATTGCAAACAGCTATCTATGTTGTTCATACGTTCTCTCCACTTTTATCTGACTCAGGAGTCGTCTGCTATCTTGACACATCCAACAAGCAGATAGTGCCTAAATTATCTCACTAACAAAGACTTGTACAATGCCACTAGCTGTCTATGTATAGGTACTGAGAGTATGCTTTTGCTGAATGACACACTTTCACCCTGTTTTGTCAACAGATATCTGTCTTCATGTGGAATTCTGATGACCAGAGTGCCGCCCCTCTTCAGGGCTGTGTCAGGGCGTGCTGTGGTGGCTCCTGCCAGGAGCTTCTTCAACTTCTCAGAGTCCTTCAACAAGAGGAAGGAGTACTCTGAAAGACGTATTATTGGGTATGTTCCCAACCAAGTTTGATATGGTGCATGATCAGTTGCTATTTTTTATTGAGGTCTATGATTACGTTAGCCCCAGTGTCCCTGCAAATATTGTTTATGTAACAGAGCATGGGAATATTTATTGTGTCAGCTTTCTAGGTATCTGGGGTTATTGGAGTATGGATCTGTTCTGGTTATCTCACGTCATCACAATTTACTTAGGAGCCGCTTCTGACAATTGATGCCTGACATTTTAGAGCAGAGGATCAGCTGTTCTGCAGAATAGATCCCCAGCACTAGTGCAGCACATGAACATACTTAAATTAAAAAAGAACTTGTCTGCAGCCTATGACACAGGACAGGACACACCACATCCGCCATGTTGGCATCCTCCTTTGACCCATGTGCTCTTTGACCTATACTAACAATAACCTTAACAATTCACTTCGGTGTTACTTACACTTGAAAAGAGACACCTAGCTCACAACTTTTTATTTATTTAATGGTTTTTGTTATTTATTTGTATTAAATTAGTTCCATTGGCCCTATGGAATTGCAAAATGTCTGAAGCACACTTCAGACTCAAAACATGCAGTATGTTATCCAGGTATTGTTCACCTACTGAACATATACTGTGTAGGAGTAAGAACTAGCCTTAAGAACTAGTTTTTCCAACTAACAATTATCCAAGGAGTAATCAGACTTAAATTTCAGATTAGACCAATCTACCTTTTTATGACCAGACTAGTAGATTCTACTGGAAGGTGGTTCTCTTGAGATATACTTGGTATCCAGAAGGCTGTAAGGAGTGAGCCATGAGAATCACCATTGTACCCTTGCATTGAACCATACATTGCTTCAGGGGAAGTCCTTGTAATAAATGTACCGTTAGTAGCTTTGGATAAAAGCATGTGCTAAATGATTATGTGAATATCCAGGAACAAAACTGAGCACCTGTGTAGTCAGCGGGCTTTAGAAAGAATCATATTGGTCGGATTGTGGCTAACAAGCAAATGGTGTGGGACTTGAGTCATTTCTCTGAACATTTTATTTTATCTTTTATCTTTAACTTGAAGGTCCTAAAATGCTCCAAAATAAGACCTTCAAACCTAAGATGTCCCCACTTTTACCTCTGATGGACCCTATGTACAAAAAAGTGACCGTAAACAAAGTGTTTGACCTTTCTTTTGTCTTGATTCCATTCTGCAGTGACATTCAGCAGTGACTCAATCCCACACTGATATCTGTGCCTTCATATCTGATTGGTTGTCTGAATCGACCATCAGAAACATGTTTCAGTGACAGCACTAAATCCATCTTCGTCTTTAGCAACAACCTTTTGTTTGGGTCACACCTGTATGGTGATGAGTTATATTTAAATCATCCAATCTCCTTTACAGTGAGTTTATGAGCTGCCATGCCGATATTGTTAGATTTATAGGAAAGGTCATCGCACTCTTCAGACTATAACTGTAGATTCTGTGGTGTGATGTAATGGCTAAATTAGCTCAGGGCTGGTAATCAGACAGTTTATGAGCTATCACCATTGTGACCTTGAGCTCTTAACCCTGGATTACTCCACTGTATTCGGTGTTCTGTAAGTCACTTTGAGTTAAAGTGTCTGCCAAATTACTACTTGCCTGCGTAGAAAGACCTTTCCCCCCCTAAGAGATCTACTACCGAAATAAAAGCAAAACAATTGGTGTGATTTACACAGCATTATTGTATTATCTTGGCTAACTGTCTTTTCTATGGCATGCAGGTACTCAATGCAGGAAATGTATGAAGTTGTGGCCAAGGTAGAAGACTATCTGTTGTTCGTGCCCTGGTGCAAGCGTTCAGACGTTGTATTCCGCCGCACGGGATTTTGCAAGGCCAAGCTGACTGTGGGCTTCCCTCCTGTGGTAGAAAACTACACCTCTCTCATTACTACAGTCCGCCCTCATTTGGTTAAGGTATGTACATCTTCATTTTTCTTTAAAGGCACACTGCGGAACTTTTGGCTACTAGGGGCGCTCGACCCGTAACTTCACGTCTAGCGTCCCTAGTGGCCACAAACGCCGCAGCACTGTCGCAAAAGTCAAGAAACAGTCAGCCAGTCAGCCTCCCGTGTATTTAGATTGTGCGTGCAGACAGTAGCCTAGTTGAAAGTATGCCTATAAATTAAAGTTTTGGCATTACATTGAATCGGTAGTTTGTTCGCAAATCACTATAACTGTAACTTACCTTTTATACAATGTCTTGCCTTCTTTGCCTGTTAGCTTTGGGAACTAACTCTATACTACTGCTACCAGATGAATTGCATACAAACTAAACAAAGCCTGTAAGCTAATCGTTAAGTTGCGTCATTGTTTCGTTTCTGAATCCGAGGAGAAAGTGTTTGCTGAATGCAAACCTTTCCCAATATTTAGAAAATCCCGTTAGCGTTCGCTAATAGCAGCCTTTTAGCTTATTAGTTCCACGCAGGCAAAAACATCCGCCGTACCAAATACATGCAAAAAAATTCAGAGAAACAGTATCATGGGCGTACAAAATTACCACTAACGTTACTAAGTTAGTTTTATTAAAGTAGGAATCTGTCGCTTGGGCGAAAAGCCTGAGATTTACACATTTAGGCTTATACACATGGGGTTCCATTTAGCTTTGGTTTGTAGCCTGTTTTATTTTCATCTGCCCATAGCTTCTACTAAACAGTGAAAATAATGACAAAGACATATGACTGAGCAAAGAGTTAACTTACCAGTCTAATAATAAAGTTGAGAGAAGAGAATCGGTTTTACGTCCAGCTTTTTTGCCTCCTCAGAAGCAGTTTTAAAGTTTTTCCTTGCCTCAGCCATGGCCAGGAGTCGAGCAGGAGGAAAAATAGCAGCAAAAGCCTTAGCTCCAAGAGTATATCAGAGCCTGTGGTCACGTTACGGCCGTAAAGCGATACGTTCTCCAGGTCACATAACCTGGCCAAAGACAGTCCGTCTTCTCCAAAACTTACATAGGCGGTTTTTCAAGAGGGCAGCCCCGCTCGGAGCATTGATAGTGTCAAGCGCTGTATATTGGCCTGAGGATTCATTTAAAATAACTCATATTCGTCAAATCTTTAGGTCAAAAGTTCCGCGGTGTGCCTTTAATATAGATCTATTGTATGAATTGATGGCAGTGATTTAGTGGCATATAGAGTGTTATCAGACTTTGTTAATCAAGTGTGTGAGCTACAAGTAATTTCTAACTTCTTATGCTATTAAGGCATCTTGCTCTGATGGAAAACTTTTCAATAGCCTTGAGACGGTGTGGCGCTTCAGTCCTGGTCTTCCTGGCTACCCCCGTACGTGCACCCTTGACTTTGCTGTGAGTATTACCAACACAAACTGGTTTATCGTCCTCAGGTTAAGCTGTACTTTTTTTTATTGAATGTGTTTTTTTTAGTTCACTTAACATATGTAGATGAAACAGAAAAATATAACTAAAACTTTTTAGCAGGCTTAATGTCAAGGATTACATAAACACTAAATATACTTAAGTCTAATTATATTTAGGGGATTTTGCAAAGACTCCTGTTTTACCATTGCTCACACTTAAAGGAATATTTAAGAAATGAAAGTTTTGTTGTCATTTATTCACCCTCATGTCATTCCAAGCCCTTAAGTCTTTGTTCATCTTTGAAACTCAAATGAGGTTATTTTCAGTATTTTTAATTTCTATTGAAAGTTTGTTAAACCAAAACACTTCATACACTGTTGCTTTATGTGATGAACATATTTACTTTCGGCCTTTATTCACATATAAACTTTGATCAACACATACATGAAGCTTATCAAATATGGTAAACGGAAGCTGGTTCTTGGGGGTCAAGCAAGAACATTTCAGCTTGCTCAAGAAGTCCCATTCTCCTCCTCTTATATTTCAGAAAAAGTCTAAAAATAAAGAGTTTTGGACCTTGAACCAGCTCTGAGATGAGTTATAACATTTATGAATTACAACATTTGATAACATTTGATTCAAAGCAGAAATTAAAAATCAGTGGGGAAAAAAGATTGTACTTGGCTCCTATTAAGAGGAAATTAAACATCTACTCATCCCATAAAGCACTGCGAAAAATGTAAATGAATCAGTTTGTCTCTTTATAATGGTATCCTACAAAAACGTTCTGTTTTGATGATTTCATAATGGTGGCTTTGCTGCAACGCTGAAACAAGATTCACCAATCAGTTTCATTGCTTCTGGTGCTTGACTGTTAAACATTTTTGTAATTATTTTGTTTATAAGTCATCACACTAACTTTTACACAAGCTTGTACCATCATTTAACAAACTTAGAGCTTATGTTAGGTCTCTCTTAGAAGGTTTATGGGTTTTACTTAAGGAACCTGACTTGTGAGCTTTATAAATGCCGACTTGGGACTGTCTGTGATTCCCTGCTTCTTTCTGTTCCTAGATTTCCTTTGAGTTCCGCTCACTCCTGCATTCTCAGTTGGCCACCGTTTTCTTCGACGAGGTCGTGAAGCAGATGGTGTCAGCCTTCGAGCGGCGGGCGTCCAAGCAGTTTGGCCCAGAGACACAGATCCCACGCGAACTCATGTTCCATGAGATCCACCACACGTAGCTCATTCCACAGCTTCAGACGAATGGGGAGGGGGAACTGGGAACTGGGGGTTTTATTGAGAGCATACAGTTAGAGTATTATAAAGACAGTCGAGAGAGAGTGAAAGCTGTGTGCCTGAATATCGTCAGTGCCTGGTCCAAACAAAATCGTTGATTTAAAACATTTTATGCTAAAAAAAAACATGTCTGGATCTTTTTATGGGGGGCTTGATTGTCCCCACTGAGCTCTGCCCCACTACCTCCATGTTAACTTTTTTAAAACCCGCTGTCAATATGGTGCCAGGAGCCGTATATATTATGAGGACCTTGACATGGTTTTAAAAACAGCTGCCAAAAACCATACTGGCTTCATGAATGGCACAGTAGACAAAGGTCATGGGTTTCTTCGAAAATACATTATTTTGAGGTATTTGAAAGTGCATTATGGAAAGATTGTCCTTCACGTTACACGTTTATGTGACAGGTGAGTGATATATTTATTTAAAAGCTTTTAGGTGATCTTTAAGATTTCAAGAAAGGGACGAGGAGACTCAACTTGAGTGCATACGTCACGTGCAGAACTGACAGTTACTGCAGGCAAATGCACATAAAGCTATCAGGGTATCAAAGGTCTGTTGTATTTTTGCATACCAGCACAAATAAAGGCTTGAAAAACAAACGCTAAGAGGCTGACAAAAAAAAAAAAAAAACACTGCCTTGCGTTATACAAATTTGTGCAGTTTATTTCTGGCGGTGGCGCTCCAGTTCACTCCTCCGATGAAAGTGAAATCTCATGATTTTAAGTGTCCATACTAAAGACTGCTTTTCTCTCTTAGAGGTGTGCAATATATTTTTATGTGGTTTTTAACATACTGCTCACCCATCTATGATATCCACTGCTTTTAAAAGGACCCAAACTCTGGGAACAGAGAGCGTACCCAATCTTTCCCAGAGCTCTCGTCAGATTGTAGTGAGGTATCGTCGCCACCGACCTTTAAAGATTCCAATCCAAACCCTGCTCAAATCCTCATGATTACTGCTTTTACAGAGAAAGTTACATATTATTTATCCTTATCTTAAATACATGTATGCGTGTAATCCGTGTATCCTATATTTATTTTGGTTATGGGTTAACCACGTGTACATATCTGATGTAAGACCACAGACTAAACTTTAGTGAGCGACTGAGCTACAAAAAAAAAATCTCTTTTTTCTTTATTTTTGGGATATCTTTTTTTGTTTGTTTTAATTGAGGTGTTTTAATGAGTGTATTGTGGGTGAATATATATCCTGCCTGCATGGTTTATAAACTATTTTTATATGTAAAACCTAGCCTTGTCTGGTGTGGTTTGTGTTTTGTTTATCAACATCTGGTTCTGACTAGTTTCTAAACTTAAAATAGGTTGATCATGTGAGGGGGTAATATTAGAAGGCTTCCAAGTTACCCATTTTATGACCTCTAGTGGCCAGTGTCAGTGACGGCTCTAAGATCTAATTACAACACTGGCTGTGTTGGAATGGAATATTAGTGTCCTGAAAATGTGCAGAATGCACAGTATGCTGCCTACTATTTTTAGTTTTAGATAGTGTGTGAAATGGAATTAATTATGCAATGGTATAAATATCAAATTGAAGCATGTAACATTTGTCACAACAAGTCCTTTTAAGAAAGAAATGGTTATTTTGCATTGTTATAGAATACTACATTTCTATTATAAATTATTGGACAGAAAATGTGCAAGAAATACTGCTGTATAATAGTTTTATGTTATTCACATCCTTTGGATCATTGAAGCAGTCATTTATCCTCCCGAGAGAAGTTTTTTTAACACTTTATTTTACGCTGTCCTTGTTATAGACACATGTTAACTGTAGTAATAACAGCAAGATATGCATAATTACATGCAATTAACTCCAGTGAAACCCTAAATCCTAACCTTCACAATATAGTAAGTACATGTTCTAAATTAATATTACTCAGTACTTAAATAGATAATTACACTGTAACACAGACACCTTATATAAAGTGCAACTGAAGTTTTTTGCAAAGTACAGGAATGCATTCACAAAACTATTATAAGTCAACTGATCTCTGAAAGTAACATTAGATTATTAATCTACATTCAGATAAAGTTATGACTCATGAGGCTTACCAAGGCTGCATTTATTCGAACAAAAATACAATAAAAACTAAGTATTTGGAAGTATTATTACAATTTAAAATAACTTATTTAATAATGTAATTTATTCCTGTGATGGCAAGGCTGAATTTTTGGTATCATTACTCTAGTCTTCATTGTCACATGATCTTTTAGATCTCACTCTAATGAATTGGTAACCTGACTCCGCCAGATGGATTTGCTCCGCATATCCATCTGGAAACCTTCCGTTGAAGTAGTTTTGGTAAGGGGCGGAAATACTGGTTAGCTGATTGGCCTATGTTGGTGATAGACGGGCCAAATCAACCAATCAGATCAACGAAGCAAACTCTTGCCGAAACCAGTCGGGAGAAGAGCAAAAACATCTTTTCCTCTGAGAAAAGCCTCCAGAGCAGTGTTTTGCTCTTCTTTCAGTGAAGAAATACTCTGTAATTCCGATAAAACTTGCTCGATAGCCACGCTGATTCTAGTTTCATCCGCTGAAGCCGCAATGTTCTTTAGACTGAACTGTCGCGCTTCCAACGCTGATTGGACGTTCGTTTGGTGAACTGCTCCCAAATTTTCTTTAACGGAAAGTATCCAGACTGATCTGCGAGTGAAACCTTGACAGCTCGCGAGATCAGGATGGTCTCACGAGGCTAATGAATTGGTGCTCAAGAAACAAATTTTATTATTATTAATTTTATATAATTCTTATTATTTATTTTTTTAGGATGCTAAGATAAATAAAAAGTTAAAAAGAAATAAATAAATTTTGTAACATTATAAATGGCTTAACTTAGTTTTAATCAATTTGAAGCAACCTTACTGAAAAAAAGTTTAAATTTATTTTAAAAAAGAAAATCTTACTGAAACCCAACTTTTGAAAGAAAGTGCATATGAACTACTGATCTGGATTAGTTCGCCCAAAATATTTAAATTCTGTCATTTACCTCAAACCTATTTGGATTTTTTTTTTTTTTTTAGCATCTTCATGCAGCTCTTTTAGACACAACATTAAATTAACTGTGAATGACCATGTGCTGTCAAGCTCCAAAAGGACAAAAACAACTGCGCAAAATGTATCATTAATAAAAATCAAATATGGTCCCTATAGTGATTGTTGGATGTCAAACCAGCATCATTTTCATGTAAACAACTACTCAGTCATGTGAATAATACAGCAACACCTTAATAAGTCCCGTCAACAAGTTGAGCCTCGACATGAAATCAGAATGGAGCGATTTCTTGATATGTTCCTGGTTGCATCAGTGCATATTACAAAGGAAACAAATGTTTGTCTTTGTAATCATCAAAACATAACTTCACGATTTTCATTTTCAACTGATGTCACTAAGGCTGCTGGTGTTTTGAGGAGTGTAGTCTACTATGGAATATCCTTTCACATTCCAATCAATTCTTCAGTGGATGAAATTGAGCCTTTTTGAGAGAAATTAAGAGTTTTGAGTGTTTTTTTATGATGACTTAATTGACTTAGAGGCCTGGTTTCACAGACTGGGTTTAGATTAAGCCAGGATTAGGCCTTAGATCAATTAAGACATTTTTGAACGTGACTTAGAAAAAAGCATTACTTGTGTGAATCTTGAGACAAAACAATGGCACTGATATATTTTAAGATATTTCAGTGTCAGTTGCTTTCAGTTAAAACAGCTCAAACACATTTTAGTCTGGGACTAGGCTTAAATCTTGTCTGTGAAACTGGAGGAAAATGTCTCAAGTCATTAGTCCTAGTCCCGCCATCACTACAACTGCTTCAGACTCAAGTACGTTCTGTAAAGTATGAATGTAATCTGGACGTACTACATTCACCATGTTGTAATTATCATGTGACGTACCAGGATCAGTTGCGTTGATTCACTGCCATTCATCAGTCCTCTCCCGTAGCCTCATGGGATAGTAAAGTGTCCATCATATGCATGCACACTAAGAATCTCTCTGAAAGAAGTAGGTCATTTTTGCCTACTCTTATGAGAACTGTGATTTCAGATATACTTGTCACATACGGTTTCTTGCCCATAGTAGGGACGTTTGTGATTTCAGATGCAGGCTAAATTCATCACTATTTTAAAAGGATCATCTTCCAGAGAAGGAAGCCACTGATTGGCTAGGACATTGACGGGACAAAATTAATCTCTTTGTGAACACTGAATTTTATTAAATAAAAAATACAGAATTAATGACATTCATAGAGAATATAGATAAAAAAACAAAACTAACAAACAAACTCTATGAACAGCAGTTTTTCAAACACGACTCTGTACCACTAGACTACCGAAGAGTTGGATCTTTAAAATGAATTCACACTTATTGTAATCAGTATATTGTTGGGCATACGCTTGTATGGCTGTTTTCACCCATCCCTCCACTTAACCTTCCTCACAAACTCTAGTCTTGACCAAAAGATGTTTAACACTCAGATTTGAAAAAAATTAGTTCACCCACAAATAATATTCTGTCAAAACAATTTTTTAAAATTGTTTATATATTTTTGGGGGGGTGAACTATCACTTATTAAATATTAAAGCAGAAAAAAAAATAAACATTAGCAAACAATTCTGCAAGCTGATATCCAAGTATTTCCATTCCTTGGGAAAAAAAATAACTGAAAGGCAAAAAGTACAAGCTTTGTCAGAGTTATCCTCAAATGAGGGATTTATTTTTATATGAAACAATGAAAAAAGAAAAAAAAAAGTTCAATGAAGTGGAATTTTTTTTAAAGATACAAGTCAAAGTTTCAACTACTTTCTTGCTCATGAAGGCAGACTTTAACCATAACGTTGGCTTCTTAAGCCCCTACAGATGGTCTGATTCAGAACCAGCTTTATATCACATGATACAACAGCATGACAATATGCAATGTTAAATGCACTTTCCCACTAGTGAGCACAATGTTACAGAACAAAGGCGAACAGACTCATTATCCCAGGTCACATGATCAGGAACTTGTCTTTAAAGTAGGGTGATGCCTTCAGCCATGAGTAAAGAGATAAGATCAGACGGTGGTGGAAGGATGGGAGACTAATGTCCATTTCTTTTGCTCCATGTTCAGACCACTAGCACTCAGTTTCGGCAGGTTTTTCCAAGTCGAAGGGGAGGGGCAAATCATGTCCCCTGCCCACAACCCTTCCACTAAAGTCAGTACAAATCGGTTTAGAATCCCATGCCTCCCATGCCACCCATTCCACCCATGCCTCCCATTCCTCCAGCCGGCATGTCCTCTTTCTCCTTCGGTAGCTCGGTGACAACGGCTTCAGCAGTAGACAGCAGAGACGCAACACCTGCAGCGTCTAGCAATGCCGTCCGCACAACCTGCAGGGGGAGACAAATTTAATTTCAATAAACGAGCATTCCGTTTTTAATAGGGATGCACAGATATTACAATTCTGGCAGATACTAACAAGCCAATAATTATTTTTGGCAAATAAATGGCAAAAATTAAAATTCAATACCATTTTTGTCTAAATTAAAAACAATCAAGTTTTAATGCTACAAATGATGCTGAAAATGCAGCTTTTCTATCACAGGAATAAATTACATTTTAAAACATTTAAATAAAACACCTTTATTCTAAATTGTAATATACACAATATTACTGCATTTTGATCAAATAAATGCAGCATGGGTGAGCATAAAACACTTTCAAAAACAATTTTTTTTATTTACCCCAAACTTTTTAATGGTAGTGTATATAATGTAAGCCAATATGGTAATGATATATTAGACCCCTGTGGTGAAAAAGTTTTTAATGTTTATATATGTCTACGTGGTGTTTTTAATATGCTTCAAGACAAGCCATGTGCAAATTCATGTCAACACCATTGCTAAGTATTTTCTCCTGCAGTGAACCAAAGACAGTCTCAAAAACACGGGTTGAAATCGCTGGTGTTTCTTACATCACAAACTACCAGGTAACCAATCACATCAATGTGAGTGTGAGGGCTTTAGCATATCATTAACTAATTAACTGCTGCGAAGCAGGGGAGCCGTATAATTTTACGTTGATATGAAAAAAAAAAAAATCAGGCACATTTAGCAATAGAGCGGGTGAATTATGTATATTACAATGTTAAGATGAAGTTGTTTAGTGTTTCTTAATGCTGATTTTCAGAAGGCAGCTTTCTGATTCTGAGATGGTGAACGGGAACATTGTGTAACATTAGCACCACATTATTAGCCGTTTAATAACGTATTCAAGCAAAAGCCTAATCATCAATTAGCGTTATGTGTCCGACATTGAACAGAGCGTTACATAAAACGCATTACCATTCTGATGCATCACTTATAGACAAGACCGTATAATTCTCTCACTTCTTCTGAATCAGTATCTGGTTCAAACATATATGGCTAAATTATACCAGTATTTCCACTTGCTATTGTGCAGTGTTTAATAGAGTAAAGTTTAGCGACTGGATCTCTGAGCTTGTGTGAGTCGAGGCAGAGCTAATTTGCATATTCATGGCTCAGCATAAACCAAATAAAGCAAGGGTGTAGAGTTACATTGAAGATATTTTATGGCATGAATAATAATTTGTAATTTTGTAAAAAAATAAAAAATAAAAAAAAAGCTATATTTTGGTGATCAATGAGTTTTACAGGATACAATTATTGAATACAGGGGGACTTTATTTAAAAGACACTTTGATAGAAGTTATCTGTTTAAATCAGTGACATCTATGTTTATGAGCCACACATACACACCTTTGTGGGGTCGATAATGCCTCTTTCGACCATATTGACATATTCTCCAAGCATAGCATCATATCCAATCTCTGGAGAGCCCTGCAAGATCTTTTCCACCACCAGAGAGCCTTCAACTCCTGCATTCTTGGCAATGGTCATTGCAGGAATACGAAGAGCTCTACGAATAATGTCGATACCTGAAAGAGCAAGCAAAAAAAAAAAAGAAAAAAAAAAAAAGTTAACAGGGTTATTTATTTTAGGGTCTGGACTAAGGATGAGATCTCCAGTCCTTACCAATCTTCTGATCAGAATTGGCTGGCTTGATGTTCTCCAGGGCTGGGATGCAGCGGAGCAGGGCGCATCCTCCTCCAGGAACGATTCCCTCTTCCACAGCAGCTCGAGTGGCATTCAGCGCATCAGTGACACGGTCTTTCTTCTCATTTACTTCAACGTCACTTGTTCCACCAACCTAACAAAGAGAATAGTGATTTTTAATCAGGATGATGGCATATAAATGCATTACACTAAGCTCCATGCTTCCTGCTTTCATACCTTAATCACAGCCACTCCATCAGAGAGCTTGGCCAGACGCTCGTTGAGTTTCTCCTTCTCGTAGTCACTGGTTGTGCTCTCCAGCTGTTCAACAATCTCATTCGCACGCTTCTCAATGGCTGATGGATCACCGCGGCCTTTGAGGAGCATCGTGTCATCCTTTGTCACAATGACCTCGCCGACCTTGCCAAAGTCATGTAACTGGATATCCTCAATGGCCAGACCCATAGCTTCATCACCAAACACCTAAAAAGAGTTCCCGGGTGTTAAAAGACTGGGCAGTGGCAAATACCTCATGATATGATATGTCACAATTCAATATGTTGATGCATCACATAAGCGAGATCATGAATACAGACGAAGACAGGTACATACCGTGCCTCCAGTGGAAACTGCCATATCCTGCAGCTGGTTCTTCCGGTTATCCCCGAATCCAGGAGCCTTGACTGCCACGACCTGAAGTCCAACCTTCAACCTGTAGGTGAGATTAGCATTGACCTTTAACCCAGAACCTTTAAATAAAAGGCCATTCACGAACATCAAAATGACCATCCCTTACAAAAATCTAAATAGATTTCCACCAAAATACTATTACTACAGTAGTTCAATTAATACATATATAGAAATGTACAGTGGTATTAGTCAAAGTCATTAAAAATATATACATTTTATAAAATTAGTTTTTTTAATAATTCTGTCATATATTAAAAATAATCGTTAATACATTAATAAATGAATGTAATATAATAACGTCAAAGATTCTGGAAAGCATTTAAAGGAAATTCCATAATTCAACTACTAACTGTACAACAATAGTATTTTTATGAAAAATAATTAACTACAATTGCATTAATTACAATTAACGTGGTATTATTTGTCAGGGATGGCAATCAAAATCAGTCAGTAATGGACTTTTTTGGAAGTTCAGGCTTAATAAAACGTAGTTCTCATTTAATATTTATCCATTTCACACATTTCTTGTGGACTTGATTTATGTTTGAAAAACAAACCTGTTGAGGACCAGAGTGCTGAGTGCTTCTCCATCCACATCTTCAGCCACGATGACCAGAGGCTTGCGATGCTGGTTGGCAATTTCCAGAGCTGGTACGATGCTCTGTACGCTGGAGATCTTTTTCTCACTCAGAAGCACGTAAGCATCCTGGAACTCACACTTCTGGCCTGGAAGCAGAGAAAAAAAACGCTGTTGTAATTCCACCCTTAATACTGGTGCATACACATGACCTTCCAAATACGCACCTTTAGCAGTGTTGATGAAGTAGGGAGAAATGTAGCCACGATCAAACTTCATGCCCTCAATGATCTCAAGCTCGTCTTGTAAGGTTTTACCATCCTTTAAACAATAATAGCAGTTTGAGTCAGATATTTTAAGGACCAAACCATCGTTCCATCTGTACTAAATACTACTTTCACTGTATGAGCCTACCTTCACTGTAATAACACCCTTGCGTCCAACTTTCTTCATGGCATTGGAGATGATATTACCAACTTCAATGTCTCCATTGGCAGAAATAGTGGCCACCTGTATCCAAAAAAAAAGAAAAAAAAAGAAATAAGACCGCATTTAGTATTTAAAGGCACCATGAAATCTGAACTGACCATTCTCATTTTATTTTATATTGCCATATATCTTATAAAGGATTTTCATGCACAAATTAATGTGCTTTAAATCACAATAACTTCCCCTTCCTTCGTGCAACTACATCTCTTTTCTGATGATGTGTTCACAGACGCAAGGGTAGGACAACTTGTCACTCACATGAGATCACAGCAATAGCAAACCAATCAATTCCCTGAAGTCCAGACCTAATTTATTTCTTGTTCGAGTTGTTTCACTTGGACATACATTACAATAGGGAAGAAAAGACTACTGCAACTTCTATTTCATGTCAAATTTAACACCACTTTTTACCTGAGCAATTTCCTCTGGTGTTGTGACCGGCTTGGAGAGTTTCTTGAGTTCATTGATGATTTCTTCCACTGCCATCATGACTCCTCTCCGGATCTCCACAGGGTTGGCGCCTTTGCTGATGGTGTCAAATCCCTCCTTGGCAATAGCACGTGCCAGTACTGTGGCGGTTGTAGTGCCGTCACCAGCCTCCTCATTAGTGTTGTTGGCCACGTCCTGTACCAGCCTGGCCCCGATGTTCTTATACCTATCTTTCAGGTCGATACTTTTAGCAACCGTGACACCATCTTTGGTGACTTTGGGGCTTCCCCAGCTCTGCTCAATGATAACAGTGCGACCCTGAGGGAAAGAGGCCAATCTAGTTGTGTTTCTTCCATTAATTATTCCAAACTTTGCTTTAAAGGGAAAGTTCACCCAAAAAAGAAAATTGTCATTCTCTCAGATTTCATCAAAAAGATCTTCATGTGTGTTCCGAAGATGAACGAAAGTCTTGCAGCTTTGGAACGACATGAGGGTGAGGAATTAATGACAGAATTTTCGTTTTTGGGTGAACTATTCCTTTAAGAGCAATAACATGTCTGCGGTTCCTCTTGAAACTTGTCAAACTAAGCATACCTTTGGTCCCATGGTGACAGCCACAGCATCAGCCAAAAGGTCAACGCCCTGAAGCATGAGGGCCCGGGCATCTGCCCCAAACTTGACGTCCTTGGCATACGCACGAGTCAGGTGTGGGGCCAGCGCCCTGCACACTGGCCTCATCTGTTTCATGACACTGGGTAAACGCAGCATTTCTAAGAGAAAGAGCAGAAGCAGAACATTCAATATCTAAATACAAATAAATAAATAAATAAAATTGTGCAAGTGATTTCTACACCATTAAAGTATAAGTAAAAAAAGTGAATAGTAAAAAAAAGTGAATTGTTCTCAGAAGACTAGTGATTATCAACTTTGACTCAAAGGCCCCCCATTGTCCCCTTTTCCGGTTGTTTGTAATTTATTGGATAAGGAATGATTTTTTTTAAATATTTTAATTCATAATTTCTTCTTGATAAAATATTTTAGAGCTTGGCATAACTAAACTAAATTAATGTTCTTTAAAAATACCCACAAGATTTTGTTAATTTACATGACTTTTCCAAGTCTAGAAATCACACTTTCAGAATAAGGCTTCCTCACGTATCCAGGTTTTATAACACCCTGGAAATACTGGTTCTTCAAATGCTAAAAAATAAATTAAAATATGAAATGTGGAGTTTTGTCTTTGTTAGTCACCTTTGGAAGTTTGCCTCGGCCCCCTGGTTGAGCACCATTCATTTAAACTAACAGGTAGCCCCGCCCAAAACTCACGTTATTGGTTGAGTGACAGACAGCCGTTTCTGATTGGCAAATAGCCACAGACAGCACGCCACTCAAGTTTCTTTTTTGATTTACATAGCATAGCCTAGTCACAAACTGTGATTGTCATAGGAATTTTAGTGATATAAGCACGGCAGTAAAGACATTAATACATGGCATTAATCTGTAAGATTTTTTTTTTAACCAAATACAAAAATAAGTCTATCGTCGAGGTCACATGATAACCCCAGATTCCAAAAATTAGACTTTGCCCCCGCTGGTCCTTGAATGGATTACACTACCTGATTCATTCATTATTTAACCTACTCTGTTTATACTTAATGTCCTTAATATCAAAACATTCCGTAAAATGTTTTAATATTGATCTTGTAGATGTGAGGAGATATCGCGTAATCGTGTAGATGCAGAGTCTCATCTACTCCACGTGTGTTCAGGGCGTCCGTAACAAGGTCAAAATCATTCCGCGTCACGACAGAGGCGGAAATTATCCCTATCATCTCCATGAGTTCACGTTACTTCCCGGGGTATTCCTTTTGTTTTATTAAAACTACATATTGTAGCCCTGACACCGATTAACTATTCCATACAAATAATATTGTTAGGCCTCAATTTCATAGAACTTGCTATAGTTAGCATGCGAACTATAATCACTATATTTCACTTAAGACTGCGCTTTACTTCTTTTGCTTATAAAACAGTAACGTTAGTTAAGGTAGGAGATATAACGTTACCACCAATGCAGTATAATGGTTAAGCAGTGCATATGCTATGCGAAACACGTTTGTTACTCTAATTCTGATAAGCAGCATCTGCAATAACGTATAAATGTACTAAAATGTGACTAAATTACGCAAACAAGTCAATAAACATGCACGATGTTACTTTTGAAATCCAAGAAACAAACTGACAGGTCTAGCATTAACGTTACATGATGGTGTTACGTGTCTGCCAGTTTGATCTGACTAACTATATAAATATTACCAGGCCAGTAAAAAGCGTTATGCAATATAATACATTTATAGAGGTGTATAATTCTCTAAATTACTTACTGCAGAGTGGTCTGGAGGTGAATGAGGGGATGCTCGTGACCGTCAGTACAGCAGACTGAATGATCTAAGACGAGAAGCCGCTGTAGATTTGCTGCAGTTACACTTAACGCCACGCACGTGTGTTCTTCATCCGGGTAACCTCCCCGCCGCCCTGACATCGGAATAACACAATACTCTCATTAAATACATGATTATTCTCTTTAAATACATACGTCCTTTCATTTACTTTTAGCCCCAATGCCACTGAACATATTTTATTGATACTGAGGGAAAATTTGAATCAAATATACTAAAATTGACCATTACATTTTTATTATGCTGGTTCCTGGGTTTCAAGTTCGAGAAATTTCGCTGATTCTATTGGAGAAAATAGACGTCAGAGGTCAGGGTTGTGCAACCACCGATTTTATTGCATTTTACAAATGTCTATGGATTTGTTAAAAGTTTTATAATATATTTGTATTTTGTATTATATAATTATCAGTGTTTATTATTATTTATTTTATTATATTGCCACTTTTACCATTCATTCACAACCTTTATTTGTTTTTTACCATTTCTTTGGTTATTTGTATTCCACTTCAGTTTTAAATGTTTGTCGTCTTTTTAGAATAGAAATTACACAAAAAAATAAATATATGTTGAAATGTCTTTGTGCGACGTTTAGGCGATCGAGGAATATTCTAGATTGCAGCACGGGGTCGGTAAGAATTGTCGTTTGGCGCATGCGCAGTGGGCTTCCAGACAATTCTTCACGTGGATCGCAGGAGTGAACATTGAAGTGATCCAGTGTGACTGTCTTATGCTGCTCTGCTGCACGCTCATTTCATAAAGATCAACTAAAATGGTAAGACGCGTAAAATAATTCATCTAGCTGCATCATCTGAATGAGTTGTTTCAATGTTTATTTGATCTTTTTGAATGAGATCGCGCAATGTTTTATAATCCTCCATCAATTGCAACTGCAAGGTCACGGTTAGTAATGTTACGTTAGTCATGCTCTGACTTTATATGAGATAATGATGTGATGCTAAGAATGTTACTTAGTACATGTAAAGTATGGTAGACGTTTTTAAAATTCGTGGTTTTCTGTCATCAGGATTGGTGATTTTCGCAGGTAAACCAGTTTGTTTCATGAAATGCTAAATTATGGCTGTTTTTTTTAGACAAGTTTAACCTCTTAGTATTGTTTTAAAGGTGGTATAATTATTTTACTGCTTCAAATTTCATGTGACAGTCTGTATAGTGTGAGACTATCTGTTCACCCGTATAAAGTATATTTGTTTACAGGTATCTGTAACATGTTGCTTGTGAAAACTGAACATATTTCCATGATCATAGCTAGTAAACGTGAATCGGGTTTTTACGTTCAGCTGAGCTCCAAGATCATTTCAACCAATAGCATTTCAGGAAGATATGAACTTCCGGGTCATTTTGAATGGAGTGAACACGTGTGATATTTGATGTTCAGTAACTGGTGTGCTTTTGTCTTTAGTTAGATTGAGGCATAGAGATTAAGTATTCTCTAAAGAGGTATTGACTATTATCTGTCTATTAACCCTTGTGATAAACTGCCATAGCGTAGTAAAGTAGGCTATGTGCATACTTCATTGGCTACCTACCAACCAGACAGTAGGAAACTTCACTTGTGACTTGAATTATGAATTACATTGTAATTCATCACAAATGTGTACAAAGGTAAAATGCACAGCTGATTCATTCTAGAATCTTCTACATTCCTGACTGTTTAGCCTTGGGGGTTGGCGGCGTGGGGGGGTGGGGGTTATCTTGTTGCCTGTCCTTTCGTCCTTCATCAGGATGGTAAACATTTACAAAACCTCCAAACGTTTCTCCTCCCCTACATGAACCCTCAACATCTATATTCCATCTACCCTCCTCCATACACGACCTTCTCTCAAGGTCACAGATCTGTTCTTAGACAAGCAGCAGCTGTGTCTTTGAAACTGTGTACAGGGTGATGGTCAATATTCTTTCTCCAAGTTGTCTGCTTGAAGTATGCATCTAATTTAGTAGCCTAAAATTTGCCTTTTAAAGAAGGTCAATCGAAGATTTTATTATAACGAAATCCAGAACCAATAGGAGAAGGAAAGGAAAAGATTTGAGATTAATTAAAACAATTGGTTTTCGCTTAGCTGGTCTGTAACGCCCCCTGGTGGTTTTATTACAGTGTTGCAAAACATTCATTGACTATTTCTGCACTGCACTAAGCATTTCTTTGCCCCACAGCAGGCTTTCCGGAAATTCCTTCCCATGTTCGACCGTGTGTTGGTGGAACGGCTTGCTGCAGAGACCGTTTCAAAAGGAGGCATCATGATTCCAGAAAAGTCTCAAGCCAAAGTGCAACACGCTACAGTGGTAGCAGTGGGTCCAGGATTCACCAACAAGGTAATCTAATCAAAGTTAATCATGCTTTATGATCTGATTGAAACATCTGTGTGAAATCATAGTGTGAGATCTATAGGTTGTACGTCAGAGTTTAAATAATGTCTGTCTTTCAGGATGGGAAAGTAACACCTGTCTGTGTCAATGTTGGGGATAAAGTTTTGCTGCCTGAGTACGGAGGAACTAAAATTGTACTTGAGGATAAGGTCAGAACATTTGCCATGATTAGATTGATTTGTTTTTAACTTTCTCGTTATGTATTTCTTATTAACTAAATTATAATTTGTATAGTAGTAACTTGATTTTACAATTGCCATTTTCTTTTCTTTTGTAGGACTACTTCCTTTTCCGGGATGGAGATATTCTTGGCAAATATGTAGAATGAAGTCTGCTTGTTCAACCATGTGCGTCATTCTGGAGTTCGTAGAAAAGAATGGCTGTTCAATGTTTGTTTTCTTTTTTCTATGTCATTTGATTGTAAATAAGTATGATCATGTTTTGTTCAAATAAAGTGATCTTGATGTTTCGTCTTTGCTTCTTCATGTAACAGAACAGTTTGGAATTGATTATGTGAAAGGACTGTCTAAATTTGTGTGTATTAGGAAACAAAATATGAATTCCAATGACTTCATAGTCCATATTCATGAACAGTCAATTTTTGAGTTTGGTCAAATGATAATTATGTTCTTTAATTCTTATTAAGAATTAAATCAGATGGAGTATATTGAAGTCAGATGGAGTTTGGGCTATGATGATAAAGTAACTAGTGAATTGCTAATTCTAGGGTTTAAAAATTAATTTGTTTTACTGAATATCTTTTATCTTCCTAATAATATCCTTTCAATTATGAATCCAATATGTGCTGCAGGATGTGATCAGAAGGTATAACTAAAATAATGATTGTACTGTGCCTTCTGAAAGTAATCAGACTTTAGACTTTTTAATCACTATAATTCATTGCATAAAATGTTTTTTCAACTGACTTTTTTCCATTAAAAATGATTGAAATGTGAAGAATGGCTTTTTCTTATTTGACATGATACACAATAATCAGTAGCTAAGTACAAATATAGTGTTGATGAATAGATCTAAAAAAAGAGATAGTATTGTGTAAAAAAAGTAGTGTACCCTATGAAGTTACGTTTACATGGGCAATAATTTAATTCCTTTAAAAGGAAAACCATCAAAAAAATTCAGCAAAATAAATATGAATGGATACAAGGCATTTCATTTGTATAAGAAGGGCTTTAAATCATTTAAATTGAGAACATAAGGGATGATAATGCTTACAGTAGGCTACTCTATTAGTCAGGGCTTTGTGGACTTGCTAGAGTAACAGTCATATGAGATGCCACCTGGAGTTTCCCCAGTGGGGCCAGTTTCATAAACCACTTATTACAATTTAGTCAATTTTTTCAAGACATTTTTCAAAATCATTTGTGATTCATTGGTCAAATTTGAGAATAAAATGTCCATTGGTTAACTGCTGGTTGGTCAGTCGACTAGTTCTTAATATATGATGCCATCCTTCTCATCGGCAAGGATTAGTACTAGAAAGGGTTTAAAATAATTGAAAAAACATTTTTAGATGCAATGCAATAACATGTATTTTGTCCAATATTTTTTGGGGTCAATGAATCTGAGCACTTCCTGTAGTAACTACTCGTCCATTGGGGGGGCGCTCTGTCAATCAAACTCTAAATCTGTCGAGATGGTCATGGCGGAGGGCACAGCTGTTCTGAGGAGGAATAGACCAGGCACCAAAGCGAAGGTAAAATGAACAACGAATAACAATTTAAATCGTTTTCCAAGCTCAAATCAGTTCGCAAGGTATATTGCAATGTAATTTTAAAATAAAAACGATTTGTTTTCGTTGGAGCGGAAGCAGCAGATATGCTAAAGAGCTAACTTAAGCTAGCAGTTAACCGTGAAGACCAATGATTCTCAATGGAAGGGTTTTACCTGAATATTCTGGTAAATTAATCTGGTCATTATAGGTTTTATTTTCTCTTTTGTAAGTATGTGAATATGCTGTGAAATATGAGTTAGAAGGTGTCCGAAATGGCAGGTTTTCATGATCTAGTTATTTGGCTAACAGCAGTCAGCTAGTAGCAGCCGATTGAAAGTACCCGGATGCAAACAACTGCTGATGTTTATATACTTTAAATTATTGTATTTAAAACACAGTTAAGTTAATATAACATTATATAGCCGAGCCATGAAGCGTTCAGCTGCCCTGCTGCATTGAGTCACTAATACTTAATGCAATTGACAAAACCGTTGGGACATTTTACCACGGGTTTAGTTACATAGGCTAGTATCTGGTTTAGTTTAGTTATATAGACCTTGAAGTGTACAGGTCCTTCTAAAAAAATTAGCATACTGTGATAAAGTTAATTATTTTCCATAATGTAATGATAAAAATTTAACTTTCATATATTTTAAATTCTTTGCTCACCAACTGACAAATTTCAGGTGTTTTAATACTGATGATTATGGCATACAGCTCATGAAAACCCAAAATTCCTGTCTCAAAAAATCAACATATTTTATCCGACCAATAAAAGAAGTGTTTTTAATAATAAAAAAAAAAAAGTCAACCTTCAAATAATTATGTTCAGTTATGCACTCAATACTTGGTCGGGAATCCTTTTGCAGAAATGACTGCTTCAATGCGGCGTGGCATGGAGGCAATCACCCTGTGGCACTGCTGAGGTGTTATGGAGGCTCAGGATGCTTCGATAGCGGCCTTAAGCTCATCCAGAGTGTTGGGTCTTGCGTCTCTCAACTTTCTCTTCACAATATCCCACAGATTCTCTATGTGGTTCAGGTCAGGAGAGTTGGCTGGCCAATTGAGCACAGTAATACCATGGTCAGTAAACCATTTACCAGTGGTTTTGGCACTGTGAGCAGGTGCCAGGTCGTGCTGAAAAATGAAATCGTCACCTCCATAAAGCTTTTCAGCAGATGGAAGCATGAAGTGCTCCAAAATCTCCTGATAGCTAGCTGCATTGACCCTGCCCTTGATAAAACACAGTGGACCAACACCAGCAGCTGACATGGCACCCCAGACCATCACTGACTGTGGGTACTTGACACTGGACTTCAGGCATTTTGGCATTTCCTTCTCCCCAGTCTTCCTCCAGACTCTGGCACCTTGATTTCCGAATGACATGCAACCACTGAGCAACAGTCCAGTGCTGCTTCTCTGTAGCCCAGGTCAGGCGCTTCTGCCGCTTTTTCTGGTTCAAAAGTGGCTTGACCTGGGGAATGCGGCACCTGTAGCCCATTTCCTGCACACGCCTGTGCACGGTGGCTCTGGATGTTTCTACTCCAGACTCAGTCCACTGCTTCCACAGGTCCCCCAAGGTCTGGAATCGGTCCTTCTCCACAATCTTCCTCAGGGTCCGGTCAACTCTTCTCGTTGTGCAGCGTTTTTTGCCACACTTTTTCCTTCCCACAGACTTCCCACTGAGGTGCCTTGATACAGCACTCTGGGAACAGCGTATTTGTTCAGAAATTTCTTTCTGTGTCTTACCCTCTTGCTTGAGGGTGTCAATGATGGCCTTCTGGACAGCAGTCAGGTCGGCAGTCTTACCCATGATTGCGGTTTTGAGTAATGAAACAGGCTGGGAGTTTTTAAAAGCCTCAGGAATCTTTTGCGGGTGTTTAGAGTTAATTAATTGATTCAGATGATTAGGTTAATAGCTCGTTTCAACCTTTTCATGATATGCTATTTTTTTGAGACAGGAATTTTGGGTTTTCATGAGCTATATGCCAAAATCATCAGTATTAAAACAATGAAACACCTGGAATATTTCAGTTGGTGTGCAATGAATCTAAAACATATGAAAGTTTAATTTTATCATTACATTATAACTTTATCACAATATGCTAATTTTTTGAGAAGGACCTGTATATCTATCAAAGATGTTCTGTCAACAGCAATGACTGATACAGTTGTTGATTTATTCTAGTGCTAGCCCTAACATATTTTTAAAACGGGGGTTTTGTTTTAATCCTTAGGACTTCTATAACTGGTCTGATGAGTCTTTTGAAGAGATGGACAGCACCCTGGCAGTACAACAGGTGAGAGCTTTCTTAGTTGAGTGGATCACAAAATAATATTTTTGAGAGGTGTTGTTTTCAATACAGTGACCACAGGCTGTCAAGCTCTAAAAAAAACACTGTGAAAGTTGTCACTTTGCTTATTGTACTATATTCTAAATCTTTTAAAGCAGTATAGTAATTTTACATGAGCAACGGGTTTGAGGGCGGGACAACCTGCCACTCACATGAGATTGCAGCAATAGTATACAACAACAATACAATCAATTCCTAACTGACAAAATCAGGTTCCGCCCTTTTTTCTTGTTCAAGAAGTTTACTCGTATACATCACAATAGGGAAGAAAAGACTTGCAACTTCCATTTCTTGCTGACCTTAAAATGTAATTCATAGTCTTTTTTTTTCCTTTTCAGTATATTCAGCAGAACATCCGTTCAGATTGTTCCAACATAGAGAAGATTATGGAGCCCCCAGAGGGACAGGATGAGGGGGTGTGGAAATATGAACATCTCAGGTATATTATTAATCTCTAAAACGTATTACAACATTAGACGATGTGAAGGATGAAATGGTCAATCTCAATGTAGACTGTGTATTCCATTTTTTTGATGACTAAATGAGTTCTTTATATTAATTGTCTTTATCCACTATGTACGTCAAAAACTATTGTTTTTGTATTGCAAAACACCTATGCTGCTATTGATTTGGAAATGGAACCAGCTGTAATTTAAAGAAGAACAACATAAAAACATGTATGTACACAATAAGTGCACACTGTATCAAATTAGTAAATTAGATGTTAGTACATAATAGTTAAAGACATTTAATATAAAGTGGGTCCACAAAATGTTATCATACACTTGTTGCTGCAGTGTCCCTGGGAATAGTGTAAATGTAAATATCATGTGCTTTTTATATATAGACAGTTCTGCTTGGAGCTCAATGGCTTGGCAGTTAAACTGCAGGTAATTATCTTTCTTACAACTATTACTGTTATCTTACAAACAACTCAATATATACTGCTCTATTTATTTAAAAATTAACGTATGTCTCCTTGTCATACCTTGTCTCCTTGTATTGTAAATACTTATAATACTTTGCGCCATAGAATGAGTGTCATCCGGACACATGTACCCAGATGACGGCCACTGAGCAGTGGATCTTTCTGTGTGCTGCCCATAAGACTCCCAAAGAGGTGAGTGTCCTCTGTGTCAAAAGTTTGGAAAGACTGAATTTATGTTTCCCATGATCTTAAAAAAAAAAAAAAAAAAAAAAAAGACATGATCTTAAAATGTCCATGTATGAATTTTAGGGCTGGAACTAACAATAATCAGTTGATTAGGTATTCAATTAATCAGATAAAAAGATATTTTATTTAATTTTTTTGTGAGCAGAATGTGATTAATCAATGTACATTTGTTGTTGGTTATTTTTTCTTATTGATTAGCCCTAATGAATTTCTGAACCGACTTGAGCTGTCTTATGTTGAATTGTTTGTTTACTGTGGCTCACAGTGCCCTGCCATTGACTACACAAGGCACACCCTCGATGGAGCTGCGTGTCTTCTCAACAGCAACAAGTATTTTCCCAGCCGGTGAGTTATTGAACCTCTAATCTATTAAAGCAGTGGTGTTCACTGTTCCTCCTAGAGATCTGTCTTCCTGCAGGGTTTAGTTCCAGCACTGCTAAAACACACCGGATTTGTTTTTATTCAACCACAAAACCTTGATTTATTTTCTGCTTAGGGGTGGGTGATAAATCTTCAAACCTGTCATTTATATGCATAATTTAATCATGGCAGTGATACTCATCACTAAATAGTAATTGGGCGTCTTACTACACCAAATTTCCAGTATTAAACAACGTTACAGAGCTCAAACCTTTCAATGCATAATGAATTAACAGCTTGCTCCAATTACTAAAAATATAATAAGGTGTATCCACATACATACAGTACACTCACATAACATGATTTATACTGAATAGCAAATCTCATCTCTTTATATCATCATCATATGCAAATTATCCTACCGCCCAGCTCTAAACTGCAAAATGTGGACAATTAACCATTGGTATTATGAACATTACCTTCATGAATTTCTGTAAAGCTGTCTTGAAACGATGTGAATTGTGAAAAGCACTATATACAAATTAAATTGATTAGTTTCAGGTGAAGGGTGGATCTAAACTACCTAGGAAGGAAGTCCTCTGAGCAGATTTGAGCATCCATGCATTACTATGTTAATTTCTAGAATTTTCTAGCTGTAAACAAGCCATTGATGTTTTGTTTGTGTTGCCACTGATCCTCTCATTGCTTTCCGTATAGCGTCAGCATTAAGGAATCATCTGTGGCCAAACTGGGCTCGGTTTGCCGTCGCATCTATAGGATATTTTCCCATGCTTACTTTCACCACCGCCAGATTTTTGACAAGTATGAGGTAAGCAAGAATTTATTTTTTATTCAGTAGCACACAGATTTTATAAAACAGAATATCAGCTCTGCTCCAAAACCTACTGCACTGTCTATTTCGGCATCATTTCACACTACTGAACCTCTTGAAAAATAGGAAAACATATATTTTTATGCTCAACAGAGCAATTGTGAGTTTGTGCACCACAACACGAATTGCTGCTCATTAAGAATGTTTACAGTTGGTCACCTAGGAGATTTCTGTTAATGACAGTGCTCATGACAAAGCAAATACTGTTCATGCTAGCAACAATTCCTGCTATAGTCAGTAGGAGGCAGTTTCCTAAAAAGGAGTTTCAGATTGGCATCCGATTGATATTATCAAGAGTATCATCTCTCTCCCACAGAATGAGACTTTCTTGTGTCACCGCTTCACTCGTTTCGTGATGAAGTACAACCTAATGTCTAAGGATAACCTCATCGTGCCCATCCTGGAAGAGGAAGTCCAGAGTGCCACTGCTGGGGAGAGTGACGCCTGAGCTGTATCTTGTGCATTTTCAGCCTCTAGCATCCAGACAGCAGAGGCATACAACTTTAGTCATTGTTCCTTTTCCACTCACTAATGCTTGTTTGATCCAATCTCTTCATTCAGCTGTAACAATCAAAATGTAACATCAGCAGCTCCTTGTACATATCTCACTCCATTTCCATTGTAAATCCTGCTTAACCAATAAGAATTTCCTTTCTCCCCCCCCCTCCCCCCTCTCGACTATAACAAGTCTGGTGATATTCACCGTGTCTTTTCCCTTGTTAAGTTATTACATGGGTGGAGGGTTCTTACCTGGCCCACTTCGTCCTTTTTTTTTTAAATGAACTAAAATGTATGGTATTTTCATTGTCAATTGTTAATAAAAGACTTGTACCTAGTTTATGCTTATGCGTTAGCTTTTTATGCCATTTAAGTAACACAAACAGCCACTTTAAAATGAGGTAAATACCCATTTAATAAAAATGACAAAAAATAGTCTGAATCGTTCAAATACTACAGTTGGTAAATAATACGGATCAGTTCTGGCATATTAGAATATAAATGTTAAATATCTGAGCTCAGCTTCTGGAGTGAAGAAACATCTTACTGGGTTCTCCAGGCATCAAACAATTACAGCAGCTTGATAGTCTGTTTTGCCAGCTAAACCGTGCTTATTCTATTTTGCCATTCCTCAAAGAGGGATAAAAATTGTCAAGGCAATATAAGATGCAAAAAGTACAAAGCTTAACTCAGTTAAAATTATACAAGATAAGGTGGCACAAGCAGCACCATTGCAGCTTTAAAAAAAAAAGAAAGACAAATCCAGCCTGATAAATCTAATTTGAGCATCAGGCTGAAGAGAACTACAGTCAGAGTAAAACTGAAATGTTGCCTCTTAACATGCAAATCTGAGTGTATCACCTGTCCCTTTTGGATAGCAGAAATTCCTAGGAGATTAACATACAAATTCAACTCCAGCACAACTTGAGTTCATGGCAGAGATCAGATAAACCACACTACAGCCTCAAGTTCTGCGTTTAGTGCAGGCTAGTTCATGGGGTCCTGCCTGCAGCGTTGCACGTTTACAGTGCATATGCATTTCCCTTAAACACTGGTGTCTCAAGCTGTATTGAGCATTCCTAATGTTTTGACTCCAAGGCCTGGAAAATTCAGCAAAACAAATCTAAGCGTGTCCCAAATATGCACACCAAATAAACGTCTTCGTCCTACAGAGGGGCTGTTTGGACACTCAGTTCCTGAGTGAGTCACACGGTACCATTCCAGGTGTTGGAACAAACAACTCAGTCAGTTGGTTTGAAGTAAAAAAGGAACAGGAAAACGAACAGCAAAAAATGAACTGAGGAAGAACACTCGGTGATGAGGAAAAAAGAGATTTGTTGAGGTGTTGGAGCCTTTTTCTTGTTTCTGTTGTTATTGTGCTACAATTGTGATATGAACTGTACATGTAGTTGTGTCGTGCGAGTGCTGTGAAATACTGCAGTTACAAATAAGTGACTTTCAGTGCTGTTTTTGAAAAAAAGAAAAGGATTGCACATACTTTGTGCTTTCAATTAAAAATAAAACTGGCCTCTATGATACGTTATGGCTTGTTAAAAAATAACTTACGAAAAGTTAAAAAATAACTTACGAAAAGTTAAAAGTGCTATGAGTCTGTTTCTATTACAAAGAATGCCTTTGTCCTTGTGATGTGGTAAATTCTAGGGCATTGCAGCAGCTCGTAACCATCAAAGGTTTCTGTCGGACAAAAGAAATTGCGTCTTCGATTTGGTGCGTCACATACAAGTGACTTCTGCAGCCCCATCGTCTGGCTCAAATCCTCCCTCATCTAGGTGGGAGAGTGCACTGAGATACCCTCCTCCAAACACTGGGAAACCACCGATCCCCCCTGAACATGGAGACGACAGCTCTGTGTGCACTTCCTCCACACCTCGACTCACTGAGTGACTGGACACCTCTCGCCGCGTGGATCCCTGGAGGAACAAAAACAAGGGTTTTAAAAAAACATTGTTAACTGAAAATGCTGAAATACAATAAAATAAATATTAGATTATCATAAAATAGAAATCAATCAGTGTTATTTTAGTATCATTACTATACTATGATATTCTTTGTTAACATTTTTAAAATATTTTAATAGGTTTTTATATATTTTTCACTTTAATTTTAGTTCATGTTTTTGTAATTTTTTTAGTTTGGGTTTTTTGTTTACTCTTTACAATGTCTTAGTTAACGCATGAACTAACAATGAGAAATATATTTGTGCAGCATTTATTACATTTTGTTAATGTTAGTTAATAAAAATGTTCATGTTAGTTCACAGTGCATTAACTAACGTTAATAGAGTAAATCTAAATGTATTAAATGCTGTAAATAAGTGTTGTTCCTTGTTAGTTCATGTTAACTAATGCAGTTAATGTTAACTAATGAAACCTGTAAAGCTTTACCTTTTATTTAATGTCTATATAGTTGTTATTAATACTTATTTATTAGTGATAATTTATTTAATTACAATGTTATACATTATATATTTATATATATATATATATATATATATACACACACACACACACACACATTATATATATATATTTATAAAAATAAAAATTAATATATTTCATATATTCATTTTATTTCATTTGACCTTTATTTTGTTTCAAGTAATGAAAATGTTTTTTTATGGTTTAGTTTAAGTTAATGATAATAATCCAGCTGGCAACTAACTGAAATAAGCTGAAACACAACAATTATTCACTGTAAATAAATAAAAACTAAACCTTAAATTAAAACAAATGAAACCTAAATAGTAATATTTAAAAAAAACTAATAAAATGACAATGACTAAAAAAAAAAGACAAAAGCACATAAAATTACTACAAATGTAACATTACCATGAAAAATTAAAATGTAAAAATAAAAGCTAAAAAACACAATAATGTTATATAAATAACACTGGATTGTTTGAAAAATTTTTTGGTTGAACTATCACAGCTACTCTTCCTCACAAAAATAGACTAATAATTATAATAATAATTAATTATATAATAATAATAATAATAATTAATTATAAAATACTTATATTCCTATTTACAGAATAAGTTATAAGAACAGCAACAGATTGCGAATATAATTGATTGAAAGGACACTGGTAAACGGGTACCTGAGTGTTCTGTGGTACAGATTGGCCTTTGACAGGTCTTTGCAGAAAAACAACTTGTTTAGTGGCAAGATTCCCTTCACTGCAGGGAAAGAAAAACCGTCAGCTTTGGAAACGGTGATGGGGTGTAAATGAAGATAATTATACAGCTTGTAGTGTGAGGGTCCCACCTGTCATGGCGAATAATTGGGGTGGGCAGCACACAGGTGAGCAGCCAGCCAAACTCTGCTAATGTGTGGAGCAGAGGACCATAGTCGGTCTTCACATCTGAACCCTGACACAAACCAGAAAAATTAAGGAGAACTTAAAAAAAATGCCATTCACAACACACTTAATATGATAATGTGACACCTTTCAGACATTTCACACCTCTATAACAGTCCACTGCTCCACTACAATAGTGTCATTGGCAGGTGGCGCTGTGCTTTTCTCCTCATAGACAAACAGTCCCTCTAGAGACCTGGGCACTGGCTCACCTGTAAAAACAACGAGTAAAAATCGACATGATACCGTAAGAACTGGTATATGACAATTCACAGCTAGGTTTTTACATTATATCTGTTTGAGTACATGTATATTTGTATGTTAATTGCTTAATTGTTCAAAAGCCTGAGGATGAGCAGTAGCTATTAATGACTTCCTTTTAAAATGATTACACAGATCTGAACATTATAAGTGGCTATTTTTAACTTAGGAGACCATTTTATTCTGATATAGGTAGCCACTGAACCACAGAGCAACAATTTGTAGGTCTCATTTAGTCAGTGCTGGAAGTGTGTCAATGACCTACAAAAGAGAATGAAACTGAACTACTTATAAGACAGCAAGACAAATCCATGTGCACCAACATGTATGAGAGGACAAAGAGAGAGAGAATGAGATTATAGAACCAACACTGAGAACATATTTCAAAGATTTATGTATTTTTACAACTAAACTAAATAAATAGTCAATTACATTTCTAAATAGATTAAAATAGAAAAGAGTTATTTTGAATTGTGATTTTTACAATATTACTTAATTTATATTTTTGATCAAATAAATGCAGAGCCCCGCACATGACACACGGACAAAATATATATATATATCGTGGCCAGAAATTAATAATGAATTCCCACCAATTAAGAATTCAAATGTTGAATTTGTTCCCATGATTTATTAATTCATTCCTTCCCTTGTTTTAGTAAATCTTGGCCACATTGAACTAATTTGTTGCTTCGTTTTGATTTAACTAAAACACATTGAACGAACTAGAACAACGTGGCCACGATTTAGTAAATCGAGGGAATTCATTATTATACTTAATGATTAGCTTAAAAAGAGGGGACAAATTAGTAAAACATGTTGACGTATTAGTATGTCAAGGAAACAGACTGTTAATTCGTGGCCACGATATACATACTTTTTTCCGCATGTCATGTGCGGAGCTCCGTATATAAGAGACTTCTTTCAAACATATTTAAAAAAAAATCTTGACCCGTACTTACATACATACATGCATGCATACATAGAGTATAGAGAGAGTGAGCCCAGATATCTCGAACATTCACCCACACACAAACACAGACACACACATCTGATTTAGCTCCTATTTGTCTTGTGCGAAACAGGAAGCACGGTCGTGAGGTTAGGGACGTGAGCTCTAAATTTAGTTCTGGTGAGAGACAGGAGAAGAGGAATCTCTGCTTTAGTTAAAGACAGAGAGATGTGGCGGGTTTAAAAAGATGAGGATGAAGAACATGACTTCTGAGGATGAAAAGATGTTCTTGGAGAAAATGAAGTTTAATGACTTCCTTGGGAACAGCTAAAGAGAATGTTGACATCTTTCTTTTGCAATCAGAGAAACACAAACACGGCAGCCAGATGAACAACCAGCTCAAGGAACCACTCAAATGACAGTCAGAAATAAGTCAGAGAACTACCTTTAGGTGTGTCCCAATATATAAAGGAGTCGACCAGTGACCAGCCCTTGCGGTAGTAAGCTGCGGTCAGTTCCAGCCAATCAGCTTCCAGGGCACTGACAACTTGGCCCTTTCTGGACACACGCATGGACAGCGCCCCCTGGTGGTAACAGCAGGCGAGAGAGTCCAGCGGGGCACAGCCCGGAGCCCAGGAGTGAAACAGCACCAACAGTCTCAGGTCTGAAAACGACAGTGACGGTCACACATTTTGTCTCACAGACGAATAAAAGAATGCAAGGTCAAACTTTCTGGCAAATTTCAATAGAATAAGTCATGCAATGATCATTGATTTAGGCACCCTTTTTATTAGGTCAAACTAGCAGTCCATCTACCATAAATAATAAGTCAAATGGGGCAGAGAAATGAGGTAGAGTACTTGTGTTAAGACGCTAACAGCCTCTGACTGAGCCTCTTGCCCCAAAATGGTTGGTATGAGAGGGCGAGGAAGCACTGCGGCTCCACAGAGGGCAAAGATATTACAGGGTTAAACCAAAGTTAAACTGACACCACTCAAACTGGAGAGGGAAAAAGAAAAACTCTCTTCACTACTCTGAATAAGGTTACATAGAGGTTATACAGACTGGTTATTATTTTAACAATGCTATATTTTTGTCTTTATGGTAAAAAAATATATAATTTTGCTTTTTGATTCAAAACTGAAATAGAAGTTCTTCGAATCATGCATTGTTGAGTGAATCTCACAAGGCATTTATAGTTCATCTGTGCAGTCAACCATCATTGTATATGATTTAAAGCTATAAAAAAAATAATAATTGTTTAAGGTCTATAATGAGGTTAGAGGAAAATCTCACCTGGGCTGTAGCCACGGCCCTCTAGATCTCCGTCTCCGGGCGGCGTGCGAGGCGGGGTGCGGGATGGGGAGCGGCAGCCCCTCCTGGGACTGGGCACTCTACCGTTACACCCTCCTCCTCCAGCCTGCTGAAGCACTGAGCCCACAAACCTCACACCACCCCGGGCATAGCTGTTCACCTGAGGATGCAGACAAAATACATATGGTTAGTAATAGGAGTATGGTCAGTATGTCTAAAGCCTCCAAGAGGAACTGAAATTTATGCAAATAGATTTTTGCAGAGAAAGACCTCTGACACTTAAAGTCGGCATGAAATTCAATATTTTCTAAATGCATGTTATTGATCTTATTGTGTTTGAATTGAGCTTGTAATTTTGAATCAAAAATGTCATCATTCGATATAAGTTGTCATAGGCTTCTCCAATCATTTAGTCAGCTTAAACCCCGACCCTTTCATACAATCAGCTTACATCTCACTATTAGATCTGCCACCAACCAATCAACAACCAACAGATAGTACATCACAATACGGAAGAAAAAAATCGGTCACTTTTTCCATTACAAAATTGCCAGACATCATGTGTTTTGGGCACTAATGTTACTTTTTTTTACAAATCTGACTGTGAGTTTCCAGTAGGTTTTAAGAAATGGGATTGTAATAAAAACAGTCTGGCATTCATCGAAAAAATTAAGCATAATGTTTGCAAAGAGGACTCGTTCACAAGATCAATAAGTTGAATTTACAACATAAATTGGGTGAATTTCCAACTTTAAACAACACATTCTATGGACCCCCACAGATCTATTAATAAACATTGCAATTACAATACCAGGGGGGTAAAAATAGACAATGATGATTACTATAATTGTGCAGCCCTATTAAATATAGACAAGGTTGTAAATCTTCAAATTTTGTTTTATGCAGTTGTTCTATCAGTCAACCTATTTATTTTTGTAAAAGCAACTTTATAAACCTAAACATTTTATGAAAAAGTAATCATTATTTCTAGTAAATATAAAAATACATGGCTAAAATAAACATTTATTGTTATTTTATGGTGGAAAAAAAACACGGACCCTGTCTATGAGCAGTCTCACTGTGTCACTGGTCAGAGATTCTCCAGGTAGAGGCCACTCCTCCACTCGCAACACTGGCAAGCTGTCAATCATCGGCACAGCAGGACTACTGCAACCACACACACACAAACAAATACACATCAATTAAGGCAGTTAAGGCAGTAAACATTATGCATATTTTATAATTGCTGACATTTGCTATTCTTCACATGTCCTCGATTAGCAAAGTGATAGTTTGCTGAGAGGTTTAACCCTTCTAACCCCGACTGACCATATCAGTGGTCAATGATTTAACAGACAGCAGCGATTCTGTATGAAGGCAACACTAAAACTGATTTCAGATATGTTTTCACAGCACCATAACACGAATAATCTAGAACTGATTCAAGTGCGCTTTAGATGCGAGCAAACATTTAACGACTACAATGCTTAGGTTCATTAAAAAGCCATTTATAAATAAATACCTGTCAAGCCAGCCTATTTCTAATCCATCAGACAGCATTTTATTCTTGCAAGTAACCACTGAATCACACACACAGTACTGTTGGGTATCACAGGATGGAAAAAAAAAATACTTCTATGCTGCTTTCTTTCAAGAAATTACCAGATGTAGGCTAGGCATCTTAATAGACAGGAAGTTAAGCAAACAATGGATATAGATACTTATGGATGCCACGGCCTGAGAAGGCAGCTTTTTGCGAGTTTCATAGCCATTATCTCTGCTTGAAAGCGCATTCAAGCTTATGCTGACTGGATGCAGACATCATTCATACAGCATTCACAGTCGGAGTTGGCATTACACAGCTCAGTGTTTTTCACACCACTATAATGATAACACACTACAACTGTCCCCGACTTTACTTTTGAATAATTTATCGTCAGCTAAAGCATCATAGTGGAAATTAGCCTGTCGTGATCATCCACAGCTGCTTTGCAGGTTCTCATTGGTTGCTGAAAAACTACACTGTTGTCAGGGCTTTCTTATAACTTGCATTAAATCCACATCTGCACCCCAGTCTGACTTCACACAAGCCCCGCCCACTCTAGCTAGACTGTCTGACCTCCAACTACTGATTATTAAATATTCATGCAGAGCAGACTCATTAAAAGTTAATTATTATTTACTTAGAAGGAGCTGGTCTGGGTTTTTTTGGGGGTACAGAATAGGGGGTGCAATGATGAGGTATGGACATGGTAAACATTACCTGGACCGTGGGCGGACCAGAATGGCCCTGTAGAGCAGGCTGCAGGGCAGAGAGCGGGTCCGGCCCACTGAGAGGATGATGGGATGCAGGGCGGCCAGTACAAAGCCTTGGGTGTAGTAGGACTGCAGGGCATGGGGCAGCTCGCACAGTGAGGATAGATACTGCACTGTGGGCCGACTGCCTGTGGAACACAACAGAACTAAAACTTACAATACACTCAGTGAAAAAAACACCATACAGCGCTAAAAGACACTGGCAGAATACCACAAGCTGTGCTGATATTATGAAGACATGATGAAAATATTATGAAGATGCAGTCTTTCTCACTTTATTTTCACCAAGAGCCGCCCATTTAGACAGCAAAGGGTTATCTGATAGACATGTAAAGTGACCAATCACAGTTTATTTTATAATCTGTGGGTAGTTAATTTTTTAGGAGTGGGCAAATGTGAAATTGTGAAAAACTTTTTTTCCTACTCCTGAAAATTGCGTGAAGAATAAGAAGACTCTTGAGAAAGCGCCATTTCAGTGTCCAATATACAGTTCATTAGAGGTTGATCTGACGGTTCACCACAGCTGATATTACGCTATATAAATTGTCCTGAATGTGACATGTAGGCCAACACTACCGTTCAAAAGTTTAGGGTCAGTAAGACTATTAAATGATTTTGAAAAGTCTCTAATGCTCACCAAGGCTGCATATATTTGATCAAAAATACAGTAAAAACAGTAATATTATGAAATATTATTGCAATTAAAAATAACAGTTTTCTACAGTATTTTAAAATTCAATTTATTCAATTTATTTCTCCTGTCTTAAATGTCACATGATCCTATTATCAAGCTGAAAATAGTTTTGCTGCTAATATTCTGTGGAAACCATGATACTTTTTTTCACTATTCTTTGATAAATAGCATGTATGTATATATATATATATATATATATTTGGCCAATTTAAAGTTGTGTCCTAAAGTTTTTATTTATTTTAATTTTAGGCTAATTTTCAAAATAGCTGAATTTACAATGTGGAAATGTCAGTTTTATTAAATCCAAACCAATAAAGAGCCTACCTAAAAGCAGTAATAAAATAATTTTAATTAGGCCTACACATTATTTTACCTAACATGTGCAATTTTTAATGCATAACTATTAACAAAGGTTACTGAAGTCATTTTTACAAAAAAAAGTCAAGCGCTATTTCTATGATGCAAACTGTTGCTGCCCATGTACAACATTACATTTCTGAGTTCCATTCCACTTAGGATGCTGTCTATGTAGGCAGCAAACAGCAAGGCTGGCCACTAGGTTTTGGAACAGAGCCCAGCCAATGTTAAGGTTTCTCTAAGTGGCTCTTCAATAGCGTGCTACCGTTTCGTTAGCTTCTCTTCCTCCTGTCTGCAGCCTCAGACAGAAGATCGCCCTGACATCTCCCTCCTCTACCCCAACCCCCCAACACACTTCCTGTGTCCACAAAGAGCTGCTGTTCACAGGGAGGCCTGGCCCCATGCCACACACACTCAGCCTCACAAACACAACATTCCACCACACACAACACAAACATACTCGCGCAAACATTCAGTCTTTCGGTTCCCACACTGGAGCAGACCCGAATTTTTTACCTCACATGAGAGGCGATCTCACGGACCACAGAAAACTCATTCTCAAACAGTAAACGGCTATGAACGAAAACGAGTTTTCTATTATCGTCCAAGTCTGATTTGGCAGCTACCTGAAAGTTTCACCATCCCGGTGTCTGTGGCCACTAAAGGGTTTTAACTGGCACGTATGCATCCGCCCCTCACACCTTTAGAGCTTTAGAGACTCGTCATGGACACAACGACCCCGATGGGCTGGCGAGAGCGTGGCTCGTTCACAGAGACACAGACCTTAGAAAGGCCTGCAATTTGTCCCAAACCCTTGAACCCCCCTCCTGTCAACTCTCACACAGAGGCCTCTGTTCTCCATTGAGAGAGACTGTGTATGTGTGCTGTTTATAAAAAGAGAATAAGCCAAATGGATGAATAAAAAGAAAAGGAGGTGAGAAGACATGGAGAAGAGTTTGAAGGTGTGAAAGCTGCAGAGGGAAAATGAGAAACAGATAGACTGGGATATGAGAGGGAGACGAAGGAGGTAGAGGGAAGGAATTTATGGGATATTTTATGACACAGAAAGGGTTTAGGGGAAAAATATGTCTTGTGCATGGAAGTAGACCTTTTCAGATTGTGGACATTTTGCACATTTTGCCACATTTCCTTCAATCAAACATTCCATCAATTCATTACAACAGTATGCTGTTGTTATATTTCACCCCAAAATCAAAATATTTATAAAATAATTTGTTTTGCATTAAGAAAAAGAGAAAGCATATGGGTGTCTATATACACACTCACTCACATACATAAATACATAAATATTGCAAGGTCATCATAGTAGTTCATTTCAGTTACAGGCCTTGAGATAGCCTAACCCGATTAACCAGTCTTGCTAGATTAAACTACATTGCCTGAAAACTCATTTTAATACTCATAAATCCATCAGCATGCCAGAACGAGATAAACAAAAGCTGACTACAATTTTGAATGCTATCATTTAAATGATTAATTCACTCAAAAATGTTTATTTTCATCATATACTTATGCTCAATTATGGAGAGGGTGAGACCATTATGAATTTTCATTTTTGGGTGAACTAACCCTTTAAGAATATTATTGACAAATATTATAATCAAATGGTGATTTAAGGCCGAAATGGAGACATTGAAACTAATCCCTTTTTCGACTTGACAGCAATGAAACTGATCCAAGGTAGAGATTAAGGCCACTCGTAATTCTGTCTGCTGCCTCTGCAACCTGAACATCTGGCTTTCTACAACCGAACACCCAAGTTAAGCATCAGGCACGCTCCTGTACATGCCAATAGCATCAATGATGCATACAATGTCATAAAATGCAAAAATGTCTCTTTTTTAATGAATGGGGGAGGGGTGGGAGATTGGTTACAGTACTTTACATAAACTGTTTTATTTCTCTATATAAAAAAAGAGAAAAAGTTATTTTCTTAACCTTTTCCTCATCCAAATGACACATAATTGAGTGTCCATGAGAGCCACACATACAGAGCACAACAAACCTTGGACCTTCCCAGATCCAAGTACGAGGAATCACCCTATAGAGGAAGATCCTTTAGCGTTCCTCTTGCACAACAGACAAGACCTCTAAGGTTAATTGACAAAACAGTTTAAACATTAAAGCCCTGCACTCTTAGAGATTAAGGTCCTTTATTGGCATCTATGGGTCCATGAAAATCACTTAACATCCATGGAACCTTTATATTTGACAAAGGGTTCTTTATAGTGGAAAAAAGGTTCTTTAGATTATTAACAAATTCTTCAAAGTAACATGAAGGAAAAAATGAATGGGAACACATGGGAACACAAATGGTTCTTCTATGGCATCACTGTGAAAACCTCAGTTTGTAACTTTTGTTTTTACGAGTGCAGAAACCAGCATTGTTCCTGTCCTGACATGAGATGCAGGACAAGACAGGTCTAAGTAAAGAGAGCATGCATGGAGTATGCAAGCTAACAACAAATGTGGTGTTTTTCCAAGTGATACACTTCTACCATGATTTTAGGCAAAGGTGTATTTGTCAAGCTGAGGTCTTGCAAATGGCTGCAAAGAAGAACTGGGTCGAAAGGTTTATAGCCACATCATCTCGTAACCATCCAAACACTCACAGGCACACAGCCGAGGAAGAGTTTCCACAGGTTACATTCGATATGCAGATAGAGCAAGGCAAAGGAGCCAGCCTGTGGTGCAGATCTGTCTAAATAATGTGAGGGCTCCGGTGAGCAGTGTCAGACACCATTGCTTCAGGAATCTGTACACCAGGTGTTCTCAGGAATGATAGAAACAAAGGGACATGCCAACTGACTTTTCCCTCAAATCTCCAACTCCCACACCTGCAGACATGTTTAGGTTCAGATGAATAGCTAATATCTGGATTAAGATTTGTTGCATTAAAATATGACTTATTGTTCTGTTATTATTGAGGCTTTATATGTTAACCTTTATGACCAGCTGACAACAATCCAGGTAGCCTAACTGATTTAGCTCAGTTTAAAAGAGATCAATTTATTTCAATCTATACCTTACTCAAATCTGAAACCTAATCAAAATGTATAGGCTTATGTCAAAAACAAGTGGCAATCAGAATGGAATGAGTGCTTAAATTACATTACATCAATCCTATTTTTGGTACTTTTTACTTTTATTAAATGCAGAGAACAAGTAATTTACATACGATGTAGCATGTCAGAACCATTGTCTGTCAAACCTATTGTATTGGATTGTAATAATTAGTCATATGAAAAAAAATCTGTTAATACAGTTTTTTTTATAAAGTTAATTGATATTTAGTTTTAGGAAAAAGCTAGGGTCTTAAATAGGCTATATTTAGTTTCTCTATTTTCAATTTTATAACTCAAATAGGCCTATGGTTTTCACCATGAAATGGCCAAAGAAGCTAGCATGGCATTAAAAAAACAAACCAAGAAACACCCTGTAGTGTTATATTGGACTATTATGGGGCTGTTTACACCTGGCCACTTCATGCGTTTTCTCAGATCGGATAGCTACTGATTTATCAAAATGATTCCATTTACACCTGGTCACATAAAAGTGTTTTTGCAAAACGGATATAAATCCGATCTTCAATTCCCGCGCTATGCAGATTTAATGGAGTGCACCGTCACCTAAAGCAACAGATATGAGCTGCATTTTATTGATCGTCAGCAAAAATGTAAAACAATCAAAGACCACAATAAGAGAGAGAGCGGCAACAGCCCTGGTAATATCATTTCGATTCTTTACTTTTAATGAAGATGACTGTGTGTTAAGCGTCTGCAACTTACTTTCGCTTTGATTTGCGATAGTTTGCACGTTGGCTTGATGATGCTCATCTGCGGTAATGCGTGTTGCAGTAGCGTCGTCAAATCTGACTATAACATGACATATAGCCTATAACAAAGCTCTAACACGTTTATTTTTTAGAGGAGAAAAAATTATATATGTGGTTTCAACAACCAGATGCATTTACACTTGTCCAGTTTCATCTGGAATGCGGCCCAGACCACCTCCTGAAGTGGTTTGAGCGATCGGATTCAAATCCGTCTCGAATGCGTTTCAGAGGGCATTTACACCTGGTCTTTTCATGATCGGATAGCTATCTGATCACAGAAAACGCATGAAGTGGCCAGGTGTAAACAGCCGCTACATGTAGGCTACATCTCATTTCCCATCTTAAAATTATTTTATAGTCCTGTAAGAAATATTAAAGGTGCCGTGATACTGATCAGCTAGGCTGCTGCTTTGCATTGTACAATAAACAAAAAGGTAACATTAGATAATGTACATCAAAAGAAAAAAAATTGTCCGTTTGTTTGTACAGTTTTTTCGAAAACGAAAATGGTTCTAACGCAAAACCTAAAATACGGTCTGGAGCAGTAAAATGAGTGAAATGGAGTGAATGTTTCCTCTCCTTGCTCATAGCGTTCATTAATCACTCCAGGTATTCCAAATCCATTACGTGGTTTTCATTTCCAGCTCCCAGCTGGCTAGACAGAAACCCATACCAATTTTCTAACAATCCGCTTCTATTCCAGGCAAAAAAACACACTATACTGCTATACTATACTATAAATGTGGGCAGTACTGAGTAATACTGCGCATGGTTCCTTCAAACCAAGAAAAAGATGCTTATGGGAAATTCAGATAGTGGAAACTGTTGCACGGAGGAGTCTGATTATGGATGTCATCTTGAACTGGCGCGGGTGAGCTGCTGTCTACCCCTGACCTATTTCCACTAGGCTTCAGCGCTGTTGCTGGGTAAAACGGTATAAGCTCTCGCAAACTCTAGGACGCACATGCCAGAATTCATCATTGCCAGAAGTTTGAAATATGATATTGTCTCAAATCCTAGCGAGCTTCCTGACTAGGGAGCATTTTGGGCATCACTGACACGTGCTACTGTTATCTAGCAGAGGGTTGTGTGTGAGACACAGCCGAATGAACAACTGGTAACTTAGTCTTTCTCATTCATTACACCCTTGGCTTGCAAAACGGAAAAAGTAGCCTACCAAGGAAGGAGTGATTTTCAGTATTTCGGCATTAAGTTACTAGTTAAACTAAACTAGTTTATTTCGTTTTTTTTGTAACAACTACTAAGTTTTACTGTAGAAAGAATAACGGAAATAACTAGTATTTTGGTGGAAACTATGGTTACCATGGCATTTTTTGTAAGTGAACATCACATCCACACTTTTGTTTAATTAACTGTTCTGTAACGTTACCGTTACCTTCCAAACTGAAGTCCAGAAGCACATACTCGTACACAGAGTCTGTTTTGGTCTCGACTTGTGGTCTCTTTAAAGTAGAGTAGATTTTCCCCGGGCTGCTGTCCTCCGGGTCCTCCAGTTTCCGTAGTCCGCATCCCATTATAACGGGTTCTCCAGCACTCGCAAGGCCGGACACGGGGCGACCCACTCGGCCACACAAGAGGACTCCCGCTCCTGTGCTTAGTGGGTTTGCTCCATATTCCAACAACTTAATCCTTCGGGAGTGGCACTGAACCGAGGATGACGTGCAGTGGATCCGATCCCCTTTAAGAAAACGGCTTAAATCTAAATGAGCAAGCTAGATCACCAAGTCCTGCTGCTGCGAGAGAGTTTCTGAAATCAAATAGCCTAGTTTCTGAAGTTGATGTTTAGTACATCCAGATTGTTTTCCTCAAAACCTCTACCAGAAAAAAACACATCACCTCCAGTCTCCCTAAATGGCCGCGAAATAATGAAGCAAAAGTTGTAGTGGGTTGGAAGCGTGCTGAAATTAATGAGGGGGCGTGGCGAAGGAAGGACGGAATTGCTGAATAATTAATCAGGGCGGGGCTGCATATTAAACAGGAGGAGGGGCGTATATATCATTAATGTTAAGGCAGAAAACGTTCTACTAACCATTTTTTAAAACACAACATTTTCATACATGGAGATAATAGTAGAATGGACTCTCACTATTTGTCCTCAAAGGTTTGTCTTAACTTGGCAATTTAATTTTATGCTATAATTATTTCAATTACTTTTTCTATAATTATCAATAATTGCTTTATTAAAGAATGGAATAGTAAATTTTTCCTCCCCCAAACATAATTCATTAACCCATCCATTCTCTAGACCACTTTTATCCTTTTTGCAGGGTCATAGGTATGTTGGACCCCATAATTCATATTAATAATTTTAAAATGAATTGGTCAATAATTCATAATAAATTCAGCAATGAAGCAAATGGCTTTCAGGTCACTTTTGGCACTTTGACAGTAAAGCAGAGATGGAAACTCTATAAAGTGACTTGAAACCACTTTAAATGAAGACCCTTGCACTAGAGACATCTGCTCAAACTAAGTGGTGAGCTAAATTTGTTCACCATGCAAGGAGTAGAAAATTATAAGTATGAGCATGAGTGATAGAGATTTTTTTTTAAAAAAGATTAATGTCCAAAATACTTAATTTACTAACCACATGGTCATTTATTTAAATAATTTTATTTTAAGTGTTATTGTATGTTATATGCTCATGACTTTCATAATTTCAGCTACCTGTTTGAAGTCTACAGACTTGTGGTAGTGATGTATTGTCATATGTGGCCCGTGTGTTTGCAGCCGTTATGCAGTCCTAATGTTGAAGGTTTTTTTTTTACAGGGCATCTGGATCTTGTTTGTGCATTTAATAAGGAGCACACGACTGAAGCACAAACAGACCACTGCTGAAAAACAAGATAGTGCCTTAAGACCAATAAGAGCATTTTGTTAATAAAACAGAACTAAAGAGAGAGAAGGAAGGAAGGAGGCCTCTAAATTGGGGGAGGAGAGGAAAGCTGAGACACACCTCAAATCCCTCAATATGTGTATTGTATGGCTCTATTTTTACACATTTCTGTGAGTCAGAATTCACCCAGGCTAAAGCGGAACCAAAAAAACAAAACATGAAACTACCAAAGTAGCTCACTACTGTACCACCTGTCAACCTTACAGCTGAAAACAATGCCCACCTGCTGGTCGAGACCACCACGCTGAACAACAGTCGCATTAACCAGCCACAAAGCGGCATATTTTTGAAAGCAGCTCATTTTAGTGGCTTTGTGGCGCTTTATTGTTTTGGCTCTTGCCGCTCACGACACAATAGTTATGATTAGGGATTAGTTTCAAAATCCATCCTTCAAAAACATCTTTGTGTCAAATTTCCTGTCATTCTTTTTAGATGATGTGGCCTTGGGTCACCCTGCAATACAACAGACATCTGATGCATTTATAAATGAAGAGCCAAATCCAAAATTGGAATAATATGAATAGTATTTGTTAATCTTTCATAGAAATGAAAGAACATCCATATTTTAGATCTTGACAGTATGTCACACATCTGTCTGCCCATGTGCGACTTAGTCAGTGCTCAGAAATAACACTGAAAAACCAAGTCTGGGTCCTAGACCGGAAACCACTGTCATTCTGAGACCACACCCAGAGGACACTGGGAAGGAAACGCATGCTTTCTTTAAACGCACATCAGGAAACAAATATAGCCTACATTAGGTAAAAACCGACACAAAACCTTATGCAACAAACCTAGAAAATTGAAACACAAATGCATCATTTAACCAGTACTTCTGAAAATCACATTCACTGTTCATTTCTCATCTGTCTCTACATTTTCCTCCCAAAACGAATACAGACATCTCCATCTGATGCTAAATATACTCCACATTATAATCCCACCTCTGTTACTGTGATTGGCCTACATCAGTCGCTCTGACACATAATACTGACTCTAGACAACCTATGCATCTATTCCTGAGCATATTCAAGAATCAGGAATAACGTTTTATACTCATTTTCAACAATAGTGCGGCACAATGGAGCACTGTCGCCTCACAACAAGGATTGAGTTCAACATTTATAAATATTCAAACAGACACTTCTTTGTATTTCATTTAGTGATGAATTTGTGTCTTATTTGATCTTTTAAAGTAATTAAAAGGCACTTACAAAATGTAGGTGAGACCAGGAGTGTTGTAACAAGATGTGACGTGCAGCCAATCAGAAATGAGCCTGGTGAAATCACTGTTGTAAGACTTTTTTCAAAAATACTTTAATTCATAGCAGGAAAATAATATGTGAATATTATATGAAAGTTTGAGACGTGTAGAACAAAATGTGAAACACTCCCCATTCTCTCAATAATTTTCGCAAATGTCCTTATTGAGAAAAGATCTTACAAGAAAATGTAGCTAAATATTAAGGGTAGGCTATAATATTGCTTAGCGCTGAGTGATCACTAAATCAAACGGGGCTACTTAAAGACACAAAGGGCACTAAACTTCTTGGGCTCCATTTCTTTCTTTTTTTACTAAACTGTGCTCATGCTAGTCGATCTTACAAAGGAACGTCACACGCTTCTTCTCCAATACTTGTGACACAGCGCCATCTATCGTTCAACACATGTAGTAATCTTGTATTGAATAGTGTCATGTAGATACAAAACAAGTGGCAATTATATCGGTTAGATTGTTTTTATTAATCTCATTGTGTAATAAAATTGGTTGTGGATCTTTTGCCACTCATAGTCGTACAGTGGTAATTTGACTGTGATAAATAATTTTAAAAAATTCTAAAAATAAAATGTACATTTTTGCAACTGATTATCACTATTATAGCATAAAAATATGTTGAAAGAAAGAAAGAAAGAAAGAAAGACAGAAAGAAAGAAAGAAAGAAAGAGAAAGAAAGAAAGGAAATGTTGATATGCATTGATATTTGCTGTTGGCCCTCACCAAATATTTTCAAACAAACTATTACTCTGATTTGTTTAACATGTTCTCTGTCTGTAATTTAAACATGCATGACTGAATAGCTATAATGCATCCCTTTTTTTAATTTGACTGGTTTCTTTCTCGTTTTTAGCATTTTCCCTCTTGTGAAAATGTGAGATTTCGGTACCAGCTGCTCCTAGTCTTTTCAGTACTTGAGAGTAGGCCTACTTTCAACACTTTGATCCATTCCAACACAAGAGAAATGCAATTACATTTTGAATGACGTGAAGAGAAATGTAGAGTGCAGATGGAAAAGACAGAGCAACCTATCTGAAATAGGTCTGAGATAAGAGGATAAAAATAACAGTAGGCCATCTAGCTGACAGAAACTAAGAATCTCTTCAGAAACATTTTAAATGAAAAGAAGCAATGATGCAAATATTATTTTAGATCATGTAGCTAGTATCTCAAATAGGCTACGTTATAGGCTACCTTGTAAAAACTTAGGGTTTTTATTGAATTTATCACGTTTGTTCAAAACGTCTCATAAGACATTGTGAACATTTGATTTTGACTTTGTTTTGAAGTACAATTGATACAAATACTCTCTGCACCTGCTGTTATCTCATTCTTCACCGAAAAAGGAGCAAAGAAGCAGAGCTGAGGAAGGACAGAGATAAGAGCAACACGACCCTGACACACATCTGTCACCTCTCACACTCGCCTGTGCTCTCTGGCAATAACAAGCTCTTGTTTTGGAGTGCACTAACTTCACTTACATAAAGTAGAAACATTGTAGCGACATTTTTACAGCTAGTTTAGCTGAGTACACAATCCGTTTAGTGTTCATAAATCACAAAAGCATACCATATTTTCAAAGTAAGCGTCTGTTGTTACAAATGTTTGCGGTATCAAATGTGTGTCGTTTTCCATGGAAGTCAATGGGGCCCATCAATTGTTATTCTCATATTCTTCAAAACATCTTCTTTTGTGTTCAGCGGAAGAACGAAATTCATTCAGGTTTGGAACACCTCGAGGGTGAGTAAATGATGACAATTTTATTTTTGGGTGATCTATCCCGTTAAAGTTCTTAAATCGTTGTAGCACACTTGAGGGCGCTGTTGCTAGTTTAGTGAAAACCCGCATTTATAATTACACTTCCGTGAAAACTGCTGTAGGCCTTGCTCATAAAATTCATATTTCGTGGACACTACCAACTTCGCTGTGAGAAGATATAGTTTTCAAACCTCTTTCCCTCATAAACTGTTAACTCACTGTTAACACACATTCAACATCTTACACCAACTGTATACTTTTGGCTGAACGGGCTGACTAAAACGCACCCTATTCTTACACTGTTGTTTTTCTTTTTCATTTTGAGAACATTTCATAACCCCCCGGTTCCACCCAATGTCCTAACCATTTAAGGTGTGGCAAAGCAAGTATAATGTTAAAAACACTAATCAGTCTTTAAGTGTATATTAGAGCTCTCTTTAATGACACTGTTCTCATAGAGAGGGTTAGTTTAACCAAGGTAACCTGACGCCAGGGGAAAATCTGCAGAGAGGTGTTAAAGTTTTTAGCCCTTACGCTAATGACCCTCGGGTTCTGTCTACTTTTCACAGAGGGTTTGCATCTCGAGCAATCTCTCATTCGTCTGGTACATCAGTTGGCTCGTCACCAGGGTTTCACAATGTTCTTTTACTCTGCATTTCTGTGCGAGTTTTATGAACCAAGTTCTGCACACATATCAGGCACATAGAGGGCAGCCCAGATATAGTTTAGGATAACATTCATCATTTAAGTGTTAAAGGCCTCATCTCAGTGTGGTTCTGCTGTTTATTTTTAGCAAATAGACAATGTCTAATAATGGAGACTATTAACATAGCAAACACCAGCTATTTCTGCTGTAAAGGCATTTGAAAGACACCAATTTTGGAAATAATAAAAATCTCACTTTTACAGACTTAGGACCACCAGTATGCTTGATTTTCTTGCATAAAGATTATATTACAAATTGCAAATTCATCCTAAAAAAATAATTTATACATAAGAAAAATTAGCATTTTTTTATGAAGTGGAGTTTGATTTTAGCTCAATATTTACAAAGAATAAATGTAATTTAATTGCTGAAATCACTAGAAAACCATGGAATTACAGCATTTTTGCGTTGAATAATTATTTGTATGCAACTTACTTTACATTGATTTATTATTTTGTTATTTTTCATGTATCTGCTCAGCAGCTACTTTAGCCGATCATTGAGATACTATTATTTTAATTAATATTTTACATTTGTTTTTATTTTTATATTTTCATTTTAATGTAGTGTGTTTTTTTACATTTTTAATATGCATCTATGCATACATTTCCAAACATTGCGAATACTTTTGGAAAAATTGTTCTTAATTGCTTTAAAAATTAGAGCAAGTGTCAAAATTAGAGGTCTCAAGGTTTGTTGAACTTTATCAGATCTTTCACTTAGGATTCAAATGTTATAAACAACAGAGCATGTGTTAATTCAATGATTGCCAAATAGTAAGTGAATATGTAGCCCCTGCTATAAAGTATCATGGAACACTGCCTAGAAAAATAAGCATATATTACATATATCCTTTTGATACACAACACAGATTGCCAATAGTATCGGACTATCCCCGTTTTTCTACATCGGAAAAGTGATACCCGAAGCTTCTTTTCTCCCAAACATCTGGTAAACTCGAATGAGTAACATTCCTGAGGCTCATATGCACGGCTCCTCCTATTTGAAAAAAAGAGCGATAATAGTTTGTGGAAATGTGAGAGTGCCTGATTGGTCACAACACCAGTCAATCAAGAGCTTACGGACGCGAGGGGCGGGTTTAGCGGATCTAAGAGGTTGTACCAGTATCAGGGGCGTTCCTCATTCTTGACTAACCTAACAACACACAGTGAGATGAGGCGATCAACATCCACAACTCCGGCGTTTCTTTTCCATCATGCTGACTCAGAATGCGCACTTTTGGGGTTGTTTTGATGCCCGTTAGTATCTGGTGACCCGCAATCCTTCCGCGCTACACCATATCTGTTAACAAAAGTGCATTTTTGCACGTGTCAGATTCAGATTGACGCACGCTGGATCAATGAGAGAAGTTAGGTACTAGCGGTGCTTTTTAACTTGTTGCGCGGTGATGCAAGTGTCCTATTGCGCAAGAGAATGATTAATGAGTCAGTTATTATACTTATGATTTCTTCTTCGAGCTATTTGACGGGCCAAAGTTGCTTTAGAATGGGCTCAAGGGACGAGATCCATTCTCAACCTGCCGTACAGTCTGCGCAATTAAGTTAAAGTGGACTACCGGAGCTACCCAAAGACACATATCAAGAGTTAGATGTGGACGTTCTTGGGTCCTAATACGTGCATCTTTAGAGTAAAATTATATTGATTTCCTAACCAACTAATCTTGGAGATGTCGGAGTCTTACGAGGACGGGGTGTGCGGAGATGGAGCTCCGGACTTCATCCCACCAAGAGCGATTCGATCAGGCCGGCGGAGTGGAGTCACCGTGCCGCTGGTGGAGCGCGATGAGGCGGCTCTCCTGGAGTCGGTGAAAACGGCACCGAGAAGGAGCAGCATCATTAAGGTAATTGCAGAAACACGCCAATGAGTTGTCAAGAGTTTGGTAGTGTGAATCGTACACGATCATGTCTGTTTAAATGAGAATTTATATTGTGGAATAGAGTGAAGCGAGTAACCCTCAACATAACAACAGCCTGTATCCTTGCATTTCATACAAATTATGACCGGTTCAGTTCTCTTGCCTTTAAAGGTTTGTGACTTGATCAAGGACGCAATGTTAAAACTTGTGGGGTTTGAACCTACAACCTTTAAGTTACCAGAGTACAGGATGATGTAACCCAGTAGTTCTCAACTGGTTTTGCTTTAGGAACCAGACGTCACATTACTCAGACTCGGTACCAAAACTGTCTAGTGTAAACGTAAACAAAAATGTTCTTAAAATCCAACATTGAAATGTTTAATTACGTTTTGAGGACGAGGGCATGTTATACAACCTGTCCGTGTTGAATTCTGGCCATCTTCTGGTAAAAAGTTATTTCTGGCTAAATATTTGTAATAAATGTATAGCATTTGATATTAACAACATTTTCTAGTCCATTTTAGAAGAAGTAATTGCTATTTATTTTGCAAATCCTAACTATGAAATGATATGGTTAATCACATTTTATTATTTACTTTTAGTATTGTTATTCCCTGCTGTGATCCAGAACAGACGTGACCCATTTCACAACCATTGGTGTAGATTCATCTCAGAAATCTAATATTAGCATTCCTTATGAATGGAAATTATGTTGACAATGTCCATAAATATAACTCTGAGCCCATTGAAGCTTTAACTTTAGTTATTTAGTTTCTTGCTGAATTCACATTCTTCACTTTAGTTATTTAGTTTCTTGCTGTTGACATTCTGTCAAAATATAAATGCTGTCATGCCTTTAGAGTAATTGTGATATTGCCATGAGTTGATGTTCCTATAAACCTATCATTTACTTGTCTATCCTTTACACAGGGTTAAACAATTGCTTTCAGTGCAGGTACGATTTTACAAGTCACTAAATCACTAGTCATTAAATTACATAATAACCATAGACATTTGGTCTGCTTTACTTGGATGAAAGCATTTGTGTCCCCTTTAACACAAAAGCAGTGAAACGAAACGTGCCAGAGGCTGTTTTCCACAGAATGGTTGTTACAGTATATAAACTGCAAGGCCATTGTGACCTAAAGGTTGACCTGAAACAATTGCATTTTTGCACGAATAAACCAGACAATGACTAAAAAGAGGTACATGAAAGGGAACTCAGCATTTATAAAGATTCCTAAAGAGAAAATGACATATCAACAGGTCAGATCAACAGCCAGACATTTTTGAAACACAAATGCCCTTCGGGTCTTGGGTTTACTAATGCTTTAGATAATCATTGATCCAGTGTTGTGGAGTAAAGCAGCAATGACTCTCCATCAGTGCTTTGCAATGAAGGTCAGCCAATTATCTTCAGCATGATTAGGTAGAAGGATTACGGAGCAAGCCAACGGGGCCAATGACTGACTGAGGGACCTCCAGCTATGAGACACTGCATACGTAACATTTATAAAAGTAACATTTATAAAACAGCCAGTGACTGTTGCCACATTGTGACACAAAATGTTAGGGGTGCGCCGATCCGATATTCAGTATCGGTATTAGTCCGATACTGGCCAAAATCGCTGGATCGGATAATGTATGAATCGCGGTAGTATAATCCGATCCAATACGATCATGGACCTTAGTCCTAAACTGTCATACAAATGCTTAACACCTGAGAGACATGCCGTAAAGACAGACGAGCAACATGCGTCACGCAGGGTTGCCAGATTTACACAACAAAACCCGCCCAATTGCTTCTTAAAAAATAGCCAATTGCGTTTCGGGGTGGGAGAGGGACCGCGGACTTGGCAACACTGATGTGACGTGAACGATAGCTAGAACCGACTGAGTGAGCTGTCAGCAATTATCATGTCAGCTCTGTGGAGTTATTATAAATCAGATATATGTACAATATATAGATCCGCAAACTTTGATTGAGTTTTTCAATGGTCTAGTGACAGAACTTTTGCCAAGTGCGTGTCAGAGGTTACTGGTCCTAATCAGGGCCATCGCCAGAACATGTAGAATGGGGGGGCATTTCATTTTAATGGGGGGGGCACACTTTTTTATGATCTACAAAACAGACAGTTACCAAAACAATAACATCCCGTATTTAGCCTAATATAACTGAAATAGACCACATTCTATATTAAAACAACACCAAAACACAAAAGATGAAGTTTCTGGTCATAGGCGGAGGGTGAACCAACACCATGAGGATATATGCGCTTCCCCTTTAAAACGTTTACTAGGCTATATGCAGGATTTGGCATGGCAGAAAACTCGCAAAGAGCACTCATTTTATTATCATTAAAAAACGGTTATACAACTTCATCGCGATCTCACAAAGTTCCATTAGGCTATCAGTAAAGCTGAGGCACAATAATGTCTTATTTACATAGCCTAACTGCTTATTATAACGAGAAGATGTGTGCGTGTAGAACTGATCCAATCACCGCTTAAAACACCAATTCTATTCTTCTATTACGGAGAAAACTGATCCTAGACCAGCATTTATGGACAGCGTTTCCCTCTAAAAGCAATCAGAAGCATATATGGAAGCTCGTTTTCGCCACGGAATAAAAAAAAGTAAAAGATAATTGCGACTTTTTATCTTAAATTCTGACATAGATTTCTCACAATAACGAGTTTATCTCACAATTTTGACTTTATAACTTTTTTTTTTACGTGGAAACAGTAGGCTATTTTTAGCAGACAAATATGAAACTTCGACAAGCCCGTGGCCAGGGGAAGATAAGCCTAACGCAGAGCCTTACGCTCCGACTAATTTCCGATTCATATTTCTGAAGACAATGCGTTATTTAAAATTACAGAGATTAGTGCTCCTGTGAGCTAAATGCTGCTGAAGACGTTTCGTTATGGAATACGTGAATACGTTATTTTGCTCTCAATAGTAAGTTTACTGAATGACCATATGATTCGGGGGACATGTTGTGTCATCTGGGGGGGCACTGCCCCCTAATGCCCCCCCTTGGCGACGGGCCTGGTTCTAATCCGCACTCGTATCGTTTGTTCCCCTCATCAAATCCGAATATGTTCATCAGTGGTTGTATACCAGACAGCAACACGTGTATGCACTTTGTTTTGTGATTTCACCAGAACGAATAGAGAGTCTCCTTAACGGCGATAGATTGAAGAGCACATCCGAGTGAACACTGTGTGTGAGCCCCAAGAGAACACTGTATCCATGACACTGATGGCAGCGGCAACGGGCGCTCAGCTTGAGTTAAAAAACAACACATTTTAGCGCTAGATTTTAATGCTCTGCTATTAATTAATAGCGAACTCAATTAATGCTCTCCCCTCTGCTAGTTAACTGGAATTTTTTTATTTATTTGGATTACATCTGTGCCTCATAATGTTTCAAAAAGTGGTGGGGGACAATATCGATCCTGAGAAGGTTGGGGACATGTCCCACCCGCAGATAACGCCTAAAGATGTTACATGTGAAAACTTTAGAGCTTGTCCTGTCTACCCTTTATCAGGTGTAAAGGCCTAGAGTTTATATTCTATTGTAAATTTTATAATGGAGATATCATTATTTTTATGTTAGGTTATGTAAGTGATAATGTAGAGCGAGGCGGTTGTTATAGCGAATACGAACCCCGACAGGCTGATCAGCGACGTGAAGCGGAGTGGTCTTGAATCAGCCTGAAGGGGTTGTATTCGCTATAACAACTGCCTCGCTCTACATTATCCCGCTTATTACATGGCTACCTACCAAATAAATCAATAATTTGACACAAAATATTGATTTAAAAAGGAATTTATTGATTTAAAAACGATTGTATTGCTTCCGCTAAAGAAAATAGTCTGTTCCGTCTCTACGGTTAAAATCCATGGCAACGCTCTGTTTTTCACGGCAACGGTGTGTTATACTTAGCAGCGCAATTCAACCAAGCCATGTACTTATTTAAGTTATGACAACATAGGGTTTTGTGTTACATCCAGTATGTGGGACTTGAATTATATATATTTTTTAATTTTGCACAGTTGCATTTTAAATTTCATTCATTGAATGGTGCTGAATTAAAAATGCTGCTACAAGTTCTGTTTAAAAATTGTTTTAATAGTCATGTTGTGGGCTACGTATTTCTTCCTTTAGGGGTGTAGAAAATGTATTGCACTGCTTGAGCATGATGCTTTTTAGATAGCTAGGTTAATCACAGTGCATCCTCCTGGCAAATGTGTTAACAGCTTAATTAAGAGGGAGAAAAATATGGTATTATATTGGTATCGGTATCGGCAGATACTCAAGTTTGTGGTATCGGTATCAGTATCGGACATGAAAAAGTGGTATCGAGCCACCCCTACAAAATGTTAACCCTGCACATTGTGTTTGAGACATTGAACATTGAGACATTGTGTTTGAGTGTATTTCTCATACGTACGATGTAATTTTGTTTAGACATTAGATTTTGCATTTGTGACAAAGGTGGTGGCACACTACCTCACACGACTGTAATTCGTATTTAGGTGCTACCCATAACCCAAGTTTTGTACACTCTTAAAAAATAAAGGCTCCAAAAGAGGTTTTTCACAGCAGTGCCATAGAAAAACAATTTTTGTTTCCTCAAAGAAACTTTCAGTAAAGGGTTTGGGTATTTTTACTTGGTGTGAAGCACATTTAAACATTTTAAAGAACCTTTTTCCACTATTAAGAACTTTTTGTGTAATAGACAGGTTATATGGATGTTAAAGGCTCTTCATGGAACTATAGAACCAGTAAATAATTTTAAGAGTGTACTCACAGGTCTTGAATAGGCTGTTTTAGTTCAGTGAGCAGGAAGTGGCACTGGGTAATTGACAGATGGCAAAGAAGCTGATGATGTCAGTGACAGGCACTGTCGATAAAGCGGAGAGAGGGGGCAGCGTTCATGTGACTCATCCCAGCCCGGGTTCTTGGTTCAGTTTGTTTCAGATCCAGAATGTGAGTAATGTTCCCTGTCCTCGGCCAAAGTACGCAGCCCTCCAAGACAATGTCCAGAGCCATCATTGTTTTTTAAATGTATGCAGAACTTGTAGCTTACACCTATTTAATACAGAACGTGTTGCTTGATATCTGATATCTACAGAGCTCTCTCTGTGCATGCGCAAGAGTTCACATCAGCTTAAAAAGCATATGGAATTGAACCTGAGCAGGCAATGACTTACCCCCCCATATGCTTCCATGCATTTGACTGAGATGACAGAAAAAACAAATTGATTTTTGATGTTACTAATTGATAAAGTTTCCCAGATTTATTTGCTATATTTGTGTTCTTGGATTGCTAACATGGTTAAGAGTTTGCAGTTGTTGAACGTATATTAGTGTGGTGCTCAGGAGACAATCTGGATAATAGCCACTTGTTGACCTGTTGTTTTGGAAGGTACTTGCGCTCTCATGGTTGAATAAAAGAAATAAGAGGCCTACATTTCTTTGTGTGCGGACAATGGAAGAGGTGTTGAGTAGGAGTGTGAGTAGTACTGTGTCCAAATTTTACTCAATATTAGTCCATTAAAAGTATTCATTCAAAAACATAAGTGAATGCAAAATGTTTAATTTGCTTGTACTTGTACTTAATTGTTTAAAATGAAAATGTTTTTGTATAGCTCTTGAAATCAATCAACAGATTTTCTAGATCTTCTAATCAAGAGTGTAGATATTCTGGAGTTTAGAATTTCTTTTTGAGGTAAGTTTGATGCAAAGTTATATTTTGTAAAGTAACCTGTTATTCATTAAATTTAATTATCTCTCTAAAATCAAAATATTTTTTTATTTGGAAATTTACAAGTATACATAAACTATACATATTCTGTGGTACTTGAGTAAAGGAAACTTCACAAAACTATAATAGTAAAGTATAGTAATGAAGTACAGTTACTAAGTTACTTAAAAGTGTAAACCACTGCGTTTTTTTGAGGATATAGGAAACCACTTTGTAAATTTGAGAGTGAAGCTTTAGTGAGTTTTGACAGTTGAAAAGAAAAACAATCTTGGGGAAGTTCAAGTAGAGAGCCCTGGGGTAAACCTTGCTTTTTTTTCTCAGCCTCATAATCACTTTTCGTTTAATCAATGCTGTCTGACCACAGCTTAGTATTGTGTATCACAGTCTTCCATACAATCTCTACCTCACATTTCACCTTATTTGCTGCAATTCAAGATCTCATTTCCTTTTTGTTCTGCTTTGCCATTTTCTGCCAATCTCCCATGTTTTTCCTCTCCCCTCACACACAAAATAAAAATAAAATCTCACTCATTAAAGATGGGTTCATCCAAAAATGTAAATTCTGTCATCACTTCCTCTTATGTTGCTCCAAAACAGAATTACATTTTTCTTCTGTGGAACTCAAAAGGAGAGGTTTTGAAGAATGAATTAGTCATTGAATTTAAAATTCTAAATTATATAGATATTAAACACTTTGAAAAAGCTGTGAGGAAACCCTCAGGGCCCAACGTAGGATCCATTATGCATTGTTGTTTATGTTTACCAATTTAACAGGCTTTTTGATCACAGTAAACTTTGTTCTACAGTATTGTGCTCTGTTCTGGATAGTGATTGTTTAGAAAGCGTCACTGGCTGCTAGTCAAGATCAATGACAATGTAGCTGCTATGACACTGTAACTTTGTGTGACTGACTTTGTGGTTGAGTAGGCCTGTGTATGTGAGTTTGACGTCGTCCTGAAGGCAGACTGGACCCTCTGTCCTCTAGTGTCACTCAGATACTGGTGCCACAATCCACTGAATACTGTTATCCTTCCTATCTGACACAAGCACTCATCTCTGTCTCTGGAACATCTCTTGTGATCATACGGTCTAGTATGTGTTTTTGTGTGTGTGTATTATACAAGTTGGTTTATGATCCAAATGAACGTGGGGTGGGTGGCGACCACTAGGTGTTTTATCGCTCTAAGCCTGCGTGTCAATTGGGAAGTACACAGTCTTTTATAAGAGGATGCAAATTTTGACATTTCATAGCCCCTTTCCTGTGTGTATTTCGGTGAACTTGGCTCTGTTTCCTAGCAGTACCTCAGGTGCCTACATCCTGAAGACACTCTCATTAACATTTGTTTTAAACATTTCCTTGCTTTTCAGTGCCAGGTGAAAACTGGACAGAGAGTTTGCCTTGTTTGGCCACTTTGTGTGAGTCGAGGGATGTGAAGAATAGGCAAACTAATGCCAAACTTTGTTTTTAGACAAATCGCCAAAAGCTGTGAAGTTCAAACATCATTACCCAATTTTTTTTAGCTAGCTGCCCTTGGTTGTGTCAGCATTTGATCATTCAAGTAGCATTTTACTGTTATCATCACTCTTTTGTGTGGCGACAGCTGGAATGCAAAGAAGTCAGGAGAAGATACAGAAAGAAATATAGAGATGTTCTGAGGTAAAGGAGTGTGATAGCTGAAGGAATTATTTGCTTAGAGCTTCCTGTTTGGTAACACCCAAACCACTGCTGATGTTGAGCTTGTCTGGTGCTAGAGCTGCACGACTAATCATTAAAAGATTGCGATCTCGATTCAAACACCCATGCGAAATGAGAATGATTCGCCTGCATCTATTAAACCTTTCACAAAATCACACCGGAACAGCTTTGGCGCTGCCACTGATCCAGAGAAAGCAGTTATCTGTAGGTATGAAACAGCTTCACAAACAGTCTTTTCAACCATACAGTATCGTTATTTCTGTGTTAGAACAATTCAGATTATCACAGAAGTACTGGGATAAAAGTTTATAGTTCGGATATAAACACTGATGTCTATACAGTAATGATCAAAATAGAGCAAATCACCTTTTTTAAAGTAACTTGGCGCCTCAAATAACTATTGTATCGATTGCATTGTTATGCCACCAGGTGGTGAGTGAGGGTTTAAAAAAATTATTTGTCATTGAATCATTAATTTAAAGAGATTCGTTCAAAAATGATGATTCATCCAATAATGAAACCAGTGAAATCTTTGGCCCTGTCCCAAATGGCACCCTAAGCACTCGTGGTCTTCCTACGAGTCCGCACTTTCGTGACGTAATGGTTATTTGACTTTTGGGAAGAAGTCTGCTGCGGAGCTCGCATCAGTACGGGCTCTGCAAAAGTATGCATCGAGGGCGCATATCGACCATATGGGGCGCTCGCGAACACCCCTCTGAAACGTAAAATGACAAATGGGACTCCCTATGGTCTCATGGATTTAACAGTACATCTACGTTCTGCACTGTACTTTACTGTATGTTCTCATCACAATAACAACGCTATTCAAAGAGGGGACTTAAGGGGATGGAAGGCAGAGGTATACTACAAATGTCAGAGCGTGACTCTGAACAGCAGTGACAAGGGAAAGCCATGCGTGCTTAGCCATAGACAGGGAGTACAATACAACAGATCGTATGATAGCATGAAAATATGAGCAAGCGGAATGAGAAGGAGTGTTGAAATACATGGTTGGTAAATTTCATCACTAGAGCAAGTTTTTCTTTTGGGTGGAGCTCGGCATGTGGGCACTCAACTGAGAGCAGCTGAATTAGAACTTCTGGCCTGGTCAACCACTGCTCACAGGAGAGTGTTTTTTGGCTTTGTGTGTGTGTGTGTGTGTGGGGGGGGGGGGTTATTATTATCTAATAATCTGATAATCTGTGTTTTGATCAGGAATTCTGTACTCTTTCAGAAGATGTGAAAACACGGTAAGCGGAAAATTTTCGTCAATGGCAGGGGAAGCGTTTTGTCACAAATGACAAAGTTAAAAAAAGGCATTTATTTGAAATAAAAATCATTTGTAAAATTAGAAGTATCAAGTCATCTTCATTTATAGAGGGCTTTTAACAATGTAGATTGTTTCAAAGCTTTACAGAGATAAACTTATAATTTTTAACAGATTGTATTGGCTTTAAAGCGGTTCTTGAATAATGTTATTTTCCAGCTAAAGTTAGTTTTGATTGATTCACTTTCGTCGAAATGATCATTTGTTATTAAATTAGGGGCCGCTAAGACGACGCCGTTCTCTCTAAACCGACTTTAAACGCGAACCTGTGATAAACGCTGATGGCGTTCACATGCGCATTATGAATTGATTCTATAGTTATGTGCGTTTGAATATATGTGCGCAGGTTTGTATTTCCCTACAAACTACTTGTCTTGCCTGTAAATTTTGATAAAGAATTTTATTTTATAAATTCGAGGTATGTACGCGAACCGAATTTCCCCACAATGCCCTAGTTGGCACTTCAGCCCTGCATTGTCATCGGGTCCGGGCGAAGGTCCTAGTCAGATCTGGATACGGCCTGGATACGGCAGGCTGCGGGAAAACCTCTGGATAAACAAAGACACTAAAATTAGCGTAGATCCCATTCTTCTTATGATGTAACGAGTACATCAGGATTTAAGGGAAGTGTTCCCAGTTCTGGCTGACCTAATTTATGCAGCCTAACATTGAATTATAGAAGTCGATAAAGTATTATGTGAATGCTAGGTCAAAGAGATGTGTCTTTAATCTAGCTTTGAACTGACAGAGTGTGTCTGCTTCTCGGACAATGGTAGGAAGACTGTTCCAAAGTTTTGGTGCTAAATAGGAAAAGGATCTACTGCCAGCAGTCGATTTGGATATTCTTGGTAATAGGCAGCCAATGCAGTGTTGACAGAACCAGGCTAATATTGTCATACTTCCTGGTTCTGGTAAGAACTCGAGCTGCTGCGTTTTGAACTAGCTGTAGTTTGTTTATTAAGCATGCAGGGCAACCACCCAGTAGAGCATTACAATAATCTAGCCTTGAGGTCATGAACGCATGAACTAATTGTTCTGGATTTGTCAATGAGAGCATATGGCGTAATTTAGATATATTTTTAAAATGGAAAAAAACGGTTTTACAGATACTAGACACGTGACTTTCAAATGAAAGATTGCTATCAAAGAGTACACCCAGGTTCCTAACCGACAACAAAGACTTAATAGAGCACCCATCAAGTGTTAGACAGTATTCTAGGTTATTACGTGTGGAAGTCTTTGTCCAATAATTAGAATCTCTGTTTTTCAGAATTTAGTAGTAGGAAATTACTAGTCATCCAATTTTTTATATCAGCTATGCATTCCGTCAATTTTGTGGATTGGTAAGTTTCGTTTGGTTTTGAAGAAATATAGAGCTAAGTATCATCGGCATAACAGTGAAAACTAATGCCATGTTTCCTAATGATATCTCCTAATGGGTGCATGTACAGAGTGAACAGCAGCAGTCCCAGTACTGAGCCTTGTGGTACACCATACTGAACTTGTGATCGATAAGACATCTCTTTATTTACTGCTACAAACTGTTAACGGTCAGATAAGTATGATTTAAACCATGCTAGTGCTATTCCACTAATGCCAACATGTTTTTCTAGTCTATTTAAAAGAATGTTGTGGTCAATGGTATCAAATGCATTACTAAGATCAAGTAATAGAGAGATACAACTGCGATCGGCTGATAAGAGCAAATCATTTGTAACTCTACTGAGAGCTGTCTCAGTGCTATGGTTTAGTCTAAATCTGGACTGAAAATCCTCACAGATAGCATTTCTTTCAAGAAAGGAACAGTTGTGAGGATACTGGTTTTTCCAATATCTTTGACAGAAAAGGCAAATTTGAGATCGGCCTGTAATTTACTAATTTAGTATGATCAATTTGCGTTTTTTTAACAAGCGGTTTAATCATAGCCAGCTTAAAGGGTTTTGGTACGTATCCTAGAGACAAAGACGAATTAATGATATTAAGAAGAGGATCTATGACATCTGGAAGCATCTCTTTCAGTAGCTTAGTCGGTATAGGGTCTAACATACAAGTTGTCGATTTAGATGAATTAACGAGTTTGCAAAATTCTACCTCTCCTATAGCATCAAATGAATGAAATTTTCCTCAGGGAGACTACAATGCACTCCCTGATGCGCTACTGTAGTAGATGGTTGCATAGTTATAATTTTGTAAAAAGTGAAGAAGTTAATAAAGTCATTACTGCTGTGTTTCCTGGAAGCTTGTGGGCTTGAAGCTTTCTTTTTTGTTAGTTTAGCCACTGTTTCAAATAAATACCTTGGATTATGTTTATTTTCTTCTAATAGGGTTGAAAAATAAGCAGATCTAGCAGCTTTTAAGGCCTCTCTGTAAGCAATCGATCCGAAATACATAAATTAAGTGTCTTTACTGTCAGTTTAGATTATTTCAATGCAGATTTTAATTAAAAAGAAAATCTTGCTTACACCAAAATGTTTAAATGGTAGTGTATAAAATAGGGATGCTCATTTCGGTTAATTTTCCCGACCGACAACCGCCGCTGGTTATCCGATTATTAACCGTTAACTGATAAGATTATAATATTGAATTGGCATTAAGTAAAATATAAAATTGACAAGTGTCTGTGACCCATTAAAAATAAAAATCACGGGTTTATTTTAACGTGCAAACATGCAGAACAGATCAACAACAGAACCTGGATTCACATAAAAGTTTCACACACCTGCAGCATTTCTGACAGTGACAACAGAGAAAAACAATAAATTAATATAAATAAAAAAACATAAGATAGGCCTACAATAAATATATTTTATTAACTTAAATAATGAACAAATGAACAAATTATGACAATTATGTGGTATAAAATTTTCTGCATGTATCTTACCTGTATCATTGTGAAAGTTGCAGAATTTATAGGCTTTACATGGCCTTGTCTGGAGATAAAAAAAACATGGATTCAAAAACAATGCAATGCATGTAACTCTATCACACCTATCTCATGGTAACATTTGTAATATGTCTATACTTTTGAAATGTGTATTTTATGAACATTTGTGACATGCAATGTCTTGGGCATAGACCTATATTAATAGTGCTTTACAGTCAAATTCATGCTCGTTTTATTGTATGATTTTGTTGTTGAATATTGAATGTTGTTTTTGTTTATTTATACGTTAAAAAATATTATATTTTGAAGGTAATTTATGCCAAGACAAATGTAAGTTGTTTGCCTGTTGCTTAATTTACCATTAAACAGATTGTTGTGTCTATTGCAGCCGTTCTACAATCGTTCAGCTAGAGTGTGTCCAATAATATAAAGGGCAGGACAGCAAGAATGTGATATTGAATTCTCAATTGCGATGATTTCATTCCAACTCGCCATGGAAATCACTGGCACGCAGTTGGGCTACCATGGCAACCGATGGCCCTGACACAATCCACCTCAGTGTTCATTTACATGCAGAAAGCGGTTTTGTAGACTGGGGTGTGGTCACAACTGTGTCAGATGAGGTCTACCCAACATGCACTCATGTTCTTGTTGCTCTCTTTTAAGCACGGCCTGGCGTGTGTCTCTGTGGGTATGTGATACTTCACTTTGGAAGAATTACAAGGAACACTTAATAGTTCCGCAGAGTTTCACCCATATGCACTCCATCAAAAGGTCTGTCCTCTTCCTGTGAATAACAACAGACAGAGAGATTCTCCATGCACAAGCACTAATTTCCTACTTGAAATTCTTATTTTCATCCCTCCTTCCGCCGATAAAAGCAGCTTTTGGTCCTTTGACAGTTGAGAGAGTGTGTTTAGGTACAATTGAGGCATGCTAAGGGAGGTTAATCCTGAATGCAGTTTCTGTAACAGGATTTCATTTCTAATCGTCTCCTCATCTACTCACCGTATCTAAGCAGCAGTGAAAGGGGAAACAAGAGGAAAGGGTGGACAACCAGAGGCAGACATTAAAGCATTCAAATTAGAATATATTCCAGGTTAAATACAATTTAATACAATTTGGCATGCAGTGGATTACCCTAGTTTTTCCCTCTGCCTTTAAAAACAAACAATCATTGTGTTTACAGTAATGCTTCTGCAATGTTTGGTAAGGAATTTGCATGGGAATAAACAGTCATTTATTATTACCTGTACAAAAAAGTTCCTGTTCACCCTGTTTGGGTTTATTTTTTTGATAATCGAAGGAATCTATGGAAATTTAGAAAAAATGCTATCAGTCAAATTCACCTTTAACTTTACTTTGTGTTTTCTGTTTTTGGCCTACACTGTAAAGCTGCACATTTAATCGTTAAAAGTTTGGGATCTCGATTCAAACGCAAACGCAATCTTATTTCTAAATGACAACTATACGACTATGTATATTAAACCTTTGAAGTCCGATCACATCGAACATTCAGATCTGCTTTGGTGCTGCTGCCGCCAGAGAGAGCAGTTGTCATGTATAGGTATGAAACAGCATCTTACAAACAAAGTCTTTTCAACCACACAGTATCGTTATTTCTGTGCTACAATAATTTAAATCATCCAAGAGGTGCTGGGAAGTTTATATTTTGGATATAAACACTAGCAATCAAAATAGTACCTTTTGCAAGCAACTTCACGCTTCAAATATATTGTATCAATTACATTAAACCAGTAGGTGGCGACAAGTAACTGTTAAAAATGTATTTGTCATTGAATCATTCAAGAGATTCATTAAAAAATCTAGTAATGAAACAAGTGAAGCCTTTATGAGTGATTCATTGAATCATTCATTAAAACAGATTTTTTTTCAAATGAATTAAATGTTTTGAATAGACTGTAGCATTTAACATTTTGTCAGAATTGGTAATAAATTACATGTTATTTTGTTAAGTTGACTGTTCAGAATTGTGAACTCTACATTAAAGCTGCAGTCGGCAACTGTGGCAGATTGAGTGGATTTAGGCAAAATTTTGAATGTTTACAACTCTCGTGCCCCTACCCCACTATCAGCGAATACCCTCCCACCGAGTTCGTGCTCGTCAGTGCGTGTGCACCACGAACCTGCCCATTTTACTAACTTAACACCTAAGAAATAAAGTAACTGGTTGATAAAGCACAATTACCTGTCGAGAAGAAATGTTGCAAGCTCTGCATCCAGCTTGAACCCAATTAAATCACGTAAATCTCTCCACCTTTCAAATGCCGATCCGATGTTGATCCAGGTTTTATTACGGGCATGGTCGCCTTCTTTCTTTATTTTTTTCTTTTCAGCAGGTGTTCTCTTTTTCTGTGTTGTTTTTGACCTCCTAGCTTTTGAGGTTAACCGAGGAAGTTGAATCTTTTCCGCCATCACTCTTCGTTACTGCGCGAACTTCAAGCATGTGCATGTGATTGCGCGAGGGGTGGTGTGCACGACCTGTGATTGACAGTCAGATCTTACATCCCCCTGTGCTGATTGGACACAATGTACCGGGACCGGTGGATTTTTGCAAAACAAATAACACGCTCCAGGTGGAGTTAGAAGCTCGTTTTTTTTTCTTCTAAAACCACTTTATTTATGTTGTTCTGTCAGATTATAGTGTCAATTTCACTGAATATGATCAAAAAAATGTTGCAGACGGCGATATAAAGTAAAACGGCGATACGATATTATTATGTGTAGCAAATTTTGAATCACATAAAATTTCAATGTGAAATGCTTGAAACACAAAAACCTGGATATAATTATATATGCTTGGGTTGAGGTGGATTTTCTGGAATTGTGCATAAATCAAAATGCACATTTATTGTGATAAACTTCCACCCCATAAAAACAGTAATGTGTTTATTCAGCTAAATAAGTATAACATTTTAGAGCTTAAATAACAAGTATTATTTTACTAAAAACATTCTACATTCTACTGAAAACACATCTAAGTGCTTTAACAAAATGATGAGTTGCACATTTCTGTTTTTACCCCCCGGCTCGCTTGCCCATTTTCCACTGTATGTGCATTACTGTAACCCAATTTTCTGTTTATATATATATATATATATATATATATATATATGTCTTAGCTGGGTGAACTGACAAAATAATTAAAAGTCAGTGAAACAGATGGAAAATTTGGGAAGACAAAAGTACATCCACTTATGCTTGAATTCAGAAAGTGTGATGTAAACACACTCATTATATGTATCTTTTTGGTCTCTGATTTTTTCCATGTCTTTCCAGACTCTTCCAGTTCAAAACCTCAAACCGAACCCGGTAACAAATCTGTGCTTGTATCCAAAACAAAACTTTGTTGACCATTATATCTGATTACCCATAATGCCACTATACTCTCATGCATGTCTGATTTTGGCTTGAACATTTCAATTGGCAGTTTTTAGTCTTCAGGCAGTTGTTCTCCCCTCATTTTCCAATTATTTGCCCTTTTGTTGTTTTGGCTGAGATTCATTCGTTCTCTTTCACATTTTTTCTTCTCTATCAGTGATGCTTGGCAGTCACAGAGTATACATTTCCTGTGCCACACCAGGATTGAAAGTGCCCGTGACTGTGACCCTGTGATCTTTGACTCTTAAAAGAGGCAGGTTAGGCGGTTTCCATAGTAATAAATAGGAAATATCGGCTTTTTCAGCTTTATCCGTCTCTCCCTGCGCGTCTCTCTGTCTCTATTGCCATATCTACATCTCTGCTTGCTCCCTGCTGTCCAAGAACACTCCTTTGAGAACTGCAGTTCAACACGTTACAAATCACCACTGCCAAGAACACAGGCTTATCTCTCTCTTTTGGGCTCCGTTTCGCCATCTCTCGCTCAGATTTCTCTGATCCCTATAGTTTTTTTTCAGGGAGGGACGTAGGCAAAAACAGGATGAAACCAAAACAGACATGGCAGGAAGGATCAGGCCTGCAGACAGGCAGAGATTTATCAGATAAACCGGAGAGCGATGGAGAAAGCCGGATGATGGAGACAGACAGTTTTGCATCATTAACCCTTTGTCGTCTACGATCACACTGGTGTGATCTGTCTAGGCTTGTTCCTGGAGTGTGCGATCACACCGGTGTGATTAGAATCAACTGCTAAGTTAAAATGTGCTTTTGCGCTTTGGCTGGATCTGATCCAGAGATGGACGCACTCAGTGCTTGTCATAAATCTCAACTATTTAGTGTTTTCAAGTGTTGTCGGTCTACTACGCTGTTGATGTAGTCAACAAAGTGCAGCACTTCCGAGTTCTATGTCAGAACGCTGGCTCACCATTGGCTTGCTCCTGCGTCAGCACCACACACATGCATCGCTGTGCTCACGTGAATGGTGTCGGCCAATAATGAGCCGGCGTTCTGACGTAGAACCCGGAAGCGTTGCACTGTTTACTACATCAACAGTGTAGGAGACTGACACAGAAAAGAAGAAATTGGTGAATAAAGTCTTTTTCCCCCGCTTTATAACATTAAGGTTGAATCTCTGTAGTCACATGGACTATTTCAACAATGTCTTTACTACCTTTCGGGTCTTGAAAGTTGCAATGGCGTTTCTGCCTATGGCTTGTTAAGAAACCTCTCGGATTTCATCAAAAATATCTTAATTTGTGTTCCGAAGGTCTTACTAGTTTGGAACTAGATAAGGGTGAGTAATTAATGACAGGAATTTCATTTTTGGTGAACTAACCCTTTAATCTAAAAATGCCCTATTTTCCATAATTTCCCCATAGAATTGATTTCCAGGGACATTTTGAATATTTTTTGACCATATGTAAAACATACCATATAAAGCACATTGTCGCTTAAATAGCAATCTGAATGGCTGTTAATTATAAAGTTGTGTGACCACTCTGAATATTTGTAATAAAAAAAATTACTCAGCAGGACCATTTAACTATAGTGAAGGCAAAAATTGGATTAAAATGGTGAAAATGTAACAAAATCAGAACTCAGGTTAATTTCTGACCCTGAGAAAGTGTGAGAATTACTTACTCGGGGTAAATAGTGAACAATATGGAAGTATGAAAAGCCCATGAATTCCCACTGGAAGAGTAGCTTTAGTTTTTCTGTACAGGATGTATAGATGACACCCGCCCCTCTGTATCAGACTCTGAGCTGCTGGCCAAAACACACAAATATACACAAACACAGTGACATACACATGCCTGTACACCGCAAACATGCAGCGAAACAAAAACAACCCTGGGCCTGCATTCAAATACAAACAGGGACTAATTAAGCTAATTCGTGTTTTAGTCGTATAAAGAGATCTATTCGGTGCTGTGGTTTTGCTGCTGTGGCTTTTTCCCCTTTGCCCCCCAGGCAACTTCAACTATTACGGACCACTTCAACTTTATAGCTTTGTTGGAGTGGGCAAATCATTATAGGTCCAGCCTACTGTCATTAAAATGTAAAACATTTCAGTTATTTTAATATTTTCTTTTTTATAATGATAAAAGTTTGATATTTATTTTGTAGTTTTTCCCCAAAAAGATTTTTGTGTGTTTGTGTAAAATCCCTTATTGTCCTGCCTCAGTCTGTAGAGCTGATATACCAAAACATACACCATATGTGTTGTTCCCAGGAAACATGCAAACTGATCAAATCTATACTGTACTTTGAATGCACTGTAGTAAATCTGCCTTTTAATGCAGAACGTGGCTGCTGTCTGCAATTTACTCAATCAGTGGAATTTAAATGTGTGGCTTTTTTTTCTATTTTTTTTGTGAATAAGGATTTTAATAAATCATATAGTCCTACTAAACAAAACATTTTACATTGAATAATTTAGCATATGCTCTTATCCAAAGTGACTTTTATCAAAGAAATAAGGAATGGCCAAGTGATTTTTTGTAAAGTTGTGTTTTTGCCCTTTTTTGGATAGGACAATAGAGATTTTGACAGGAAAGCGTGGGGTAGAGAGAGAGGAGTACGGGATCGGCAAAGGACCTCGAGCTGGGAATCGAACCTGTCACTAAAGGCGCAGTTGCGCTAACACAGAAATGTACAAAGTAAAAAAAAAAAAGCTAATTTGTCCAGAAGAGAAAAAAAATCACCCTGTTAACATAGTGTAGTACTGTAGATTAATCCTGAGCTAATGACAGAATTCTAATCTCATTATTTATAATCTAATTAAAGCACTACAACAAAGAGAGATTAGCACTAGCATTAGAGCAAAACACTGCAATATTCAACTATAACAAGTCCCTGCTCTGTGTATGTAAATATTTATATACACATATAGACATTGCGCAAGAAAGAAAAAGGTATCTTTATTTTTTTTAAGTCCTCGTTAAGTTTGACATGTATGTATTTATTTATTATACATTACGCAGTACGCACTATCAAATGTTTTATCACAATGACTCCCATAGACCTAAATATTTGCCCTACAGTTTTATGTTTGATTTACTTTATTTATATTTATAGACATGCATATTTATTTACTTATTTTACACACTACATATACATTTATTTATTTAGGTATGTATTATTTATTCGTTTTTTTACAAACTATATATTAAATGTTTGTCCTCACTTGATGGAATTTGTTTCCCATAATCTTAAATATTTGTTGTACAGTTTTATATTTATAAACATGCATAATTTGCCTCCCAGTTCTCCCTAATAACCCATCTTAAAAGAAAGCATGCAGGCAAAAAAGATGTTTGTAAACCACCAACACCACCATCACCAGCATTGTGTTTTAATTCTCATTTTTCCGTCATGTCACAGTAGATTGAAAGTGATGTGCTGGAAGTGGCTTTGAGTGAGTGCCAATGAGCTGACCTGTAAATAAACACAGCAGGGCCTTATGCTTCACCTTTCACCTGCCCTCCACTGATCTCAAATCTGATTACCATTACAGCCTTCCATTGAGAACCTAATGCATCTACTGCAGTAATCTTTCGCCCTAGTTTAGCTGCCTATAGTTGTGCAAATGAGAAGTCCTCCCAGCGAGAAGAAATAACCTCATAGAAAACTTTTTACAAATATTTCTTACATTTTCTGAGTGACTTGCCTGTGCAAAAACCGTAGCCGTGATGTTTTGAGTGGTTGCCAGAGTGTTGCTATGCTGTTAAGGTATTCTAAATGTTTTTTAAAATTTTGCTAAGTAATTAGGGTGAGTGGTCTCTTACAAGCCCAAGTCAAAAGAGCCCATGACCATGTCTCTATGATGTTCAGGTCTGTAAATATGAATCTGTGACTCCTTCAATATAAGTGTTGTATTTACAAAGGACCCCCTACCCACACATCTCAGTGTTTCTATAGTTACCCAGTTTGTCATTCAAAGTCAAGTATACAGTCTCTGAAAAAGTATCCTCTCTGTATCTATGGTTACCCTAGCTGTCACTCACCCTCTTACTATGAGCCTCCACACAGGGGTAGAATTGCCGGAAGAGCTCAGGGTTAAAAAAAAGTAGGGCATGTAGTGATGATATTGGCTCTTCCTGATGGATCTGGTGTGGAGTTTCAAAGTCCTGACAGGAGCCTTCTGGAAAGCGTAATCAACCATATGTTCCTTCTGTAACTGCAAGGAATAATTATAAAGTACCTGTGGCCCAGTCTATTATTTTGCTCTATGTGTTTGGTATAATTAAAACAGCATTTATTTGATTGTTTTACAAATAGTTTTTATTTGTATGCATTTACAGTAATTCAGCAATTACAATTTTGTGGTAGCACATTTCCCACAAACAGTTACAAAAAACATCACAGGAAAAAATTACAGTACATTTTAAAATATATGAAAGACCCCCTGTGGTAAAAATCAAGTTTTTAATGTTTATATATCTATGTGGTGTTTTTAATATGCTTAAGACAAACCATGTGCAAATTCATAAGTCAACACCATTGCTGAGTATTTTCTCCTTAAAACTGCAGTGGAAAAAGTCTCAAAAACGCGTTTTAAAATTGCTGGTGTCTTTTTACATCACAAACTACATTGTAACCAATCACGTCAACGTGTGTGCGGCCTTTAGCATATCATTAACTATGCTGCAAAGCAGGGGAGCCTCAAGAGAAGCCAGATTATCCCGGTATATTTTTCTGTCGAAATGAAAAATCATGTACATTTAGCAATACAGCGGGTGAATAATGTATATGATGTATATTGCGATGTTATGATGTCCATATGCCTTTTTTATGCCTATAAGTTGTTCAAAGTGTATCTAAGGATGCTGATTTTCAGAGAGCGATACCATTGTGCAGCGTTTACTAGAGTAAAGTTGGCAGAGTGGATCAGATAATCCGAGCTGGTGTGAGTGGCTAATTTGCATATTCATGGATCCGCATACTAAATGAAGCAAGAGTTACATTCAAGCTATTTTAAGGAATGAATAAAAAAATTCACAGGAAAAGTAATGTTTAGGTATTGGGTAGGATTAAGTGATGTAGAATATGGTAATGCTAAAATAATGCATTAATATGTGCTTTATAAGTACTAATGAACAGTCAATATCCTAGTAATTATGCATTCTAATAAGCAACTAGTTAATAGTGAGAATTGGACTCTACACCAAAGTGTTACAAAAATAGTTATGAAAAAATGAAAGTATTACTATTTTTACTGTATTTTTTCATCAATAAATGCAGCCTTGGTGACTTAAAAAAAACATCTTACTTACCTCAAACATTTGAGAAGGAGTGTATATTAAATAAAAAAAAACATTTGCAGCAACTATTTACTTGGTTTCCTGTTTTATTGAGCTATCCCCAGTTTACTTGTTGTTGTTTGTACATGCCATTTTGTAATTTTGTAGTATGGGTTTATGTATTTCACACTCTTTTTCCCTGAATTCTATTATATAATATCCTGAATATTGACATATATTGCATAAAATGCTCATAATTACGTTCATCCCTTCTGCCAAAGTTGGATGGATCTCTCACTTCCTCACGATCACTTTCTCTATCTCCCATGATGTCGACGTATCATAAACATTTCAGTTATACTTAGTCACAGTGCTGACTGATTTATTACATGTTCCTGTGCGTCCGCCTGCTCTCTAATCGTCCTGATCCATCTTAGTGTCTGTCTGTCACTATCTTATTTAATGTGTCTGCACACTTCAGTCTCTCCCCTTCTTTCCTTCCCCCATCTATCCGTCCACCCCTTTGACTCATCTTACAGCCTGGCTGTCCTATTTACCACTCTCGATTCATCATCTTTGCGCCTGTGTCCACGTGTCCCCTCCTTCCAGATCTCCTTCAACATCCGCCCATCACTTCCGTTGAAAACGTTTTGTCACACTTAACGTGTGTCTTCGATGCTTGAGTGAGTCTATGTGTCCTCCTGTCATCCATCTCCCTTTCTATTACACTTTCTCTTGTCACCACGTCCCCATCTGCCATTCCCACTCCTCTAGTTCTCTGAGTCCTCTTTGATGTGTCCTTCCTCCTCCTCTTCCTGCTTGCTTCATTTCATTAAGCTGTCTCCCACCTGTCCATCCTTCACTCTCGCTCTGGTTTTCTCTCACTTTCTGTCTCTTTCTCACCCACTCCCACCATTCTTTCTTTCCTTGGCCTCATTGCTTTTCACAGTTTCAATACTCAGTCATTAATCCTGCTTGCCCCCTCCATTAGTGAAGTCTGAGAAATTCTCCTCACAACCTTTTCCAACCTTATCTTCTGGTTACACAAGCTAATAAAACTTAAAGGTGAAGTGTTTTTTGTTTTGTTTTGGTGTTAAAAGGATAGTTAATCCCAAAAATGATCATTCTCTCATCATTTACTCACCCTCATGTCATTTCAAATCTATGTATGACTTTCTAATGTGAAGCACAAAAGGAGAAATTGGCCCGTGAATTAACGCAATTTTAACACTGCATGATTCTTTTAATTGAGTTTCTGCCTATGTGGAGCAATTTTTAGGGACCGCTGCGTTCACACGGGCAGGAACCGCTGCGTTCACAAAGGCAGCATTGTTACGTCCCGTTTTTAAAGTGTTTTAGACATGCACTAGATAGATGGTTTTGACCGTTATAGCATATCTTATTGTTTTTTTTCATCCTCATTGTTCTATGATGTTGCTGTTGAGCTTGTTTCCTGAGATCTTCTAGCACTTTTTCACCGATTTCAAACCCTGACTGAGAACCTTATTTTCTCTATGTCAAACAGTCAGCTGACCTTCACACCTGAGCAGCGAGTCATGGCTGGCTGCTTACGGATTTATAGAGAGAGAGGCATTTTGGGACTTTTTTTAAGGAACTTGTTGTTACACCGCCTCCACCATCTACTTTTGCCATCATACAAAAATTATCACTGACAGCAAGTGTGTGCAATAATTTGAATATGATATTTGGCTGTGTGGCATCAGATGCATATTGATTTTCATAGCACATGCCATGCGTGTAGGCCACTGCAGGTCATCTGTTCTGCGGCATGGTCTTTATTATAAGTTGATAATAATTTGAAATGGAATAAATTTGCTCATTTCATTTAGGCTGACCGGAGCATCTGTGCACCCATGTGCCGTTGCCCCCATTGCCATGGTAACCATTACCCAGCAGCACTGATGAAAGCATGTCTCCTGCAGACGCCTCTATAGGTCCTCATTACCTCACCATGTGTGTCTGCCACCAACAGCGAGAGTGTGAGTGAGAATGTCTATGTGTGTAAGAGAGAGAACGAGGTGAAAACAGAAAAAAGATTAGGAATATTTATTGCGTTTTGAAGAGCAGAAGGGGAATAGAGGGATTTTATTATTAAGCCTTATGCCTTCTTAATCAAGATAGAATTTTAAAAGAAAAACGTGCATGCACTCAGGGTTATTATTTCTCTTTAAGCAATGTGTTTACATTTTGTTCCGATGTAATTACTCTGCTGTCAATCATCTGTTCTTATTTAGCTGATCTGATCTGTATAAAATTGTTCTTGCCAGCAAAGTATGTTTGAACATGAACAGAAATGGACAGCAACAGGAAGGAGGACGCAAAGCATTCCTTTCCTCTCTCTCGGTTGGTCTTTAATCATTTCTCTCAAATGACCTCTTTAATTGCCTCAGATGTCACACTGACAGACCGCCCATGTTCAGCTCAGGTAGCATCTGATGCATATTTTACACCTCAAAATGGCAAAAGCTTTTTGTAACAGCAAGATTGACTGACTTAATACAATTTCTGGGTGTCAGGGTAGACAGGTTTTCATCAGGATGATAGAAAGCAAAGTCATGTTTACAAGTGGTTTTTGGTTTGCAGGGTTCATGGCATTGAATATTAAGCGTAGCTTCAGTTCTGGCAGGTCACGTTAGTCAAGCTCGCATCAGCTGACTCTCAGCTGATCCACGTCTACCTATGGGAATATGACGCCTATCACTGTATACATATGTAGATGCTCATTCAGTATTATCAGCAGCTATTGCGTTTCTCAGGAGCGAATTACCCTCCTCCATCCCCAGCTCCTCCTCTCGTCCAGTCAGTGTGGCATTCTGATTCCCCTTGAATCAGAATAAATTCTCAAATTATGTTGTATTAATGTGAATTAATGATATCTGCAATACATTGATGTTGGTTCTGTTTACCCGACGGGGGGTTATTGCTGCTCTCCCTGCTCTTATCCATAGGCTGCATGGATGTGCAGGGAGTTCTTGCCCAGAACAGAACCATACCGCCAATCCTAACTGCATGCAATTGCCAATCGCATTTGACGATAGTTGTCCTGACAGAACTGTCTGTTTAACAGTTTTGTTTGAGACACTTTAGCAAGTTCACGTTTCAGTTCAATTCAATTCACATTTATTTGTATAGCGCTTTCCACTATACATATCGTTTCAAAGCAGCTTTTCAGAAATGCATGCATCTACATTACAATTTAGAGTGATCTGTTTTTCAGAGGTGACTGTTTTTTCAGATACATATTTCAGAAATGTACAGTTCTAAGATAGTACAAATCATGCAGTTAGCTAACATCATATATTAAGTTAAGGAAGAAAACATTAGCTCATTAAAGTAATTATTATAAGTTGTGAACATAATGATTACAATGTATAGAAAATTTGGCAGTGGTGTTCAGAATTGGCATCATCTGAAGTCCAGGAGTTGACGTCATCTCTTCACAGGTGTTGGGGCATCTGAAGGCTTCATAAGAGGCTGGATCCAAACAGGAGCTGGCGTAGTCTCTAGTCTCACATCCCAAGATAAAACAGAAAAGCAAATGGAAAATAATTAGCGTAGCTGCTGTTTATAACATTTCGATCAAAGATAATCATGTGCATTTGATCTGATATAACTGTACAAGATTATGAGAGATGTATGTGAATGTTTGGCTAAAGAGATGTCTTTAATCTTGATTTATACTGGTATAGTGTCTCTGAGCTCCAAACATTATCAGGAAGGCCCAATTCGAAAACGCTCTCCCTCCTTTAGTGGACTTGGATATTATAGGTACAACCAAAAGTCCAGAGTTTTGTGAACTTGCGTGATGGATTGTAAGGCGATAGAAGATCAGTTAAATACACAGAAGCTGAACCATTTAGGGCCTTATAGGTCATTAGCAATACTTTGTAATCTATATGGAACTTATAGGTACTGTAACTTATAGGCTGTAAGATGAAAAAATTGGTGTTATTATAAGATCATATTTTCTTGACCTGGTAAGAACTCTCAATACAGCTGCATTTTGGACTAACTGTAGTTTGTTTTTTGAGGATGCAGGTCAACTAGGTAGTAATGCATTACAGTAATCTAGTCTAGAGGTCATAAATGCATGAACTAACTTTTCTGCATCAGAAAACGGATAGCATGTTCTGTTCTGTAGTGAGGTTTCTGAGGTGGAGGAAAGCTGTTTTTGTAACATATAAAATATGATTTTTCGAAAGACAAGTTGTCTAATATATAACACTCAGGTCTTTAACTGTAGAGGATAAAGAAACAGTACACCCTTATAAATGCAAATTGTATTCTAAGAGCTTCTGTGTACAGGTTTTTGGTAATAAGTAAAAATAAGTAATACTTATAAGTATTTACTTATAAGATAATAGGTACAAAAATGAAGCAAGTAAACTTATTATCCTTGAATACACCTGTTTTTTCTGCTTGGTAATCAGAGTTATATCTGATTAATTCTGATTGACCTGCGTCTGTCATTTATTCACTTATTTTTAAATCAACTAATTTATCCCACATTACACCTCGTCCATTATTTGAAATATAATTTGAAATGAAATAAAATATAAATAGTACATGAAACTTTAACTTATTTCAGTTACTTTCCTTTTTTTTAAAGATAAAGTACTAAAAATGGTAGCAATTTCGATAATCCACTTTAGACATTCTACTAACTATAAGTAACTTTGCAACTACATGTGAACTACCAGTCATTAGAGTATTAGTAGACTGTCTGTTTAATATCTGCTAACACTTTGTGTTGGTCCTCCTACAGACATTCTACAGACTATAAGTAACTTTGAAATTACATGTCAACTTACTTACCCTAACCTAAGTCTACTAATACTCTGAGAGTGAGTTGACATCTTGTTGCAAAGTTACTTATGGAATAACGAGATAAATTGTAACCAATATAGCTTGAGTTATTAAAAAAAATATATAACAATGAAAAAAAGCACATAACAAAATTACTATAACTTAACTGAAAATGAAAGCTGAAAATAAAAGCCAATTAAAATTATTAATAAATACTATAATAGTATATAATACCAAAATAACACTGGTTTAAACTGTTTTCAGCGTCATGTCCTTTTTTAAGGATGAAAACACACAGGGATTACAGATGAAAATTAGCCTGTATGGCTAAATCGGGCACATTTACATGATGGACTTAAGTGCTCCTGTTAATTAATGTGCATTATCTCTTTTACAAACAAAAAAAATAAAAAATTACTTGGAGATGAGTTTTATCACCTGATATTTATTGCTATGCAAGAATTCTTAGCTATTGCCAATATTCCCCCAAATAAATCTAAATTTATGACGTCTCGGGCCTCGTGGTTTTATGTGCAGCAGTTTGAGGGGTAAGACAGACATTATAGATATACAAAAGTAAATAATACCTGTCACCTGATGAACTGTCTCTACTGTATGTGTTTTATGTGTGCTGGTCCCTCTTGTATTGCTTTGAAAATGTCTGGAGTGATCCGAGTGAACCATTTTGCATAGCAAAAGCACTGGGAGATCATTGATGTATTATTTGGCACTTTAAAATGCACTACAGTGACAATCAATCTAATGAGCTAATCCCTGAAACCACAAAAGACTCAACGAAATAAACTCAATTCCGCCTCCTTTTAGCTCACCCATTGGCCTGTGTGCTTATTATTTTGTTTAGATACTTGTTTCATCTGTGCTGCAGAGACAATGGCTTGTTAGCCAATCATACATCCCGCAGCGACAGTTGTCATCTTGGGTCGATATGGTTACATTGATGACCTCATGCTGTGACTGTAATCAACAGGACAAACAAGAGACAATTGGACGTTATTATAAACTCGCTGAACAAGAATCTCTTCAGACTGAGTGGTTATGGACCGTTCTAATTTAATATGATTGGACTGGTCTCTGAGGACAGGGACGAGTTTATATGTCCACATGTGTGTGTCTGTTTCTTGAACCATTTCGCCGATCTGGCTGTTTGGTCCAGTGGGTGTATTAGCAGGAAACTGCGCAGGAAAAGCTCCATGCTGGCTTTATGAACTGGATTAGTTCACGCTTGGTTGGACCAGTGAGATCATGTGGAAGAATACTAGAGGGAATTACAGACTCGTACTGAGGTACTTGTGCTCAAGGTGTGTGTGTCATCACACTGAATGTTTTTTTCCTTTGAATTGAAGGTGCCAGAACGTTGTGCCCAGTTTAACCCTTGGCTATGACCCATTGTGTGTGACATGCTGTTGACGTTTGCAACTTTGCATGGGACTCGTGCAGTTTGAAGAGCCATCCGGGTTGCCGTAGTTTATTTGACACAGTGTGGGAACTCGATGCAGTGTCTCTCCCTCTGCCCTGTTCCCACGTCGATCTTTGAGCACTGCTCCCATAAACACGCACCACATACTCATAGATGCACATCTGGCTTTGGCCCTCAGCTAAGCATTGGGCTATTATGTGTATGTGAAAGAGAGTTAGAGGATTTCAGAGCATGCACGGCATGTAGGCGTGAAGAGGCATATTCATATTTTGGTAGATAACATTACCCCCGATCTGTGAAAACCAGTCTTTTTAGCAAATAGCACAGTGTTTATTTACTCAACATGGGCTTACTGAATGTTTGCATGTGCGTTTATTTTGGAGGTTTGTTTGTGTGCATGCCTCCGTTATATGCCCACCTATCACAATACAACAACAAAAAAGTACCATGGTGTTTTATATTTTGTGAATTTTTGCCTTTATAGGAAAGGACAGTCAAGTAGGAAGCAATAGGGGAGGATAGAGGGGCACAGGATGTTTGTATGCATTATAAGGTTTATTTTCATGATCACGAAATTAATGTTACGACTGTTCTCAATCTTTATTTATTTACTCTCGATAAGTCATAAAAAATAGTACATGTACAGTACAGTGAATTGCTTGTTAATATGTTCATTTACCTGAACCATCCGAACACACTGATTCACAAAAATGAAATGGATATTTCAATGCTACAGAGCCAATTCACTATATTCACCGATTCACTGGATATTTTAGTAGCGTTGGAAGTCTGATTCACTCTATACCCAACCTTTGGGTTTGTCCGTGTCCGTATTTGACCAAAACATGGGTTGAAACAATCCGTAATTGTTTAGTGTGTAGTGCATAGTTCTTGGACTCAAATTAATGAAGCGTTTCAATCTGATTCGTTATGGTTTCACATGGGGCCTAAATGATTATGTATTAAATAGTTGTGCACTTTGTTTGTCTGTTTATTCTCTAGTCTGTTTATATACTACGTGATGGCTGGTGTGTAAGAATGGAATAGTTTGTCAGCGTCTGTATATGTTTGTCTCTGACGGCCCCCCAGAGCTGTTCTGTCATTCATTTGTTTGTGTGTGTGAGGTTGTGTGAATGACGTGTGCAGAGGAGGTCATCTCTCAGAGGAGCGAGAGGCAAAGAGAACAGGAGTGGAGGGTGCGGAAGGATGCTTTGCTCTGTTGTATGTTGCATAAGCAGATTATGTTATGTAAGAGCTTTTTTTTTTTTTTTGCCCCAAAGGGGGGCAGACAAACGCTTTTGCTTTAGTTTATGTGTTGGCTCCTTCCACCATGATGACTTTCTGCCCGAGTACCCCCACACACCCTCCAGTTCCCAGAATTCATCTGTATGTAGGCTGTATGTAGCATCAATGCTGCTAATGTAACTACATTTTTCAGTAGCCTGTCAGTAGCTCAGCTGCTAAAAATAGTTGAGCTTTTACAGAGGCAAGCTTCATTTGCCAAAAAGTTGCAATGTAGCGTGACAAAATGCTACATCACTGTTGAATTGTGTAAACAGCTTTTTAGCTGACTGAGCTGAGTCAGTAATTTAATGTCCTAAACTGCCCCCTCTTAAATATAATATTAAATAGTTAAATTAAAAAAAATAGTGAAGTCTTTTTTTATTTATTTTGTATCGGACATTTCCTTTAATTAACTAAATAATTAAAAATTCACTTTTAAATGCTCCTACTCACCATGTTTTGAGGCATTTGGAATTTTTATTCCCTTTTATTAATTTGTATGTTTGGTTGGTTTAGTTAGTTGGTATTTTATTTATTTATTTTACCATAATTAACCAATTCTTTCACTAAGTAAATCAACTACTGTTCAAACCTCATCTCTACCTTGTGTCTCAGGATTCTAGGCTATTATTTCATTAGCCTTCCCAACATGGTTGTTTGTGCTGCCTGTGTGTATCTAAATACTTCTCTATGCTCTGTCAGAAAGCATAGGTGTGTGTTCCACAGCTAACTAGCACTGCTCTGTCGCTTTCCATCTCTTCAACCCTACCTTGCAGTAATTTTATTTAACATCCACTGAGGACTACATGCGTGGCGGTGTATAAGGAGGCTATATTGAGCAGCAGATATCTGCTTACGTCCCACTCCTCTATACATAGCCCTATATTCCACCCTCGTGTTCTTCAGTACTCATCCACAGTGTTTCCCTCACATTTCACTTGCTTTGTTCCCGCTGATCGATAGAATACATGCAGTATTCAGTATACTTTCTTTTTTTTTAAGTGGTGTATCAACTGTTGGATATGGTTAGTAGACAAATTAATCTATAAGAATGTGAAAAGTGTGTATTTTGTAAAAGTCTACAGGACCAAAAGTGCCCATAGTCTCAGAAACATCCACCAGTGGATTTCGCATATGTTTTGCATTAGAATTCGTCAGATGAAATTACTGGTATTTTTGAGCTTATAGTGTATATTTTGACACACTGTCCTGTCCTTTAGCAATGTCCTGATGATGAGTGTTTCTCTGAACCTTCCGTGCTCTGCTGACCTCTTCTCTTTGGTGATCCTTCTGCCCTCGATTTTCATATTGATGCTTGCCAAAGCTGGAAAATAATGACATCAGTCATAATCTCTGTTATTCCCCTCGCCACTCCTTTTTCTTTTTGTGCCTCTGTACATCTGCTTTTCAATCAACCTTAGGGCCACTCCCCTTACTCCTTTTTTTGTTGTTGTCCCTTCTCTTTATCTTTTATCTCTAAAGTGCTTTTTAGAAAAAGTCGACTTGAATGATAGGCCAATATTTCAATAACATGACAACTCATCAGTAGTCTAATTACCATCAATCTTTTTTTGAATTGTATGACTTTTCTTTTGCAAAACATAAAAGAAGATATTTTGAAAAATGCCTGGGTTTTTCTTTTGTCCATACAATGGTATTTTGGACCCCACCTACTTTCATTGCAAAGGCTAAAACATTCTTCAGCGAATCTTGTTGTGTGTTCCAATGAAGAAATGAAATGCTTGGAACAACATGAGGGTGAGTTAATGAAGACATCATTTAAAAAAAAAAAAAAAAAAAAAAAAACAAGGCTCCACTGGAAGCATCATTGCTTACCATCCTTGCATTCTCCATGCTGTTTGCGTCATGCTGTTAGCATTTAACCCCCTTAGCTGAGGCTCACGGTGGTCTTTAGGTGCCCTCCCTCTGTGCCGCCCCATTCCTGCTGGCACCCGGCCATTCACACACAGCTGCCAGTGGACAGACATTTCCAAACACACGAGCAGAAAGAAAAACATAGCTAAAATGTGCTCAGCTAAAGTACACATTGACTTTCACACACAGACCTGTGATAGCACAATGTTTTGATGCATAGTATGTATGCCATTGTATTAACACACTCAACACAAGCTATCAAGCTATTTGCATAATACACAAACATCCTTCTATCTGTAGCTATGACTCCACTCTCCCTCCATGTCTTATGCCTTTTCCGAGGCCATCTTCTCTTTCAATTGGCAAGATTTGCTCTCCAGACCTCATCCTCTTCCACTCTCTGCATTTCTTTAATGTTGCTTTAGTCCTTTGTGATTGCCTTTTTCCCTCTGGACTGTTTATTGCTCAGTGTTATTATTTCCCCTTTGTTTACGAATAAGCAAAATATCAATTATGATGCCTGAGAGCTCTCCATCCCATAGGAGATACTGTGCATCATTGGGGACCAGCCTCCTTTATTAAATGACCTTTCTGTGTGGCTTTCAAGTTGCATTTTAAGTGTCCTCATTGCACATCTAATTCTCTCTCTCTTTCATCTGCTTCTCTCCTGTGGTCTTTCCTTTCTTCAAATTTGCTTATGGTTGGCTTGAGGATTAATATAAGAGGTTTTTAAGCTTTGGCATCATGACTTTCTGTTCATTTAGCTTATTTAGCTTGATAATGTATTTATTTGTTTGACAGGTTAGGGCTGGTCTCATTGTCCTCAGGAAAAATGTAAAGAAGTTTTGTTGTCTTTTTACATGCAGTGTGCAAATGTGAATCATTTGATTAAAGGCCTAAAAATTAAAGACTTAAATGCTATTCTTTTGAACTTTTTATTCATGAAAGGCATAATGTTTGTTTTCACAAAAATATATTAAGCTGCACAACATTTTCAACATTGGTATTTTTTTATTTTAAGAGCACCAAATCAGCATGTTAGAACGGTTTCTGAATGGTCATGTGCCACATTCTAAAATATATTAAAATAGAAAACAGTTATTTTCAACATTACTAGAGAAACTTTCAGAAACATTTGATATATAACATTTGACATGGTTTTCATATTAACCTCACACATACTAAAACATCCATCTCTACAAACAGACATCTACCCATGGTTGATGGTCTTGTGGTTTTCATTATGGAATTCGTGTTTTGAGTGGTGCACTAGCAAAAGATGTTGCCATATATTCAGGGCTGTTTTGAGGTTCTGGCAGATTTTGACATTTGACGTATCCAGTGTCCTGACTGAACATTATTAAAGGGACAGAGGTAAAGAGATGTAGGCTACTGCTGCAACAAACAAAAGAAGGTACAGCCTTGAGGGAAAGCACCAGTGGACCTGATTAAATCACTTTACACCTCCACAAGTTAATCTGGGTCATTTTATAGATCACTGCTACTGTTTGTTTTGTTTTCTTTACAGTAGTGTGGGTGGCTTTCAAAAAATGACAAAAAAGCAGACCCGTTGAAAAATAAATAGGGATAACCTAAAATAGAGATCCTCGTAAAGTGGTCAAATCAGTTTTGACAAGGACAGAGAAATTGAAGAGCTAAAAAAAAGTTTAGGTCCAATCATGGAGAAGTATTACAAGTGAGATTATTTAAAAGTTGAAATTATTACTAAACATTTGAAAAATTGATTTTATGTGCCAGACCAGTAATGACTTATATTATATGAGAACCACAGTGAAAAAATAAAATAATGCTAAAAAAAATAGTGAAGGATTTTATCTTTGTCTCTGTTGACCAGGAAATTATTAGCATTAATTTACCTGCTTTTTCATACATGTTTTTTATTTTTATTTTTTTTATTATTATTTTTGTTTATACATTGCTGCTTGTTATGGATGGAGCCTGGAGTGTCACATTTAGATTTCCATGATCAAATATGTCGTCTTACCCCAAACTTCGCCTCTCTCGCCTCTCTCTTGTACCTTTCACTATACTTCACACTCACAGTCAACGGTGCGCAGCTGAATTCATAGATCCAAGCGTGTTTCTTATGCACGAGTAAATGCCATCCAGACAGTTAATTTCCCCCCTCTCTCTCATTCCCAGCCCCTATAGCTTCTCTTTGCACTTGCTTTGCTGCCTTGTTTGGCATGCTGTGATGGCCCAGATCCCTTCACTTGCACTTTCAACAGAGATAAGATTGCTTCCAGGCAAGCGTTTCATTTTGTGCAAAAAACAAATTAAACAGGAAATGGTTGTTACCGCATTTGGGTGTAAGTTGATTTAAAAAAACAGCCAAGCTGCGGATTGCACAGTATTGTGGATAATTCTTATTTATGATGACACATTACAAGGGGTCCCTTGTGAACTGCTTCAGAATTTATTTTCATTAGGCCTGCCAATCAATTAGAAATATTAAAATGAATTACATGGTATATGTATTAATTGTTTAGGTGTAGTATATATATTAAGAATTTATGTATGCACTTACACAATGTACATTTGTACATTTATATCATTTATATACTGTATATATGTATTATTTTCCTAACGTATGGGTGATTGGAGAAAAATATCAAAATACAGAAATAGAAATGGAAAGAAATGATTGGAGTATTGATTTGAAAATCAGTCGGTCGATCGATCAGGTATTGGCAGACCTGGAAGCCTTGCATATTCAGTTTAAAAATGGCCGCACACGCTCTTAAATGGAAAATTTGGTGGATAACTACAAAAGTGGTGTAAATCTCCTTGCATAGGTTGATCAGTCCTCCAGGCTTGGCCTAGCCTCTTCCCCCATGTCTGCTCTAATTAACCCGAGGGATTGGGAAAAGCTTTTCTAATTAACAGCCTGGAACGGCTCCTCAGAGTTTTAGGCGCTCAGAGCACCGCTTCTTAGCCACTGAACCACATCCCAACAACAATCCTTGGGCCAATCGGACTACTGAAACAGCAGCTGCTGCTGAAGACAGGTGTGCGCACTCCGCACTTTAACTTGAATAAACAATGTCAACCCAGGTGATTGTGAATTCATGCTGGAAGGCATTTTCTACCATGGTTATGCAGCGGAAAATGCAGTTATTACTTATGTATTATACAGTTGCATGTTTTTCACCTTGAGTTGGCAGGAGAGAGATAGTCTAATAGCTTATTCTTTTTGCACCTCTAAACAATTCATGTACTGTAGCTGTAACTGTCTTGCATTTTAATTTTTTAACTATCTTAGTCTATTAGCTTATTTTTTTGTGTAAGCTAAAAATTGTTTGTAACTGTCTTGCCTTTAATTGTTTAACTGTCTTCTGGCTGAAGTTTTTTTTTCTATGATGGGTGCCTAAACCTTTGCCATACAGTCAATTATTAAAAGTTCCTAGTTCCCTGTCTAAATCAGTCGGGGTGAATAGTAAAAGATGGATGAACTTTTTTGTACTCTTCCATCAGCCCTACTGTGTTGGCTGTGTGCATCCAGAGTTTTCCCTCTCCTGTTTTACTGCATGGAAAACCATTCAGATGTGCTGGAATTTTAGAGAGCATGGACCTCTTGGCAGACTCCTGTGCCAGCTTGGAGTAGAGCAGCAATATTAATATGGAATGACAGACCCTTTTATAAGTCTGCTTTCAGCCCTGGGTGAAGACTCTCAGCAGGGTCTGGACCTGACTTTGAGCTTCTTTGAAGTAGGGTGGCAAGGGGGACAAGTTCAATGGTTCAATGGCAAGTTCAATGGTTCAAAGGGTAACAAATTCTATCAAAGGTATATACATCAATTGGACATGGGCGTGCAAAATGAACACATTTCATTTTTTTTTAAATACACTTTTTTTTTTAAAGTGGTAGGTCCTAGTTCAAAAATGAAACTTTCATAATTTACTCACCTCCATGTTGTTTGAAACCTTGAAACCTATGACTTTTTTTTCTTAAAATACAGTTTAACTGTTAAACTGATTTGTCTAAACAGTGGTTCAGATTAGAGCAACATCGGACCCCATCGACTTTCATTATATGGACAAAACAGTTTAACATTCTTCAAAAGATCTTCTTTTGTGTTTTGCGGGAGAGAGAAGGTCAGGGTTTGGAACTACATGACAAAAATGTTCAATAAATAGTTACATTTATTATTATAATCATTATAATTGAAAATCATCATAAAGAATTCATCTTAAACTAACTGTAAGATGTTTATGGTTGCAAAGAAACATAAATTAGGCACTTTAATAGTTGCCTTTAAAATGTGGCTCATCCAATCAAAATTTATAGGCAGATTTGTAATTGACAATTCTGTAAATGCATAAACAACAGAAGTGTGATTTACCAGCGTAACAGATGGAAGACACTTGGCCAAATATTTTATTAATATTAATCATATTACTAATTGACAGATGAATGCACCAAAATACTGTAGTTTGTTTGGACGGACAATCTTGATCTTCTTTGCCTGTTTAATGTTTGGTTGCATTTTTCATTTACATTTTAGCATAGGCCTGTGACCCAGTTTCACAGCTCTCCGGTTTAGATCCTCTGGTTTAGCTAACTAGTTAAGTCTTCCTCTCTTTGGTCTAAGGAAGTGTGAGTGCTGAGGAGCCTTTTAGAAAACAAATAGTGCCTGAAAATCACTCTTGGCAGACGTGTGAGTAAGTGGCATATCTGAGCTTTTCTCTGCTTGTTCGGGGTAGCTTTGAAGACCGCCTGAGGACTAATTGTTTTCAGAATGGAACCTGTGAAGCGGTGTAGGCTGATGAATGTGTTGGCTATGTAGGCTGTGAAAAACTGATAAGAGGAGGCTGATTGTGGGAATGGTCTGCAATTGCTTGACCGTGTGAGACCAGCCATGCTAGTTTGCAATCATGCTTATCGACGTGAGCTGTTTTTCTCTATTCCAGAGCTTCTAGTTGGCTCACAGAAAACTCATCTGCTAGATAGATAACAAAGTTAAGTAATTTGGATAATAAAACCTGGAAATTACTAGATTTGTCTCTAAGTAATTGTTGCAAGGCTAATAGAGATCATTGAAGTATTGAACGTAGAATAAAACGGTTCATAAATCAATTTATTGAATGCCAGTCTCATTTGGTTGGACATTTCTATCTTCTACAAATAGTTACCAGTACTTTTACACCCAGAAAATGTTATGTTTATGGGTCGACATAGATTATTAGGACAATGATGCATCTGTGTGAAGTAATAAAATTATTTCTTAATTCCAGGACAGACAGGTATAACAGAAGGTTCAGTGAGTGTAATCATATCAAAGTCATGTATAAATTGCTTTATAATTTAATGCATGGTGTAAAAAGTATATAAGTTTTACACCATGCATTTAATTATAAAGCAATTATCCAAGTGATGAGTTGGAGCATTGAATTCTCATAGCTGCAAGTTGTTATTAGGCAGGAGTTATTCACATTCTGCTGGAAGAATTTTTTTTTCACACTCTGCTATACTTTATTAAATTACTTATCAGTATTAAAAAGAAAAGTGAAGGTTACCTGGAATTTAATGTAGTCTTTATGCACAAACTTCCCTACCATCCTCTATAGTTTGCTCCTGGGAAGAACAGGTGTTTGATAATCTCTCTTTTGCTTTACTCATATTTGCTTTAACAACACATTTCATCCTTCAAGCTGTTTATAGACAAGCTCAGTGTCAGGAGATCAGCTCTGCCTCACATTTCTGCATGACATAATTCTATTTTGATCCACACATCAGAATTTTCAATTAGTTGGACAGTAGGATTGACGGTTTGCTAAACCCATTGTCAGTTAATCCATGAGCGTTCCCCTCTAACACTACTAAATCACTGGCTCTCCATCCGGCACGGATTACCCCTCAAGTCTCACGGGGTGGGAGAGCCGCGGCTGCACTAATCTTCTGCTTTCTCAGAGCAGGGATCATTAGCTGGATTGGAGTTCTGTTCCGTGGCTTGGCTGGAGTGGATTACAGCACCAGGTGTTGTCCCAGCTGATGAATTCAGTGGTACGGGGTGGCATTTTGGGGTGGGGTTAGTGGACTGTGTTGTGAGTGGGTTAATGAGCTGATGGATGGATATGCTGTGGGATATTTACAGCAGGTGTCGGCAACGTAAGGCATGCGTGCCAACACTGGCACTCAGAGGGTTAATCGCTGGCACGGAAGCAAACACGAGAGAGGTGTATGTATTTCATTCAGATAAATTAGCCTACCTCCCACCTGCATACAGAACTACATTTTAATGTAAGAAATCCTCGTAATAACCGCTTGTTTTATTAAGTTAGGACTTATAAATACTATTAAAGTGTGAGATGGGTTGTGGCACATTGATGAACTCGGAAACTTAAAAATGGCACTTTCTGACAAAAAGTTTGCCGACCCCTGGTTTACAGTAATCATTTACTCACTCTCATGTTGTACCAAACCTGTAGTTTCTTTCCTCTGCTGAACACAAGAGAACCACTTTGAACTCCAATGACTTTCATTCTATGGACAAAAAAGAATTACACTTGTATTTACATTTATTAATTTAGCAGACGCTTATGCAGGACAATTTTTTCGCTCACTATGGCAAGGCCGCATGTCTTGAACATTGGGGTGGGGACCAATTTTTTTTTTTATAAAGCATTAAGAAATATAACTGTAAAGGAAATTCTAGGTCTAATTCTAGTTGTGTATTTGCAAATAATTTTTGCATGAATTGGCATTAAAATTTGCACACATGTAGCCACATTTATTTGTATGCCTAATATGTCGAATATGTAAAACGTTTCTTGTCTCCTCACACTTAGTTAGGAACTGCATCAATCATGTAAATGCAAATTTTCTATTCAAAAAGGCCATAAGTAAAGTAGTTTGTAGTTTGTCACTGGATGTTACTGTCGGTCGTTTAACATTTCTAATGCAAAAAAAGTTGAAATGTATTAAATGGTTCACTATTTACATTTTACCTCACTCTCTTTCAACATAAAACTGACGCTTCACGCTGGAATTCACGCTCTGCTTCTGTGAACAGTAAACCCCGCCTACTTTGATTTGATTGGCCATCTCAATCATTTTGACATTGACGAGCACTGTTTGACTGCTGAAGCAGATCAGACAAAAAATGTTGTCATCCTAACAAAATACAGAGTGATGCATAATTGAGTGCCTATGGTGGTTACAGCCCTGCACCATTGCTGCATTTATTTGATCTAAAATACAATACAACAGTAATATTGTGAAATATTATTGTCATTTAAAAGTTTGAAATACTATTGCAATTATTTTTCTATTTTAATATATTTTAAATTGTAATTTATTCCCATGATGGCAAAGCTAAATTTTCAGCAGCCATTACTCCAGTCTTCAGTGTCACTTGATCCTTCAGAAATCATTCAGATATGCTGATTTGAAATCTTCTTGCACAGCCTTAAAAAAAAGGGATTCACTCTGTTGTCTTCCTTTCAGTCTTGAGTGTTTGAATTGGCTTCAAGCTGATGACAGTCGTAAACACTGTGCTGTGTGAAAGAGTTTAGCCTCAGGAAGCATTGGAAATATTCAGTGAGGACTCAGTAGTAGTGAAGGCTGATGTCATTGTGGGTTTTAGGTGCCAAATCACTGATGAGCTTGAAAATGGCCCTTAAAGGGCAGGGATGTGACTTATTAAAATCAGTCAGCTCTTGTAGGAATAGACCAAGGGTTCGCCTTTTAGTACTATTATTTTTGTTCCCCTTGCCACTCTTCATTTTTTCCTCTGTCCTCAATCTCTCTGTCCACCCAACCTCCAATTAGTATATCCTTCTTTTCTAGTGGGTGTGCTCCCTTTCTATTCTCCTCCTATTTTCCTTGATTAAGTGGAGATGGGAGCACATCTAAATTTAACCACACTTCATCTCCTAGCTCTCCTTGCTGTGTCTGATACTCTTATCCCTCTCAGACTAATGGTGGGAAATTGCTTATAATCAGTGTCAGTGTCATTTTTATTAGGAAACCTGGTATTTTACCTACTACCTAGTTTGTTTTACAGCAGTGTTTTTGTGTGTTTTGTTGCACTCCTCCCTCCATCTCTCTTTTTTGCTACCCTTGCTATGTGCCTCACCCTTTTATTCATATTCCTCGGCTGTTCTTCTAACACTCACTCACTTACAATCCTTTCCATACTGTCATCCTCACCAAAAGACTCTCCATTCTTAGGTTGGAAAAGACAAAAAAAACAAAACACATTTATGTTTAAAAAAAACAAACAATGCAAAGTGAAGTGCGCTTAGGGGGATTAAGTCTGATACATGCCCTTTTAGGCCAGAACGATTCATTAAAAGCTTTGCAGACTTGTCGTCATAGTTTCCTGGAGAACCCTCATGGGTAGGTGGCATGGATGGATGAACAGATGAGCGACCTGCTTATTTTTGCCTCTTTCACATGGTGCCCTTGACAAGTTGCATTTTAGCCTTGCGTGGTCACGGCTGCTAACCTGCGCGACTGTACTGCCTGGCTCACCCCAATTGCTTCAGTCCTGCTATCACCCAGTCTGCTCAAACACCTGCTGACTTGGATTCACAGCGGCAGGCTGTCGGTTCGTCAGGCAGGTTCTGATCCAGAAGCACGGCAGCTTTGAGGAATGTAGTCAGCCAGCTGCATAAAAAACAGACAAATGAGCATGTCAGAGTGCTCAGTAGCTGCACACTGTACTCTCTGACCTTACCTGATTCACTGCTTCTCTGGTCTGAATGTCAAGGAGGTTTTGCTCAGCGTATTTTGCTCACTGTATTTTTGTTGTATTTTTATTAACTAAATTTTTATATTTTCTAAGCGAAATGTCAGTCGTTCTTCCTTAGATAATCTTCAGTCGTGCAATAAACTTGCTGACAAGTTGTGGGTGATTCTCATTGTGTTCTGGTTGAATATTGCTAGTCATTTCTATTTTGTTTCTAGGGTGTTGGGGTGGTTGCTAGGTAGTTGCTTACTGTCCCAAGTCACAAGAGCTCACTTCTCAAGTTTACATGATATTCCGGTCCCTAGTAGACAGATATGGTTGAGTATTTGGTTAAATTTATGTCTGCCAATTTTAATGTCCACCAGATAAAAATTATGTCTGGTTGACTTGAATAGTTTAATAGTTATGACACACAGAGTAACTGAAGATATTCCAATGAGACCATTCATGTCTTAATTGTATTAAGCCCATCTTTGAAATTTGGTATGCCTGAAGTTCATTAGCTTCTGCATGAATACTCCCTGCATCTAAGAGCCAATCTGATTAGTGCCAAATGGCTTTGGGTGGAAATCCCAGATTACACATTCTAACTACTGCAATGACATAATGTGTTTCCATCAGGAGCCTTTGTTGTGGATTTGATTTTAGGTATTAGGACATAAATAGGCCAGTACTACAAGCAGACATTTTTTTAAACCAGTAACAGCCCCAGCAAGCATCCAGCAAGCATACACCTTTTATCTCCTTTTTTTTTCAGTAGGTCAGGTAAGGTGACAGTTCCACCATAATTTAGCTTATGGTGTTTTTTTTTTTACTCTAAAATGAGTTTCATTATCATTTCATCACTCTGAACCTTTGGGGTGAAATTTGACAATGAATAATTTTTCAAATATTAATAGGTATAATTGCTAATCAATGTTACCACATCATTGTATTTGGGAATTCATTAAAACTTGAATATCTGCACGGCATTTTTCACATAAAAAGCTAGCAATGATTTAAAATAAATACAAAATTTAGGATAACAGAGGGGGAAAAACAGGGATATTTTAGCATCTGACAATGGCAATACACAGTCCAGTGCTAGTGTCAGTCCAGTGCATAATTGACTGCTAGTCAATTATGTAATGTAGAATGTGGTTAGTTTATTCTGAATTGGCCATAGTTCATAGCACTGTTCATTTCCCTTAGATGGCATGAAGCTCCATTAATGTCCAAATTTTGCCTCAGTGGTTTTGTGAAAAAGTCATTTCATGCTGAAACATGCCACATTTGTTTGGGCTTAAACCCAGAAACATGCTTGAACACAAAGATTTATGTGATGAATGAGATGATTTCCATCTTGCTTTGTTGCTTACTCTTTGTAGAGTGACAGAAGTTTTCTTCATTTGTGGTTCACATGGTGCTTAATGTTTTCCTTTTTTTCCTCCCAAGGACCCTTCAATGGCCAAGGTCAGTGGTGGGAGGAAGAAAACGGTTTCCTTTAGCAGTATTCCATCAGAAAAGAAGGTGAGCAGTGCTGCAGATTGCCTTGCCTTCATGCAGGGTGGCTGCGAGCTAAAGAAGGTGCGTCCCAACTCTCGTATCTACTCGCGATTCTACACTTTGGACCCTGAGATGGCCTGCCTTCGTTGGGAACCCTCCAAGAAAGATGGTGACCGAGCCCGACTTGACATATCTGCCATTCGGGAGGTCCGCACTGGGAAAAGCACAGAGACCTTTCTCCATAACGGCCCATCAGATCACCTGGCTGAAGAAGCTGCCTTCTCCATCATTCATGGTGATGAGTATCAGTCCCTGGACCTGGTTGCGCTCTCTGCTGATGTGGCCAACATCTGGGTGACAGGGTTGCGGTACCTGTTGTCTCACCCTTGTGCCATTGGAGGAGGGGATGGAGGGGTGGGAGAGTCCAGCATTGGAAGCAAGATGAGGCGTAACTGGTTGGCAGCAGAGTTTGCTCTGGTTGATGAGGATGGACACGAAATCGTGTCTGAAGATACGGCAGTGGCCACCATCTGTAAACTCTGTCCTGGAATTAAGGAGGCAAAGGTAACACATTTCCTTATTGTTCAGTTTATCAACCACAAAATCTTGCATTTCATGACTAAAGGGTTTCAGAAAAATCCAAACAATACTGTATATGTGACTCTCCAAATTGAAGGCAATCAGAAATACATATACTGCAGCAGTTTCTATGTTAGACCCATTAAATAAGAATCATAATATTGTCCTATAGCAGTGAGAGATAAAAAAAACTCTTCCAGAGCTCGTCTCTCTATTACTACTTGGCTTGACTTCTTAGCATAGGCGTCGATTTCGGTGGAGACGGTGGGGACGGTGGGTACGTGTACCCACCAGATTTCGTCTTGAGACATTTTGTACCCACCACTTTAAAAAAAAGTGGTGTCCTGTCCACTTCTTTTTGACATGATGCTGGTATAATTCTCTCTATCTGACTATTGCGCTTCTTTTTTAAAAGAATGTTTTTAAAAGAAAAGAAGTGTAGATGTCCCCTCTACGGCACCAATTTATTTTTGTTATTTTTCAAATGAGCTGAAATGCATCGATCCGCAAACTTGGTTTGAGATCTTAAGTGGTCTAGTGGTAGATCTTTTGCCAAGCGTGTCAGAGGTTACGGGTTCTAATCCACACTCGTATAGTTTTGTTTTTTTTCTTCTCATCAAAACCGAATATGTTAATCAGTGGTTACAGTCTATATCAAGCAGGGACACATTTGTGTGCATTTTATTTTGTGATTTCACCGGAATGAATGGAGAGTCTCCGCAACGGCGATAGATTGAAGTGAGTGAAGACTGCGCGCGAGCAACAAGAGAACAACTTTATTTGTATTAGGTACATCAGTTCTATGACATTAGTATATTTTTTTACTAACCATATATTTACGTATATTGCGTCATTGTACCCATCACTTCTGAAAATGCACTTCTGAATGCGTCTCTGTCCTCTGCACATTTCAAACCAAACTGACGCCCATGCTTCTTAGGGTGTACTCCCACTTGGCACGGTTGTCTTGTACCATGCCCTGGCACTAATAGACCTCGTAATAGATTTATAATTGATGCTGCGCAGCTATTTTCACTTGAATTGTGCTGCACGTATCAGAACATTATTATGGAGGCAGCTGACTTTGATGGAGGAATTTGCAGCTTTATTCGCTACAACAATTCCTGTTCATTAATAAGGTGAGAACCAGACCCATTGTAAACCTAAATATACTTGATTTAATTAAATTAATTGAAAAGTGTACTGTCCCAAGTAGCAATAGAAGATGTTTGCTGTCTTAATGATGACAGTGGCGCACTGCTGTTCCATGGTCTGGCACGGTTAGCGCTCACACTACATGCGTTCCGCACCCGAGCCTAACTGAACTGAGCTCTGGCCCACCTCTTCCAAGCAGGCCAGGGACGGTTAAGCGAACCGCGCCTGGGCATGGTAAGGAGCGATCACACTAGTCAAACGAACCAGACTTTGGGGGTCAAATACCCTCAGGCACGGTTTAGATCTCCGAGTGTGATTACACCCTTAGTCAACCCAGCTGAGACGCACAGCAATTGTTGAGTTTTAAATATGGCAGTAGATTCATAAGTGTGTTTGTGTGTGAAATTGACAGCTGGGGACAGGAGGAAGACAGACCGAAGCCACAGGGCCAAGTCTTTGTGACAGCGGGTGTGAGGGATCTGCTTAATGTGTCTAGAGAGACAAGTAAAGGCAAAAAAGGGCAAGCAAACAGGGCTGAATAGGAATGACTCCCTTTGCTTCTGGCTGTGTCCTAATCTTAAAAAATGCTGGACACTATATAGGCCCTGTGAAGAGCAACTTTCCCTGAATTTGTTTGACTTGTGACATTTTGTCTCTCATGATTCAAATCACTATATGCTGCGAGCTGCTTATTTGATGTGCTTCTTGTCTGTGTAATAGTTTTGGACTGTGATTGCTCATTAATTGGAAGAAATGAACCCCCAGCTTTCCTTATTCAAGTAACAAAACCTGAAAAAGTGATGAGAGAGGCTTGCAACATAAACAGATAATAAATTACAGTAGACTGCAGAACTCTCAAGTCCTTGGTCATCAGTAATCATCTCTCACTTGATATCAGTCCTTGTGTTATTTTATTTATCATTCAGTATATACTGTCAAATTCAAAGCATCCCCCACCCCTTGAGCAGTAGCACAATGGTCATAGTTTGTAAATTGATCCTTTCCTAATCACGCTTAAAAACAACAGGATTTGGGTCACTAGCTCAAATTGTTATCCATAAATGATCTAAAACTAAAATACATTAATACCTCTCTTTCTTTATTTTCTTTTTTATCAGGTGCGTTTGCGCTTTAAGGAAATTCAGAGGAGCAAAGAGAAGCTAACGTCTCATGTTACGCTGGAAGAGTTCCAGGAGGCCTTCTGTGAGTTGTGTACACGACCTGATGTCTATTTCCTGCTAGTGCAACTCTCTAAAGACAGAGAGTGCCTTGACGCTCAGGACCTGCGTCTTTTCCTGGAGACGGAGCAAGGTCTGTCATTGGCCACCAATGAGGGCTGCTTAGAGCTTCTTCGCCGCTTTGAGCCCTCTGCAGCTGGACGTGAGCGAGGTTTACTGGGATTGGATGGCTTCACCCGCTACCTACAGTCAACTGAGTGCCAGTTGTTAGACCCTGAGCATCAGAATGTGTGCCACGATATGAAGATGCCCCTGTCTCATTATTTCATCTGTGCCTCCTACCGCTCCTACTTGCTAGATGACCAAGTGCATGGCCGGGCTGATATTGGGGGGCTCACTCGAGCCCTGCAGGCTGGCTGTCGGTGTCTGGAGCTAGGGGTTACAGATGGACCAGAAGGGGAGCCGCTATTGGGTGTAGACTATGGTACAGATGGAAAACATCATCACCACCACCTTCACCACCATCACCACCATCATGGTTCTGTTACTCTGCGCAGTGCTGTAGAAGTAGTCAACAAATATGCTTTTCTCACCTCCCAGTATCCTCTGCTGCTGCATCTATGCCAGCGTTGCTCACCTTCCCAGCAATGTTCTATTGCGCAACACCTAAAAAAGGTTTTTGGATCCAAGCTCTATACCCCTGAATCTCTGCCTGTCAGTCTGGGAGGTCGCGCAACCACTTTGCCCTCTCCAGAGCAGCTAAAGGGTAAGGTGCTTCTTGTTGGAAAAAAGCTGCCCCCAGAAGAGGAAGGTTCTGAAGGAGAGGTATCTGAGGAGGATGAGGAGATTGGTGGTGGTGGTCCTCTGGCTGGCAGAAGAATGACTATTCCTGGGGAAGAGGAACTAGGGGTGGTCCTTGTTGTCCCCCCACCCCCACAGCCAAGGCGCCTCCGTTTGCGGCGTGAATTATCCGATCTCGTTGCCGTTGCTCGTACTGGAAGTCGCAACTTTTATGCTCACCGGGTGAGTACTCAGCAGTCCCAGCAGAATTCTCCCCCTTCTACTCCTTCTACACCAGGTACACCTATGACGCTTGACCCACCCTGTTGGACCCTGTGCTCTCTCGGGGAAGGGGAGGCTGGACGGCTTGCTAGCGAGAGCCCAGAGGAGCTTGTGAGCTTTACCAAGCGCAATCTAACCCGTGTGCGGCCAAGTTCAGTAAGGCTAGACTCTAGTAACCCAAATCCACAAGGCTACTGGAAAGGAGGAGTGCAACTGGTTGCGCTCAACCAACAGACGCCAGGTGCCATGCTAGACCTGAACCGTGGCCGTTTTATGCAAAACGGTGGGTGTGGGTATGTGCTTCGTCCAGCAGTCATGCGAGAGGAGGTTTCCTACTTCAGTGCCCAGTCACAAGGCTGCGTGCCTGGTGTACCACCACAAACACTCAGGGTGAAGGTCATTAGTGCCCATAGTCTACCCAAACCACAAGGCTCTGGTGCCAAAGGAGAGGTCATCGACCCATATGTGGTGCTAGAACTGCATGGTGTGCCTTCAGACTGCACAGAGCAGAGAACTCGCACTGCTGCCCAGAACCAGGATGACCCACTGTTTGACGAAACATTCGAGTTCCAGGTGAGAGAGAAGGACTACCACATTATGAATGTTAATCATATTTATTTCATGTGTGATTTTGGAAGACTTTATAAAACTAAAGCAGCCTTTTCACTATCTCTGATAGTCACATACAATTTTTGCATTTTGCCCCTTAGTGGCAGTTACATTGAACTTTCAGATTGGTTGTGAAGCAGCTGTTTACCCTCTGCAGCCATGACCTTCTTAGATATATAAATATATCCAGACAAAACAAATGGCCGGCAATGCATCTGAAAGAAAAATGTAGTAGATTTTCTATGACTAATCAATGTAAATAATTATTGAACAATTATAAAAACTTTATTACTGACATAATTATTTATAACATTTTACACAAATCGTGTTTTTGAATACAAAAATTTCACATACGAATTTGATCGAGATTAAGGACTTAGGGTCTGTCGTTTGATGTTTGTCTGGGTTAGAGAAAAGATTGCATAAGAAAGAGATTGATAGTTGAGACATGGGATGTGTTACATGATACCTTGCCCAGTGGGTTTTTTACCCTGTGTTCTGTGCTGTGGTCACTGGCGTGCAAAGGTGAGCTTCTCTGTGTGTATCAGTCTTGAGGGCAGAAATCAGAATTATTCAGTCAATGAGGCAGCAACTGAGCCATGTCTCACTAATTACCTACAAAATTGACACAGTTCCGACTGAGCTCAGCTATGCCATATCATATAACATAACATATGTACTGTACTCACTGAAGTCCTTCAGCAGGTTGTAATGATGCATTTGACAAGGTGATTCCAATGCATGGAATATTTTACTGCCGTTTGGTAGAAATCTCACTGACTTTTGCTTATGTAACAAAAATGTTATTGTCACCATTTTTTTTTCTTTTCTCAAAAATAATGTTAATCAGATTTTCTCTCTATGTTGTTAAGACAAACATATCCTGATAGTATGTGGTGAGTTTACTAAATGTTAGCTCTCTCTAGTTTCTGCACTTGCTTTCATTTCTTAGCATGCATTAGCCTGAGCTGACAGCTTTAACAGAAATGTCACATACATGAATAACATGAATGTATTGAGTACTGACCTATCATCCACAACAAGAACAAGGTTAATGGATGCGGTCTGTCCTCATGGTTCCACAGGGAACTGCAAGTGTGCAACTTAACACAACTCTTCCTAGATGGGTAATTAGGGAATATCTCCATCAAACCTTAATAGCCTGCTAACACAAAAGCTCCTGCCCTGGATTGTAGTTCAAACCTACTGTCTAGATAACTCATTGGACTGCTGTATAAGTGGGTGCCAGTTTCTTCCAGCATAATTCTTTTTCAATGATGTGACCTTTCTTTTAGCCGGGCCTAATTACACTTCCATGCCAAATTTAGACAGCTTTAATTACAAGATGCAGATCAAGGTAGCTTCTTGGCGCAGGTGAGGGTTTATTTTACCTATGAAATCCAGCGCAAAGAAGTGGACACAAACATTTAGGCTCATAGCTCTGGGTGTTAAGCAAGACTGCTTTGCCAAATCCGTAAATTTTATAGAATTTGAGGAGAGTTGGTGTTTGTTTGAGTGAATTATCTTGCTAGTCATTTTTTAAGTGTAAAAAGATGTTTTTGTCAAGAATTCTAGTTTATATCAACAAATACAGACACATTCAAGCACTCCATAAACATGCTATCATCATGTATTTTTTCATTGAACCAGAATCCATTAGTTGTGCTAGTTATCCACAAGTTTCTTAAAAAAGCAATGTGCACACACAGGCATGACAGCTCTGTTTGAATCTTGTCCCTTTTTGGGTTACATTAAAAATCCTTTTAGAAACTACGCACACACACACAACAAACCAGGGCTGCGTTTCCTAAAAGCTTCATGAGCTAAGTTGATAGAAGAGAGACCATTGGTGGAAATGGTTCTACGACCTAATTAGGCTTACGATGCTTTTAAGGAAATGTAGCCCAGAACTGTTCTCATTATAAGACAAAGTTAAATGTAAACATGTTCTGATGTTGATTGTCACAAAAATATGATTTTTTTTAACAAATCTCCATATACCTTGCCTTTCATGCTGAAGCTAGAGGACATTTGATGCTTTAAAATTAAGATATCATTTAATACATTTAAATATATAAAGAAGTTTTTGTTGTTATTATTTATTAGCTTTTAGTCTTTATTAGATTGGACAGTAGAGACTTTGACAGGAAAGTTCAGGGAAAGAGAATACATATTTCTGTATTTATTGCATGCGTTTACTCTGCACAAAGTTTGTTTGTCATCTTTAAACCTGTCAAATGCTCTGCACCACTGCTCTTAAAGATACAATAGACTCATAGACTGCAAAAAACCTAGAAGTTTAATTAAAAACTTTATTTTTATGAAAAGAATAATCTATTATCTTTTTTGGCTAACAGAACGTAAAGCTACGTTAATATAAAACAATCTCACAAGATAACAACAATAGTCTTACAGTATGTATCTCCAGCTACTTTACTTCCATGTTCAGTAAAAACCTTTTGAATTGTTTTTTACACAATAGAAATACTGTTCTGTAAATAGACAGTGATAAAAAAAAAAAGTGTGGGTGAGACTTGCCCTTGGTGCTTATAAATTTAAATCCCTGCTATTGTGATTTAAACCAAAGACTGTGCCATATGGTTATTTGAAGAGGAGGTTTTGTGAGGGATCCAGTGTAATCACAAATATATCTCTCACGCACACACTTATTCTGTCCTGGGGATTGTGCCTCTTGTTTGCATTTGTTTGTCTCTTGTTGCTTTGGAGCTCAAGGACGTCATACAATTATAAGTCATGGGAGGGTGTACACCTATCAGAGTCCCACTAACAAACACACACACTCACACGTACACACGCAGGAGCAAGTGTGCATCCCCTGCTGGGATCTGATAGAATGCTTTTGCATCTCTTCCTGTGGCCTTTTCCACTAAACGCACAAGTCACTGAGAGCTCTGTGCCCTAAGGATGCCAGTCTCACGGTCAAGTAAAGTCAAATTTATTTGTTAGAGCTTTTCTTAATACAAATCATCTCAAAGAGGCTTTCATGATTTTCATAAGGTTTATAATATTTTATTATCATGCCTTATAGTCACATTTAATAGATTATAGCTGGGTGATAATATACAGTAGTTCACATTTTGTGACAATCCAAATCCAAGCAATTGAGATTTGCTATATATATCACTTTTTGTATGTATGCAGATAAAGTTGGATATAATTATATAACTTAATATATAGAACTGGCTGATGATGTCTCTTTTAGTATGCAATGTGTAAAAATGCTACCATTGTTTTAACATGGTATTACCATGGTACGTGTCTGAAAACATGGTAATATAATGGTACACGTTGTTTTATGGTGACTTTCCCAAGATACAATGATTTTTATACTATATAAGCTGTATATTCTACCCCCAAAATGGTTTTGTTTAATTGTGTCCTTGCTTATGTGTGTTTGTCCTACATAGCCAGATGCCCAGGTGATGTTGTGTATGCATGCTAAATATTTCCATATTAAAATAGATAATACATGGAAATGCGCTTTATGCAAATTATATTTTACTACCATATTCTGCGGTGTTGAAGTTGCACATTTGGCTTAGTGGTCTGCATTAAATTTAGCATGCTTCAAATTTTAAAGGGACTGGTCATGTGTTAAGTGTCTGTTTACATATCCTAGATATTTCTTTCTCGTTACAGCTGCATCTGTAGAAATTTTAGTTCTAAAAAATGTTGCACACCTGAAGAGGCTGAATAATACACGCACTGTTTTCTCTTTTCAGGTGAACATGCCTGAACTAGCCCTGCTGCGTTTCGTAGTTTTGGATGATGATTATATAGGCGATGACTTCATTGGCCAGTACACCATCGCCTTTGAGTGTCTACAGCCTGGTTACCGCAATGTGCCCCTTCTAGGCCTCGCTGGAGACCCTTTGCTCCATGCCAGCTTGTTTGTACACGTCGCCATCACTAACCGCAGAGGTGGGGGAAAGGCCCAGAGACGGGGTCTGTCCGTCAGGAGAGGAGTGCGGCGTGGACGAGAGTATGTCACCCTGCGTAACACGGGCATCAAAGTGCTGGATGACACTTTCCGCCCAGCCGGCGGACCTCTGCGAGAAGCTACAGACCTGCGAGAGGATGCACTGGTAAGGGAGGTAGTGCTTGTTCAGACAACAGTAATACTATCAATTGAACTTCTTCAATACTTGGCAGCCACACCCTGCTGAAAAGACGAGGTTACAATTTCCATTTTAGTTCAGGTTGGTTTATGTTGATTAGTGTGGTTTGGTGTTGGTCAGCCTGCATGATTTTGCCATGTGATGCTGTGTGATCAAGGAAATTCTGCTGGTTAAAGGGATAGTTCAAGAAAAAATAAAAATTCTGTCTTAATATTCTGTTCTCTCTCTCTCTCATGTCTTTCCAAACCTATAACACAAATGATCCAAAGACACCTTGTGAAGACACATGATTACTTTATATGATGACCAGATTTCAATTTAGGCTTTAATTTACATCTATGATGGATCATTTTCAAATATTTTATTTTATTTCTAAATATTTTAATATTCAATTTCATATTTCATATTCTTTCTATAATGCTGAAAGAGGGCAGCTTACTTTTTTTTTTTTTAAGTAATGTGTTTCTGTTTAAATGGGTGTAGCTGTGATTGGATGAGGCCACATTAGGGTCAGGGTAGCACTGGTCAGCCCAGATTGACAGATGATTTACCCAGTCAAAACCTTCTGAATGTAATGGTTTGGAAATTGTGAGCAAAACAATTAAGTTGCTTTTTGTCAGTGCTATCAATGGATCGTGCAGATAATTTGGTCTTGTTTGAGTAAATATGTTTTGTTCATTAATAACATGGCCTTATCAGACACTGAAAACAGATATTATAGTGAGACATTCGTTGGATTTTTTTTTTTTTTATCTTTTCTTTAACATTTGCTTGGCTCACAAGTAATAGGTTCCACATTCTAAATTCTCTCACCTGAAGATTTTGACCCCTGTACTTGTTGCAAACCTTTGATGCAGAGTCACTGACAGATTCTGATGCTTTTATTTAATAATCAGCTGGTACAGCTGACATGGATTTCCGGCCTCATTTAGATCTCAGTTCTAAACATGTTAAAACCAGACACCACCACACCTCCACACTGGAGTTTGTCCATCCATTGTGAAAGCAAAGCTCGGTTTACTTGCCATTTCTGGGGTTTCATCTTAACACGCTCACTCACACATTTATAGCATCTTGATGCGTTAATCTGAGTTTTCAAGCAAGCCCTAGAAATAAAACCAAGCAAAAAACGACAGTTTTGCTGGCCTAGACTCTGCGAAGTCAAGGTATGATTTATAGGTGATGGTAAGGGGAGGAAGGATGGAGGGTAGAGTATCAGTGGGGGGTCAGGTGACAAGACTGGGATCAGATGCCACCGCTGTGTGTTGTGTGTGGAGGGAGATGAGTTACTCCATGTTTATAATTACTGTGTTCACAAAAACCTGCTGATCCCATAGATACACACACACAACCAGACAGTGACCCCAAAAACTATTTGAACCATTGCTTTAGTGTTTTCTTTGCAATTGATGTTAACCATCTGGTCCCAAGGTCATTTTTGTCCTTCCATGCCTGTATTTTTTCCATCTGCTATTATTGCTGAGCCACAACAATGTCCACTTTATTCACACCCTATGGACTTACACAGATATACAGACTGATCACCCGCGTTAATTCCCCTGAACACGCATACATCTCCAAATAGCTTTGGTAATCACAGTTGTGGGAGTGTGATCCTGTCAGGTGGAAAATAGAAACAGGCTCTCTATCCGCCACACCGTAATGAAGGGAAATGTATGATAAAAAGCTGAAATGCAATTAGACTGAAAGCTGAGGCCTTTGACAGTCATGCAGACACAGAAAACAGTTCAATTGCACAGGTTTATCTGTCTGTATAAAGGAAAGCAGTTCATTATTTTGATTTCGCCTCATGAAAGTAGCTCTGCATAACATTCAGTGTCTATAGCATTTCTTAAATAATATAAATGTCACCAGTTTTCAGTTACTCTTACCTCTCTTGTTTTCTCTCATATATCTTGCTGTTGTGATCATATACTTTGAGTGTATGCCGCACTTTGGGGTCTGTAAGATTTTTTTTTTTAAAGTAATTAATAATTATATTCAGCAAGGACATTATATGACGACTTAAGATGCAAACGCCTCTAAGTCCGTCTAAAGTTTTTGTTTAATATTAACATTTTTATCAGGCTCCTATGTATAGGTTTCTACCCAAGTACTGAGTGATTTAGTGATTTTTGAAGTGAAAGTATTTGAGGAACGCATACTATGTGCAGAGAGCATTCACTGATAGTATTATCACTGATATTATCTAATTTTTGAGAGGTGGCTATTAGAGGCTTTTGCATTGGAGGTCTTCATATTATTGATCAAATTATTTTTTTTACAGAGTAAAATTATTTATTTTTATCAAATAAATACACCCTTGGGGACCATAAGAGACTTACAAAAACTTTTAAAAAATCTTTCCAACCTCAAACCAAGTTAGAACATTTCAGATTTATTTCCTGTTTATTAACATGCCAATTCTTTTTGTCATGTTACTTGTCTTTATCTCTGTCAAATATGTGTGGTAATCAAATGTGTTTTCTTTCTTTAGAGCGTTACAGTGGCTTTTAAAGAGCAGTGTGGGCTCCCCCCGATGGCCACACCGAAGCAGTGCATCCAGAGCTTGGCCACGAGGTTGCAGACTCCAGACGGGCCCCCAGGGGCCACACTCACTTTGAAGGAAGGTTACCCATGCCTGGAACCTGTTGGCAACTTGACTGACGCAACTCGTAAACTATTAAATGGTTATGACATGGTAAGAAACACATTTATGTACGCCGTTTTAATGTCGGGCTGTAATGGTGGTTCCATTTAATGGACTATATTAGGCCAACTTTATGCTTATGCTAAATTCCTCGGTTGTGCTGATAAAACTTAGGATGGAGAGACCTCTCTTTTTTTTGTTAACAAAGCAATTTTTAAAACATGGGAATTTATACTGCTGTAAATATGAACAGTATCATATTGGTGTCTAATATTAATATCCTAATATATCAGCTATCCTCCTCTCTGCATTACCTGCCATTATAATGGCATTTGTCTTTTTAGCCATCCCACATATAAATGTGTAGGAGTAAGAACAGGATCATCGGAGTGAGTAAGACATTTGAGGCTTTAGTCACCATCCTCCTCCTCCTCCTCCTCCTCCTCTCCTTTCGTAGGTTCACTGTTTCTCTGTCTCTCCCTGTGGGTTGACTCTGGGTCCTGTTGTGTGTTTGAGAATGGTAGAGTCAGGCAGTTCTGTCTGGCAGGGCTACATTTTATAAATATCTTAACTGTGGGAGAGGGCAGCAAGGGTCTTCTCAGAAGAGTTTTATAGCTTAAAGAATAATTTTTCATAGTCCATGATGGAGTTCTCAGATGTGTGTTATGATTGAGCATCAGCTTTGTCTAAATAATTATACAATACAATAAGAGTACAGAGCTATAAAATGGACATATCATTATAAAGCACAGATAAGTCTGGGAAGAATTTTTGGAGAAAATTTGTCCTTTGGGTCCACATGCTGTTAGCCATATTCATAAACTCTGTGTGTGTGTTCTATCGTTTAGTAATTTGGGGTCAATATATTTTTGCCCAATTACTCTTATGCCCACCGAGGCTGCATGTATTTGATCGGAAATACAATAAAAACAGTAAAATGGTGAAATTTTATTACAACTGTTTTCTGTTTGAATATATTTTAAAATGTAATTTATTCCTGTGATGGCAAATCTACTTTTTCAGCAGGAAATTTTGTCAGTCATCAGTGTCACGTGATCCTTCAGAAATCAGTGTAATGTGCTAGTTTTGTCCTTTAAGAAAGATTTCTGATTATTACCAGGTTTTTTTTCTCTCAGTATTCTTTGATAAATAGAAAGTTCAAAATAACAGCATTTATTGGAATGGAAATCATTTGTAACAACGTAAGTGTCTTTACTGTCACTTTTAATCGATTTAGTGCATCCTTTCAGAATTAAAGTACTAATAGTATTAATTGATTTATTACTTTAAAAAAATCTTACTGAAATATATGAACATATCATAACTTAGGTCCTCTCTGCATCCCCTCAGATGGTCTCTGCTAACAAACAGCTGATTGAAAATGCAGATGGAGTGCAGGAGAGAATTGCTCAAGTGCAAAAGGAAGGTGAGTAGAGGAGAAGATGAGAGGAAGATGAATCATTTTTGTCTTTTCTTTCCACTGCATGTGTCAGACCACAGAGGATGCGTGAAAAACTTGAGAAACAATTCACAGATTTCTCAAATTTGCATTCAAAGTAGATCCTGTTATCTACAACACTCACAGTCCCCTGCCATTGGCTTTTATTCTCAAAATACCATTCACACACAAAGTGTTTTTTGAAAGGTATATTTCACAAAATCCACACAGTGCCCAGTGTTGATGAGTAACTAGTGATTCTATTAACTACATTTTCTTAGTGTAAGAGCTGTAATTTTAAAATAGCATAGCTTTTCCTGTAACAAGCTACAAGCTTTTTTCCAAAGCATGTTTGTTTTTGTAGCATGACAAACCACTACCGTTATGTGATATTGTATTGGGCATGCAGCTTTATAACCAAGTTAGTCGACGCAGTATTTAAAGAATGTAACTTTAAGATGTCTGATTCGTTTGAGTGACTCTTTTTATTCTGCCGGTATCATGTAAATAAATCACAATTTAAATATTTTATCATATAAAAATGTAAAGTTTAATTCCATTTAATTCATCTAAATGAAGTACTATTCAAGTGTAATCTAATCTGTTATCCTAATTGACATTGATTAATTTAAAAACCCTTAATGTCTTTGGGCTAAAAAATTAGAACTCTTAGTAAATTATAATTATATTAAAATATAATAATAGTAATAATGATTAGATTAAATTATATGAACACTTACTATTGTTTCTACCTGTAGTTAAACAGTTATTGGGACTTATGTAAAATCATATTAAATGGATGACAATCTCAAACAGTGTAAGAGTATTTAAGAAGTGTTGGCATTGGTGGCTAATACCAGGTTACCATGTATTTATTGCAGTATCTTATGGTATTTTGGAAGAAACTATGGTTACTCTGATAAATTAAGTGGGACCACTGAAGACTTTACTTTATATGGTTTCTGTGAGGACAAGAATATCTCTCAGTTCCTAGCCTCATTATCTCTCACACACATATTATTTACCCCCAATTACACACATCCGAGGCACTTAGGTCAAAATACTGTTTTCATGTCCTTATGAGGGTATATTGATGAAATGAGAGAGAGCGAGTACAGACAGACACAGCAGATTAGGAGTGAAAGGGCAACTGACAGAGGCCATGCCAGAATTAATCCAGGGAAACACTATATTGCCTAACCAGAGGATGAATGAATATATATTAGATGGCATCCATTATTTGGCAGCTCGGTTCCTGCAGAAGCTTGTTCACACCATAAATGGCATTTTGAACATATCAAACCAGATCAAAAAGGATACAATGATACATATGTTGCGTTTGTTTTCTATGTCCTCTCAGGAATGGCGCTTCATGAAGACCTGCCCAGGTTAGGAGAAAAGGAAAATCTGAAAGGCCGTAAACAGAGTAAAGCTGTGGAAAGTTTCACTTGGAACATCACTGTGCTGAAGGTAAATACTGTGAGCTTTTCCTTCTCTCCCTCAAATAGCCTTGAATTTTTGGATGATGCTTTCACTCTGTTTTTAGATAAAAGGGAAGAGGGGCTTTTGTTGTTTTGAAATTCTATCTCCCAGATGTAAGTTGTTTGACCTTATAAAATACAGTGTGCGCAGCGGACTTTCAAAATGAGAAGGCAAAAATCCTCTCTCAGGGATTGGGGGACTTTAAATGTAAATTCATGTTCCAATTCCATTTGATGTTTATGGCTTAAAAGATTATGCAACAACATTTGCCTCACACTTGGGACCATAAACAATACCACAATGGTTATTTTGTATGTGTATGTGAACATACTATTTATTAAAAACAAGTCTCTTCAAAGTCTTGTTGTTTAGCTATTATTAATTATTGCTGTCTTTTTAAAACTTTAGTCAATACATTTTCCATGTCCTTTAAAGGGGACATACTTTTATTTTATTTTTTTCTTGAAGTCTTGTTCTAAAAATCTTAGTTGCCATGATCATTCCCCAATTTCTTATTGACGTTTTTAACTCTACAGAATTAGCAACAGATCTTTTCTTCCATATTGTTACGTACATATGAGTCTTACAGATTATCGTAAAATTACAAATCTGAGGCGGGATTGGTTCTCTTCAGATCGATTTATTAAAACTTATGAGGTCTAAAATAAAATTACACATTTTAATTCACAATATGATATCTAACATGAATATTAGAAATGGATAGGATTAATTTCCATTTCATGCCAACTTTAATATAAATTTTTTAACTTCTTCATACTTCAGTGATGCTGCTTCTCGTCTCCTCATGAAAAAGAGTTATTAATGCAACAGTTCATTAAACAAGAAGTTTAAATTAAGTAACTCACATTTTAGACAAAATATCTAATGTCAATCAGTGACTATTATTGCTTTGCCAATCGAAAATATTGGCAAGTGAAGCCAATATCAACAACCAAAAGTCGCGCACCTCTGAGCTAAACATTCCTGAATGAATCAGTGTTGTTGAACAAATCAGTTTAGTGAATGATTCAGTAACTCACTCATAAAAACACAACAAATCAGATTCATGCACCAGAACTAAGTATTGTATAACTTTTTAACAAACCTGGTTCATGTAATCCATCTCTCTCTCTTTTAGGGTCAGTGTGACCTCCTGCGCAGTGCTAAGATGGATGCTTTGGATACGCTGAGGCAGCTGGCATTGGCCTGTGAGGCATCTGGCCTGATCTTGACCTCTGATGGTCAGTACACCCCTCATGGCCTGTCCTCCAGACGCAGCAGTAGCCATGGCAACGGTCGCATCTGAGCCTCAGAGACACGCAGAGGGATTGAGAGAGCATTTATTCGTAGGTGAATGAATGGTTGAATGTTAGACATACAGATATATAGGTGGGAAGTTGCAAGTAGAGACATTTGTCCTTTTTGCAATGGGTGCTTGTTTTTAGCACAGCATTGACGAGAAGTTATTTGAGGACAAAATAAGGAATGTTCATATCAAGACCTACTGAATGAAGGACGTAAGAGGAATTAAAGCGAATTCCCTCAGCGATATAAAATGTAAAAAACATAGATTTCGCTGGAATGAATATCGTTCCTGCAATATTTAAGAGGACTTCAGTGTTGAACTCATTGTAGTTCACTGGCTAAAAATAGATAAACATTCTTTCGAGCATATTGGAAAAATGTATAAACCTAAAACTAAGTGGTTCCCCTAGTTCATGACTAAACCACCAAAGTGTGAGGTTTATTTACTCAGGTTAGCACAAACACATCTCAGAAGCAATTTCTGGAGGGTCTACCGAGGGTCGGTCTGCATCACCTTCAGGGCTTTATCTCCCTCTGTGCTGTCACTCAAACTGATTGACAGGTGACGTCCACCAGCAGGACTGCACTGTTTCTGCTCCTAAGAATAAGCACGATCCAGCGCAGCATGGATGGGATGTATCTGGTGCCTCTCCGTTGGAGGGAACCATATCCTCATCTTCCATCTTCACTAGTGACACGGATCGTTTTCAACTTATCAACAATGCAGAATGAACTCAAGAAGGCTTTGTTAAAATACTGCTCATTGCCCCCTAACAGTGTTAACTGAGCAGGTTGCTCAATGGGACGACCTGTACCGATTACACCACATTTCCCAGTAATCCGTACAGAGCTCAGCACCTGGGATTGGAACAATGTTTGTAACAAATCATTGAATAACTCTACATTTTGTGTCAAAAGTGACTTTATTCACAATGTACATTCCTTGGCTTGAATGAATGAAGAAGGATGAAGACAAACTGAGTCCACTGGCAGGTTTTTTGTTGTTATTGTCATAACGAAGTTAAAAATGCTACTAAACATGATGTTTGATTAATATATATATTATCAACTGCTTTAAGCACTGAGAGGATTAAAATAGATTTTTTTTTTAAAATCTAAAGTATAAACTGTTTTACAACTTTCACTGTGTAACATTTGAGAATTTTGTGTGATAGACAAGGAAAACGTTGGCAGGATTTTGTCCACTGCCATCAGTCACTTACAATAGACTAGGTTTTAAAATTGTTTCCTTATATTAACAGAATAACAGAAATTAGATATGTGAGATGTATAAAAAAGCCTATATATATTATTTTTCTTATGGTAGATATGTAGAAGTGTTCGTACGCTGTGTGCGTATGTGAATGTATGTGTGCAAGGGTGCTAATGTAAATGTGTAGACGTTTCAGTGGCACATGTTCTGAATGTGACCAATCTGGTTCCCGATCGATTCGGGCGGTGGCTTTTAAATGAAAACCTGACTGTTGGTTGATGTCAAACATTTTATTTTAGAAGACCAAATGAGCAACAGTAAATGTGTGTGGAAATTGTTATAGAATTGAACAAGAAAAGGCATAACATTTTCCACACAAGCAAACTTCCCGTTGTCTTTTACTCTCCTTTTAAACTACTTTTGTTCTCTTCTCTACTACTTTTGTATATTTAATTTTCTCTCCCTTTATCCATGCTCTTGTTCTCTTCCTGTTCTCTCTTTCTGACTGAGGGGTGAGTGTTCCATGCATGTCCTGTGACTGTTTGTTCGTGTACATGTCTGAACTGAATGTGTACTGACTCCTAAAGTGTTCCTTAAAAAACAAATTGTTTGCTGAAGAGTGAACAAAAACATTTAGTGAATTATATAAGAGAATTGTAAATAGTAATATCTTTAAGCTTCAAACATAGTTGTCCCCTTTATAATGCCAATGCGCGTACATGCTTTTGTAACACGTAACCCTTGTTCCTCCGGCCCTTGGACCTGCACCCTGAGGATATGTGTACCTGCAAAAGGGCCAAAATCTAAATAATGAATACCCATATACAGTATTAGCTTTCCGTTCCAGTTTAGATGCGCTTGAGACCAATCAGATATGTTAAGTGAGTTGTCTCACTTTAGACGGGTATAATTACTTTTATAAACAATCTGATACAAGTACAATGTGTCACTGTCCGTAAGAGTCCATGACAAGCAAAATGAACCCCATTGAGGTGCACCTTAAACTAAACAGCGCAATCCATTTGGAGCGGCCTCTGATTCCTGCAGTATTAGGTAGTGGTTAACATCTCACAAGGTGCAATATTACTCTGCTGTTTGACGTTAAACATAATGACTCGTCTAATGAGAGGAGCATTAATCCAGCTGTCTTAATTTCCTATTTCTGCTTTTTTCTGTGTGTGGTTACCATGCGTTTGTTGTGTCTGCATTTCCTCTGACTCTTAACAATGAAATATATTGTTTAAAATATTGTTTTGTCACATTCTTGTTTGCAGTTATTGTCCTTGTATAAATGGAGAGTATTTATTAAAGGTGACAAGCGTGCATTAAACAAAGTAAACTTCAAAGCAACGTTGCTTTTATTTTGAAATGGTTTGTATTTTATAACATTAACAAGCTGATGTAACACAGATGTGCCCCAGACTAAATAAAGCTATCTTTTACTGACTGCTGTCTTTTCTGTTACCCATAACTGTTTTGTCTTATCAGTACTCCTGGAGCTCTTTAGTCATTTAATGATTTGTGTTTGGGATGCCTATCCGGACCACTTAACATTATTTAGTAGGGAAACGGTAGCTACATCTATCAATAATGACCATGGAAAAATATCAGGATTAGCCAGCAGGTGGAGTTGTTTCCAGTCTTTAAAATCAGAGGATTCTTAGTCCTTGCTATTACAGGAGTTATATCCTGCCGAAAACCTATTGTGATTATTTATTCAAACTATTTCAGATGTGTACCAGAGGCTTATTCTGACCTAATTGCAGTATAGCATCTATACGTGGATTTGAAGTACTTTGAAAATTTTACTATATTCAAGCTACTTGTGAATTTCAATACTAGCACACAATAACATTTCCCAAGTGAAAATCTTTATTTTAATTCTTTGTAATTGAATTTAGATCTTCCAAGAACAAATTATATATATCTCAGGTAAATATTTCTTTTTTTGTTCATCTTGCTGAAAAAAACATGCCAATTAAGTTACGCTGCCACATATTTTACATAAATATTTATGAAATCTATTTCAGAGTTAAGTGTAATTGACCTCCGTTATTGTCAAATGTATCATCAGTCACCACAACACTGTATTTGACCTAAAGCCTTGTGCTTTTTTAATAGGCTAATTGGCAATAGTATCCATAACTGAAATGGACTACTTATTTGAGTATAGTGTGAATATGGTTAACATTCAGTCTATAAGAAACAAATATAAAACCTTTACTTTTTTAATTTGATACTTGGACTTTTAATTAAGTAAATTGTAACTACTTAATTTTAGCTACTTTTTACCTTTGCAAATATGATGAATTAAAGATTAAAGTAAACTATGACGAGCTGATAGTCTTTTGCCTGAATGCAATGCACTCACTATTATCACTATAATCACTATTATTTTTTAAATTATAGTTATTAATCTAAATCTGATTTCTCATATTGGCTGGCTGCTAACAACTAGGAAGCACATTTTGTGTTATGCTGTATCCTGTTGTTAGCAGAATTACCTCTTGGTGGAGACAGTGACAGAATAATGGTGCGAAATGAAAATCCACATCACTCTGGTAGGCTCCTCGTTTAAAAAGGCTGAAAGCAACAAAAAAAAAAATTAAAATGAGTTATTTTTGGGAAATATATAAAATAAATATATTCTGTTTTCTTTCCTATTTTATTTAAAATAGTTTATGCGTTTAGTGACATTTTTCATCAATTTGTTTGTTTTTGTCATGATCAAAAATCACTTTTTCATTTAAGCTGTCATAAAACCCAACATGGTTCGATTTCAACAGTGAGAATAAATCCTGGCTGCGGAGTTTCTGCCTTTACACACTAGGTTTTATAGGCACACATCCCACAGGAGCAGATGTAAGAAGATGTGACATTGTGCTAAGCGGACAGGTGAAATGACATGCTGACAGCCTCTAATGCAGCAAACATCTGTCTGTTTTTGGGTTGTGTCAAGAGCATGCGCAGATCTCCCCTGCGTTTCCCGCCTGAGGTCATGAGAGTCAGAGTGCCGCTACGAAGACCTTCTTCTTTCCTAAAACACTTTTAAGACACTCCGAGGTTCTATAATGCCCAAAGAGGGGTCAAAAGAGACTTTTTATTTTTGAAATAAAAATGTTAGACCGACCCTGTTCCTGAAGGCACACCAACAGTAGGCTATAGAAACTCTTCCTAATCAAAGTCAAACACTCAACTAATCATTAGTAGGCCTGAAATTGATGGGTTAGATAAGAGAGACATCTAAAATGTTTACTGGTGTGCCTCCTGGAAAAGGGTTGGGAAACACTGATTTTAGATGTTTACCATGAACCTTAGATCTACAGAGAAGTTTATTTGTGCTTTATAATGTTGCAAACTATATTTTGAGAGGTGTAGTTTATATTGATGTACAGTAGCCTAGCACAATTAATTTAAACCTCGAAAAGTTTAAGTAGCCTAACACTGAATGTCTTTGGCGTGACTTTTACTAAACAGCGGTGAGAGCAATCAAATCCTTGACACAGCTAGCATTAAAACAGCTAACCATTAGCAGCTGGAGTTCTTCGTGTTTTTGTCCAGATTCTCACAGCAAGTCACATCGCCGGGACGATTTTTTGCCAAAGGCGCTCACCAACGATGACGCTGTGCTTCCCAACGTTAATAGGGCCCTGTTAATTTTAGCCTGTGCGCCTCAGAGGAGAGCCACTTTGAGTTTAATTACAGTCTTCCTGAGGCAGCAATTTCACTATGATTTTGGCGGAGAAGAGGGAAAAAAGCGCGAGAAATGATCACCTCTTAAAAGTGTCTAAATTGCATCTTATTTTTCCCCTCTTTTTAACCACAACAAAAGGGACGGGCACAATAGCGCGGCATGTTTCCTCCCAATCTAGCGCGCTGTGACCAATTACCAACGCCATTATCTGTGCTGTATTAAAGATTGCACAGGAGGACTGACGAGGCGTGATTGAAAAGTTTGTCATATAAAGTTTCTTTCCAGCATGTTATGTTTCTACTCTGAGATATGGCTACGGCACATTATTAACTAAACCCATTGTGATCTGGTTTGTCATGTAACAGACAGGTTTGCTCAGATTCTCAAAATTTTAACAGAAAGAAAATGAAAAATGTGAAGAATTGTCATCTAACATTTTATACATTTCCTAAATTATATCATAGGCCTTTAAGTTTAGAGACATTCGATTATTTGCTTCTGATTGAATTGATATAAATAAAATACACTATGTGTGAAAGAAGAAAAAAGTATTCAGATAAAAATGCCCCTTAAAATCAGTTTTTATTGACACTGATGCTATAAGTGGTTAAATATTGATAATCTTCACCTCAGGACCGGATTGAATCAGTGAGTTGAACTCGACGACCGGATCAGTCTGATTCATGAACAAATCATTTAGACCATTTTGTAAAGCAAATCAAATGATTAATTAAAAACATCTGTCTCATAAGAATGATTCATTCACAAATATGACATTGTCAGGGCTAAAGGCAGATGTCAAGATCTCCAACGAGTAATGGCTTAACTTTTGATTTGTTTCACAAAAAGTTATTGTACAGTATTTCATATACTTTTAGCTTTAAAAGCTTCAGTCAACGTTGATTGTAATTGCATGGGAAACGGTCTTCAAAATGTATTTTCTGACAGAAGTCATGCAGGTTTGGTAGAGCATGATTTTGACAGAATTTACATTTTTGGATGAACTGTTTCTTTCATGGAGATTTATTGTTTATTTTTCAGTTTAATTATGCTGACTTTGCACTGTTAAAATGCTATTTAAAAAAGAAATACAATATTTAAATATATGAATATAGAAACATACAGTAATATATATAGGTAATTTGGTTCTAGTCCATTCCTGTAAGAAATCCAGCCACATTCTGTATTACTTTATAGTGAAGTTGAGAGCTGACTGATGGGTCAAGCTCTGACCTTCATAAAACAGCAGTCAGATTTAAAGAGCTTCATTGCCTCCCTCAGCTTTTAAAGAGAGACAATGCCTGATGATCGGAAATCATTGCCTATTGTTTAAGCGTACGTCAGAGTTGAGTTGTTTGGTATGTGTAATTGTCTCTCAGTATCATATGTGTGAGAGTGGACTGAGCACCACCCCCTACTGATGAGAGGATACCTGTGCAATCAGACGACACACTGAGAGCCATTGTATCATAATCACTCTCATTCACACACTTTAGCTTTCATCCTCATGATTCATTATCCTCCTGTCAAAGTCATTTACCTTTTCTTCTTTTCTGGCCCTTCACTTATGTTACCTCTCATGGGTCTCAGTTACTCTGTTGTTGTTTCTGACTGTTTCTCCCCTTCTCTTCTCTTCCCACTCCCTTCCCTTCTCTTCCCACTCCCTTCCCTTCTCTTCCCGTCCCTTCCCTTCCCACTCCCTTCCCTTCTCTTCCCACTCCCTTCCCTTCCCGTCCCTTCCCTTCTCTTCCCACTCTCTTCCCTTCCCTTGCCACCCCACTCTCTTCCCTTCCCTTCCCTTCCCACCCCACTCTCTTCCCTTCCGTTTCCTTCCCTTTTTGTCTAGTTTCGTCTCTTATCTCTTCTTTTGTTTAACTTTTTCTCTTTTTGTCTCTTCTCATTTTGACTCTTCTCTTCTTTCGTCTCATCTCTTTTATTCTTGTTTGGTCTCGTCTCTTCTCGTCTAGTCACTTCTCTCCTCCTGTTTCTTCGCTTCCCTTCTCTTCTTTTCCCATCTCAAATCCACTTATCTCCCCTTCTCACTTCTGGTCTCTTCGCTCTCATCTGTTCTCTCCTTTCAGCTTGTTTTGTCTCATCTTTTCTCGGGCTGTTTGCCACTCTTCTCGTGTTGTCTCTTCTCTTTTTCTCCATACCATTCCCCGTTCTCCTTCCCTCCTCTGCGTAGTCTTGTCTTTTCTTGCTCTTTTGCATCTCAGCATCACTTGCTGGGATAAAGAAGAAGCCTGTGTGATTAACACACAATGCCTTTCTGCCATTTATCTTTCATCATTATGGTGACTCCTCAACGTTCTTTCTTCCCCGCTCTCCATCTCTCATAGCACAGGAGTTGTTAATGGCCCGCGTTGCTTCAATTGGTTTCTAAATGCTTATGAGCGAGGGTCCAACTGTGCGCTTAATGAACAGGTATGACTGGGTAATTACAGCAATCTCAGCCCCCTCCCAAACACACACACACACACACACACACACACACACACACACACACACACACACACACACACACACACACACACACGCACACGCACACTATCCTGGACCACACAAAGCCCAACAGGACTGAGGAACCAGGCCCTACAGGAGTCTGCAGAGGCGGAAAGAAAGGGCAGGCATATAGAGAGAAACTGAACAGGAAAACAAAGGAGACTGAACGGAGAGATTTAAATGTAGTAACTGGCTATTATCGGTCATTTAGATAAATGCTCTACACACTGGAGAGTGTAAATGCTGGAGATGCATTTGGTATCTTCATGCTAGAGATAAAACATGGACACTTCACTAAAACGTTATAATTCTACAGATCCTGGGTATTCTTTGCAGAAAAGAAGTATTAAAACTTTGGTGTCTAACTCGTCCCACGCCATTTGTGAAAACTTCACAGTCTCTTCTCCGAAACATCTCTCCATTTCAGTGGGTCCTTTCTGTTCTCTCTTCATCTGTTTTCTCCAGTCTGTCTTCAGGCAATGAGTGAAGTCCTGCTCCCTACGGCCGTCTGTCGCAACCACAACAGCCACTGTGCACACATGGATATTTATCATGGATTTTTATGGAGAGAATACAAGTGAATTACTCGGGATGAGATCCCATTAGTGTGGCAAAGTCCACTAAGAAAGAGAAGGAGGGAGACAGAAAAAGTGTTAGAAATGGAGAACACCTTGAAATGTGTGCAAGTAGCAGAGCCAGCCTTGGGACTTCCGCTGCTTGTATACATTTGTTTAAACGTGCCAATTTCTGAAAAATGAAGGCAGACGTACAGGCAAACAGAGAGAGAGAGAGAGTCTGAAAACTGCGGCAGTGATGGGGCTAAGAGTGGGGCGACACATTGCCAGATGCCTTTTTCTAAATGAACGTAAGTCCTCGAAGGGGCGTTGGGCATCTTGTTCTCGCTGGTCCCTGAGGATGCAATCACGGTGCGCTACTGTCTGCAGGGAGAGCAAGGAGAGCTAAAGGGGCTCGGCGGAGGGTGTCTGTTCTGTATGAGCCCCTGGTTTGACACGGCCAGGCAGCTGGTTAATTCATTAAACCAAGTCTCTAATATAAACAGCCATTCATTTCACTCTCTGACAGTGTGCCGTCTGGACAATGTGAAGCACCCAAATATAACTGCCATTCTGTGTTTATGTGTGTGTGTATGTGTGTGTGTGTGTGTGTGTTCAGGGGGGAAATATGAATGTTTATGTGTACATGATGTTGTATCGGAGCAGTCAGCGAATACATGGGAGAGGGGCCAGCCAGCGCTTTTCGTTCTAAAAACAGGACGTTTTGAGAGACGCAGGGAAAGGTTCGGCTAATTGGCAGGGCTTACTGCATTGCTATGGCATTTCTCTGTACAATGCAATGGAACCGCAGATCTGTAGGTATAAGCACTTTGACATGTTTCTACAATGCAGACAGATATTTTGAAATAAATTAGGCCCTTTTGTATTTTTTTACCCATGTTTTTGTAAATATGTTAACTTTTGGCAGACAAATGTAATAATTACAAAAGAGATTAGTTATAAATTATACATTTATGATTTTTTTGTTTAAATTCATAATATTTAATTATAAATAATAATTAAACATTTATCATTAAAATATCTATTAATAATAATTATAAATGTATACTTTATCATTAACAATCCATCATGAGGAAAATAGGTAACACTTTACAATAAGGTCTCATTAGTTAACATTAGTTAATGCATTAACTAACATTAACTAACAACAGACATTTATTTATATACGGATTCATTCATTTTTGTTAACATTAGTTAATATAAATGCTACTGTTCATTGTTAGTTCATGTTAGCTGAGGTCCATCAAATAATATGGTTACACATATAATAATAATAATTCATTACATTTATATATAGCTTTTTCTGGGACCTCAAATCGCTTTACATGGAAGGGGGAATTTCCTCAACCACCAACAATGTGCGACGGCAGCCATTTTGCACCAGTACGCCCACCACACACCAGCTTACTGGTGAAGAGGAGACAGTAATGAAGCCAATCAGTATATGGGGATGATTAGGAGGCCATGATGGACAGAGGCCAAGGGGCAAATTTGGCCAGGATGCGGGGTTACACCCCTACTCTTTTTTTCAAAGGACATCCTGGGATTTTTAATGACCACAGAGAGCGCCCCCTGCTGGCCTCACTAACACCTCTTCCAGCAGCAACCTGGTTTTCTCAGGAGGTCTCCCATCCAGGTACTGACCAGACTCAACCCTGTTTGGCTTCAGTGGGCAACCAGTCTTGGCCTACAGGGTGATATGGCTGCTGCTGGCACTTTACAACAAATTTTCATTTGTTAACATTAGTTACCAACAATACTAAGAATGAACTTACTTCACAGACTGCTGAAGACTTCTGCATTTATTAATCTTAGTTAATATTAGGATTTGCTAATACATTTTTAAAATCAAAAGTGTTTTAACATTAGTTAATGCGCTGTGAACTAACATGAACAACTGTACTTTTATTAACTAACATTAACAAAAATTAATAAATGTTTAAAAAATTTGTATTGTTCACTGTTAAGTCAAATTAGAGTTTTCAAAAACGAGACTGTATTATTGTAAAGTGTTACCAATATTAATAACAAAGCCAACTTTTGAAATTAACATTAAGATAAATAAATTCTTTATACGTGTTTTTCATTATTAGTTCACTTTAACTAATGAATTAACTAATATTAACAAAATGTAACCTTATTGTGAAGTGTTACCATAAAATTAAAGGCCAAATTGGATGCATTGCATTGTGGGAGACTATAATTTGTGCATTCTGCAGTGTATACACACTTTCGCAAGCAGTTCGGCTATTCTATGCATACAGAAATCAGTGCACATACAGTACATGAATACAGAGTACAGTGCATACTGCAGATACAGTACTAGTATGCTATGCTGAACGCAGGCATAGTGATGTGAACATTCATAAAGTCCTATATCATTCGACTACAGTTACAATTAACATAATTGTTTGTATTTGTTTTTTTCAGAGCTGTGTGACAAAATTCAAGACTGAGACTGGAATTGTGTTTTAGTTTAATTTAGCATTTTTATTGAGATAAAGGTCATTTGTTAGTTCTGAATATAATTCTGAATATTAGTTTTAGAATGCCTATTTGCCTTTTGCCTTGAAACAGTACATCACACACGTCTGAACATAGACACAGGCACAGGGGAGTGAATGACAGAGGCCTCCTGCTGTGCCCACACTGTGTTGAATTGTTTAGTAGATCACTCTCTCCTACTAGAGCTTTTAGCTCCATGTCTCCATTTCACCTTACAAAGATTGAGAGACGAGAAAGAGAAAAAACAATTGTGAGAAGAGGCGCGCTTATGTGTTCTTAAGGTAAAATGAGAATGATTTTAAAAAATGGGAGGACAAACAAGTGCTTAAAAAACTGGAAAGCCGCACACTTCTCAGCTGTTTCATTCTTGGCATCTTTTGCAATCTTCAAATTGGCAACTGCATATTCATTACAAATTGTCTGTGAATCATTTTTGAGGACTCGTATAGGAAAGAATTGTTTTCCAACCTCAATTGTTTCTCCCAGACAGATATTAGATTAAGGGAAGAACAAATAGGGACTTAGTCACTTCCTTTAGAAGGAATATATCTCCTCAAGAGTAACAGAAGAGATATTTTCTCATAAAATATTCCACAATCATTTTATAGTCCTTGTCAAAAATCTGAAAAATTGGAGACAATTATGTAAACTGAGATACTAGGAACTCATGTCATTAATATTGAATGCAGCTGTGAGGTTATTATTAAGGCATCTTGTTGTCAGCACATGCACAAACATTAAAGTTCAGGTGCGATTGTAACCCTGGACTTTGGGTTGTGAGCAGACGGAGTGTCTGGTGTTAAGGAGCACTGCCTCGTGTGGTTAGCCTGCTAAACACTGGCTTTTCATGGCCCTGTCATTACCTCTCCACCACCGTTTCTCTCTCCATCTTCATCCCCACAGACGTGGCTGCATTCTCCCTCTCTCTCACTGCAGCGTGGCCCTGCATTCCACGGCATGAAGGGCAAAATAAGTGGCAGGTTGAACAAACACAATACCAGCCATTAATGGTTGCAGCCAACAGTCTGTACAGAGACAAATGACTGGGCCGGACCCAGGCAGTGGCCCTTTGACCTATTCCTAGCATCTACTGTTTCTCATCTCATTGGAATCCATTAATTTACCCATTCTTGTCTCTCAAAATGAAATTTCTGGGTTAAATACAGTGTTACATCAGAAAATAATTTTCAATTTGAAGAAAAAGGTGGGTCAGGATCGAAATTGTGTCCGATTTGAGACAGCGCCGACTCCACGTGACTGTGATGAATGCCATCAAAGGAGCGCGAAAGGGATTCAAAAGCATAAGGAGCCGTCTGCACTCTAATCGCTTTCGCGGTACTTTGATGTCAAAAATCGATCGGTCTGTAGCCTAGTTAAAACCAGACCATTCTCAGTTGTAACTGAGTTATGGTCTGGCAAAGCGTCATAGACAAATCATTTCCAGAGGGGCGTCACCAACGGACGTCGCGGATGGACCTAAAACCAATCAGAGCGCTGAAGGACATGACGTATGCAGAGCGGCGGCCGGCTGATAAATATCTCCGATTGTTGTTCTTTGCTCGGTTTTTAACAAAAAGGAAACGTTTAAATAGCTTAAAACAGACGCGATAGCTGATTCGAACGAGTGATGTTCGACGGCGGCATCCATCTTTCTAATTTAGGCTACAAAATCTGCTTCAAAATCCCAGCGCGTGTCGTCATCGTGTAAAGCCCGCCCCAACGTTTCTGATTGGTGCCTCGATTTCGACATATTGGAAATGGGCTTGAATGAGCTCTTTGCCAGACTAACTTTCAGAGCAAATCTAAATCTGCCGGAAGTTGTCTGGGTTTTCCCAGGCTAATCGGTCTGTGCAGCGCCGCTTCAAGTCGAACATATCGAAACCCAAATGGTTCAGAATTCGCGTGGATTTGATCGCCGGATAAATATTAAAACGCCGTAAATAAGCGCCGTCAGGCGATAAGTTAACATCACACGCCGCCACGCGTTAAAATAACGCCACTCGCCGATAGATGTTAAATTTACGCCACACGCCACTCAAAATGCAGATTTGTGAGCTCATCTACATGGCCCCTCCTCTTCTGAGTTTGAGGAATCTACGGCAAGTCGGAGAAGACAATCCAGTTTGGAAGAGCGCGAAAATGGCAAGAATTTGTTTTGCGGTGTAAACACACTGTAAATGACTGCACTCGCCTTTTACTCTCAATCGGGTTTACTCTGATAATCCGGGCCTGATGTCTTTCATCATTAACTCCCTGCCCATTTCGTGTTTTGAGCCCAAATCAACTCAGATATATAAACAAATGCACTTTCCAGCACAAGGCAAAAATGTTCCGGAAAAAATATTACTTTTATAGCACAATGACCTGCTTTTGGAATTTGCAGTTTACATTTTATAATAATTTCAAATTCAGAAATGCAGGTTTGTGATTCTGCAAGTGCAAATCTCAACATTTCAGATTTTTATTTGACAGGTTTACACATCAGAGCTGTAAATGCAAATTTTAGCATATAAGTTCTCAAATTCAACTGAACGTGCAATTCACACGATCTCTAAGCGCTTCATTATAACTCGCTGTCTTCACGAAGTGCTGAAATGTAGGCTGTATCATTATGACATGGCCATAGTCAGGAAATGAATAAATGAAGAAGGAATATGTTCCAAATCAAACTTTATTAACGAAACAGAATATCAGAGGGAATCATTTCTTTCTTTCTTTTTTTTTAAAATTTTTTATCAGTTGGCCGGGCACACGGCTTTCATAGTTTTCACGTGACTGCGGAGACGTGCAGTTATTTTTATTTTTAATTTATTTTTATTTATTTATTGATATCTTATTTATTTATATCTTGATTTTGAATTAGTTTTAGTTTTATTTTTCGTGGTAATTTTAGTTTAATTTGAAGCAGTTTCGTTATGTGCTTTTGTCATTAAATTTTTTTTTAAATAGCTATTTACGTTTAATTTAGGCTATATTTAATTATTTAGGAATATATATAATTTTTATATATATATAAGTTTAGTTTAAGTTTCTATTTCTTTCCAGTTCATAATTTTAGAGCTTCAAATTCAGCTTATTTCAATCTGCAAGGCAACATTTTTAATTTTCGTTAAATTTTTTAATATACTGTATATGCCCATCATTTAAAGGCCCATTTTATTTAGCCTAATTTTAGCTTTTTTTTCTTCAGTTAACTTAAATGCTTAATGTTACGAATTATTTAGGCTACTGCGGGACACCATTAGGCCGGGAGTCGCACACTCCGACAGGCAACCCATAAAAATAAAGTTTGATTTGCTTCAAATTCCCACTTTTGGGTCTTCTTTTCCTGACTAGGCCATGTCATGATGATACTGTATAGTGATTGACATTTCAGCACTTCGTGAAGACAGCGACATTAATAGTAATGAGCCAAACGGTTTACTCAATCCTATCTCACTCAATGAGTTGATTAACTCATCCCGTGTTGATTTGGTTGATTATCTGAACGTGCTCCTCCCGAACTTTGTTATATATAATTTAAAAATTATTTAATGAACGAATTTAAGGGATCGCATAAAGGGAAATCTAGGGGCATTTATGCTATTCCTAATCGCAGTTAGACGTCTGAAATTATTTGACTCTACAGACATTTTTCTTGTCTCTGATAACGGGAGGGGCGAGCCAGACTAGATCTGGTGCTGCGCCGGATCTTAAGCTCTTGTTTTTATTTTTTCTTGAACAAAATTCATTTACATCATAGTCATTTACAGTGTTTACACCGCAAAACAAATTCTTGCCATTTTCGCGCTCTTCCAAACTGGATTGTCGTCTCCGACTTGCTGTAGATTCCTCAAACTCAGAAGAGGAGGGGCCATGTAGATAAGCTCACAATTCTGCATTTTGATTGGCGTGTGGCGTAAATTTAACATCTATCGGCGAGTGGCGTTATTTTAACGCGTGGCGGCGTGCGATGTTAACTTATCGCCTGACGGCGCTTAGGCTATTTAACGCCTGGTGGCGTTATTAAGACGGCGTTTTAATATTTATACGGCGATCAAATCCACGCGAATTCTGAACCATTTGGCTTTCGATACGAACAAGCCTATTCTGTGCTGTCCAACTTCACGTCTCCGTTTTCAGCTCCTCCCCTCCTGCAACTCTGGCAGATCAGTTAGTTACATGCTACTTTGCTGGCTACTTTGACACGGGAGTGGCATAGGTAGTTGACACAAGGAGCGAGACAGGTTGAGACGAACGCACTAAATAGCGAACCTCTGGGAAATCACCCGTTTAAATAAAAAATAAAAAAGCCCCCTGACGAACAGAGATTCTGCAGGCAAAAGAGAACGCGACAGAACTCGTAATAACACGAGAATCAACACTGGCTTGGCTGTTGAAATGTTATAAAAGCAACGCAGAGATGGAGTTTTTATTACTCAACAGGCGAGTAAGGTATTTTAAAACAGAATGAACAGATTGCCTTTACATTTAGCTCTCTAACAGATTTCATTGTTAAAGCATTAGTGTATGTGAAGAGTCATTTCATTATGGGTGGTAGGCCTATAGCTGTGCTAGAATTTATTTTAAAGGAAGTATCGTGTCTATAGCTTCAGCTGGTCAGCTTGAGATCCTTTATATCTAAACTGGTTACATCTCTTAATCATAATAGTGAAAGTTACATGAGCAGTAGGTTGACCATATTCATCCGCACAGTCCTGCATAGCCGAAGCACAACCAAAACAATGTTCTTTCGCAAAATGCAGTTTTGTTTTTAACCGCTAGAGGGCCAAATATTCGATGGAAGCCTATATACATTTTTTTTTTTTGCTAAAACCTAAAGTGATCATGCAGGGAATTTTAATGACTTTTATAATTTTGATTTTAGCAGATGCTGTCATGTTTGTCATGTCCCCAGGGGCTGTGCTCTATAATAACATGAAGAACTGGCAATACTTTAAAAATATATATTTAATTTTTTTTCTTTAACCACCTTTCTCTAATCAAAATGTAAAAAAACAAAACAAAAAAAACACACGCTTACGGTGCGTGTCCAATGGCGAGGAGCAGAGCGAGCGTTTTCTTTTAAATTCCTATGGAAGCTCATATGGGCAGTGCAGTGTACACCAGTATCACAGTCTATCGCAGCAAGCCTACTCATCAGTAAGTATTAATTGTATAACTTGATTTAATTTTATGTTTTTGTGCTATTAACAGGTTTCACTCTCTCTAAAATATTCCATCCTCTTGAATAAAATGGAGAACAAGAAATATCACAATGAACCTCAAATAGACACCATGAGGTAAGCTACTCTCAATCCCTCACTGAACATTGGTTAACTTTAGCTCTTTATTTACTATTAAATGGTAGGTTGTAAATAACAAGTGTAATAGCACTTACAGTACAAGAAAGTCAATGGAGCAACCATTGTACGCAACAGGCTTTCATTGTAAATGCATAGTTGTAGATGGTGCTTTACTTGCATTTAATTTGAAATATGGCTTCATAGTGCATGTATTCCCAGACCCTCTCCAGGCTGTTTCGATTATAAATCAAGTTGTTTATCTGTTTAGATTGTCCATTTAATCACTGTGTGTGTTGTTTGGCTGAGACAGACACCTTTCTTAGCAGATTCTTGACAACAGTTTGACCACCAACAGCGCTGGGCTCTGGTCTTAATGCTAAGCCAGTCAGCCATACGACATCCTACGAGCAGTGTGTGTGTGCGCCGCACATATCCTCGTGTTAGCGACTGCGTGTGGGGTCGCCAGTTCACCGTGCACCATCACCCTGATGGCTTCTGACACTGGCCTCCTCACTCCTAGCTCACTTTTGCTGCCCCAAATAGAGGATGAAAGCTCTGCCCTTTCTCCTTTCCTCTCTCCCTCCCTCCCCTTGCTTCTGTCTCCAATATGTTTATCTTATCATCAGAGCTCTTTATTGGTAAATAAGGGTAGGCTGCCCGGCTGGTCTCTCCCGACGTTAACCGCCGCTGATGTGCCTGTGTAACCATAGCACCCAGTGTTTAGGCTATTAGAGCTGCCTATTTACAATCTGGAATTTCCTATTGATTATGTCTGCCTTGGATTCTGTTTACCCGAGAAATAAACAACACATGGGTCTCTTCCTCTCTCTATTTTTCTTTCTATCTCTCTTGCTTTACCACTGTTTTCTTATTTTTTTGTCTCTACCTTTTTACCACCATTTATTTCAGTGGCCATCCCTTGAATTCTTTCTGCCTTTGAGTTGCGGTTATAGGACAGTTTGTGAGTCACAATGTTTTAAACAAAACGAACAGCATAGTGATCCTTAAAGGAATATTCCGTGTTCAGTACAACTTAAGCTCAGTCAACAGTATTTGTATTATAATGGTAAAAATTACACTACCGTTCAAAAGTTAGGGCTCGTTAAGAGGTTTTTATTGTTTTTGATAGAAGCCCTTTATGACTAACAAGGCATGTATTGTTACATTTACAATATCACCGTTTTCTTTTTTAATATATTTTTTCAGCGGACATTATTTCAATATACAGTATCACATGATCCTTTAGAAATCATTCTATGTTAATTTGGTGCTCAAGAAACATTTCTTATTATCATCAATTTTGTGCTGCATATTATTTTTGTGGAAACTGTGATACATTTACCCACTGATTTCACTGACCCCAAACTTTTGAGCGGCAGTGTTATTTCCACTTTATTTTTTTATGTATGTATGGCAACACTTTAGTTTAGGGTCCAATTCTTTAATGCCACATATTAATGCCTTATTCTGTATTATCATATTTTACATCCCTCAATCCTACTCAATTCTTGAACATAACAACTGCTTTACAAACTATTAATAAGTAGTAGTTAGGAGTTTATTGAGGCAAAAGTTGTAGTTATAGTTAAGTATTGGAGCCTAAACTAAAGTGTGACACACACACACACACACACACACACACACACACACACACACACACACATATATATATATATATATATATATATATATATATATATATATATATGATGCTTGCTAACCTTTCCTGTGTAAAGTTATCCGATTTTTCAACTTTGTTGCTATGACAACTTAGGGGGCTTTTACACTGGTCTCTTTGAAGCGGTGCGAGCCGAAGCGCGATTGTTCCCGGCGCGCCCCGCAGCGTTGGTCTGGTTTCACACTCAACTAGATTCTATCTAACCCTGGTGCATTTGCGTGCATATTACGTCAAAGCAGAACGCAGAAACAGAACGCAGGTCAAAATATTGTTTTTTTTTTTTTATTTATTCTGTGCTATATATGGCAGCTGAGTGAACAACAGAGGTTTACTGTGCGTGTGTCGCATAAGTTGGCTTCCTGCTGCTTGCAAACGGTCTCTTTTGAGGAGACAGTGGATTTCCAAATGTGTTGCCCTGATTCCACGCGCGATGCGCGGATACACTGCAGGCTCACTCTCGCTCGTATCCGAGGTAAATCATCAACACTATCATCCCTTATATGTGTTTTATTTAACTTAATATATCATAATCAGCTAAAACGCATGCGCAGGTTACTTTACTTCCTGAACAAGTGCGCACCCGAGTCCGTGTTGCTTGCACATTCAGGCGAACCGCGCCACGGTTCGGGAGCAACCGAACTCAGACACCGAACTTCGATACCCAGTGCGCACCCGGGTCCCATGACAGCGTTCACATTAGCGATTTTTAATGCGAACCGTGCTGCCAGTGTGAAAGCCCCCTAAGTCATAAGCACTAAATTCATAAAACTAATGTACAAGTTATTTAAACCGCTTTACAGCTTTAATAATATTATGTTTTTAATAATATTAATATATCAATTAATGAAAGTGTTCTTATAAAATAAACTTCACATTGGCTCTTATTCAAATTGGCTCCATTCACTTCCATAGTATTCATTGTAAAAAAAAAAAAAGTCCCTTTTTTAAGTAGCCTAAATGAGAGATGAGTCAAAATACATTTTTTGCTACAAATGCTGTTGATTGAGCCTAACTTGCATTGAACCAGAAATAGTCCTCTCATTTGACAAATAAGCATACTATACTATACCCATACTTTGACCCGGTTGCACTGCAATGAAAAATAGACATGGAGAAAAGTCACCACTGGGGAGAGAATGAATATATCAGCAACAAACAAACAGTCACTTACATTTCCTTTAATGCACTTCGATTTCTACATGCATGTACTGTATGCGTTCAAACAGACGCACACACATACATGCTTCCACTCAGCCTGCAATGCTTTGCCTCCTCTCATTGGTAACAGAACCCTTCGTTAGAGGGGTTAAGGCCTATGTATGTGTCATTCGTTCCATCCCTCTCTTTCCCCCTTCCTTGATCACACAGATAGAGATGCAGATAAGAAAGCAGTCCATGTTCATATGTTTGTATAGCGCTGCACGCCACACTGCTCACACCAGTGTCTCATTCAAGAAGACTGCATTAAGCCACTCTGTGCTACCCAATCCCATGTGTCTTAATCAGACACTCTGAGTTAACCCTTTGTGGACCACAACAGAACGTCCCAGGCCTGATCTTAAACTATATGGTATATCAGGAGAGGGTTGGATTATGTTATATACTTGATTTATCAGGCTGGGACATCTTTCTCTGATTTTCTCCGATCCTTGAGTCTCTGTAAGGAAGCACATTAACCCTTACTGTCCTTTCAACTTTAATGTGCTTCTCCAAAAGACTGACACAGGTCTCTAATGAAAAGGCTATGTGACCAGCTGACTGAGAGCAGCTTATATTTGTTCTGCCAGTGACCATTATTTGGAGCTATGTAGAGTGACCTCACATGGCTGGCACCGCCGTCATACTAATAAAGCTTTTCTTGATTTGAATCAAACTGACACTGGGGAAAGGGAGTGTACCACAAGAACCAAAAAAAAAAAAAAAACAAACAAAAAAAAAACCTGCACTGGGCACTGGCGCAATCTTTTAAATTCAAACACTTGTTTATGCTTATACAGTTTGGTTACAGTGTATATTGCGTTGTTAGTGCTTATTGCTTAAGCCATCATGGGATTCCACAAAGCTCTGTATGTGGACCTCTTGTTTTGTCTTTGAATGCACGCCTACACTGTTCTCTGCTTATTTATGACTACACGCTCAAATATTTGTATAACAGCACTTTGCTATTACCTTTGTATAGCAGAATGTCTTGACGTGATTAATATCACCACTAGATCCTGTCTTCTTTTGATCCTCGTCTTTGCCACCCTGTTGGAAGTCTTTCATTTATGTGCTGCACACTTTAGAGAAAGCTTGCCTGTTTACAAGTTCAAGGCTCTAGTTTATCTTAACCAAGAAAGACAATAGTAATTAAATGTGTGAAGTGAATTGTGTGTTTGTATTTGGCTGATGGTGGGTGGATGGGGAGCGCTGTAATCTTAGCAAACTGAGTACACAACAGCATAAACAGCAAACAGATGAGATCTCGTTTGGTTTATCAAAGCTTCACATCCAAGTAAGTCTTTGAGATAAGTTATGTGGTCTGGATCAGTCAGTGCTCTTTATTATGGCTGTTTTGTTTGTAACCTCTAGAGGGAGCTAGAGACTTAGCTAAAGGATACTTTACAAAACATTAACAACTTCAGTACTGTATGGTGGAGTGTTTAATACTAATATGCATATGTGTTTGTGTGCCATATATATATATATATGTAATTGATCACATTATATATTATGTAATTAAGTAATATATATAATGTGCCTATAATTTTTATATACATTTTACATTGATTATCATTTACAATTATTTAGTAATCTTATTATTTATATTTTGCATTTGGATCATTCCCAAATTATGATGGATATAATAATTATATTCTAAAAATACCAAGAATCTCAACTCAAATTTTCATTTAAATTGTTGATTGTATAATTTCTGGGAATGAAAAAAAAATTCAAGCAGGTTGGGTTTGGGTTGAGTGTTTATGAATTTGTCCTTGGTTTGGACACTGACTCAACATGGACATGAAGATGTAGAGGTGCATGCAAATTTGTGTGGGTTACAGACTGTGTGTGTGTATGTGTCTGCGGCTATTTTTACTGGCAGAGCATGAGGTGTTGTACTGTGAAGGATCCATCAGCAGTGCCGAACGCCGCTCAGGAAACCAGCCCTGACAGACACACACCACTGACATAGCTGAATATGTGTGTGTGTGTGTTTAATGCATAGAAAGAGAAGAGATGAAACTGAGTCTGAAATTACTGTGCCACCTGCTTTGCGTATCTGCTGCACTCTAAAAAATTGAGGATAAAATATTTTTTCTGCTTATTTCATCAATCAGAATTGTGCTATTATAAGATATTACAGGTAGAGGCTTTTGAATGGTCTTCTTTGGAGTGAACTTGTTCAGTTTATTTCAGTGTGATGAACAGGAAATCACACGTTTCAATAAATCTTCAGAAGCGTTCTTATTCAAGTAAAGTTACAATAAGTGAAACCCAGTGTGGGTTATGTTGTTTTCTACTATCTCTCAGCCCTGTCACAGCCAAGCAAGAACAGCAACCCGTCAAATTATAGACTAATCAAAATACACTCTGTATCCATGTAAAATAGCAGCAGTAATTGCTATCTTAAGTATAGGCAAACCTTTTGGAATGCGTTTTTATGAGTACACGTATGTGTTGAAAAAGGGTTTCCGCAGTGTTTGTGTGTGTTTTGGTCGGCCTGCATGTGTGGCTTGTGAGAGAAAGTGGGAAAGACATTGAAGGTGACACTTTGTGACCATAATCAGAACACCGCAAAAACCATGGACGCTCCACACTAAAGCAAACCCTAACCTGTTATGCTGACCCAAGGCCAGTTTGGCCACCATGGTTACAAGAACCACGGATGAACACGTAGTGCAGAGAGCTGATCTGGAGTCTGCGGTTAGGCGCAGGGAGTGTACAGTCGCCGTAATGGTGCACTTCCCCTAAAAAAAACCTCCAGCCTCTCAAAATCCAGCCTGGCTTTTCCAGTTCCACTCCATCACAGAGTTGAGCGAACATCCTAAACGCTCATCCAAGAGCTTCTGCCTCTATGTAAACAACACAATGCCCATGATTACAGCAGGGTTGAAGGGAAGAGAAGGCAGTGAAAGAAATCAAATTAGTGGCCACAAATAATTGGGCAGGCCGACCATTTCACGCAATCTTGACAAAAAACTTTTAGAACTAGATTCGAATCCAGAGAAGTTGCAAAGAAATAATGGCGGAGAGCTGTTTTTCCTCAGGCATGTGCCTCCTTGGCCCGTGTGGTCTACACGCCCTGGTGACAAGTGGCCCCTGATTGTCTGGTCTCAGAGGGGCAGGGCAGGCGCTGTGGGCCATAGTGACCACGCCGAGTTCACGCTGGCCCCACAGGCGCCTGCTCTCCGGGCCAGCTGAGGTCATAAACAGTGGACAGAGCAGGGCCCACGAAGGACACTAGACAGAGAATGGATCTTTCTGACCACATAAAGAGTTGGCCCGTTTTGCTCGGTGCCCACAGGGAAAACACATTCCCACGGACACTTGCATTTGCTCATCATGCTTGCAAAATGTAATTTGTGAAATATTGATTTTTAATACGTTCATAATATACCGGTATGATTATTTGTTAAATGTAAAATAAATATTTACACTACCGGTCCAAAGTTTGGAATCATTTCGATACATTTTTTTTTTTATACGTTTCTTAAATTCACCAAGGCTGCATTTATTTGATCAAAAATACCCTAAACTTTTAAATTGTATATTATGGTTTCAAGCATTGTAAACATTTATAATAAGAAGAAATGTTTCTTAAGCACCGAATCTAAAAAGATTTTTGAAGGGTCATGTGACTAGACTGGAGTAATGATGCTAAAAATACAGCTTGGCCATCACAGGAATAAATTACATTTAAAATATGTTAAAATAGAAAAACTTAATTGAAATAATATTTCACAACATTCCTGTTTTGACTGTACTTTCGATTAAAAAAAAGGAAGCCTTGATGAGCATAACAGACTACTTCCAAAAACATAAAAAACTTATTTCAAGATTTTGACCATATATATATATATATATATATATATATATATATATATATATATATATATATATATATATATATATTAGCATTAGCATTTAAAAAAAAAACATTTAATCCAAAAATAAAAAAATCTCAAATCATTTATTAATTTAAAAAAATGTCTCAATGTCCATACAATGAAAGTCTATTTGGTCCCATGCTGTATGACTCATTATTTAAAAAAAAAAAAAAAAAAAAAAAGTTGACCACCAGTTGAAACATTTTTTACAAATATATAAGATATATAAAATATAATAAATATCCAGTAAAAATGGGGGATGATGGGTGAACTACCCCTGTAAGTCTAATGTAAGGTTTCATAGAGTAGTGTGAGTGCTGAGTTTGGTGTAGGAAGAGAGCGGCAGCACTATATCATTCCTTAATTAATGCAAGCGTGACAGAGATGCTTGTGGCTCTAAATCTTTTTAAGCAGTTACACTTCACTCCCAGCTGCAAAATGTGTGTGAGAGAGAGGATGTATGTGTTCTGTCATGATCCAAATGTGCCGGAAAATGGTGGCTGCCTTGTGCGCCTCTTTTGAGGCGGGACCATCTAAGAAACCTGTCTGTGTGATCATAGTGTAAAAGGTGGGCGAATCAGGTGATCTGGCATGTTGCTATGGATCCATATCCATACCGACTCCACCCTAGTGCCACAACAAAAAAATGTGACTGTATCGAAAAAGTTTTGAGATTAATATTTTTAAGTATGTGCATGCATGTTGTTGTGTTTAAGAGAGAAAGAGAGGACAATTTGTGTGCAGTCGTGTGTGGTATAGGAAAACCTTGTGTGCTGCAAAAGTTTATGAAAAATGATTGCCTTGACTCGATACTTAATTTAGTTGTGTATCTTATACCATGGGCCTTGTGTTTTGAGTAAACAAGGCAAAAATAAATTAACTCTTGCGACTTGACTGAGCCAAGGTAAAGTGGTTTCCATAAACAATTCAAGTAAACTCAAACGGAAAGTGTGTGCGCGTGTAAAATGCTGCTGAAGAAGGGGGAGGACTTAATGGAGTTTTATGATGTCATAAATACTTGTTCTGATCCCTGAAGATAAGCAATTGTGTGAGGATGATGAGGAACAGAGCGATGAAGATAACCATGGCCATTAATGATGGCCTTTGCACCAGGTCTCTAAGAAAACATCAAATGTGTAAAGCTGTGAGCAGCTGTTAAATGGATGAATGCTTGTCCCGGTTTTATGCGGTGTGATGGCCAGCCTCTATCTCTCCTGTCTGCGTGCTATTCCACTTCATCTCTCAGACCATCCGTTCATTGGCTCAACTACACGTCTGTCTGCGCCTGTTGTTTGACTCGTTCTCACACGAATATTGCTTGTTTTTAAATTGCCTTTTAATCATTTAAATGGTTATGAATAACTTAATAGCTATTAATACATTCCTTATGAATTTAGCTTTTGATCACTGGTGCTGGTGATTTATTTATGCGAGTTTTAATATGCGCCTATTCGTGCACAAGCTTCTAATTTATTCTTTTGGAATATGAGACCAATCAATCACTAAATCGTGGGCGTAAGTGACATATTAATAAATGCACTTATCATATTTGATAGTTTGAATATAGTAATAGTAAACACTGATAAATAATTCTTTGTCTTCAAGACAGACCCCACAGACTATTAAATCCAATCCTTAAGTGATATTAATTTCCATCCTTGCTTTGAAGATCATGTCGATTGTGAGATAGTGCATAGTGGTTTTATTTAGGAGACTCTAATGATGAAGACATGGATCGTGACGGTTATTTTGGAGACAAATCACAATATTTGTGATATAGACATTTGTGCTCTGTCATCAGTCCCACTATTTTATGACCATCAGACCCAAGGCCATGGCAGGTGAGGACAGAGGTTGGGCGTTAATGTTTGTTAAGCCCTGTACACGGAGGGGGTGGATTAAACACTGTTCCTCATCAGGCAGCTTAGCTTGTCCTTGATCGCTTTAACAGGTCGTTAAAATCATTAAAAGCACAACTCATCAGCACTTTTTGACAGCCCTAGCGTGAGAATGACTTTTCTTACCCCATCATCTCAAAAATGACATCCATAAAATAGTCAGTTCACCTTTAGCATTACCTCTTTTCAGGGTCTGTTTAAAAACAATAATGCCGTAAAGCACTCGTTAGGTTTACAGTCGCAGTAAAAAAGCAGCGGTAAAAGACTGGGCTGCCTCTCCGTCTTAATGATGCCGTTGTTTTATTGTGATGAGATGTATGACTGTCATCAATAGATGGGGTGAATAGTGCACATGATCTTCTCACACACATTACAGCTTCAATAGAGAATTAAACAACAGGCAGGTAGCGCAACAGGCCAACAGGCACCACACTGCCAAGCCATCGATTTTCATTGCCTTGTTTCCTCATTGACTTTCATGCTAAAACAAATGGCTAATTGAGAACTATGAGGGAGGTCTGGTCATTGTTTATCCAATTATATATATGACTTGTGTAATAACAGGTGATGTGGTTTGTCTTAATAATGTGCTTAACGGTTATGATACCTCATTGTCCGCTTCTATATGGGGAATGGAGCAGTTACATTACATAGAAACATGTTTAATTTGATGCGAAAGACGTTTGTGGAAGTAGATTTGTATATATAATTTTGTAGGACAGTGTCTGACCTCATCTTGATCATTGCGATAGCACCTGATGAAGATGGACATCCAAAAGACCCTGTTTTTACAGCCTGACCATAATAATTTACACTTTATGAAATTGCAGGCCCTAAAAACACAATATCCCAGTAATCATTTATCAATCATAGCATTCCATGATCCCACACTGATGGAGACTCAAATGTTTGCATTAGATGTATGAAGTACACACAAGACGTGGAATCAGTGTTGTAAAAATACATAAAATACATTTATTATGTTGTATACGTGCATAAGGAAGTGATTTAATGCTGGAGCATTAAATCTAGGCAGCCTGGCACCTAGAAAACATTGTTGAGAAAGGCATATTTGTTATATTGATTCGACAAAGTTCATTTGTTATATTGATTCGAGGTCATCAGCCGTTTGAAAAAAATATTTTTAATACATGATGACATCATAAAGTATTTGCAGGAATCATTTTGGTGCTGTTATCATGGGATGACTGAGGTCAAAATGCCAGCCAAAGACACTGCCAATAAAACAGGATGTTTATTAAGTGAGACGTACTTCATTACGTTGCTCCATATGGTAATAAAACTGTACATGCACTTATTATGTACAGGTAAACTTTGAACACCCAATAAACATTGAGGAGCTACAAATGCTATCAGCATTTTTTTTAACATGATTTTACACCCAGTATGTCTAATAAAAATCATTTTCCAAAGTCATACTTTGTTCTCATTAACTCAAGCTAGGTGCAGCTTTAAACAGACTGACCTTTGATTGCACTTCAGGACACTTAAAACATTGTCCATCACAGTCCTATTAAAATAAAATGAAATTATGCATTTCTGTGTATTTTGTAGTTTGAATCATATTAATTGATTTTTTTGCATAGGATACAGATTAAGTACATAGCCATGGCATTCATTATTTAGACAAATAGCACAACTTTTGCCCTCCTGAATCAATTCTAATTGAATGTTTCTGTGGTTATATGGTGCAGCAGGTTCGCAGGAAAACCACAGGGTGTTCAGGCTCTGTGGAACATGGGTACTATATTATTTCTCACTATATTACTGATGGGAAAACCATTTCCACCAGTGGTGAGGACTGTGGCTAAACTCTACATGTATTCCAGTGGCATGTGGTACTGGGTGTCTCTGTCTTCCCTCACTCAAAGTGGATGGCCAATGGATGTTTTCATTTGACCTTTGCCAGCTGGACTGTATTATTATGTCAACATCCAATCAATGACAAGAGATGCTGTTTAATGAACTCTCAAATCTGAGAACTCTCTTTCTCTTTCTGCAGTTGATCTTTGCAAAGCCCTGCTTTAATATGTTTACTCCCATCTTAGAGACTGTTGTTGTCCAATATTTCCTCTGGCAAGTTTTTTCTTTTTCAAAGATGATCTGTGTTATTGGATGGATTTGAATGCAAATGTATATGAAATATATATAAAAAAATGGCTTAACATTGTTTGAGAGGATGTGAGTTTACAAATCTGTAAACAAATGTTGCGCAGTGCATGCTGTAGATGAACCCCTCATTCCACATAAAAAATCTACAGTACATTTGCTCCAGTATAAGTTTCTAACTTAAAGGGGTCCTTGATTATGATTTCACTTTTTTAACTTTAGTTAGTGTGTAATGTTGATGTTTGAGCATAAACAACATCTGCAAAGTTACAATACTCATAGTTCAATGCAAAGAGAGATATTTTTTTTTTACAGAAATCGATTTTAAGGGACTACAACAAACGACTGGTAGGGACTACAACAAGCTTCTTCCCGGGTTGGTGACATCATGAACCTTAAAGTTCAGTAGCCCCACCCACTCATTCGAGCACGACAGATAAGTAGTAGTAGGTAAACAGACGTGACGCTACCACTTTATCAAGCAACTAAGCGATAAACATGCATTTGAAGAGTGCAAAATGTTGTACAGTGCCAGGTTGTTGAAAAACACAGTAGTTGCATTGGATTTGCAAAGAGTCTAAAATAAAAAAAAACTATGCTGCCATAGCCTATTGGATCTGACAGGAATGGCGCAACACACTTATGCAAGTAAAAAGTTTTTACTGTGTCACTATTGCTTTGCTACAAATTGTTTGATATGAATGAGTAGTATATAACATATACCATCTGTCAAAAATGATTGATTGACATGTGGGCGTGGCTATCCTTTGATCTTCCCCGCCCCTTTCCGGTTCCTCCCCTTCCTGTCCCGCCCCTAGTCCCGCCCCTTCCGGTTCCTGTCCCGCCCCTTCCTGTCCCGCCCCTTCCTGTTACCTTTGACCTAGTTCCGCCCCTTCCGGTTCCGTCCCCTTCCTGTTACCTTTGACCTAGTTCCGCCCCTTCCGGTTCCGTCCCCTTCCTGTTACCTTTGACCTAGTTCCGCCCCTTCCTGTCCTGCCCCTTCCTGTTACCTTTGACCTAGTTCCGCCCCTTCCTGTCCTGCCCCTTCCTGTTACCTTTGACCTAGTTCCGCCCCTTCCTGCTACAGCTTCTGTCAAATTGATGAATGGTGACAGTTAGTTTGATCGTTTGAAGTTCATTTGATCAAGAAAAGGGGGTATTGGCCTTTGATGTTACGGTTACAAAGTGATGTGACAGTTAGTTTGATCAAGAAAAAGTGTGACATTTAGTTTGAGGTGTATTGTCTTTGATGGTGACAGTTAGTTTGATCGTTTGAAGTTGGTGTTTTGTCACCGCCCCCTGCATTCCTGAGCAGCAGCATGTATAAATGGGTCAGTCGTGTTCTAAAAAAACTAGAAAGAGAAACATGAGCTACACAAGCATGGACGGTTTATCCTCCCCCAAAACCCCAGATGCTGGGTTGAGCAGCAAGATTTTGGAAAGTCTGCCTATGGCTCCGAGAAAGCCTTTCGGCCACATCCGTTTGACCAATTTTCTCCATGAAATTTCGGAATGGACCGAAGGTGAATTCATGATGTCTAGTAACTGTGTATTTGGGTACAAATTTCACAAACCATCACGAGTTGTTATACTCTACACCGTTGACGGTCCAGGAGAGTTCCAGCCTGGGGAAGACCCGTGTGTTGTATTTCCTGAAAAAGACTGGTCTCTATTTTACAAATTTGTCTGGAAGGATCTTAATGACGCCGGTGAAGAGCCTTTGTACACTGCAGAGTGGGATGGAGTAACTCCGAATGTCCGCTACCGTGTGGTAGGTGACCATACTAATAAGGAGCCTAATGATTCTGTTTACATATTCTGCTGTAAAGACAAGACAAAGCTCAGTAGCCCTCGGTCTGGAGTTATCCTGCCTAACGAGCATCACAATCTGTATGAAATGCAATTTTTGTTCAAGTGGTGCGATCTGGATATAACGAGTAATGTTTTTTCAACCATCAACAAAATGTTCAAATGGGCCGACATGCAAGATGGGTACAACAAAATCAAAGTACAGCTGTTCCAACCTGAGAGATGCGTGCGCAGCAGTTCATTTACCATGCCGTCCGCCCCCATTCGCTACAGCCATGCGAAAGCCCGCCTGTCAGACGCTCCCAAGCGTCGTTTTTTAAACCATGGTCCACGCCCACCTCTACTACAGCGCTCATAAATTAAGGCGATCGGACCCTCCCAACCATCATTTATAAACCATGGCTGAAGAAGGCAGTTCAGAACCGGCGCATGTCTGCAGCTGCGGCATCTCTTTCGGCAGCATTCTCGACCCTCCCGACGACAACGCAACCCCGCATAGTCTGACTGACGGCTGTGGACCATCGGACCTCCATGAAGACTGGGCCCCGGTCAAAACTACCAAACGCCGCTTAGCCTTGACACCCTGCTTTGAAAAGGATTGGGCTTCGGGTGACATCATCATCAACCCTGAACCATCGGACCTCGAAAACGACTGGCCTCTGACTAAAACTATCAAACGCCGCTTAGACTGGGATCCGTGCATCGAGTGCGACTGCGGTTGCAGCAAACCTTCATCACCACCATCGAGCGAAAACCTTGAAACCTGCAAGCCGACTTACCTCATCAATCCCCGCAAAGACTTGGAATCGAGCGACAGACCTAAAATCATCCGCACCGTGTCTCTTGCTAAACCCGGTTTCGACGTTACAGACGGATGTTTCAGCGACATTGGATTCAGAATCATAAAAGCCGCGACCGTGGTTTTGCTGCAGCATCTCATCGCCAACAAGCTTAAGGCCGACTGCGAGGGCTGCGAGATTGATCATCCCAGCCAGCTGCAACATTCCTGTCTGTTTGACCCTCCCAACTACTACTTCGACACACCCTTTACGAGCTTTCAGGCAAGCTGTTTAAACCCTATTTTCATTCCATCATCAGTGTCCTCCTGAACCGGTGTGGGTTAAAATCTCAACCCCACCGTATTCAAGGAACAGTCAGGAGTATTCTGCACGAATTAAAAGACGAACCATTCATCACTGCTAAGCTAGAAGAAATCAGGGTGAGACTTCTGGACGAGCCCTGCAAGGAAATCGTCAACGACGTTGTTGATCTCTGGCAAGGTCTTCCAATCGTGAATGGCGAGTGACCAGACCAAGTCCAACATGGGTGCAGCCTGTAGCCTAAAATGCTGTATGGAATTCATGTTTAAAGACCATTACAGAATCCAGATGACCAATCTCATGAGCAAGATTATTATGGACGCATCTCACCCCGATACTCCGTGTTATGACACTGTGCGTGAGGCAAATCTCAAGAAACATATGGCTCATATAAGAGGACTGTCTAATTCATGGGATTATTTGACGGACAAATGTGTTAACGGTAACGATCCGCCCGGTGATATGATAAAACAGGTTCTAGATATGATGTGTGAATCACAGCGTGAAATCGGTATCACTGATATTTTGTGCATGTTCACTTATGTAGCCGATGTGTGTACCGAGCTGGTCAAGAAATCAAAAGAATATGACTCTGATGATGATGATGACGTGGTCAAAATTGTCGACGTGATTAAAAACGTCGACAAAATTGTTGTAATGTATGTTGATTACATCCTAGATCGTAACATGATGGCCTGCCGCGATTTTCTCTTTTGGCTGGATTCAGCATAATATTATGTAACCTCATTATATCCATTCTTTACTATGAAGTCATTTTACTTAGACATTTTATGTAACCTCATTATATCCATTCTTTACTTAGTTTTTTTGTCTGTTCTATTAATACCATTATATTCAATGTACTTAGCGTCTGATTTATTATATGCATGCTTACTATCTTCTATTATAACCATTTTACTTAGTGTCTGATTTATAATATGCATGTTTACTATCTTCTATTATATCCATTTGACTTGTATTATATCCTGCAAATTTTTTTTTAATAAAATGTTGATTAAAACCGCTTGTATGTGTCATTCTTTTGCAACTGTTGAAACGGTAGCATGTCGGAGCTCATGAAAAAGGCTTATTATACACCCTCCAACCCCGGCTCTTTAGGGGGTAAAAAACGATCAAAAGACGCAGTCTTTAAAGATACCGGGGTCCGTCTAAGCGATAAACAGGTTTCAGAATGGCTGGTTGGCGAGGACGCTTACACATTACACAAAACTGCACATATAAAATACAATCGAAATAGAGTGGTGGTGTATGGGGTCGATACGCAGTTCCAGGCCGATCTAGTCGACATGACCCAATTTTCTGATCAGAATGACGGTAATAAATTTCTCTTAACTTGTATAGATGTATTCTCAAAGTATGCCTGGTCTCGTGTGCTGAAGAATAAGAGCGGAGCCGAGGTTACTAGAGAGTTCGAGTCTATACTCGAAGAGGGGCGTATGCCTCAGAAATTACAGACGGATCAGGGGAAGGAATTTTTTAACAAACATTTTCAAGATGTCATGAAAAAGCACGACATTAATCATTTCGCTACCGCTACCGATTTGAAAGCCAGCGTTGTGGAGCGATTTAATAGAACGTTAAAAAGTCGTATGTGGAGATTTTTAACGGCCACAAATTCCCGACGATACACAGATGTTTTACAGGACATTATCCAGGGGTACAACACCAGTTATCACCGAAGTATCAAAATGAGACCCGTCGACGTCAGCAAAGACAATGAGGGTCAAGTGTTTCAAAACTTGTACGGCGATGTAAAAAAGACCGAGAAACCTGTATTTAATTTCAAAGTCGGAGACGTCGTCAGGATTTCTAAAGTGAGAGGTCCGTTCGCCAAAGGTTACGAGCAGAACTACACCGAAGAATTTTTCACCGTAACCTCGCGTATTCCGCGCCAACCTCCCGTCTACAGACTCACGGATTATGACGGTGAAGTCATCGAGGGGTTTTTTTATGAAAAAGAACTGCAGAAAATAATTGTGAGTAAAAACAAATCTTTTAAGGTAGAAAAGATTTTAGGTCAGAAAAAACAAGGGAAATCTACGCTTGTTTTAGTGAAATGGCTAGGATGGCCTTCAAAATTTAACAGTTACATAGATTAAAAAAACTCTGGTGGACTTGCAATCCCCTTAAAACGCGGCGACGTTAACGGATGAGATCATACGAGCGGAGGACCGTCATGGATGACCACGGTTTCTACATCACGTTACCATGCAACGCATCGTCTGTGGTTTATCCTCAAAATCGCATATCCTGCTATACAACCAGGCTAGCAAAAGCTATAAACTTGCAAGGACAGTGGGAGGTGGGGCTCGCCGAAATCGAATATCCTAGAAGCTGGTATAGCTTTAATGACGAAGATGGTCATTTCATCCTCCATACGGCCCCGGAACCCCCGGATAGCAATCCCTCCAAAGAGGCAGATATTCGTTTTTCTATAATTACGAACTTATACATAAAGAACCTGATTTTTCCACGAACGTCATCACGTATGCTCCTCATCAATCCGACATCAACGCCGGGCTCTACACATTGTACGTTTACATAGACATTATCAAATTTCAAGCGGTCGGCGATTCTCACGTACCCCTTTTGAGATGCATACATATATCGGGAAAAGGCAACGACACGGTGATTGCTAGATACGACAACCCCACTACGCATCGATCAGCAAGGATCACATCACCGATATCACCATAGAGGTCAAGAACGATCAAAACCACGAAGTACCATTTTCTTACGGGAAAGTCATCGTAAAACTACACTTTAAACCAAAAAATGGTTTATTATAGACCCGGAGACACCGCGGACTATGTCAGCTACTACCAAAATCAAGCGCCAATGCCGGGGGAGGGGTTATGTATGGGGCGAGGTTAGGGGGTCTTTTCAGAGGTCTGTTTAGGATGGCAGTACCCCTGTTAAAAAGAGGATTTATCATCGCAAAAGCCCACCTAAAGTCAGCCGCTAAAAATATGGTATCCGACGTCGTCTCAAACGTATTGACGCGTTCGCATAATGCTAAAGCTCAAGACGGATCAGGTCTGATGGTCATGGCACGTAAGAGAATGACTAAACCACCGGGTGTGAGGAGGCGGGGTCAATGGGTAGCGAAGAAGAAGAAGAAAGCAACAAGCGCATCAAACAAGCGCTCACTCGTACGTAGAAAGCGTAAGAAGCCTGTTAGTCGAAACGCGTCGATCAAGAGAACCGTGAAAACCATATTCTAACATGGCGTTACTGCATCAGATGTCGGGAGAATGCATCAAGCCCGAGTTGGACTTATTTACGGTCCCCCTGACGCAGACCATGATTGAGAAAAGCAGTTATTTAGAAATAATCCCGTTATCGGCCATTTCCGAGCTCCGATTGAGTTTTTTATCGCGGGCAACGGCGATGATTACATGGATCTCAATAACACAACGCTCTATCTACGGGCGAAAATCACGAAGCCGAATGGTGAAGAAATTGCGGATCCTGCTAAGTCGATGTGACGCTGGGCGATCGGCTAATATCTCAAAGTTCGAGTACTTACCCGTATCGCTGCATTCTGGAAAGTCTGATTAATTATGGTCACGATACGCTGGAATCTACTTTCGCCTCCGGGCTGTTTCACAAAGACTCGGCGGGTCAGATGGATGTGCACGACCCTGCTGGTCGTAACGCGGGGTTGAGAAAGAGATCGCGTTACACCGCCCAAAGCAAGGAGGTTGAGCTACTTGCCCCCATACACAGCGATATATTCTTCCAGGGGAAACTGATGATCAATGGAATTGACATCAAGATACGCTTTATTAGAGCAAAAGATGAATTCTGTCTGATGAGGTCCGACGACGTGGCTTACAAATTACATATAATGGCGGGATCACTATTTGTCAAGAAAGTTTCTGTCTCACCGTCGGTGAGACTGGCTCACGCCCAGGCGCTTCTCTCGACAACGGCCAAGTACCCCGTTGATAGGGTCTAAAATCCTTCTCCATACCCACCGGCTCTCGTGTTTCGAATCAAGAAAATCTATTTTTAGGAAGGCTGCCAAAGTCTATCGTCATAGGTATGGTCGACAACGACGCATTCACCGGCTCCTACACTAAAAATCCATTTGCGTTCAAACATTACGATCTGGAATTCTTAGCCGTCTACGTAGATGGGCAACAATACCCTTCGAAGCCTCTACAACCTAATTTCGAAGACGGTTTGGCAGTACGTGAATTTTATCAGTTGGCTATGATGACAGGGAGACACCTTAAAGACCAGTCGCTCTGTATCACCAGGAATGATTTCCTGAACGGATACACACTTTATGCATTTAACCTCACCCCGGATGAAGAGTGCGGTCAGCACGTATCCCTCATCAAGTCCGGGAATATCAGAGTCGAAGCGCGTTTCAGGCAACCATTACCGAATACCATTAATGTAATCATTTACTCCGTTTTCGATAGCATCCTTGAAGTGTCTAACCGCAGACAGGTACTGATCGACTACTATTGAGAGATGAACACCCTAGAACTCACCGCAATCATGGATAAAATCACATGCAGGACTCATTTTCTCGGCGTTCTACTGAGCGATCAACTACCCAAAAAACCCCTGACGATCTTACCGTCGATGGGTATCATTAACACTGACCCCGCCAGACTCCCTGGCGAGCATTGGATTGCCGTTTATTTACCCCAAGAGGGGCCGGCTTGTTTTTTCGACAGCTTCGGCAATCCACGCTTTCCGATCAGCATTAATAACTTTCTATCTGCCAACGACGTTGAAATATTATATTCCGACAGACGCGTCCAGGATTATTCATCGGATACCTGCGGACAGCACTGTCTGTTTTTTCTACATCATTTAGCCAGAGGTTACGACTATAATCATGTGATGAAACTATACACCGATGATTATATCAAAAATGATACAATGGTCTCCCTCTTTGTGAAGAGATTAAGACCGTATGTTTGTAATGATAAAATGTTATCCTGCGTTCACTGTGTGCAGACATGTTTGACTTATAAATAAAAAGCTTAAAACCATTTATATTTTTTGTCGTCTTTTATTTCATCATAAGATACAATCCGTTAAAATTTCAACCATGCTATTCGATTAATAACCGGTGACTTAAACACCGTGTCTTCGGACTCGGGTCGGGAATATCTTTGTGCTTTTTTAGGAGGTCTAACACGAGGTGTGTTGGGTTTGGTCTTTAGAGAGTTAATCGTGCGTCTGACCTGCTGATTCGACACTGTAGAAAAAGGGATGTTTAATTCGGCAAAAGCCTGAAGAAACTCCATCCATCCTAGAGGTCATCGCGAACCTTTTGCGGGGCCATGACATTTTTTAACAAATCGAGCATGTGCGAGCCCTTTATAGGCTTACCCCTAAACACAAACTCGCCCGATTCGTTCCGGGCGCAGAGTCCTTTAGCTTTAGACATCTTGTCTAATATGTATTTGCTGTTTTTCACACTTCTCGAAGGCACATTCTTCAGAACTTCGTCCACCACTTCCACCCCACCATCATCGTCAATGTCTTCAACGACGGGAGTAGCAACACCAGCTGGTTGTTCATCTTTAAGCTCGGTATTGGGTAACGAAAGCGTTAAAACATTGCTCTCACGATCCCCTTGTCTAACGATGTTCAAAAACCTGGTCAGGGTATTTGAGTAAAGCTTGGCTTTTTCGTACGGATTCAAATCGACGCGTTGTAAAATGTTTCTTATGGCATCATCCAAATCGTTTTCCACACTCTGCTGAATGCTCTCGCGAACATTTTCACTCTTGATCTTATCCAGTTGATGGTGTGGTACTAAATACATCTTCTCGGTGTACTCCATCCTAACGGTTGGCTATCAAGTTCGACAGAAATGGCAGAGCTATATTTAGTAGGGGTAGAAGAAACCCACCCTTTTGCTTGAAGACTCGTTTCTTGGCCGCTAGACCAATTTTTTTATTGGCCACAAGTTTGATTTCCGTTTTTCTCCTTTTCAGTTTTTGGTATTGTTGTCGAGTGACAGGGATCGTACCGTAGAGGATGTTAAGCACCAATTCACACAACGATAAAATGAATTCGTCGGACGCCGATTGTAAAATAAGGCGTCGTTGTTTAGGAGACGCTTTATGTAGCAGTTTCAACACTGGCAGATGTTTACAAAGTCTTGCGGACATGACGATTTATCACGCTCTTCTTTTTTTTGGAATATAAACCACCTGACGGTCGGAAAGCAATCCTGTTCTGAGACGGTACTGCTCCGGAGTTTTTGATTTATAGTCTATCATTAGGTATCCGAAAGATCGGTTGACCGCATCGTGATAACACTCCATAAAGTATTTTGTGTTCCCGGGGTACATCTGACGTCCTAGCAGAGATACCTGATTGACGTCGCGAGGATTTTTAAACAAAATCATATAATTGGCGTTTAAGCTGATGGTTCGACTGGACTTGCCCTGTACGAATAAATTTTGGACTATATAAATTGCGCTGAGATTGCGGTGGTGGACGTACTGTGTAAAGACCCTCTGCAGTTCCAGGTTGGTGCTAGCTTGCTGCATCAAATCATCCACGATGAGAAGATTTGCTTTATGAACGGGTAGTAAATCATCATCATTCAGACTCTCGGGTATTCCTTGTACAAATTTAATGTTATAAAATTTCAGTACATCATCTGCAAAGGTTGCCAGCAATCATACAGCCAAACAATGTTTTCAATTTTCTTGGAGATTATATTCAAACCTTTTTCCAACAAAAGTTTTACAAAATAAGACTTTCCAGAATTGGACGGTCCGCTTATGACACAACTAAATGGATGTTGTAGTCTGAAATCAAAATCGGAAACATCCAACGATCCTCTGTGCATCATCTGATCAGTAGCCATAAGGAACTGTGGTGAAATCGGGCAAAAGCCTGCGTTTATTATACACCACCTTAAACTTTTTAACGACTGATTTGTTGTGCAATGTGAGAGTCTTTTTATTCCTCACTATGTTTTCAGTCTGAGACAGGATGTATCTGGTGCCATCGTGCGACGTCACATAACCGTCAACCAGACCAATCAGGGATTCCAAGCAGACAGCCTCGGAATTCTTCGCATTCAACTTGACCCCCTTAGCTTTCATGCACACTTTACCTTTGTCCGTCCTATACCCGTAAGATTTCGGGCCACTACAGCAAAACTCTGTAATAAAGTCCCCGTCGTCTAGCTCACTCGTCAGCTCTCCCAAATGATCCCCTAGAGGGGGGTCCCAGTCTCCGTCCCTAGACAGAAAGACGACTGAATCTGTATCGGAGTACAAAAGTCGGTCGCCGAGTCTGTCCATCAATTCGTACAATTCCAGTCTGGCATGCGCTGTTGTAAACGCCCCTATAAACACGTTAACATCACGGGTCTTACAAACATCGTCTTTGGCGGTGTGGCGAGGGGGGCGTGATTCCGCGAAGTCTGTAGCGGGAGAGAAGTCAGCGAGCCGCGCGGTGAGTAAGTGGGTCAAGTGCAGATAACGAACACCTGTGTCTGATTGCAGTAATTGGCGTGGAGACTGCATATAAGCTGCCGGCTGAGAGTGAGAAGGAGAGAGAGACCTGGGACTCGCACTGGACTACGTGGATGCAGTGATTGAGCCTGTACCTGTGCTGTTTGATTGTTTGTTGTTTGCCGTGGTGAAGCGACACGGTGGCCGCGCACGAGCGCACCCTGTTTGTTTATTTTTATTGTGCATAATAAAGTGCGAGTCCCAATTTCGCCGACCTCGTCTTCTTCTTCCTCCAAACACGCTGAATCTCACACTTTGCTACAGGCGGCATTATGCTGGACGAGAGCTACGTCGTCCGAGACGAATGTGAAATACGTCAGCGTGTCAGTATTGCCAAAAACGATTCTGGTGAATTCTTCGGGATCGTTCACCATGGACGTTTGAGGTAAGTTCTCCCTGAGACAGAACCTGCCCCAAAGCGAATTCAGAATTAGTTTTGTGATAGCCCTCTGGGCGGCGTTGTACTTGATCTTTTCAGGGTCGAGTTAAACCCCGTCTTTTTCAAAATACTCACGAATGTAAGTCTCTTTCTCGGCGTCCGTGACGACGTTCGATGGGTACCCGGACGCTTGTTGTTTCAAACGCAAAAACGTTTTCACGTAACCGGCGAACAACGTGTCTGACCGCTGTGGAAAATGCCAAACCTCGTCTATCTTGACCACAATATAACCCTTCTCGACGGCTTTTAAAAGCTCGATGCTAACCCAGGTCCCCGAGAGAGATCTTTCCTGATCTGTGTGACTACAGACTGTGGTCTGGTTTTCCTCACGAGCGCAGGTTCTACATAACGGGAACATGAGTTTTCCTCCGCATCTGTAAGGGAGAACCGGGTGCAGTAATCTGCGGGGAGGGAGCACGGTCGCTTTGATAAGTCCGTAATAATTTTCAAGGGGTTCAAAATATTTGAAAATGATTTGTGGATGTTCAATCGGATAGGTTTTCGTAGCCTGGCAAAAGGGGTAGAGACTGGTGAAATCGAGGTACTTTATTTTCTCACCATCGGTCACCCTGTGATAGAGTTTATAAGCGTTAGTTCGACCTCCGAAGAGGGCGTCTCAGGGTTTCAGTCTCTCTGGGGGAGAGTATTCGCTCATAAATTCTATCACAGAGGGGTCGGTCTTTTTCATGTTGTACCATTCGCATTCCCAAAGGACTTCGATTTGCAAACCGTACGCGTTCCGCAGAATTTCGACTTTATCGTCAAACTGTCTCCTGAAAACCCCATAAGATACTACTGATAAGGGGTGCTTCTGATGGGGTTCAAAGCGACAGGAATGCCCATGATGGATACAACCATTATATTCTAAACCATGCCTGACACCGTCCTGCTCCTAGTAACCGTCTAAAAAGTACTTACTGAACGATACTTCGCCGTGGTTTACAGCCGTGGTGTACGTCGACGTTTCGAGTCTTTTTTAAATACTCGATCCATTCAATTGACCCACTCGAATAAGTCTTGCTCTGTTGCACGTACGCATTGTCATGCGTGAGAGCCATCGTATTTTTCTAGAGATATTGTGTTTTGAACACACCCATTGCGCAACTTGCTATGGTCACAAAGGAAAAAGGGTCTAATTTTGCACATTCGATGAACGACTTCCGATATTTCATACATCCTTCACGTAATAACACCACGTCGTTAACGCCGTACTCGTACAGTTCTTTCTTGAAGTCAAACCACTCCCCGTCAACTGTGGTGTACCACGCATCGAACTTTTGCTGAGCTTTGTCCGACATGTTATCGTAGTTGTAAAACTTTTTGTCCGGGTACGGTCCGAAATAGTTCTCATTTTCGATCGTGTTGAACAGATGGGGGAAGTAGCCTTTTTCAGTCGTCGTTAAGTCTAACGCTGCAGGCATTTTCGCAAGAGCGAAAGGAAAAAATGAATAACTATCGATATATCGTTGGGCAAACGATTCGTCGTACATGTACATTAATTTGCAACCCTGTAATATGACCTCAATCGCCAAACCTGCCTGGCAGAAATACTCCAGGATTAGAAAAGAGTCAAATCTTGAGGCGTAATGGGCTATGAAGCAGTACCCTTTATATCGAGGTTGTCTGAAGCGGCTGATTAGCTTAGCAATACAGCGTGTCCCGTGAGCGACAAATTTCTCCCCTTGGAATGTGATTGCGCAAACAAAATTTGCCACTTGCCTACCCTTTTCATAACGCGTTTCAAAATCGTAGAAGATGTATTTCTCGCAAAATTCCTTAGGTGCTAGGGGCTGAATGAAGCATTGGTGCGACCCCTCATCCGGTAAAATTTCGCGGCAATGTATGCATTTGTCCGGGGCGCATTTGTGTTGGTTTTTCTTGACTTCCGGTTTAACCGTGTAACGTCTGTTACATAGTTTGCAGTATTTTATAACATCACAGGCCGGATATTCATGACCGGGAGCTGAATTTTTTTTATGCATTTCGAAGCAATAGCGTGATTTACAGTAGCGCAAACAGTCAGAACAGTGGATGGTTCGTTTAGGGGATCTGTAACATTCTGTGTCGAAACATATGTCGCAGACCTGTTTACAGCGATGGTCTCTGCGACATGTGTAACTTTATAGCAAAATTCACACACGTATGGTGAACCGATGAACGCGGGCAAATTCAAAATCATGTAGTAATGGTGGTTATCCAGATAGAGGAACACCGTTTTGGGGTGGGGCTCATCGTCATTTTTGTACGTTTCTAAGACCGAGGCATTAGATCTGTGAAATACCACAATTTTAATGTCTAGCGTGCGTTCAAACGAGGCTATGTCGCTAAAAGCGATTGGATCTTGGATTGAGAACCCTGCGCTGTTTTGGATAACGGCAGCCAGTTTTTCTAACTCGCTCTCGGGGTGTTGAGGGTTAAGAAAACGGGCGAGACAAATGGAGAAACACAAATTATTTGATATATTTACGGGGCAAAATAAACTCGTCTTTTTTCTTTTGATTACCTCATCAACGGCAAGATCTGTAAGTTTACGACGCCCCCCACCTTGTCTGTTCAAGACGACGGACGCGTCTACTTCTACGGAAGTGTCCGATAATAACCCGTCTTCGCTCTGGAGGACTTTTCTATTTGATCATAAAGCAAATCGGCATCGTAATTATTGCCCGGTGTTAAAACGGCGCTGATGGGTGTTTGTAGACTGGGAGCCGAGACGGTCATATTAATGATCGGGGCATTACCACCAATATCTCTAGCGAAGGTAACAATGTCGCTCAGCGTGTCGTGCAAGTAGGTGTGATAATCGGCTAAATCTGGAGAGGTAATCACTCGCAGATTCATGGATCTTCTAAACGTGACACTATTGAAACAAGGTCGTGGTATAACGTGATATCCGTTAACGTACCCACCTTGACGGATCAGCGCATCAATATCCTGAGGACTTAATCGATCGTCGCGTGAAGTATCAACATTACCTGCTGCGGATGTGGATGGTTGTGAAGTATCATTAGTGGGAGGCTCTATGGGTGAATCAGCGGTGCTAGATGTAATGGGTGAGTTATTTAAATCACCGCCGTATTGTACAACAGGATCATTGTCTACGCTTAGCACATGATCGAACAAATTCATATTTGGATTTACGGCTAATTCAAAAAGATCCAAATTAGCCGAGTGTTGTGAAGATTCTAGATTAAACAAATACTGGTCTGAAGAATCTGTAATCGTTAAAAGCTCGTCAGGCAGTATACTTAGCATTTCAATCTCGTCCGCTGACAGTTCTGCGGGACATTGGCCTGGTTGACAAGCGCCTGCACAAAAGCATTTTAAACCATCCATTTTTAGATTTCAGACCAAAACATGAAATATAAAAATCACAGGGTATATGTAAAAACCATAGATGAAATATTACAAAATCGTATAGTATAAAAAAATCAAAGCATGCATAAAATCATAGAGTACATGTAAAAAGTACAAATGAAATATTACAAAATCATAGAGTATATTAGATGATAGCTAAAGAAAATGACTACAACAGTAAAAGCTTAATGGGGTACAAGGATTACTCCGCTGTTTCATATAGGATGGTGAGAATGAGATGACGGATCAAAAGCATATGCTCACGATGGTATTTGGTGTACATGCGAACGATTCTATCAAAATCCTCACAGATGGCTGCATGCATACTTTGGTTACGTCTGAATATTTCATCGGCCAGATTTTGAATAAACCGATCCTGTGTGTCAAATCGGCTATGTGTCTCGAGCTGAGAGGCACGAAGCTCACTGCGCAACGCGTCTAATCTGCTACGCGTTTCGTTTGGTCTCTCACTCTGCAGTGCAATCAAATTGGTGATTAGATCATCTTGTACATCGCGTAATTCAATGAATTTGTTGTTTCTATCAACCTGTGAGTCACGAAACTCTTCCACTAATGTCTCTATTGCATCAATGAGCTTAGGGGTCAGAGAACTATCGTTGAGTGGTTCATCAGTCAGGTGATGTGCAGCTGGTTCTTGTTCCGGTGGTGAGAGAAAAGGATACGACGATTGACCAGCGTTTGTGGTTGTCACCTCAGCGTGCTCGCTTGTCCAAGAACTCTGATCCAAAGTGATGCGCTGAGGTGTATTCCAACCAGTCACGTTGTCAGGGCTTCTACCGGACCCAGCTGTGTAGAAATATAACTCGAAAATCTTAATGGTATGATTCAATTTGAGTTTAAATACAAAATAATGTAGATAGTCTCATCATAAAGAAATACACTGTCAAGACTCGGTTCAGGACTGTTGGGTGGAGTCAGACAAAAAGTTTTCCTGTCAGGACTGTTTTCACGACTGATCGCCGGGACAAAACGGGTTGTTTTTCTCTCAGGACTGATTGGTGAGGTAGAACGATCCGTTTTGTCTAGTCTTCTTTCTCAAAGACTCTCCGCTTGGTCCGGGGCGCTGGTCTAAAGCTGAGTCGGTAAGGGCTATTTGATCCTCAGCATACGCCGGAGTGGGGTCAGTTGCTTCTGCTACTTCAACGGTGGGGTCTTCATTCTCTTCTTGAGTGTGATTCGTCAGGGGGAATCCGGGTTGCGTAATAAAATGTATGAAATCACGACTGACCCATTTATACATGCTGCTGCTCAGGAATGCAGGGGGCGGTGACAAAACACCAACTTCAAACGATCAAACTAACTGTCACCATCAAAGACAATACACCTCAAACTAAATGTCACACTTTTTCTTGATCAAACTAACTGTCACATCACTTTGTAACCGTAACATCAAAGGCCAATACCCCCTTTTCTTGATCAAATGAACTTCAAACGATCAAACTAACTGTCACCATTCATAAAATTTGACAGAAGCTGTAGAAGGAAGGGGCGGAAATAGGTCAAAGGTAACAGGAAGGGGCAGGACAGGAAGGGGCCGAACTAGGTCAAAGGTAACAGGAAGGGGACGGAACCGGAAGGGGCGGAACTAGGTCAAAGGTAACAGGAAGGGGCGGGACAGGAACCGGAAGGGGCGGGACTAGGGGCGGGACAGGAAGGGGAGGAACCGGAAAGGGCCGGGGGAAGATCAAAGGATAGCCATGCCCACCTGTCAATCAATCATTTTTGACAGATGGTATGTTATATACTACTTGAATGGATTATGTCTAACCAAAATCACCAGTGAGTGATTTCTGATATGTAATGGTTCATGTAGGTCAGATGTTTTTGTCTCATAATAGTTTATTGTCAGTAAATCAAACCAGCGACTAAACGGTCAACTTCACATTGTTTCTCTCAGTAGGATGAAAATAATTTGTTATTTAAACTGTGATAGGAAACGATCAAAGAACACTTTAACAATCGCTGGAACTGTCAACCAAACAGCGTGAGTGTTCTGGACTCTCGCCAAAACTCGCATTAGAATCAACGGATCTCTTATTTACTTTGTGTTTGTACTGTTAGTTATGATGAAGGCATTCGTAAGTGTGCAGAAATCACTTAAGTTACAATGACAAGATCGCTACATTCAAGGCATTAGAGGTCATTTAATGTAGGCTTGTTATTTTTCTAAACGCTTTGTACTCGTGTGTAGTGGGTTGAACCCAGAGTGACCAGTAAGATAAATATCCCCTTTTGGAGCTCTTGTGTGGTTTGGAGGTTTGTTTTAGACAAAAAAACACACAATGACTGAGTTCACCCATCATAAGTAGCTGGTATTTAAGTATAGGCAGACATGCACACACAAAAATACATAACAAATCACTATATTGCCCTGCCAGTATTGTGGTCATCTGCACACAGGGTTATGTTCAGGCAATATTTTATAGGCATTATATTACACTGTCTTTCTGACTATTACTACCATTGCTGTAGTTTAGTTCTTTTGACTGTTTATCTCGACCCTATCAACATCTGCTGCATGCTTTCATATAGAGTATCTAAAATAATCTAAAACATAAAAAACCTAAATATATCATTGACACCACTCAAAGAGCACACCCTCATTTAAATGTTTGATAATTAGTGACAAACCAGCTACTCATTACAGGCACTCCAAATTAATGGGGTACAATCAGTAGGTTTTCCACATGGAGTACAATAAAAACAACATTTACACCACAGAGACTATGAGTCCAAATGTATTAAAATTAACAAAACCAATCACACCCTTTTGCATGATGGGAAATCACATTTAAAGGATGCTGTTTTAACTTCTTTCTGTGGCAAACCATGCCTGTGGTATGCTTGATCCAGCAAATATCACAGTAAATCGGAGAATATTAAACGTAAAGCCACAGCAAATGTGTAGAAAATAGCTTTGCTTCTCAAAAGTGAATGCTAGTTGCTTCACACAAGACCTTCATTATCGTCAATTGGTCCATTTTTATGTACAGTAGTTTAAAGTCCATTTTATGTCCATAGATGAATCAAGAAAAATCAGGGAAAGGGAAAATGTCTACTGGGAATTTGAGCCCTAATTCTCGTCTGCTGTGTACATACTTGTGCAGTTGTTTTGCAAGTACTATTGCTAATTGAATGAACTTTAAACCAGTATCAGAACAGAAGTCACCTAAGCAAGAGGAAATGGGAACAATTAAGAAACCATAGGCAGATATAAAGACACGACCATCACCTTCCGTTAGATACGCCCCCTACAGTCCCGGCGACGGGGGTGTCCGTGCTGATTGCCGGAGCGGTTTAATTAAGATCCCTGTAAATGTGGCGCTCCCACACCATTGAGTCACGTGGTGGAATGTGTGATGGGAACAGATGCTGAATAAATGACAACCTGATGACACCCAACCGCATCCTACCGCCTTCTCGAACTGTCTGTGGGCCAGACCCCCCACATCTTTAAGTCTCCCTGTGTGTGTAAGTCGGTTCTATCTGCTGATGGTTTATAAATTGTGTGTGTGTGGGGGGGGGGGGTAGCCACTGCGATGACAGGGTGAATGCACATTCATGATTAATACAGGAACAATCCTGTCCCCTGTATCTAAACAGAAAACATTTTTGGAACTTTGGTTTACCATAAGACAATACAAAGCAGAAGAAATATAATATGCTTAATGTATGGAGGAAGGGAGAGAACGAGGCTTCAGTGATGGATCTCTCTAAGTAGTCGAGGTAAACTAACCTATTTGAGGTTCTATTATATTGCTATTCTCTCTTTGCCCAGGTTAATGCCGGCAGCTCAGAGGTGCAGGCATGGTTAGGAGTGGTTCATGATGCCAGCTTGCAAACAGATGTGCTACCCTGTGCCCTGTTGCCCTGTGCCAGAGGTACACAGTTCTACCACCAAAATGGCACATTCAAGCTGTTGTGTTTAAAATCCTTCAGCTCTGGCTGTTATTTTGGACACAATTTGTGCTTGTTTCATATTTTAAAGATAAGCTCTCTCTGTTTGAGTCTTTCATTAAATAATGTAGTAAAATCTCACATATAACAGCACTGACTCAACCAATAGTGTGATTTTTGGGTGGGATTACCTATTTGGTGAGCAAACTCATCACTTTATATTTTGAAATGGCCTCTTGAATTGCTTGTTCTTTGTTGCAGTGACCTTTTGTATCCAATACACACAAATGAGTTTGGCTATTTGACCTTAAACACATTTTGAGATACTATCATGTGGCAATAATAATATGTTTTATGATGGGCATAAAACTATTAAAACGATGTATGGGCACACTAAAGCAAGACTGCTTAGAGTCATTCACATTCATACTTTTTTGATATACAGTACTAGATAATAACTGATACAGTTAAAGCTGAAGGCTCAACCAATGGCATGTTCATGGAGTGTTTGGTAAACCTGAGAATCTTTTAAGTTCCATTTGATGGAAATAAATTTCGTAAAGAAAAAACGTAATTTTATTCATGTTTTTATTTTTTATTATTATTTTATATTTAATTTATATAAAAAAAATGTTTGATATTTCATTTGGAGTTCTGGTTAAGAATAAAGCAAGTAAATTTACTGTTGAATCTATCTGAAAATCTGTAACTGGACAATGAAAAACTGGAACATGTTTTTGTTCTCCACATAATAATTCATTGTTTGCCTCTGGTTTTCTGTTACTTAGATACAAAAATACTGTAGCCTAATCCTCCTTTACAGCAAGAAATGGAGTGTAGTCTGACAGATATTCATTGATATGCATTTGTCTTTTTTATCCTCAGTGTAATGCTGCATGTTTATTCTAGTTGGGGCTGAAATGTGTTTCAAACTTTGATTCTTGTTTTGAGTGACTTAAGGCTTCCTGATTGATGAGACAGACAAACAAACAGATGGCAGGAAAGGGGCGCATACGTATCCTCTCTCAAAGGCCCATGGGTAGATTGAAGTAACCACTCATTGATACCGAGAGAGCCTTCAATACATTGGTTTTTATCTAATCTTAAGAGATCAGTGATGTTGAGTCTCATTTGGCAGCCACTTTTTAATGGAATAGCCTTTATTTGTGGCTGTCAGGCCAGCTACGAGGGACAGACGACGTTTGGCAGCTTGTCGCCTTGCTTGGCCCTGATCAGTCTCTCAGGGTCTGCTAGCAGAGTGCAAAATCATGTCGCCTAACACAGTGCTGTTTACTGCCCGGCCCACCAGCAGCCCTGCTAACACGCCGAATATCTAATAAATAATACAGAGCAACAGACGGGTGGGGGAGGCCACCAGTGTTTGTGTGTAAATAAAGAAGTAGGAATGGGTTTGGAAGAGCAGTGTCTATTTATTTGCGAAGATTCAAAATGTAACACTAATGGTGTTCACGTGCAGGCTGTCATTTTGAATTCATGAATAAATAAGCAAGTAAGTTGTTTGGTCAGTGAGTAAGATCCTGCTCTACTGGAAATTAGGACCATCTTTTAACACATAGATTCACTCTGGTGGACTTGGAAAGATCTTAAATGCTTTGTTAAGCCTATAAAATGGAGAAAAGTACCTCATTATGTGTAACGTTCCGTGACCGTTAAAAAAGTATGCTCTAGAGTATAAATATGGGTAGTATGAATGAAAATTTAATTCAGACGTACTACATCCACCAAGTTGTTACTGTCACGTGAACTACCAGCGTTAGTTGCGTTGCTTTACGTTCATTCATAAATCCTCTCTCGTGGCCTCATGGGATAGTAAAATGTCCATCGAATGTGCTCTTCAGAATCTCGGCAGAAAAAGTATGTCATCCGGGGACTTTTTGCCTACTGTTTTTCAAATACGTTTTCGGACATACTAGTCTTTGGCATAATGTTTTTCATATACTATATAGTAGGGAAGTATGCTATTTCGGATTCAGCCTTTGTTTCCGGTGTTTCCTTTTTGTTTCCATGGTTTCTAGTATGTTCTCATTTGTTGTCATGGCAACTCAGTTTAATTGATTTGGTGCACCTGCTCCTTGTTTAGCTTGTGTATTACTCTGTGTATTTATAGCCCTTAGTTGTTTCATCTCGTCTATGTTAAGTTTGTGTTTCTCCTGTTCTCCTGTTTGTTATTTTGTTTGAATTGTTTAATAAGGAAAAATTAATTTTAAGGAAATGTTGTAGGTTTTATACATTTTTGTTATTTTTATTTATTCATTACCTTTTTTTATATTTATCAAAATGCTAAATGAGTAGGCCTGTAATATGATTTTATATGAATAAATGTCTGGTTTATGTCGATAAAGGGTACTTGAGTCTTACTTGAAAAGGTGTAATAATTTATATGAGGTGATGAAACCGTAAGAAATGACATGACTTGGTCCAACTCCTAAACTTAACCATGATTGGGATCTGAAAAAACAAAAACAAAAAAACAGACATGAACGTTGTACTTTTTTATTGTTATAAGAGCGTTTTGGGAAACACTGCAGTATGCTATTTTAAATAATTGAATTAAAAAATGTATTACAATTTAAAGAATGTTTTTTATTATTATTATTTAATACTTTTAAATGAATTAATTGACGGTTATTTTCTTTTTTCTTTTTTTTTTCACTGTTGTTAAGAGGATCTAAAACATGCTAGTCATTGAGTAAGTGTCATAAGAAGCACATTAATGCACCAGTGATCCAATATATCCAGCGCCTGTACAGAACTAAAATAAATACAGCATTGCCTTTCAGCTCAAACGAAATCAGCTAGCATTTTTAAAACAGTTTCTTGTGTTTTAAAGACATGGCAAATAAAACATTACCACGTCATAAAAAAGAGAAATATATATTCCCCACGGAGAGAGGCAAGACTTAACTAAATCAAGCCATTAGGGACTGAGTGGGGAAAAGCGAATGAAAAACTAGCTACGGCCTCTTTTATTGTTGGGTTTAATTAAATTTTCAGCTCTAATTACAATTAAGCCACTTAGTATGTATAATAATGTTTGCATCACAGAGCAGCACAGATGCAGTCCATCAGCGCAATTAAATATTAAACCAGTGGAGGCTGTACTAATAGTGGCGCAGCAAGAAGCCGTCCTGTCTGCGCGCCAACCAATGCAACCGGGACTCCCCATACGGTCGCTCTGAGACCCGCAGAGCATCATCGCCATTCCCTGCCGCTGAGCTGTTTAGCTGTGCCTTGGTATTTTTGCCATTTTTAGTTAGAAATGCTTTTACATCAAATGCTTCTCGAGGTGAATATAGGTCACTATGAGGATCATCCGGTGGAAAAAGCATTACTAACTGGGAAAAGAGGCGGGAAAAATACAGACACATGGGTAAACAGCCCTGGAGAGTTTGCGAGAGTGTTTCTGAGCTGTGAATCGGTGGTCTAATGCAAAATTAGTGTTGTGTTGCCAAATTATTCATAAGTCAGGAATGAGTGCATTTTAAGCCCAAATGATAAATTTCTTGACTCATCCCTCTCTGCTTCTTTGCGTGTGTGTGTGCTAATGTCCTGTCCTCTCTTTCCAACGATAAAGCTTCACTCATCAAGGTGTTTTGCATTATTTAGGACACGGTGACCGCCAACAACACTAAACAAGGGTTTATTTGGTTCTGCTTTGTCAAGCGCTTTGACAGCACGTATGTTTCCTCTCAAGCATTTAGCAATAAAGAGCAAACTTAGATGATTTTGGTTTGGGTCACACCGGCGCTCTTTACAATGACGGATATTCTGCCATGACCCAAGTTGTAGTCGAGATACCTTTTTTCTTCCATATTTATTTTAATTTCAGCTGCAACCATTCAAAATGAGCAGCAGCAGCTGATCAAACAGTGTTGTTGTGATACAAATCAGTTGTTTTAGCTCAGTCCATAGCCATTCACGCCGTCCCTCTGTTGGAGTCAGTGCATCCCTTGGCAAGCTCCAGTCCTCCATTATGGGCAGAGAGGAATGTGTAAGGGTGCAGGATCTTTGAACTGTTAAGTCAGGCTTTTGGCTCGGCTGCCATCAAGGCATGCCTGGATAAATTTAGCAGCCATAGAATAAACCTAAATAGAAGGCTCCTCTTGGGGTAATAATTGGGTGTTGCTGCCCTACATTGCAAACACTGTTGATTCCAGTGAAATATTTCTGCACTGAGACACACTAACAAAGCATAAACACAAAATAAATGAGAGAGAAAAAAACAGACACGATCACAGAGTGGCGGGTTGTGTGTGTGTGTGTGTGTGTGTGTGTGTGTGTGTGTGTGTGTGTGTGTGTATGTATGTATGTAAGAGAGAACGAGAGAGAGATGTTATAGTTTTGAGGATTTTGAATTTCAATTTTACTTTAGTTTTAGTTTGTTTTAATAGTTTCGGTAGTTATAGTTTTCAACCCTACAATTACATTACTATTTATTCCATTTGCCCATGATGACACATACTACACTAGGCCTGGCTCCACGGTGCCTGGCCCACCTAATCATGAACTTGGCCCACCCTGGAAACCACCAAACCTCCCACGACCTCAACTATCTGGCCCGTCTTATGTTATAGAGGTCTAATCGGACAGGATACTCTGAAAATCAGAAGTCAGAAATAAATTTGTGTGAAGGTTATTTCCCCCCATAATTCCTTCAATGCAGAAAAATGGAATAAGAAAGAAAGACATTTATATTTTTACCTAGAAAGGTTACATTAATTTAATCAAAAGTGACTAAATACATTTATGTTACAAAATATTTCTATTTCAAATTTAGAAATGCTGTTCTTTTAAAATTATTTCAAAGAAACCTAAAAAAAAAAAACTACCGTTTCAACAAAAATATTAGGCTGCACTGTTCTCACTCAACTGTTTTCAACATTGATAACGAGAAAGAAATGATTTCTGACACTGAAAACTGGAGTAATAACTCTTAACTAATATAACTCGTATTTTTGATCAAATAAATGAGGATGAGCGACTTCTTTCAAAAACATAAAAAAAAATCTTGCTGACCCCAATCGTTTAAATAGTAGTGTAAATCATGTGAGTGGATATTTAAATGTTGAAATTGTGTTGATCTGTGTGTGCATGATATGAAAAACATAATGTTTCCATCAAAAATAGGTGACGTTTAGGTTAAAGAGTCAATCTAGAGGTAACTATACGCACAAACTCACACCCTTCACAACAACCAAAAAACATGTGGTACCTTTTGACAAACAGTGCGTGATATGCACAAACATATTCAGAGAGCCCTATATCCCATGAAACACTACACCAGAATGTCAGACCCAGTGGTTTATGTCTCAAAGTAAATAATGATATTCCCTTGTTTTTTTCATGATTCGAATTTGATTGTCCTAAAATGTCTTGTATATATTTAGATATGAGGTTTAGGTTGCATCTATTCAGCAATCAGTATTTTTTTTTATCAGTTTGAGGTGTGATAAGCTGCTGTTTATTGATCGCTTTAAAAACGTAATCTCTCTCTCTCTCTTTCTCTCTCTCTCTCTCTCTCTCTCTCTCTCTTTCTTTCTTTCTCTCTCTCTCTCTCTCTCTCTCTCTCTCTCTCTCTCTCTCTCTCTCTCTCTCTCTCTCTCTCTCTCTCTCTCTCTCTCTCTCTCTCTCTCTCTCTGTGTGTGTGGGCGTGGGTTAGATGGAGATGTTTATGACGAGGGATTATCCAGAAGTCCAAAGGGCACCATGACTGCTGTCTGTAAGTTTCATCTCCACTGGTTCATCACCCTGCAAAGCCAAAGGGTCATCAGTTAGAAAACATTCAATTGTTGTTTAGGTCTGGTTCTATTCCTGGTTCTATTACCTACATGATTATCAGAAATATTATTGTGTTTTTCTAGTTGAAATAAAAACAGTAAAGCATGAAATATTATCTGATAATTTATTTTAATGGCTTTTAAAAGATAATTTACAGTTATTGAGACAGGTCAAAATACACTCACTCAGATCTAGTGACGCAGGCAATCCACAAAGGTAAATGTACGTGTGGTGATCTTAAGCTGAAATGATCATAAACAATGGAATTGGCACATGCATAAAATATTTTACAATATAAACAATCATAATGAAAGAGAAGCAAATACAGAAAGTTCCCCTCGTTCAGTATAAATATTTGGCAACTGAAGCAAAAGTGTCAATCATGAAACAACCAACATGTATGGCAACAAACTGCACAGAAGTTCTCATGAATTTAAGAATGGTTCTTCTGCAGTTCCGTTGAGAGCCTCTGGGGGCAACACACACGGACACACACACACGCACACACACACACACACACACACACACACACACAAAAAATGCAATGATCTTGACAGAGGTTGGCATGTTAATGTGTACTAATGGCTACTACTACTATAACTATACTACTATACTACTATAACTACTGGCTGTTTTAAACTTGGTGGTAGATTAATATAATAAGGCCTACTGGATGAACATTGTTAGAAATAAATTTGCTGAAATAATATTTTCTTTTGTAAACATTCCAATGGCATTTTACGTCGAAGACCAGAAATGAAACTCAGATGGTTTGCATGGATCTATAGACACGATATTTCATATAAGGTCAGTAAAAATGTATACTCTTTCAAAAGCATATGCTTTTAAAATCCAATGAGTTTTATAGATACAGATAGAAAATAAATAAATCTCATTATTTGATGTGTAATTGTAATTGATCAGCAAAACGTACATCCTCTGTTTATGAAGCACAGTCATGTAATATATTTAAATAAACACACAGCAAGCAAGAAAAACAAGTTTATTGAAAATACATTTATAATAAACCCGACGAGATGACGCATTTAAATGACAAACAATTTACAGTCAAATAAACAGTTGTTTCTCATCCACACTTTATATTAACAGAATGTATCTTCATGCGATGGACAGTCATTTCTGCTGGCCTAGCGACAGCTGTTACATTCATACTGACAAGAATTAATGCAGATTGTTTTAATGAAATGTGAATTTATTGAAATGCTGTTCAAAATGATCCATGATATGAAAGAATATGACCTTAAAATTGTGCTACTGTGAGTCAGTGCATTGTGAATTAAGTTAATACCAATGTTGCATTTATTGAGCATTACAATTATCCCTGCTCTTGGCAAGATGGTAGTAGATTGAGAGTTAGTTATTGAATGTTGGAACTTCAGATTATAGTCACTGTGGCGCTTGTTTTGTACAGACTGCTTATTAGTGGCCATCATGTCATGTCATCATCTTCAACCTTCAAGGTCACAACGTCTCTGTTCTCACCATCAATGGCCACATTTTCCCCCCTGATGTTCCCTCCTTCTCCCTCTCCCTCTCTCTCTCTCTCTCTCTCTCTCTCTCTCTCTCTCTCTCTAGTCTCCATCTTGCTTTCTTTCCTCTCACCTTCATTGTGCTGTATCATAATTTGCCTAACTGAAAGCAGGTGGGAAAATTTTTGGACGTTGAGTGGTCCAGATGTGCTGCTCCCAAGATGTTGTCAGATTTGAAATAATTTTCTCAGCACTATTGAAACTTCACCAACCGACGTGGCTCCGTCCCATATGCTGTCTTTCTCTCTTTCGTTCTGTTTCACACACATCTCATCAGCAGCATGGCCCAACAGTGATTACGGGGCAGCTGTGAGTGGAGAGGACGATGTGAAGCAGTTTACACACACACACAATTGCTATTAATGTCCAAGACTCGAGGGGCTCCTTTATTTATTTATCTCCCACAATGCCGTTGTTTGGACGTGAAGCGCAACTGATTGTGTGCTGTTGTGTGCAGCAGGAGGCAGCAAACCGTGAGGGACACACCTGTTAGTGTACACCTTTCATCAAGAGCTGCTTCACTTCCATTCCTCCATCCGTCCGTCCTTCCGTCCGTCCGTCCGTCCGTCCATCCATCCATCCATCTATCTGTCTATATATCCATCTATCTGTCTGTCGTTCTGTCATTCTATTTATCTATCCATTTATCCACCTTTCATTCTATCTATCCATCTATCTCTCTGTCTGTATCTATCTTGTACTTCTGTCTATCCATCTATCGTTCTATCTATCTGTCATTCTATCTATACTGTGCAATTTTAATGAGTTTTAAGGCACTTTGTGGTAAAATATTTAGCTTATTGCTTTGATAAGGCATTTTACTGTCAAAAAACATCTAAGTAGTAGAAAATACTCCCATTCTTTACTTAGTATGTCTAAGCCTGATAGTCAGAGAAATGTCACAACTGTTTTTTAATCTTTAGTCTGTGGATAGTCTCAGACAATGAGCTGTTCTGAGTTGGGTTTTATGGTTTATGGTGACAGACAGTAATATCAACCATACGCCACTTTTAGACAAAAAATGGGACGTGATCTCATAGTCGGCCTCTCTCATCCCCTAATGACAAGGGCAGCACTCCCTAATCCCTCTATCTTTCTCTTTCTTTTCTCACTCCTTGTCTACTCTCATGTCTAACCTCTTCGATTCCCCCCCGCACTGCGGACCAGATGCCAGTGTTGGCCAGGAGTCTCCGGAGGCTTCCAGTAACATATTGGCTTATAATTAATGAAATTAGCGCTGTTATCTGTTGTGAAGATCCCAGCTCTGGAATTAGACACTCTGCAGAAAGAGAGAGGGAGAAAAGGCAGGAGAAGGGATGGTGGTTGAGAATGTGGGATACCAAAATGAACAGAATGCCACTAATGAGGAAAAGGAATAGAGGAAAAGTGGCGTTGACAGAACAAATGAGTCTCCATCATGGCAAGAAGGACAAAAATAAGGCAACAGGGACGAGCCGGAGGACAAAGCCATCTTTAGCGGTGGAGAAATTAGAAATTTTAGAATTTAGACCACTCAAAACGTAACTATGCATTGTGTATGCACTCAATGGTCAGAAACTCAACCAGCGTCTTACAGCTTTTCGATATTTTTTCTGCTCCAAATATTCCCCTGTAATTTATTTAGTACATTCCAGAGACCCCATTGGCCATTCATTTTTGGAACAGCTTTAATATGTTTATGAACTTTGAATAGCTCCAAAATGATTATATCTATTTTTTAGTATTTGTTAGTATCAATAATAGTAATGCATAGTTATTCAGGAGTTGATCTTTAATAGAAAAAGTAAAGTGTAAATCTTTTAGAGGTCAAATAAAACATTTCTTGTGTTTTTTTTTTAAATCTTTGATAAGTTGCATATAGAATTATATATCATATATCATATCTATAGCATGTGACGATATCATATTTTAATATAACAATAGCTTTTATCATAGTATTGATTTGTTACCAAATAGTGTTGTCCTCCTTGATACCTTTTTCAAATAACAGAAAGAAAGTTTAAGTACAATAAAACAATACACAAAAATGTATAAAGTAACCCGATTTTCAAACAGATTAAATAGCAAAAGAATTCTAGAGCACAATAGGAAACACTTTAAAGTGAGGCATATGCCAATTGATATATATCATGTCACAGGCTAATAAATCCAGTTTCAATTTTTTTATTTCAGTTTTACCAGTCTTTATGAATGTTAAAAATCTAAAACTTTTTCTTTCACAAAAAGTTACATTGAAAAAATATTTATTATATTTTTTTATTATTGTTGTTGTTATTAACAATTTAAAAAAACATTGCAGTTTATCTGTAACATTTCAAATACGGTTTAAGTTGCTAGCATTAGTTAATGCATTAGTTATTAGAAATATTGAGAAACATTTCATTTAAGTTATTATTTAGAAATGTATACATATTATATTGTTCATTTCATGATTGGAAGTTAATTTGAACCATTTTAAATGTTAAAAATATGTATGTATATATATATATATATATATATATATATATATTTAATATTAAGATCTTGATATAATACATGATATGATACATAATGCAATAACTTGCAATAACAAATTGAACCTTATTGTAAAAGGTTACTTTTTTTCAGTCTGCATGTGTAAATCAATTAGTCTATTTGTCAAAAAAGCAGATTTACACGAATGCAGGGACCAAACATTAAGGGCAGGCTGCATTTTTCACACAATCTATTAGTCCTGGTTTGGGTGGACAGTGTTTGTTCCTGGAGGAGTTGCGGTAATGACAGGGAACAGTACACGCTCGGCACTGAATGAGACACGGCCGCGTCTGCAGACACGTCGGCCCACAGGCAGCCCTCCCAACAGTCAACCTCAACTGCTCCTTAGGGTCACTTTAGCCAGAGTGCATGGTTCCTGTTCCGCCCTGTGCCGATCACTGTTCACACATACACAAACAGACAGACACACACACATACCAATGAAGCATTGTTCTGGTTCATAGGCACATAAATGGACAGTTGGTGTCTTTTAAGGAGAATGTAATTAGTATATTCACAGAGGAACAAACATCACGGAAACAACTGCCTCATGTATTATTACACACACACATAATAGAGGTTTGTTTAGACAGGGTGGGTAAATTGTTTCTGTTTAGAGGATATTTATCATGCACGGCATGGCCCTGTGGTCCAGTGGCTTCTGTAATGGGTCTGATTAATGGAGCCTTATTAACAAAAGGTGGTTTGTTCAGACCCCGCAGGCGCCATGTAATACTGCCACTCAACACTGCTGTAATGGGGTGTTTGAGGAACACTGTGATTAAACACCATTACATGCTTACTAAACTCTTTAACTACACTCAACAGAACTGGGTTAGAAAACAATGACGCTTCAAAACAAAGGATGGATGAACAGACCGATCAATTGAATGATGGACAGACAGCTGGCTAAGTAAGTGAATGAATATGTAAATAGTATGTAGCCTACTAATTGGAACAGAGAGAGCTAAACAATAAATAACAATAGTTAATAACAATGAAAAATGATGCTTAAAATACATTCTGCTATAATCTAATATTTATATTTGCGGTAGGAGGAGTCATTGATGCGTATTGGCACAGTTCCAAACGCACTCCCTGGACAGACTCCTAATTACGGCCGCCCGAGCTGAGGCCGCCTGCGTGTGCTGCCACTAACCTCATTCCACAATATCTAGTCCTCGCCGTTAACTAATCCAATCAGAGCTCATTTCAAACTTCACACTGGAGCACTAATAGAATAATGCCATCATATCAGCTCTGCACTGAAGGGGGAGGCACGTTCTGGGACCTCTCTTTCTCACTCACACACACACACACACACACACACGGATAAGCCGTATTTCTGGTCCTCCCCCCTCCACATCCACTGGCACCACAGGGCTGGCAATAATAATTATTATGTAAATAAATACGCCAGCGGTAATCACATTCGTGCCACTGATCCAATTAGAGCGCTGATACTCGTGGGCTCTGTGCAGACCGGTGCCTGATAGGTAGAGTCTATATGTCTGTCTGGCCCCTAATGCTGGAGCCAAACTTCTGAGCTCACCTGCTCCATAAACATCCATCTACTTACTGAACACAGCTCGACTATATATTCCCTTCCAAGGCTGTGTTTTCTTTTAATCAAAGGCAAACATAAAAATTAAGCATAAAAAAAGATAATAAAGCATTTCAGGCTTATTTGTTAGTTTATTTTATTGTATTTCTGATTAGGGTGTCACTTTATTGTTGTTATTATCAAACTACTGAGAAAATTCTAAGAATAAATTATTACCACCTAAAGGCCATGTCAAAGTATAGGCCTAAGTGGAAAAATTATTTATTCTTAAATCTGTCAAACAATACGTTTTAATATAATATAGAAATTAGAAATAAAGGTTCAACTAAATTAGATATACAACAATATATATATATATATATATATATATACAATAATTGAAATTATAGGCTATGAATTTAATAAAAATTATAATAATAATAATAATAATAAGAAATGTTTGACCAACAAATCAGTATAGTAGAATTATTTTTGAAGGAATCACAGGAATAAATTACATTTTAAAATATATTCAAATAGAAATCGGTTATTTTAAATAATATTGTAATATGTCACAGTATTACTGTTTACTGTATTTTTGATCAAATACATGGGTAACACTTTATTTTACTGTGTCCTTGTTACATATGTTACTTACTTACTATTTACCATAGCAATAATAATAAATTATGCATAATTACATGTAACTAACCCTCAACCAAATCCTAATCCTACCCTAACCCTAAAGTAAGTACATGTAGTTAATGAATATTACTCAGTACTTAAATATATAATTACACTGTAACACAGACACCTTAAAATAAAGTGTAACCAATAAATGCAGCCTTAGGAAGCATAAAACTCATCTTTCAAAAACATTAAGCAATCTATAGTAGTGTATAGATTTTTTTATTAAACTATATACATTTAAATATATTAGTATTTATATATAATATAACAAGCCTGGATATATTGTATGTATAATATATGTGTATACCTGACAAAAAAAAACTTTAGAAAGATGTACAATATAGGTTGTACATTAACTGTATAATTTGCATTAATGTACAGTATGTGAGTTTCGAATTTGAATTTTAGACCTCTGCTTTATTGTGTTCACTGTTGTTAAAAAAACTAGATATTTTTATTATAATAGTATTTTATCAGTATTCCTACAACATATCAATCTTGTTTTTTATAAAGCACAGCATTGAAGGCACTTGCTTTTGTCATTACATCTGCTTATGATTTTTGCCATTTTTAGTTGTTTATAGTGACTCTGAATTGTGCCATTGCATTTGTTTCATGTATATGAGCAAACTGCTATAGTTAGTTACTGGCAGAAAGGCAAAGTGTAGCTGCAGAGGTGCTGTAAAACAATGCTGTAAGGAAACTTTGTACAGTAATTTGTCGTTCTTCGTAAATACAGTTGAATACTGTAAATGACAATACCTTTCATGAACAAACTATTAACAGCAAGCTACTGTTTAGTCTTTACGGTATAATACGGTATTTTATCATTTAGTCAGGCGTGCGAACACTGTTGCTTAGCAAGCTCGTAACTCATCTGAGGAAAATCACAACATCAACTCCAGTCAACAGGCCTACAGTCAGAAACGTTTAAAATTACAGATCAGTGATAATTACAGTGATAATTTATTATTCTCTGAGAGAGTAGAGTTAGACTAGTAAGATTATTTTTCTGTTAAGGTCTGTAGGCTGCAGTATAAAAATGATAACTTGTAACATGTGTTAAGGCTATGCTACTTTGCATAGCCTATGTCAGGCACATGCAAACTCGTACTTTTCAGTTTCATGCAAACTCAGTTTTTTTTACTGTGGTAAGTTTTGTGTTATTTTTATGACTGTATGCACATTTTCATTCTTAGTATCCCATTGTCCATGTTGTACAGATGTCTGCCCCTGCAGCAGATCAGATTGAGCCCACCCTGCAGTCCACAACTGATACTGCTGGGTAAGTGTCAGATAAGCAAGGCATGGAGTATAGAACATATAAAACGATATTAAACAAACAGTCTAATTAATATATTTCTTTAGGGATCTTTCTTTTTCATTAACTTTGTTGTCTTCATCAGTATTGAAAGCCACATCATCTGTGAAGGCATCAAGCAAAGCTTCATCACAGGGTTTGCCATCTTGCCACCTACTATGTGTTCAACTTACAGTACAAGAGGAAGCTTCAAGGACATTGAATTTTGTTCAAAGGTAAATCCGAATTTTGTATAAAGGTAAATCCTCTGCTAGTCATTAAATATCATTACTTGGATATTTTGCCCCTCTTCCCAGCTCTTTTCAGGAATTTAGAATTTTCTTTTCTATAAGCTGTGCCATTTCATTTAAGGGATAGTTCACCCAAAAATGAAAATTCTGTCATTAATTACTCACCCTCATGTCGTTCAAAACCCGTCAGACTTTCGTTCATCTTCGGAACATAAATGAAGATCTTTTTGATGAAATCTGAGAGCTTTCTGTACTCTCCATTGACAGTTACGCAACTTCCAATTTGACGCTTCCAAAAGTTCATAAAGTGATCATAAAACTAATCCATATGAATAAAAGCCTGAATTCAATGTTCATCATAAAAAGCAATCGAGTCTCTTTAGAAAATTTGGACTAAACCACTCAATTCATATGTATTAGTTTTACGATCTCCTTATTAACTTTTTGAAGCGCCAAAGTGTAGCTGTCATCTGTCAATGGAGGGTCAGAAATCTCTCAGATTTCACTAAAAATATCTTCATTTTGTTCCGAAGATGAACAAAAGTCTTACGGGTTTGGTAGAAAATACAGTCTGCATGGAGAATTTTATTTCACATTCGAAATACTGTTGTAACACATCTTAATCTTCAAGTTTACAGGCCATAGTCCTAAATATCTGCCTGCTTAACACTACTGACAAAGAAATATGTTTCCGTCTACATTACTCAAAACTCTCGTCTCCTAATGCCTCAAATTGAAGTTGAAGTTAAAGATGAAGATGACTCAGATAATTGCATAATGCAACAACTTATATGGGGAATTTAATGTTTTTTTTAAACGTCTTAAGTGCAATTAATCTTACCTCAACTAATATCTTATATTTCTCTATTATTGCATTTTAGGCTCATCAGTGTAAACTCTTGAGATGGGGGAGAAAGGCTAGCCAGGTGAATGTTGTGTTCAAAACACAGGGAAGCTTGTGCAGAAAAGGCAGCAACTGTGAATCCCCATATAAAAAACCCTAATGGACTTTGAATGGAGCTTTATTTAGTCATCTGAAGTCACAGTATTTTTCTACAACCAGATGCTTATGTTAAGTCACAGCATGGTGTTCTGCTCAGCCCATTCTCACTGGTGAAGTGGAAATAGTGTCATTTAATTAATGTATTTGATACAATATTAGCTTTAATAAAAGCATAATGTTTTAAGGCCATCTCACGTTGGAGTCATTTGTTTGCAAGCAATTTTTAGATGTTTTCATTTTAGAATGGCAGCGATTACAGTACTTGAATACATTTTATAGTAATAAATAGTTTTGTGGAGATCAGAGTAGGAACATTCAAATAACAGTAAATGGCAACCACCTGACAGTATTACACTGTACAGCTTAAATTTTCTACAGCACAGTACTGTCATATTGTTTACAGTAATAAACTGTTGTTGCAGATGTACACTGCACACTGTTAGTACAATTGTTACACTGTAAAATGACAGCATAAATCTAGCTGCCTGTTGTTTACTGTAATTCAACAGGGAAGTTTTTTACAGTGAATGGCACATCACTAGTAGGTGGTGAAGTCACTTATCAGTACTTGCACAACAAGTCACAAGTAAACAAGAAACAGCCAGTCCTCATGAATATACTCTGTCGTGCCGCTCAAATGAATATGTAGTAATGAGAAAGGCCTATTAGTTTAAGCGGTCCCTGTTTAGCGTGCATTGTGCCATAGGCCCTGCTGAAAACACTATGGTTAATGCATCATTCTGACGAATGGCTCCCAGAGCTGAGTCCCTCCCTTTTACATCTCAATCAGGTCATTCCTGTTTATTTATGTATTGTATGGGAGGAGGGGGAGGGGACAAGCCCAATGAATAGTGCATATTTTTTTCTCTCTATTTAGTAAAAAGCTTTCACAATGACTGCATGCATCTATACGGATTCAACATCTGAAATTTCCCATTCCCTCAGAGAGAGCAAGTACATGCACACATGCCGAGAAGAGAGGGCAGAGGGGCTAAATAGATAAAAGAAATCTTATATACAGATGTGGAAAATGTCTGCATGAATTTCCCCCATATGTATTCTTTATATCTACTTTCTCCCTCTCTCTCTCACTGCCTCTCTTTTTTCTCTTATATCCTTCTTTTTCCCAGTTGGTCGCACGCTATTAAACAAACACTCTTAATATTTGGGCTGGCTGGCAGTTTGAATTTCATCTCATGGACGCATCTTGTTTCTTTCAAACCTTGACTGTTTTGACATTCGCTTCAATTAAGATATAAACAAGCAGGCCTCTTGATGGTGATGGCGGAGCCACTAATTTGCCTAATTGTTTGCAGTTGTCTGGGAAGCAGGGGTCTGATCGGCTGAAACCGAGAAGGGGAGACGAGGAAGGAGAGAAGGAGAGAGAGGGGAGGGAGGGAGGACATGAGAGAGAGAGAGAGAGAGAGAGAGAGAGAGAGAGAGAGAGAGAGAGAGAGAGAGGGAGGGAGGGAGGGACTGAGTGATTAAGGCTCTAAAGACTTCCTTCGCCTGTTTATGTGCTAGATCAGCTTCAAACACGGCCATTAGACCACAATTACAGATTTGGACAAGGCAAGAGAGGCTCTGGGGAGGCAGTGGAGTGAGGATGTGGCCCTGGAGGGTGGGCATCCCAGACCCTAGGGACTAAAAGAGCCATCCAGATAAGCACCTCCAGTAAAGTGGTGATAAGAATTTATCAGCTGCTTGGATAGACGAAAGAGTCGAATGACAGCATTGAAACATAACCTTTTTGAAGGAGACAGTGGGGACTGGCTATGAGACCATAGTGTGCTCAGATTGAAGAGTCAAGTGGATTTTGAAAACAATTTTAAAATATTTGTATTAAAAGTATTTGCATTTTTATAATACTGTAGATATGTTTGTTTGTGTGTGTATATAGTATATATATAGAGAGAGACAAAGATTGTACCTATATAATAACATATATAATTAAAAGGCTTTCTATTACGTTCTAGTATGTTTTTTAAGCAAGTAAGATTGAGGTTTTTAAACGTTTGAACCCAAAGAACCTCTAAACACGATGATCCCTTTGTGAAAGAGTTTCATGAACATAGTTGCATGTTTCCTAAATTAAATGATTACCTTTTATTTGTCATTGTACTAAATCCAAAATAAATGATTGAAATATTATGTGGAAAATATTTACTTTGTGTTAACACTGTATCTTTTTTCTACAATACAAGAGAAACATTTTTCAATTCAGTTTATTTGAAATTTTCACAATAAATGTCATTCCAAAGCAGGTTTAGAGAAAACTGTGCCATTCAACTAGTGAACAAATGAAAGGAAAATTACTTAAAAGATACAATAAAAAGGCGACAAACTGTTCTTGAATTTATGTACTGTAATTTTCATTCAGTTCCTTAAAAATATGTTATTGATAATTTTTTTTCATTGTAGGCATTCCTACAATTTCCCTTGAGTTACCAGGGGTTAAGTGTCTTCCTCAAATGCATGATGGTTATGGCTCATAGCTTTCTTTTTGCAGTGCTTTTTACTTTTTGCCAGCCTTGAGTTTTGTCCACTATATCACACCACCTAATAATTAAAGATGCCAGGTATAAGATATCAAATTGACCAGATGTTGCAAAACCAGAAGTCAATTGTGAGAGACAGTGGTGACCTTTGGCTGAATTTGTCACCTCTTTCCCTGGTGAAAGTGTTCTTAATGAATAAACCAATGATTCATTCACAGATAATGATGTGTGTTGGGTGAGTGATGACTGTTTGAGTGGTCATCTATTAGGGAGAAGGTCGTTGCCCTTAAAACCCATACAGTGCCACTCAAGTGTGGAGACTGATTCATTATTAACATACACACTTGAGCTGTAAGTGAGAAGAATCATTACCCTTGTGAACTATTCAAATTCTTTCAATGGAACAGATAGACCAGGAAATGGATTTCTGTCATGACAACTCTCTCAGTATTTGGCATGGTAATGGGTATGACAATGTTGATAGGTTTGGTCTTGGCGTAATAGATCTGCTACGCTACTGCTGCTTTTATTGCTACAGCTGCTGCAGAGTAATACAGGACTTGCTATTGCCAATACACACACAACACGTTGATGTGAGTAAGTAAGAAATGCTGCTGCTGTACAACATGATGTAAGAATTACCCGTAGCAGATCTATACAGGTGGAGCTGGGGAAGGTGGAGGGTTTCGGAAAGCGTGCTGTACTGCTAAGGCAGATGCTAACCAAGTATTTAAAGGTTGAGCACTCAACCTCATTAGGCAGAAACAGCAGCAAACAATCAGCTGTGCCCTATAGTTTATATGTGATTGCAAGCAGGTTGAGTTAAGGACCTGTTAGCCTGCGCCATCTAGAGCTTCATAACAGAACTTTGTATTTAAACCAGTGACACCCACATGAGCACCATTGGTCAATGTATCTGATGCTGACTCCATTTATGCTTCCGGAATTCCTCTGTGGGGCTCGAGACCAGTGTGGCTCTCAGGTGACACTCATTAGCACTCATGCCACCAGACTCACTCCATTCTCATGGCTCTCCGCCCCGCCTTGTTCACCACAATAACTAAGTTCATTTAGGTGGATAAATGAGTACTAGAAGTACTAGAAAGAAATCATGATCCTGGGATTTACAGGATTTACAGTGGATTAGAAGAGGACACTTCCCTGTTAGCTCCAGCTAGCACTGTTTTCATTGTGACAAGTGTTTGTCTTCCCTCTATTGTGATTATTTAATGCAACCCTAACCTGTACGACCTCTGTTTTGGACAAGCCATATTAAGGCAGTGGGTGGCCGGAAACAGTTTGTGCCCTTACTTGCTTGTGCTTGGTATCGGGCCAGGAGATGTGCAGCTGATGAAAGTGTCCCGGTGCAGCTGTGAATGCTATCATACCAGCCATCTGCAGACAGAATGCTGCATGCTGGAGCTGGAGAGGAGACAGCGGTTCAATGCTATCACCGGGGCCATCAGCCAATGACAGCAAACAAGAGAGGCAGCCCTGCACGCGCTCAGTTGCGGCTAATTGAGTGTGACCGCGGGGACATGAGGCATTGTGCCGCACAGGTGAGCTAATACAGCCGCCCACACAGGGTAATGCAAAGACAATGCCCACACGCACGATCGCACACACTCATACATGCATGTACGCAAGACTCAAAATAGCGTATCACACACACTCACACGGCATGTAAGCAAGACTCAAAGTAGCATACAGTTCAAAATATCTCACATCAAATCTTAGTATGAATATAAATAAATGAAAGGACTGTGAGTAAGGTCTGTATCTTGTAGCCCTCTTCTCTAGTTATCTTTTTTTTTTCTTTTCTGGAAGATCTCCATGATTCCTCTGCCCGTCTTTATGTAACCTTGACTGAAAGTGGAAAGTTAATACCAACTGCTCAGACTGTCTTAATCAAGTCAAGTCACCTTTATTTATATACCGCTGTTTACAATACAGATTGTTTCAAAGCAGCTTTACAGAGATAACAGGAAAATAATGTTGTAATAATGTTGTTAAATATAAAATTAAATGTCCACAACTAAGCAAGCCAAAAGCCAATGGCGACAAAGTTGAAGAAAGGCAAAAAAGGCAACGGTGACAAGGAACCAAAAGTCCATCAGGTGATAGAATGGAGAAAAAAAAACCTTGAGAGAAACCAGGCTCAGTCGGGGGGGCCAGTTCTCCTCTGGCCAGCGAATGAACAGTGTGTGATTATGATTCAGGCAGCATTACAGGTCAGAGGTCAGATTGGATCGGAACATTATATTATGCAGTTCATCTGTTTGAAGACCATCTTGAAGAGCCATATCACGCGCATATGGAGACGAGTTTGTTGAGGATCAGTGCAGATGGCTGTCATGTCGATGAGGCCGTCACAGGGGAGAGTCTAGTTGACACAATCTCTGCTGACACTTCAGGAATGCGTTGTGGTCATGTCCAGGCACAAGTCCACCATCTGATCTGGATACGGCTCGTGTCCGGCTGATTATAGTTAACCTCGGATTAAACAGAAAGACTAAAATTAGCGTAGATGCCATTCTTTTTATTATGTAGCGAGTACATCAGGTGTTATAGGAAGTGTTCCCGGTTCCGGCTGACCTAATTTACGCAGCCTAATAATCATTAATGACTGACATATAGCTTCACTACTGTGGTCAGAAATCAGCAGTGTCTCCCATACATACTGGCCTGGGAACTCATTGATCACCACTAAAGGGAAGAGAAAGAGATGAGGACAGAGAGTAGTGTGAGAAAATGTTACATATTGATTCACATATGTTTCTCAACTTTTGTTGTTGTCTTGGGTACCCCCTGTGCCCAATCAGTAAGGCTCACATACCCCCTTATCAACACCAAAGCTTTATCATTATTATTACTAAAATGTCCATTAATCGAATTACTCACTTTTAAACTGAAAATAATGCTTATCTTTCACAAGTTTTGACAGTCATTCAGAACAATTTTAGATGTGCAAAAAGACTCTTTCATATATTCACTAAATTCATACAAATGGTAGGAAGTTTTAAAAAATCATACAAATCTTTACTTTCCTCAAATAGGAGCTGAATATGTTAAGGCTGGGGTTTTCAGTCTTTTTCAGGCCAAAGTGCCCTTGGCAGGCCCGGATTAAGAATTCAGAGGCCCCTGGGCACAATGTCTTGTAGGATGTAGCAGGTGATGAGTGCATTTATTGACGTCTTTTCTGCGTCAATCTTATTTGAGTGTATTCGGCTATGCTTAACGTGTAATTAAACGCGTTGAGTTGGCTCATCAGATTTTTTTTGTAGATAGTTGGCTATTATTAGTATGATATTTACTGTCTGTTAATAACACTGTCCGTCTCTTTATGTTAAGGTTTGTATTAATTTCGATATGCCAGAGGGCAGAATAAGACGGGGAATTAAAGAATGCATGGTAGTTCTCTACTAATTCATACTTTTCTAAAACGTTTCATAATGGCAATTAACTTATTTAGCAATTACAGTAGTATTGTGCTAGTTGTGTTGCCAGTATTGCTCAAATGCACGCGTACGTGTCACCAGTACCTGTATGTGTTGGGAAAAGGGAGAAGAGCGAGTTCGGCAAAAGGCGGTTTCGAACTCGGCAAAAGCTTCATGCACCTCTCGCCGTATCATGCACCTCTCGCATGCGCCCTACGCCACAGTAGCTATTTAACAGTGAGTGTCTTTTCGTTCAAAAGACAGGCACGTAGTGCAAATATATGCCCGTTATCGTAAATGTTAAAAAAAGAAAGGAAAAAAAATTCTTCCCCTCGCTTGGGCCCCAAGTGCGCATGGGCCCATATTGCTCAATGGGTAATCCGGGCCTGGCCCTTGGTGGATAGACCGACAGAGCAGGACCCCCCCCCCCCCCCCCCCCCCCTTTACATATTTTATTGAACTAAGCATTACATTTACATTTTGCGCCTTGCCTAATACATTGTGTATAATGTCATGTATTGTATTTACATGCTTCAAAATGTTTGCCTATTGTAATTTTTCCTAAGAATATTGAGATTTTCTATAGAGTATTGTACTTTACATAGAGCATTTGGTTTACTTACTATTCCTAAATGCTAGAACATTTCAGGCACATTTCTGGAGAATACATTTCAATACAGCTTTTCTGTTATAAACACTCAAACTAACAAGCAAATAATGTTAGTTGAATTTTTGCACCAAAGAATATACCGATTTTATTTTTTCTGGTTCAGTCCCATTTGTTTCAGTCCCTCTTCCCAGCATGCAGTGGGACCTGGGTCATTTATGTGGTTGCATTTGTAAATAAAACTGGCAAATAGTCAAGAGTTATTTAGTAACTGAGTTTACTTAGGCTACCACTGTTGTGTTTCACATACCAAAAGTTGATGTCAGTGTGTGGCTTTTTTGCGTGTTAATGGGATGTCAGCATTTTAATAAAACAGGCAGTCACATTGTTCTTCATTACACAACAATGAGACATGAGATAAAGTTCATAATGATTACTTGAAAATTATATACATAAAGGCTGCAGTTTGCTACATCATATAAGCTGATATGTTTCAGTTGGTTATTGCTATAATGATGGCAGATTATATGTCATGGCAACTTGTAATTTTAAGACAATCCCTTAAACTAATTAAGTTAAATGAATTCAACTCTGTAAAATCCATGCATTTTTCTATGAACACCATTTGAGTACTTTGTATCAGGGAGGGCCGCTGTTCTCTCAGCTTACTGGACTCGGGCTATTCTGAGCCCTGTTTACGAGCTCTGTTTCTTTTGCTCGGCATTCAATGCTGACCTTTAATACCATGAAGAGGCACAATGAGCACCAAGCCCATCATTATTTCCTATTTTTTACACAGACTTTCCTGACCAACAATCACTGAAGCCCACAGATTGTAAACGGCACCATCCGCCACAAGTGTCCACAGAATGTGGCCTCACGGGCGATGTTTAAGACAGACGGCTATACATAGAGCCCCTCTAAAAAAACCTCCATTCCACAGTGGCTGGGTTAGCTGGAGGGGGAGATTAGAGACATGGCTGGCTCTTGGGGTTGGTCTGCTCTGTCAGATGTTAACCAGCGTAGGGTGATTGAGTTGGCGGAAGAAGTGTATTATGTGACAGCTTGCTGATGAATATTGAATAATGCGTGTTGCTACATTAGCGTGGGATTGTGTGGTAATGTGACAAGTGTACATGTGTGCGGCACATAAATACAAAAGAGGGTTCAAATATTTTGTGTGGGTGTGTGGATGTCAGGCAAGTTGACCACATGGCCTGGTGCTTGACTCTAATCTGACTATTCAATATTATGCAATATGCATAGTGGGGATTTTTCACCAAATATTTCTGCAGGTTACATCGTCACACCAATAGGTAGCAACAAGTGACTCACTTTATGAGTGAGTCAGTGAATCATTCACTCAACCGATTCATATTGTGTGTTCGCAGAGGGTGTCTCACTTTAGTTCTTTGTATAAAGTTATTTTTGCATAGTAAATCTTTACAAGTATCTGCTTGCTTGGCTAAAGGAACATATTAAGTTTAATATCAGGTTGTGAAAGACACACTCTGATAGATAAAAGAATGACAGCCATCAGTCTGGCTTTAATAAGGTAAACAATAAAGGGACAATCAGTGACGGGGAGATGGGCTGCTCAGTCACGTCTGGTACTGTGGTTAATGTCTGAAGCGAGTTCAGCACTTGCCAATGTCACGTCTGAATGGGCCAATCATTCATGGATGATGTGTCACTGCATAAGGAGGATATTAGAGGGAGCGTATGGAAATGAGAGAATTACATGTTAATGGACAGCCCATTGTTTTGAGACAATGTCCATAGCTTTGCTTGTTTACGGCTGTGTTGATAGGAACTAAGCCATGCTTGGTGAACTAGTATGTCGATCTTTCATGTTTTCAGGTTATAATTTCTATTAATATTTAAAACTTCTTCTTATCTTTTTTATCCAGTTTCATTTTAATTTTAGTTCAAGTTTTAGTAATTTTGTTGTGCGTCTTTATTTCAATATTTATTTATTTGTCATTAACACAGATGTCGCAAGAAATGTCTATGAAGTACTATGTTTTGAACTGTGTTAAATTTTGCAGCTCTGTCCTCATAAGAGTGCCCAACTGTCAGAAAGCATCAGCTATAGAGAAGTGGAGGTGATTCACCCCGGGACCCCCTCGGGCAGGCCTGCTCCGCACACCTGTCATCATGCCCTGGCCGCCTTTGGGCATGAGAGCGGAGGCTGTGATGGCATCTTAGAGGAAATCTGTGAAATGCATTCCTTTATCAGAGCCATTCACATACTCAGTACTCTTATCGATCTTAGCCTGGTTCAGGCTAATAAGCTAATACAGGAGATGTGCTTACATAAAAAGATGTTTAACTAATCAAATGTTTTCTGTGGGTCATGGGAGCTGAAGAATGTAGGCCTTGTGTCTATGAAGAAAGTGTGCCACTTGTGGCACAAAACAGAATTGGAAAAATAAGTAGTGTTTCCAAACATTCATACCGTCTGGAGTTGAGACTATATAGAATTTAGCTAATTTCTAAAAAGGTAATTACAAAGTTAAAGACCTAGCCAGGCATACTTTACTTACAGCTAGTTTACTTGCAGTAGCTACTATATAGAGGTTATAGTTAGAATAGTTAAAAAAATAGTTGATAAAACAAAATAAAACTCCAGAAGTTAGGTCAATTTAACAAAACCTTTTACACATATCTCATCCCCATTTACTTTGTGGACTGTGTAAACTAATCTAATTGAAATATTATATGTTTAACAATGTTTTTATACCAATACATTCTTTCTGGATTACAGGAAAACTGCAGATTCTGAAAAGTTGAAAAATCACATAATCTGTAACGGTGTAGACGCTGGTTAACTCTCAGGTAGTGTGTGACCGTAATGTGTGAGCTGGTGTGTTTGTTCAGGTTTTTGATGGATGAAATCATTACATTTCCTCTCATGTTTTTTTCATGTTACAGAGGAGAGTAGTTATTCTGGGATTTAGAGAAATGTGGCACATTATGCATTTTTAATTGCAGCAGCTGTTTGGCCTCTTATATTGAATATTGTGCTTGACGGCGATACTGATTAAATCAGACAAATCAAAGCCACTGCAACCCTTGTTATTTTTGACCACAAATAGCTTCTTTTTTTTTCTTTTTTGGCACACGTATCTGACCCCTCCCAATGCATCTCCTGTGCGGACTCCATAAACCAATCAAATCTAAATATCCCACTTAGTAAACAAGGTATCCCACCAGGTCCTTGCTTCTAAGGCCAGATATAACTTTGTGAAACGCGGAATAAAAGTATTCCTGTTTGTCAGAAGCCATTTCTATTTTTGCTGTCAAGCTAATTCGGGGCACCAATCAAACGGAGACAGTTTTGATTTTCATGCTCGGTTGAGGTAATTGAATGTTTGTTCATGAGAGCTGATTGGGTTGTGCTCATGTGAATGTTGTTGTTTGGAGCATTAGTGTCGTCGTATGACACTCTGATATGGGCCAGTGACAGATGCCCTGCTTTAGCCCGATCTCCCTTGGGACATCATCATGACAGCTCACATTTCCTCCCATCCTCAATCTCTCACTCAAATGATGAGCAGGAACTCAACTGAGATTCTCTGGCACTTATTCTAGTGTCAGAGATCTTTTCGTCAATCTTGATATTCGTGCTTAAAGGGATAGTTCACCCAAAAATGAAAATTCTATCATAAATCTTTTCCAAACCTGTACGACATTTTTAAAAATAAAATAAAACATATGTGGAACACTAAAGAAGAAATTTTTTAAAAAATGTTTTTTTTATTTGACCGCCAAGGGGCAAAACCATTTCAAATTATCTTCTTTTGGGTTCCACAGATTTTTTTATATAATTTTTATGTTTTCCGTTTTTATTTTTTAGTAGTAAGTTAGTTTTTAGTAGTACTTAGTGTTAGTTTTCATTACTCACTAGATTGCAGTATCATTAGTAAGTTTTAAACAAGAATTAATTTTTAGGTTTAGTAATTTTAATACTTTAACTGAAAAATTTCAGTTAGCTGCAAGACACTAAGTGTACGTTTTTCATATATTTTATTTTATTTCAGCATTATTTCAGTTCAACTTTTAGTATTTGTTGTTTTAGTGAACAATAATAAGACTGAAAAAAAGCTTATATTTGAAAAAAACAATGCAGAATTACGCTATGTACATTTTTAAATGTGACCAAAAAAAATCTGTTATAGAGACATACATGGAGCAGAGAAAAGCCAAACAGTTTGAGAGGAAGCACACTCTGGGTATTAGCGTGTTTATCAGTGTGTGTATTAATGTGCGGGAGTGAGATTAGGGGGGTGGGTAGCGAGCGTGCCAACGGGAGACCACAGGTGTGTGTTTGCGCTTCACCCCGCTGAATTCTGGGTAATAACAGGCATTGGTGCACCTGCGTCCTGTGCCGCCCCCTCTCTCTCACCTCTAATGGCCCCTAATCACGCTGCCATCAGGCCCTAATACCCCAGCAGCAGTGCCCTGGCAGCTGCCCCCTCTCCCCTGGCAGAGAGCTGTCAATCTCAGTTCATCTGTTTTCTGTCCATCACCCTCCATTCTGTGTCTAACCGCTCAGTTCCCCTCTAAAAGACACACAACATCAAAACTCCATAAATCTCCTAGACTAGATGTGTATTTGATGTCATGCAATCCCGTAGTGTTGCAAACCATTGTTTTCCAGGATGTTTTTGTCACTTAATCAGGGAATACGAGTCCCTGGTACAATTTAAAAAGCATTAACGAGGGCTCATACAACAAACAGAATCAAAGTATTTGTCAAAAAGGCCACACACAGATCTGCTCACAGACACATTGATGTAAACACAAAGCAACACAGTGAAACCGCATCCAGCCACGACCTCACAGCTCTCCGTCACATGGAGTGCGACATCTAAACCTTTCCCACAGAAACAATGATGCCTTTTATTGTGTCCGCTTAAATCCCTTGGCCACATGGGCCCCTTGAGTTTCCTCACACGCACTTTTCTGTGGTTTGATAATTACAAACAGACAGCACAGTTTTAGCAAGTTTGGATGGTGCTTTGGTGGGCCAATATTTATTCAGGGGTGCATGCTTCGCTCATGCCCAAGTGATGCCCAGTTACCCAGAGGGCCTGACCTGATTATCATATCCACATGACAAACTGAAGAAGTTGCTATGATCCCTCCAAACAGTCAGTGTCCAATTGAGCCTATTGGAGGTTTTGTAGAAATTTGCGTTTTTCATTTGTGAAAGCCATTTAATTGCTCATCAAAGTGTCAGATGTTGCAGACCCTTTGGAATTTAACATCGTCACTAGTCTTGCAGCTTATTCTTTCCAAGAATCGCCCACTTAGGGAGACAAGTCAGAATGACATGTAAAACTACAGTTAGCCTACATGCTTTAAATTATACTCCAATAATAGGCTACATACTTCCCTAATAATCGCATACTTCCCTAATATATTGTAGGTGAAAATCAGTATGTGACTCATAAAAGAGTAGGCAAAAAGTACCAGGATGACCTATTCTTCCGGCGAGATTCTGGAGTGTGCATATGATGGTCTCTTTACTATCCCATGAGGCCACAGGAGAGGATTTATGAATGGTAGTGAAGCGACGCAACTGATCCTGGTAGGTCACATGATAATGACAGCATGGCGAATGTAGTACGTACAGATTACATTCATACTTACACACTCAATCTTATAGAACATACTTTTTTTTAGCTGTCGTGGAGTAATTAATTATGAGCATGCACATATATGCTATATTGTTTTAATGGTTTGAGGGCTTTTTTTCCATGGCTTGATTTTCATTCTTGTCTACCTTTTTCCTAGGTTTTAAGATGGGTAGCATTCTTTCCACTGGGTGATGTAGTATTTGTGGACTTTTACGAATGATCTCAAAGAGCAGGTGCTGGTATTTGTTTTGTGCTTTTTTTTGGGTCACATTTTATATTAGGTGTCCATAACTACTTTATACTTGCATCAAAAAAGTATTTTCTGAAGACTTAAATGCCCCTTACAAGGCTGACCTTATATTCACATGCCACTGGATAATATCCATACAGTTATGGAATAACCCTATATTGATATGCGATAAAGAGAATCACACAGATGGCCATTAAAATGTTTACATCAGAGAGAAAGAAACAGAGAATGAAGGAGCAGAGAGAGATCCAGGTCGCAAAATCTGTCAGCTGAGGCTAAAACTCATCAGCCAGAAAACAAACTGGGCTACACATCCCTCTCTGGGTGGTCTGGCTCCACTGCACTCAAAGAATGAGCGCTGACTCTCTTCCAGCGGATGCAACTGCAAATCCTGCCAGGGACCACGAGTTTATAGCTACACCCCTCCAGCTCCTGACGCTCTTGCTGCGACCGAAAAATCCTCTGGCTAATGACATACAGGCCTGAACCTGGAGGGGGAGAAAGGGTTAAAGCAAGCCAATTGAGCGAATAATAAGTTCAATTTAGGAGATTGGAGGGCTGGTGTGGAATGAAAACCAGAGGACACCACTGCAAGCTGTTCTGGAGATAAGGGAACCATGGGATGGTGGGAAGCCTGGCAGGTGGCCAGAGACAGGACACTGAGTTTGGAGGGTGGCTTTAGTTCTGCGGGGCTGCATGAGGTCAAGGAACTGATGGGGCTTCATGTAATTAATTAAACCAATTCTTACTATTGCACAAAATAATAAATAACAAAAATTGTCATATATGCTGAGGCAATTCAGTGGGGTTAAAGCCAGTGGAAGTTTATCACTTGTATGCAATTTCATAACCCACAATAAGCCCAAGAGAGCACACAATGGAATGAATGCAAAGAAGCCTCCTGCAATCACGTTGTAAAATGCAATAAGGCATGGAATTATTGATGCAGGAAACTTTTTCTCAGTGTAGTTCTTGTTTATTGTGTTGAAATGAAAGTCAGGTTTGTTTTCAGTTGGGACAAAATGGATATTTTGAATAATGTCTGATTCTAAGGAATTTACTTATTTATTCAAGTGTGATTTATAGAGACACTTCAGAAAGACATAGAAGCAATATGCTAGAATATTTTTCATTACTCACTAGATTGCAGTATCAAGTGGTTTATTTATTCAAATTCTCATAAATGGATAAGTACGAAACACTACATTGTCATTTCCAGTAAAAAAATTCCTATTATGGTTTGTTTGATTGCTGTAATGTACAAACGAAACTGTATTTTGTTTCTTTCCACTCATTTGTCTACACTTCTAATCCCTCTACTAAATATAACATAGCATTGTGCATTAGTCACTACTTTCTTTTAACTTCTGTGACTGTAATGTGGACTAAGGATAAAGCAATTTGAGCCATAGACTTGTAGACCACCCTGTTCAGTCAAGAGTTTGCAGGTAAAACAAACCCACACACAATAGTTCTATAATTCCTTGAATGCACTTTATTTAAACAACAGCATTTGAAAAACAAAATCAAAGAACAAAACATTTTCATTCAAACAAAGAAGCCAAATGATGCACATAAGTTAATTATCACTTAGTGATAATGACAATGCATTCGATTGACAAAGAAAGTACCAATTCAGGAGTGGCAATCCTGATTCACATTGTAGGCGTTTATGAGAACAAAACCGATGAAAACAATGAAAATTATGAGATCGTCTAATTTTGTCATCTCCGAAGCAAAGAACTGGAGCATTGTGCTTAGTTCAGAGGCACTGTAAGATAAACGAAAGCATTAGCAAGACGAGCAAGAGCATCCTTCCTCAGAAATCCATGGGGTATTGAAAATTATCTTGAAAATTATTATATGATGCATTTTCTTCCTCTTTTGTTTGTGATATTCTTGTGTACCTGTACATTTAATATCGTCACACATCCTTGTGTATAGTCACACATTATAAACACAAGGAAAATCAAAGTTAGGAACATTGTCCAAATCTAATTGTCTAAATAATGTGTGTAAATATTAGAAAGTGGCAATGGAGACCTTCAGCTTTTCCACCCAAAACTTTGAAAGTCAACCTAATGTTATAGTGGCTTTGTATATGAACAGATACCAAATAAATGGCTTAAGCCTTTGTCTTAACCGCAACACTTCTCAGACATGGCACTCCAGGAGTCTGCTGCCTCTCAAGAAACTACCCTCTCCACAAGACATGATCACCTCCACTTAACCTCGACACCACAGCATGAGAGACAACGATTACTTTCCCGCCTGGTGAACGAGAAAATGAGGGAACCGAGAGATGGTATGGAGAACTGAAAAGACAGAATAAAAATGAAAGACGTGGATAATTGGGCTGTGACCTTGACCTAGTACTCATCAGGGACTCTTGGAATCTTCTTTGTTTTCTCTCTCGCGTCACTCTCACCACTAACTCTGACAAAGATGAAGAGGAGGAGGTGATGGAGTAGAAGAAGTGCGTGGTTGTTCGCTCCTGCTGAGTGGTGAGCCACCCCCTTGGTAGGTTAAACACCAGTCTAGGACACACAGACACATGCGTGCACATGCTCTCATCATTTATGAGGGTAATTTGGGAGGTGTATATGGACGGACTCATCAGAAGTGCTTGTCTCCAGCTGATCTTGGCTCAGCAGGGTGGCGGGATTTGGAGAAGATGCTCGGAGTGTAACGAAAGAGGCGGTGCAGGCCTCCAAAAGTGACTGATGATTGACAGGCTTAAGTAAGGTGTAGATCAAGCAGGCAATCACTACCGTGTTATTAAAGACCTTTTGCAAAACCTGCAGGTATCCAAGATCTCCCAGTGAATATTGTGTATCTTGTCATTCAATGCAACATCCAGCATTCGTTCCATTTAAGGTTCAGAAGAAAACAAAGCATTTCGACCACTTAGAGGGGAAGATAATACTTAAATGTAACAAAATTTAAAAAGTTTAAAAGTTATAGGGTGAAATAACCTAAGAGACTGTAGACTGCTGTCAGCGAACAAGAAGAAAAAGTAGCTGATTTAACAATTTAAGATTTTTAGGGGTATTACAATGACAGACAGGGAGGAATGTACTGTAAGGTTTATAACCACTTATGACTGACCATAAAGGTCTGATTTGGGCAAATGCAGACCTGGGAAAACTCAGGCAAACGGCAAGAGTGCAATCGAAACAAGGAGACAATGCAGATGGGTAAATAGGTTAGAAAATGGCTGGAAGAATTCAATCTCTCTAGAGAGGTGAGCAGTAGAGAACCACAACACTCTATTGGGCTGTCAATAGTTGCCAGGTAAGCACACCAGGCTCTTATGCCTCTAACACTTTCATGTGAATTATTGTCACTCCCTGATCTCATCAGCTAGCTCAAGTATTAAAGGCCTTATTCTGTTCTTAACAAATATAAGTGAAAAATTTACAAATGATCAACGCACTGGATACAATACAACCCAACAGACATAACAGTGTGACATTTATCCTTGTGATTGGGATGCCATCTTCTATTAATTTTTGATAAAAACATGTTTATACCCATTTTTAACTAATGTTCTGCTGGAATGCATTATAGGTGCTCATAGGCATGTTCAGGTGTGGACACTGTGCCTATTTGAAAAGGGACTTTCACACCGATAAGTTCCAGGAACTAATAACCAGGGTGGTTCCCCGAGAACTAAATGTTCCCCAAGGGTCGTTGCATTCGCACTGCCAGTGGGAACTCTGAAGTGACGTAAACCGCACTTGTTGTTGTGACTTTTATTTTGACGGTGCGACGGACATTCATTTTGCAGGTGCTGAGAATGCCAGAGCCTGAGCACACCACACTCTCATTCTCCATCTTCATTAGTTTACGATCTGTTTAACATTCCTGTCTAATACGTTATTCGATAGAACTGTTATACAAAGAAAGTAAACTGTGTATGAAAAAGTATTAGTGTTTGATGTCCAATGTCACTAGCTGAGCAGAAATACAGGTCCCCTCTAAGTCGTGTTGGAATTTCTCAGTGTAGATGTAGAGTTAGTTTGTGTAGTAAATATATAGCCTATAATCTGTGTGTGTACATTGATTTTAAAAATGGCAGGTGCTAGTGTTTTGCATGCGCCTGGCCAATCAACGTACAATTACATCACTGGTAGTTCCTATTGTGCTGGGTTAGACCCTTCTCTGAAGTAGGAGCTAATTTAGTTCCCCCCCAAAAGGCGTTCCTAGAACTAAAATCATTCCCAGTTCCTACGGTGTGAAAAGTTTTAGGAACAATGAAAAGGTTCCTCCTGTGTGAAAGCCCCTAAAGAGTCAGGATGCTCAAAAGGAATTTCCAAGAACTACATCAGCATTTTGCAGATTAAAGATTCTAAACAAAACATTTCCATTTAAAATAGACAAAACATGGACATAGACCACAATTATCACTTGTTTTTAAAAAAAAAAAAACAGTTTAAGAGTTAGCAACAATATTTTGTCTATTATCTGTGAAAGAGCAAGTAGCAGCTGATATTTAAAAACAAATCAGAACCCTGGATCCAAGTGTTTTGCCATGGTGTCGTGGACGGTTTGCAACAGGTGGCCATGTTGCCTCAAGTTACACTGATCAAATTTTCAATCAGAATGCAGAGTTCATGCTTGCTGAGTTCTGATTGGCTCAAAAGAAGGATTGTCATCTTATGCACAAAAAGATCAAAGAAATTACAACGATTCCTCTTAATTGTACTGTTTTAATATTTAACGCCTTATCTGCCAAGTGCTGTTCTCTTTGGAAAAATACATAATGTTGATAGAATTGACAGTATATATCACATGATTCACTCAGTAACTGCTTCTAATTCGTTCCTCTGTGTTTTGGCTGTGTTTCTTTCTTTCACAATGTCTATCATCACCAAAACATCTGCTGCAAGCCAAGAGCTGATATTAGACCATGAAAATAGAACTAAAAATAACAGCAAGAACAACCATAATAACAATAATAACAATAACAACAATAATAATTGAGGGTGAAGATAGCAATAAATAGTGCTGTGGAGATGGGTGTGGCTAAGTGTGGTCAAATCAGGACATTGTGGGCAACAGACAGTAAAAGAGAGAGCCGTGGGAGGTGACGGAAGAGAGAAGGACTACCGCACTTTCTCACAAACGCATTTGCTTGAAATGGTTCATTTTTCTCCACTAGGTCAAAAGTAGATGCAGTAAGACTACACCCTCAACATTGTCCTTCTGTCAATAGCAGTCAGTCCATTTTGTTATTTCTGTCTCTGCAAACCTTACAGATTAGTGTTGTTGTGCGCAGTCTGTGTTGGGTGTGTGCATAGGTGGTGGGGGTAAAGGAGTGATTTCTTGAACTGTGTGGGACTGCTTGGAATGATCGTTGTGGCTGGTTGTGGGAGGGATGGCGCAGTCTTCAAAAGCGCCATTGCGCTAACTGTAGACCTTTCAGCACACCACATGTTTATAGTAGGGTTCCTGGGCTGGGCTGATGTGTACACCCAAGAGCTCATCTGTACCTCCAACCCAACTGACTGCTTTAGCAGTCAAGCACGGCCCTCCGTTGACGACCGACAGAATGCCCCATCATGGAGGGGAAGATGAGGACAGCCACAGCCGCCCACTAGACTCCCTGATTGCGAAGGAGAAAAGTTCTTGGTGTCCTATAGGAGATCCATGGCTCATCTAAAGCTCTGTCCCCACCATTTTAACCCTGTAGAGGTGAAGAGGGGTCATGGATAGTGGTATCTTATAATAGATCCTCTGCTTTCTGACTAGAAATGAAAGACTTGTTGAAAGACGGGCCTTCTTGACATTCTTAGCATGCAAGTTTGAATGCTTGTGACAACATGGGATTAAGGCAGCCATCTTGAAACCTGCCTTAATTTGACGATTTACATCTAGCAAATTAAAGCTTTCCAGCACGCCAAATACTTTCCTTGTAGTACACTGTAGGGATACTGTAGCTTCTGTACCATCACATCCCTGTAAGTAACTATTGAGTTATGAGGCCAGGAGTAGCTCACAACATCATCACTTTACACGCCTCCTTAATCAAAATGCAGATCTTGTTTGATTTGGTCCTCAGAGGACACTCTGTCTTTGTCAGTACATTTCTAATCTATCCGCAGCACTCTCCTACAGAAAAGTTGTAACTGCTCACTCCTTGCCTCTCCCCACCTACAGTATAGTCTTTGTGGAGGCTGTTTTATCTCTGATATTCTGCCTGATCTCGGGGACTTGAGGATGAACCACATGGGGGCAGGGAGCTGGGTCTGGCTGACCCCAGAGGCAGGCCTTTGTCTTTATTCTCATCTTGGCCAGAAGAAACAGCTGGAGTTGAGACAGAGTTGGCCCCTCCGGCCGGCACACTCTCATGCCCACCGTAGATCTCCTCGTGTCCATCTTCACTGGACTCTGCATCCTCTGAACTGGAGAGCAGCTCCTCATCGCGGTATTCGGACACGTCTACACCGCCGCCCTCAGATCCAAGCTCCTTCAGTCGGCCATGATGCTTCACATGATAGCGCTGGTTCTGGAAAAACTTAACGATGGTGTGTTTGGGCAGATCCAATTGGGCTGAAAGGGTGTGAATCGCTTCCTGATCAGGGTAGAGGCCCACATCTTGGATAAAGCTCTGTAAAATGCCTAGAGCCTCTAGAGAGATCTTGGTGCGGGAGCGAGGTTTCTTGGTAACGTTGCTAACCCCTCCACTGTTGCCTGAACCTGCATTAGCCTGAGGGTTCTCTTCGGCTCCAGAACTGGGAACAGGGTCCTCTCGGATTGGAGAGTGGTCCTTTAGCGGCTGCATAGGCTGTCTGTGAAGTGCCTAGTGAGAAAGATGAGAAGTTGTATTAGTAAACTTATAAACAAGAGTCAGCAGTATGGAATAATTGAAAACTGCTTAAAAGTTCAAAGTGTCCTTTCAATGAATGTCTCTTGGAGTTAATGTCCTCTCTGCACTTAAGTATGTGATCAACTCTGGTAAAAATCCAACCAGACTGCCCCAGGCTATGATTGTTTAACTTTGTATATTGTAGATATAATTCCACAAGATTTAATATTTTGTCAGTGCATCGTGTTTAGAGGGCATCAAGGCAACTAACAGCATCTGAGCTGACACATCAACCAAATTTAATTCAACAGAGGAAAAAGCTAAACAAATACTCACCAAAACCAAAATAAATTACATCAAAAGAATCTGTTTTCTAGTGACAAGTTGGTTTTCATGTCATTTTGACAGGGATACATCCCATCCCACCCTGTTATACAAGTGACTGCTAAATTGAACAGAAAAAGTAATGCAAACACCAAAACACAGACAGCCAGAAATGACACTTTTGACTTTGACATGAGATGTAAAATTGTTAGCATATGCTATATGATATTGTCTTGTACAAACACAGTATAACTATTAGCATTTTCCAACAAGTTAGCAGGCTAACAGAGCTACACTATTGTTTTTACAGAGGTTCTGAGGCCCTCCATGTGTTTCATATGTCAATGAATCTGCCATTTTCTTCATGTGTGGGTGGCAAAATATGTAGGTATAGGGAGAGGCATGGAAGGGGGATTGGGGGAATAGATAGCAAAACAGTGGTAAAATAGGATTAGGAGTAAATAGTATATATTTAGTACAGGAAAGAAAGAGGTACGCTATCTGTGAGCTCTGATACAAGGGAAGGTGCAGTGTGTCACAGCTGAGCTATCAAATACTGTGGCGCTGTCCTGCTGAGTTTATGACCAGGGTGGGGTGCCCAGTGCCTCCACTCTGGAATGCTAAGCTATAAATCTGCGGTGCATTAAAATTAAAGGACCTACATAAAGATAATAGTCATGCGCCTCTCTCTCTGTCTCTCTCCTGCTCTCTCTCTATTCCCTAAATAATAACAGGGTATTTTTTAAATAATATTGAGGGCAGGCCAGACCATGAAATTGCTCCGATTTCACTTGTGGGGGCTGTTTTGGGCTGGTGCTTTACAGGAAGTGTGTAGGTTTGTTCTTTTTTCTTCTCTATTTCTCCATAATGTATTACTTTCCATGTCTCAGAGAAACAAACAGAGGCCACAAGAAAGGATGAGAAAAAGAAATTTGAAGAAGTTTAAAGATGATGAATAATTAGATTGACCACAAGGCATAACAGCACAAAATACCCGTTAGCTTAGCTAAAGAGACCACACACACACACACACACACACACACACACACACACACACACACACACACACACACACACACACACACACACACACACACACACACACACACACACACACACACACACACACACACACACACACACACACACACACACACACATTCATCTTGTATATGTTTGCTTGTTGTGTATATTATTTTATGAAATTCTGGGAACAAGTTAGTTAAGTTTCAAAGACACATGTACAGTACAATCCAAAATGTACAACACACACATTTAATAGCAACTTACATAGCATTGTTTCAAATTCAGAGATGGAGTGTAAGTCCTCTAAAATCCCATTCATAGTAAATAATCTAAGAGGTCTGTTCCTGTGCTCTAATGGTGGACACTAATGAAGAGTTTTTCTGCCAGGCCAGAGGAGTAATTCCATTTTTAAAATCCTGCTTTATAAAGCCAACCTCCGATTACCTCCACCATCCAATTCATTCACCTACTCAGTTCTTAAACAAAGTCTTCTCAACCACAGGAGACACATTTGGACACACGAAACTCTTTTTTCTTTCAATGTTCCATTTTTCCCCTGAACTCTTTTTTTCAGTGTTCATCTCCATCACTTCCTACTTTTCTAATTCCAAGGACGGGTCTCTGAATTCATTGCATTAAGAAAAAGTATATTTTTTTCTTTAAGCACAAATCAAGGCAAATTATGGTGAAGTATGAAAGAATTATAGAACATAAAAAATTCAGTTGATTCTTAATGAGGACTGGCCCTCGTGGGGGCAGAGGCAGGATTAAGTGGGGCTGTGTTGCCACTGGAGATGCCATTAACAGGCAGATAAATATGTAATGATGAGAAAGACACTTTCCTGTTGGTTTGCTTGTGCATGACTTCACCTTCCCCAATTATCATGTGCATCATAATTTTTCTTTACTACATTGCAATACCTCAGGAATGGGTGAGTCATGTATGTGTGTGTCTGTGTGTGTGTGTCTTGATATATTTTAAGAATAAGTAGAGTTTAGGCAATCCAGAAAAATAAAAGAAACAGGCAACAAGTAACTAAGTACAACACAATGATTAAACCTTATTTATCACTCATCCTAGTATATGAAAGCATGTTACTGCCTCAGAGTACAAAAAAATGTACAATTTATCTAAAAAATTCTATTATTTTCTATGGAAATGCAACATCTCACAAAGTGACTTTATATCTCGAAATTGTGACTAGAACTTATTTCAAACTTTATCTTGCTATTACCGTTTTTTACTTTTTCACACTGAGGAAGAAACAAGCTTCCATACCCTATTAAATTAAATCAATACTATATTATATTAAATAAAATAATTGATTAAACAAAAGCTGCAGAAATAAACTTGTTCACTGAGCTCTGAATAAGGCCTTAATTTCTTTATTAGAGGGTCAGTGTTGTCCGTGAAAATGTTTTCCATGCTAAGTGTGTGTGTAAGCAAGCATGTGCATTGCTCGCTCTTATCCAACCCCAGCACTCAATTGGGGTCCCAATCCACATGGCAGGGTCTAGGGGGTACTCCAGTGCACATTGCAGCATCCAATTTAGCAAAAACAATGAAGAAATTATTCATAAGAAATGTCCTGCCAAATGAGCAAAGAGAGGCACTTAAGACTACACACACACACTGCAGAAACAACGTGAAGAGGACGTGGGACCGGGTCAGCCATCTAGATTGTGTTAGTGCAACTGAGTCTTTCCCTAAGGTGAGATAAGCTGCACCCAGGGGCTCACACAGACTCATCCTGGAATGGTTGAAACCTTTAAGCTACCACAGGAAAAAAAAAAAAAAAAAAAAAAAAAATCGGCATGATTCATTTTCAAATGGGCACAATGGGTGCTAGGGAGTCTGCAAAAAAGGTCACTTTTTTTTTTTTTAAATAAAAATCAAACAAAAAATACAAAGTGAATGACAACATTCTTTATAAACCTGCTTTGGAACAATATTTATGTTTATTATTTATGCTCTATAAAAGGTCTAAATGTATTCTAAAAGGGTAGAGAAACCCTTTTTTAAAATAATATTGTAATAATTAGCTTAACGACAATAAAAAATTCTGCAATTCTGTTCTTTTCAAGGATATCCATGTACACACCAAGCATTGTTTTATGAGACAAAACAAATTACATGCTTTATTTGGTCTGACATGTGAATGTAACAGGATTTCATGGTGTAAACCAGAGGAGGACTTGTGCTGGATATTTGAGTTATGTTTGATTATCTTATAAGGTTAAAATAAATACATCAGTGTAGTCTGTTGGTCACACTGAGGTGGTATCTGCTAAATAAACTGTATACATATATGTGTTGCATGTGTATTCATTAATTAACATGCTCATGCATAAGCAGCTGGGACACATGTGCAGACTGTGGGGGCAGGCAGGCTGGAGCCGAGGGGGCTGCTGGGGATCTAAAGAGGGTCCCTCATTACTACATCAACAAAAAAATGCTCATGTATGGCATTTACGTGTTGACAAAACAATATTGTCAAACCTGTCTAATTTTTAATTTCCTTTAGAAATAAAAGTGTCTATACACAAAAGTGTCAACAATGGCTCAGTGAAGTGTAATTTATTTAAATGATCAATACATTAATATTACATCACATTAAAAAATACTTTAAAAGGTGTGTGTATATATATATATATATATAAATTAAAGATAACTATGAATATGAATACAACAATGCTTTGGTAAATGCTTACTTTCCTTATGTGTTTTTATGATAAAAGTTGTGCAAGAGTTGGCCAAAGTCATTGTGGAGTTTCTAAAGAAACTTGAGTCATTGCACGCACGTGTGTGTATGTGATTTGTGTTTGTGCGAGTGTTCCTTCTCTTCCCGTAATTATTAATATCAGGGCTGTGGTGGCACTGTCTGTCAGGGTGTGTCCTAATGGGGCATTTCCTTCTGCGCCCAAAACACATAAATGAGTATATTTACACACATACACATGCTGCCAGCAGACTGTTTATTCCACTAACATAAAAGAGAAAGCATGTGAGAGAGAAAGAGGCGCAATGGGCTAGCACAGTAACTGAGAGTCACTGTCTCCATTTGTTAGTACTTAATCTAAATACGGATGCTTAACTTAAGTTAATAAATGTTAATAAACAGCAATCATTGTGAGTGAATTAAACCGCAGGGTGAGAAAGAAGAGTAGGGTGAAAACATTGATCCAAGTGCTTGTAGATTTATGTGTATGCGGTTTGTGTGTGCATGTATTTACATACAAGTATTAGTGTGTAGATGTGTGTGCATACTGTGAATGAATGCGTGTCTATGTTAATACTGGAAAAGTGTGTGTCCACAGTCTATATTATAATGACCCTGGCTGGCATAGGGGAAAGTCCATTTAATCAGTAGCGCGTTATTTGGAATTCTGTGTATGTGTGTGATTAAAGAGGTTGGGGTGTGCTGGGTTATTAGATGTTGGCAGGAATGCTGCATGAATAATGCTGATATTAAAAATGAAGTCTCAAAGAAATGTGCATTCACACAATGAACACATTCATTTTATCTTAAAAGAATTATGCTTAAAATATATATGTGGAATCCGCTTTCCCTCCACTTTTAACACTAAAGTCTTATACACTTAGGGGTCAAATTATAATTTTTTTACTTTTAATATTAATCAAGGCTTCTTGCAAGAAAAAAAAACACCTTCTCTCTTAGAATTATTGGGCAAAAAACAACATGCAATAGAGATAACTTTAAAATGAAAAAAATGCTGAGTTAAAAAGTTAGGGTCAGATAGTTAAAAATTATTTTTTTGAATAATAGACTGAATATCTGGTTTTGACATAAATGCAGGCGGTTTTGTTTATTTCATCTGCCTGTCATCAGAAAGTTATAGAAGATCAAACTGAACATTTAATAAATGGTCTATCTATACTGAGAGGAATCAAGGAACATTTCATTTCTCATAATATGACCATCCTGCAGTGCAAACGCCACATTCAACTGCTTTCTTTTACCATAAATATTTGAAGTATGCAATTCGATGTTTCAAAAAACTCACCTGAGGGTCAGTGGGCAAGTGTAGTACAGTGTGCAGCCGTTCGCTGTGGTGATGGCGGGACTCTTCCTCGTACACTAGATCCCTGTCTGTCTGCGGAAGGCTCAGAAACCTCCGGATAGTACACAGGTTCTCCCAGAGAGTCCTGTTCTCTGGGCTGGGACTCTCTTTCCAGCGAAGCAGCTCGCATAGCCATCCCTAAAGAAAAGAAAAGGGTTCATTGCATATCTTGTTAAGCTGAAGGTACTTTTCCAACAATAGCACAAAATAGTATCAATATATACCTTCTGTCTACTTAGTTGGATACCCACTAAAGCTCCGCTATAGGGACTTCTTCTCTTTTTGGGCATTTATGTCACTTTAATATATAGGAATGATGGGCAGAATGTGATGTGAAACAACTCATCCCTCATTCATGTTTTTATTTATGACTGTAAAATTTACTTTACAGTAAACAAGTACCACCACAAAGCATCACAAGTGCACTGAGAGGGCTGAGAGTGTGTCAAAGAGAGAGTGAAATGGTGAGAGATTAGGAAGATTTAATTATCTCTGCTAGACTGGTCCAGTCTTTGACACCAGCTGTTGTGTGCAGCCAACCTCTTCCAGCACACATTGTTAATGACCTGAGCATCTCTCTCTCTCTCCTTCTCCCTCAGCTCCTCCTGGCCAGCTGCAGCAGATGGGCGCGTTCAGCCGTGACCCCCCACCCGACCCTAGACCTGTGAGACCTAACCACATCTGTCACACACATTCATATATATACACACCATCAGAGCAGCACTTTGCTGACACATCTCATACACGCAAACATGCAAAGATGCCCCTGAAACATGCCTTTAGATGAGGTGGTCACACCTGCAAAGCCATGCCGCAATGACACAGTAAAAGTAAAGTAAAACAGAGTTCCCCAGTAAAGTGAGCAGCAGAGACCAAAGCTCTCTCAGGCTATTACATGGTAGGAATTAGGCGCAGCTGGGAGTGGGATCATATTTGACTAAATCAATTATCTCTCTTTGATCTAAATGAGACAGAGACAAACAAATGGTCCAATAGCTTTTGAAAAAAAATCTTTATCAACACTAAAATGAATGCCTTTTCCAGCTAAAGAATTAGCTGAAAGAAAATTAAAGAAAATGATCATTGTTGTCCTTTGCACTCAGACAATATTGCCATTAACTTTTTCTATACCTGTCAATGACAAGTGATTTTAAAACAATTGGATATATGGATGGATAGACAGATACATAGATATCCACTACTGTTCAAAAGAAATGTCCCCAAGTCTGCATTTATTTGATCAACAATTCAGTAAAATATGTAATATTGTAAAATATTATTAAATTTTTTTTCTATTTTATTATTTGTTTAAATTAAATTTATTCCTGTCTTCAGGGTCACATGATCCTTCAAAAATCATTCTAATATGCTGATTTACTGCTCAAGAGACATTTCTTATTATTAGCCATGTTGAAAACAGTTGCAGTGCTTCATATTTTTGCAGAAACTGTACATTTATGTTTATATATGACAAAGGAAAATAGAAATTTAAATTACTTTTTTTTTAATTTGCTCACCAAAGCAAATAAGAAGTGGGTTTTGCCAGGTGGTAATTTTGGACTCTGGACAACTTTATGAATAAGCGTAAAGCTTATAAAACTAAAGTAAAGAATAAGAAAGAAAAAGCAAAAGTAGATTCTCAAAATGTGCTTTTTATAACTGCTACAATGACAGCTTACAGCTAGAAAATATTTGAGATTTTAAAGGCCTCAAAAGCACTGACTATTGCACTTGTATGACATATACACATACTTCTAGTCACAATATTCTGCATTCTTTATATAGCTATCTGGGAACAGGTGTCAATGTAAAAGGTATGAGAACAGTAATCAGATCAATCTATGGAACACTGCATACACGTCTGTATCACAACATATGTCACGATGACTCATTGGACAGAAGAGAAAAGCACTGAAAGAAAGAATGAGATCATTTGGCAGGATCTGGAATGGTAAGCCAGAGATGAATAAATGGAAGGCATTTATCAGACTATCTGTTAATGTTGATGTTTTTGTTTATCAACTACGGAGACGCGCCAGAATCAGATATAAATTCCTGCACAGACTGACACCGTTACTTCCCCTACACTGACTGAGAAAAGAACATGTAAGCTAAGTTTAAGCTTAGTCTTTTCAAAATAAAACAAATCACATTGAAATCACTGTCTCAAATATCCTATCCCTCAATATTTCAAGCACATTTTTTTTTTTAAATTATATATATTTATTAATTATTTCCATTATAAAAGGGTCCCTCAAGAAGCTATACAAGTTCAAAAATCCATTTAAGCAGAAGCACCTGAAAGCACCTCGCGTAACCAACCTCACTTTTACAGTATACACTTAGATTAATTATTTGCATTAAATGTATTATTAACAATTATCATATGAAGATACCAAGTTGATTCAATTCTCCAGTGCAATAAAATACAACGGAAACGTATGTATAAGATATCCTTGAAAAGTAGAAGACAAAAGTATTATGTTTTTTCTGTGTATTTGTTATTTGAAAATAGTTAACCGAAATTAGAACTAGTTAGTTAAAAAAATGTTCAGTTGAAGGTTTAGTTTTGCCATTATGTTATATGAAAGGATGGAAACGTGTCAGGATTATGAACAATAACAAGAAAATCTGGGTAAATAATTACTGAATCAGTTCTTACTTGGCTTTTATTGGCTGCCACCTTGGCAAAAAGTGCCTGAGACACTTTTGCCCGTTTCATCTCCTGCTGGATTTCATCGTAGACGGCTGAGGTGATGTTAACCAGCGGCTCCAGTTTCAGGGGAAGGTCAGGGTTAGGACCACAAGTCTTGGACTGTGAGAGTCCAGCGGTCAAATTAAAAGTAACAAAGAAGACAGACAGACTGGTTAGATATACATTCATACTGTAATTGCTACAGAGAGTACAATATGAGCACATTCATGGATGATATTTCAGACCCTTGTTTATACCTACAATGTACTGAGATTATAGCAGATAAATCATTAAAGCATCCATAAGTAAACTTGTACATGTTTGAAGTATGGTGTATTGATTTTAGAGTGGTGTGTTTTCTCATTCAATGTTTGAAGTTGCTCTGCAGGCACAGGCAAGTAATCTCACATTCCCCAGTAAAAACGATTGCAAGATAAACACATACAGACATAATAGTAATGATAATACACAACCACATTCCCTAAGACCAAAGAATGAGAACTTTGTTCTCGTATCAGAAGGATTTTTATTATCTGCATGGGTTCATTCACAATGGTCCTGAGGTTGAAAGCAGACGCATTCATATGCTTCATACAAGCATTCTAGAAAGTCCACGCACCAGGTTCCAGGTCATTTAATATAAACATGCCATGACAGGAGCAAAGCCATGCTTTCCTGCATTTGTAATTTTACAGAATCAAGGACAAGAGCTTGTGAACCTGAAGTTTTAATGGGTGTGTGAACCCTGTAATCTCTAACAAACTTTAGTATAAACAGTATTCCATATAAACAGTATAAATTTGACCTTCTGTAGTAGCTTGACTTATTGAGGATTTATTTTCAAAATGGGAAAAGCCTACAACTGATCACTACTCATACAGATCATGGAGGTCTCAGGTGAGGTACACTCTAGGAGGAAATGAAGTGAGTGATGATGTAATCCTCACCGAGTTTGTGATTTTGGTCTTATTCTTCCAAATAGATGCCCATGCGTCAGGAGTTAACTGTTCATCGATGCTGCGCTCCCACACTTTCTGCATTGGGAGGTATGGTGTGACATTAGCAATAAGAAGGTAGCAATCAGATATTAGCTCATTTGACCCTTAGAGGGCCCATTCTTGAAAGTCAGAGTGGTTGTTTTAGTGAATTATCCAAATTGTTATTCTCAGTATGTCTTAATATTCAAAGACAAAATATAATTTACATTATACTAGAATAATAGCTGCGGTAATAACACTTAAGGCTGGAATACACTACAAGATTTTTGCCCAGATTTTTGCCAGACTAGTTTTGGCTAGTTGCCAAAAATCAGAGCCACCAAGCAGATTTTGGGCAGTTGGAATTAAAAATTTTCACAGAAATTTGCATATATGATATAATAGCATATGTGAACCTGTACCACAAAACCAGCCATAAGAATCAATTTTGAAATTGAAGATAAGATTGAAAAAAAAAGCTTTCCATTGATGTATGGTTTGTTAGAATATGACAATATTTGGCGATAGTTGAGAGACAACTATTTGAAAATCTGGAATCTGAGGGTGCAAACAATTCTAAATATTGAGAAAATCGCCTTTAAAGTTGTCCAAATGAAGTCCTCGATTTTGCTGCATCCACTCACAAAAATATATTTATATATATATATATATATATATATACGGTAGGAAATTTACAAAATATCTTCATGGAACATGATCTTTACTAATCCTAAAGATTTTTGGCATAAAAGAAAATTTAAGATAATTTTGACCCACACAATGTTCTGTTGGCTATTGCTACAAATATACCCGTGCGACTTATGACTGATTTTGTGGTTTCACATGATAAGCACAGACTCTAATTTTTTAGCTACAGACTATGATTCCATCCAGTCGGAGGATATAAAACATGTTTGATATTTTGAGCTAATTTTAACACATATTGTTTTCATTTGTCATGCATCTTCTAGCAAAAATGTTTTATGTGATGTTCTGAAAAACTTGAAAGTCTGGTAGTCAGTGAATGTTTAGTATATGAAGCCCAGTTTTTTTCTATTTACGAAGTCAGCATGTGTGTGATGCCTAGTATTTTAAAATCTCTTCAGATTTTAAAAGTCGTGTAGTTTATTCCAGCCTTTACAAAACTCAGTTCTTGCATTTAAAAAAACAAACAAAACGTAGCTGTATAACAACCTGATACGGATTACAAAGAAAACAACAAAGTGTAAGCCAAACAAAACAAGTAAATAGATCACATGAATTTAGACAATAAGGAAAAGCAATCTCATAGGCCTACAGATAAACAATTCAGAATCAGACAGAACAAAAGCTTTCAGGTATTTTTATACCCAGTCAATGATACACACACAAATACAACAGGGGAAGAGGGATTTGTAGGGGAATGAACCTAGTCAAGTGTGAGAAAGTGGGGTACCTGAGAGTGGCGGATGCCCCCAGGGCTGGGGTTTGTGCTTGGAGGCAGACTCACAGGGGGGTTCATGCTGCGTTCTCGCTCTTCCTGGTAAATGCGGTCCCTCTCGCTCTCATGTAAGTTCAGAAAGTTCTGCATCGCTTTGAGGTTCACCAGCAAGGACTGAGAGGCTGAGCGTGGGTCTTCCTCTTTTCGCAAGATCTCTGACAACAAACCCTGGTGTACACACATAAACATACGTAAGCACATAGGAAGCTCTTTTTTTCCGCAGCACATTTATGCAGTTACTTCACCTGCACCATGTAGGTCTCTACCCACACTTTGACTGACTGTGCACGATGTTGGATGTAATTGAACATAATTTAGACCTGCAGTGACTCTGTGAATTCACCAGGTGTGTTTTCCGCTGAGAGGATGTGTGTGAGAGGATCCAACCTCTGGATACCAGAGCAATCACGCTGACATGCTCAAAGCGACTCATAGATGTGAAACCCTTCAACAGAACAACTTTGACAGCTTGATTATCCTCTTGTTTTTAGTTCAGTGCCAGTCCAATTTAGTCTGTGAATGGGATAGTGACAAGGGCTAGCAATAAACCTTATAGATATTATGTTGTGATATTCTTTTTTTGTGATAGGTGTTTGCGGACATATTTCTCAATATTTATGTATTTTGCATTGGTCTTTACAAAAAGACCATTCAAATAAAAAAAAGTGCATTAAAATCATTGCAATATTCATATGTTACACAAGCCAAATCATTACGAAAACATCATGAATATTCAATACATTGCCCTGCCTAAGTGATTGGTATGTTCTGAAGAAGTTCTTTGCTATTATACTTGGTGTACCTTCTTTCTTGTACCTTGTTTCCTCAAGGGTTCTCTTTGAACTGTCTCCATCCTGCAAACAATATGTGTACTATTTCAGTACTGTACCTGTGTACGGTTGAAGGCAACTCGAGCGAACACTGCCTGCGAGACACTGGCCCTTTTCAGCTCATCTCGCACCAGTTGGTAGATATCAGATGAGACTTCTGCAGCCGAGGGGTTGGACCCGGACTCTCCAGGGCCACCAGACTTGCTAGGCCGAGGGATGGGTGGGTGATTGAGAAACTGCTGGTTAAGAGCCTGCGGGTGCTGATGCAGGAGGCGGCTGACGGCCAGCTGCTGGTTGATAAGATGGGCCATGGCTAACTGCTGTCTCACCAGCTGTGGACTGAGCTGGGGTGAGAGAATCCCTCCAGGTGCCAAAAGAGGTTGCAAGGCGGCAGGCGGAGGTGGAGGAGGCACCTGTGCCCGTAGTGGAGGACTGTGATGGAGCTGCCCATGAGATGATGAAACTTGTGGCTGCCCTTGGGATGGAGGCTGAGACTGGGCTGAATTCTGAGGTTCTCCAGAGCCACCTTTCACAAGAGAGCTGGTGCTGTTCAACGGGCCGAGCTGTGCTAGACCAGCCAGGTGAGGGGGAGGACGCTGGGCTAACACACAGAAGTCAGCAAGACTGTCCCTTTCAACTGTAGAGGGAAGGATATGCGTATCAGACACAAGAACAAACTCTGTAGAATTTTAGTTGACAAATCAAATACAGGTCTTTTCCCAAATAAACAACAAAATGTAGATGCTTACCCTTGATTTCCGAGCTCTCCCGCCCTTGCCACAAATAATCCCCTGAAACAGACACAAGGACGCATGGTAAATGACAAAAGCTTTCACTTACTTACTCAATCACGCTTACAATGAAACAACTACATACTTTCATGAGTAGAAAGTTTTACAACTTCGGCTTACAATCGTATGACTGACACGTGAGTCTTCCAATGGGGTCTCACCGCACTGGCACACACATCTGGCAATGCGGACTGAGTGTTTAGCTCTGGGAGGCAAAGAGCAGAACTAATGGAGGGGGCTCGGTGTAACTTAACACCACTTACTCTGTCAGCGTGCCGAGGATCGCTTTATTCTTTGTTGGCGCTCGGTCTCTCACTACACTTGGGGTTTAGCCCCCACTTTGATCTGTCCTGCTGTGTAATTATTTCACTTTTTGAAGAGGCAACGAGAGGAGGAAAATTGTCACAGGCATTTGGATGTCAAGATGCTTAAACAGCGGAGCTGCGGGGCGACTCCCGTTGGACTTGCCGCTGGGAGACCCCCTGCAGCATTTTGGGGTAAGAAACAGTGGTTTCTATTAGGAAGTGAGGAGGCTTAGGTTACCCCATCCTGTGTAAGGAGTCATTAAGAGATAATGTATAAAACGCAGCAAAAAGCTCAAGAATTGCTCATGACCCTGAACACCTTACCACGCTAGAAATGGGACATCTCATTAAAAAACAAAAATACAATCACTGTGTCTGAATACCTCCCGACTATAGAGTAGGCGAAGAACAATATGTTAAAAAGAGCAGTATGTCCGAATTCATAGTATTAATAAAAAAAAGTCGAAAAGCACGTGGATGACCTTTTGCTTGACAAAGTACCCAGATGATAGACGAGATTCTGAAGTGAATATCTAAGGGCCAGTATAGTACTCCATAAAGTCACAGGAGAGGAGTCGGCAGTTGCAGTGAAATGACAGTGACAACATGACGGATATAGTACGTCCGGCTTTCATTCAAATTATACACATTCATAATATATAGAACATTGTTTTTTAATGGTTACAAAGTAAGTTCTTCATCGAATATAATACCTACATATATATACCTATATATATATATATTATACCTTATACATACCTAATTAATACCTAATTATGCGATTTTCGATGCAGCTATGCTTTCCTGACCAGTCTACTGTGGTGATGTCAGGTTAGCATCTTAACCTTTTTTCCCCCACTTGTTGTAAGATGGCACGATATAACAAAAAATATAAACAAAAAAGTAATTAGCACAAGCCTTACCTTTAATTTTTTTGTACTTCTTGTACCAGCGACCAAACTCTTGGCATTTTGCAGTTGAGACGTTAGCATAGTAGGAACTATTCACTATCGAGGAGATCATACTCTGGAAAAAGTTCAAGAAATGAGAGAGGTCAGTAAAAAGGAAGGAATATGAGTAACAACAGAGGATAACGGAAATAAACACACATGGTCAAGATCTTAAAATTGCAAAGATAAATGGCCTATAAAACACATTACAGCGGAAAGCCAGCCAGGCAAGGCTGATCGCGAACGGCGCAACAAGCTTCAAGCCGCAGTGACAAAAGTAGAGATGAAGAGCCACACACATATGCAAACAATTGATATGAGGATCAACACCCACACAGAGCTCCACTTAAATGCATCATGCACAGATATCACATAAATCTCAAAGATTGCTTGCTTACTTGGAAATGAGCACAGCAAGAATCTCGGATGCACACCCACATAGACACACACGCATACTCTCTCTCTCTCATGGTGAAGTAATTTCTGGGTTTTAGAAATGGCCCATGAATGCGGGGAATGCCCATGAATTTGAGTAAATTTTGAATTGATGAATGAAACACTCTAAGACAATTTAGGCAACATTAAGCATGTACTGACGATATAGATTGGAACAACTGCAATCACAGTGCTATATTGAGCCCAACATTTCCATTTATGTTATACTGCTAAGTTGTTAGTTTTGGCATAGATGTACTGTACCAGCAGTATATGTTTTACATATCATCCTAATGACATGCTTTACATATCCTCTTAAAGCCAAATCTTTGTCTGTTGGATTTGAAAAAAAGAAAAATGGGTAGCAACTGTACCTGTGAGAGTGGACATTCTTTGGCCAGGGTGCTCTGGTTCATCTCTTTGAGCAGTTCTTTGAGGGCGTTGCGTACAGTAGCGTGGTTCCACTGTTCTGATGGGAGGTCCTCCAGTTTTGCAAAGCTGTATACATAAAACATTATTACTCATCCCTCCATTTCAGTAATCATCTTCAATTCCAAATCAATAAACCATGCAGCAGGCTAGGTCAACAATAATATCACCATGAAGATACAGGGAAACAAACCTGGATAGTACACAACTACACAATGCCTACAGTCCTCTCTTTTGGACTCTATGTTTATTTCCTCAGCATCCAGAAGTAAACTGCAATCAGTAGGCATGAAAGAGCTCATTGTAAAAGTGCAGATAAAAATTGACCCTGGCCTACAGTATCTCCTGTTCTTATATATGCACAAAGCTTTAGATGCTTGCTCAACTGTCTATTATTGACAAAAGAAAAATAATCCCCTCATTATCTGGACACTGAAAATTTTATAATATATATTGAAAAGGGAAACTTTTGTACGTGTTTCCTCAATGCACAGAATAAAATAACAAAATAAGTAATAATATAATATATAGTATAACACCAATTAATATTAATAAATTATTAATCATTGGTAATTCATTAATTATATAATAAATTATTATATATAACAACCCAATATTTTATTTTCCCATAGTTTGTACACAGAAGATAAATATTTATCAGTTACATTATATAAAAATGATGATTTCACTTAACAGCACAAACACTGTGAGATTTTCCAGTCATCACAAGACCATCAGGAGAAAACTACAACAAATAAAAAATTGCTTACACTACACTTTTAAAATAAAATCAATTAAGGGTTTCAATTAGAAGGGTCTTATAACCTGATACCACACGATATCCTGTTTAAATTCCTTTTTAATTTAAATTTAAATAACTTTTTTAAGTTGTTGTAGTGCTGTCGATTTAAACCTCAATATAAATAATATATATTATTTATTTATTTAAAAAAACCTACAACCATTAATGTTATTGATTAGGGTTCATTAGGGTTCTCTGCTGAACCAAGTGACTTTTGAAATACCTTTATTTTTAACTCTTTCCCCACCAGCGTTTTTGAAAAAAGTTTCTTTTCTAGCTTCATGCATTCTTTTATTATCTACACTTGAATGTGGGTAAGTTTCACAAAAATGCAATGTTTTGAGCAAAAAGCTAAGAAAATCATGGTTTTGTCAAAGACTACATCTGGATGGGATTCAGAATGATGATCAAAACACAGATGGAGTAGATCGAGTCCATCAACACCCACAAAGCATTTCATGTTGATGATGGTGTTATTTTACATATGATATGGCTAGTTGTTTCTGCTTCTTCTTTGTCTGTGTTGAGATCAGGAGATTCTGTACTCTTTCAGAAGATGCCTCATAGCGCCCCCTACCATATAACAGTGAAAACACGGAAAGCTGGTAATTTCCATCTATGGCGGGGAAGTGTTGTCTTACAAATTACGGAAATTTCTGTCAATGGTGGGGAAAGGATTAAGAGTGCTCTGTGGTCTCATACCTCTGTAGCTGGATGCGTAGCGTGACCATGTGGTAAACGTCCAGCAACATATCAGCAACTGTTGCCTCTGGAGCATCTGTCAGGTAATGGATGGGCAGGGGGTTCCAGCGGCCCACCTTAATGATGCCTGTAAGAAGGAAGCAGAGAGAGGGCGAGAGTCGATTAACCCCACTTGATCTCTTTATGCAGCAAATTTGTGTAGCATATTTCCATGACATCATCAGAGATGGCCTCATGTCAATGATGGCTGTAATGAAATCTCAATAAGAGAATAAGTTAGGAGGGGCTCCACTCCACTGAGTAGGCAGCTCCACCAAACCAGAACCAAAGCTGGCACATTACATCATCACACCAGCACCCACTTACAGCAAAAATCAACATATATTTATCATTTGCGAAATAATTTAGACTATCTGTGGGTTATTGCATGAAGCATTTTGGAAATCACACATTTCGCACACTTTTTTTCCTTACTTCTCGTTTTCTGCGTTGTTTCATCTTGTGCTATAAAAGCAGACAGCAAGGAGCAATTACACCAATGATAAGGCTTTATCTATTAAATACTTATCAGGTCAGGAGGAAGCATCTATCATGCATACGGAGGGCCACACCAATAACTACGGGCCCAAGGGGCGCCTGTGGATCTTTTATAACCGAGGAGTATATAGGAAGCAGGCGCTCGTCTAGCGCATCGCAGCCTCTAACAATTACGTCCACCCCCAATCCCCACCACCCTCCATTAATGGGCCGTCATAAACACAGGTCAATGATTGTATGATTAACCCAAATTGACTGTTATAAATGCCTCTTGTTGTGCAAAGGAAGAGACGAGCATTTATGGCTGAGGAGTAATCTGTAATCGGGGTGTCATTGTGAGACAAAGCCATATTTATGAACGATGCCATCTGATTGTTTTGTAAACACTCCAGGTAACTAAGGCCATCCCACAATGACCTGGGTGAAGGGACATCAATTGCTTCCCATTTTAAAGGGATAGTTCGTGCAAGTATGACAATTTTGTCAGCATTTACTCACGTCATTGGCAACCTATGACTCTTTTTCTTCTGCAGAAGACAAATGCAAATATTTTGAAGTATATGTTTCAACTACAGCTCATGCAGTGAAAGTGTAGTTCCAAACAACATTGGACCTCACTGACTGTTATTGTGTCAGTGGACACTTTTTGGACAATTTTTCAGGAAGGAAGAAAACCATACAGGTTTGGAATAACAGGAGGGTAAATGAGTAGATGATGATAGAATTTTTGGGTTAACTATCCCCTATATCGTTAATGAGAAATGTTTTGATGTCTTTAACTATTAATAATCACAATATAAATGACAGTATACTGCCAAACGTCAAGCAGTGATGATCTTTTTAGACCTTTTAACCTTTCAAATGTATTTTTTAGGGCAATTTCAGAGCATTCACCTTCAAATTTTCTTCATTGACATAAATTATTGAAATTATACTGAAGCTGAATAGGTTAAAAGATCAGGGTGAGGATAAAACCTAAGCAGCAGTGGCATCTACTGAGGGTGCCATCATTTTTGTCCAAGAACCACACTGTGCTATTAAAAATGAATTAGCTGAATCTATTATGCCCTTCGCTCTATTTATTTCCAGATGTCACAATCATTGTCAAGATGCGCTGTACATGTAAACTGGACCCTGTGCTCACTGCATTATTAACTGTTTTCCAAACACTGCACACGTCCGTAAACACTTTTCAACACGCACTGCTCGTGTGCATGTGCGGTCAATGTACATCCCTTGTGCGAATGTATATATTCAACATATCCGACAACAGGACGGGAACCTGACCAAAAACCAAGGGTGAGCAATGAATAGATATACAAAACACATCCACACCAACAAAAGTATTTCCCATGGTCTTAAGAGGGACTGACTAAAGCTGTGAAAACTAAACAATGCTAATCGCATTACTATCCACTAAATGAGACCCAGACGCTACCCAGCTTCCCTCTCTCGCTCTCTTTCTCTCTCTTCTGTAATTTTTTTTGTGTGTGCTTCAGGCTGTTTGTGTCATCTGAAGAGCTCCAGCTGCTCAATCACACACAGACATGCCGATGGATCACTTACCTCTATCCAGACACTGTATTGCCATGCCAGTGCTGCCACTAAAGCCTGATTGAATGAGTTCATTTTGGACAGAAACTGTTTTTGTAAATTAGCAAGGGCTCCATTGTTTCTCTCAGTTCAGTGTTTGTGTTTTGACTAGAGATAACAAGACATTCTGTGTGACCCATTCCACCATTTTCCCCTATTGGCTGATTGGTTCTTATGTGGGAGCTTATCAGTGTCAGAATCTTAACAGGGCCAATGATCTCTGTATAATATCAGTCTTTAAATGCAAGATATTTAAAGTGTAAGTATACTTGCAATAGTTCCACTTTAGCACAATTTAGCACTATTTCCAGATAACTAAAGTGCATTAAGTACAAAATTAGTTCCAATTTAGCAGACTTTAAGTATATCAATTGAGTATCCCAAAAGTACAATTCCAGGGTATTTATACATACATATGTAAATGTATTTGAAGCATGCTTAGCATAAAATAATGTATTTCAAATACATTTTAGAATATTTATTTTTGACCAGGGTACATACAAATAAAAAGACACGTTTTTTTTGCAAATAAAGAAAAGTGTGCAGTCAGTCAGTAATAATTTTGGGCAAGAAATATGGTACAAAATAAAAAAAATAATTATGCATAAATAAAGTACTCACAGACATTATAAAACATATTTATCTAGCTTCTCATACAGTATTTCTCATTAGCAGTGCTTGAATTCCTTCCCCATATTATTCTTGAGAAAGTGTGACAAGCCTTATGCTTAAACAGATGCTGTCTCTGTCATCCAAAAGTGTTTTAAACATTAAACAGTAAGCATACTGTAATTGCTGTTATACAGACTTTCTATGCATTGTTTCATAATATTTAATTTATAATTAAATTCATAATTGAATGCATTCATCGATTAGAGGTACAATTTAAAAATATGTATTTGAAGTAATGTTATGTAAATTAATTTTTGTCTCTTTAAATGTAAGATGCGAGAATGCGTCAATTTAGCAGAAATGACAGAATATTGTGCGCCCCGATGCACTGATGATGAGAGGACGCCTAATGAGAATCTGAAAGTTGAATTTAAGTTTAAAATAAGTGTTGTCTCAAATCAAATGGGACAGTAAAGATGATTTTGTGTCCTTTCAGACTGTATTGTAGAATATACTGATGTGTTTGTACTATGTTCATTTATGAATGCACTTCTCACGGCGTGTCTGTGTTGTTTTGAAGAGAGCTACACATACCAAAAACCAAAATACCCTCAGTATACAATTTCTTTTTATTTTATTTTTCTGTCAAATGTAAGAAAATGTTTAGGTGTGGAATCTGTGAATACTGTGATGTATGGGTGTGCAGTGCTTGGCATGAATAAATCATGTAAATTACTGTATGTTGACTGGTTACTGTTTTCTACTTTCATTCAATGCTATTTGAAGAGTTCAATGATTATAGAGGTAAGGGTCTAGTTTTGTCAATTCCTTCCAGTTATGATTGGGGGCAAAGCTTTCTTGTGTCATCATATTTACTGGATTTGTTAATTATAGATTATTTTGTGCGCCTCCAAGTATGTTGGGCCCTAGACAACCACAACATGAGGGGCCGTCCCTGCTGGTGACCCTTGTAACAGCAGTGAATTTCTATCGTCTGAGACATAATCTTCTTGTCTTTGTTCTAAAGGTACTTGTGGAGATGTATTCCCCAGACAGTGAATTAAAGAAGAGAGGCAAGTCAGACAGATGAAGCCAATTTGTGTGATTGTGCCCCGCCCACCTTTAGATCTGTCCTCCTTCTTCAAGTCTGTGTTTATATTACTGGTTTTGCTATGATTTTTGAGGAACGCTGCTGTTTTGTCTTATTGTGCAATGCTGAAAGTATTCCACCGCAGACGTCTTGAGTATTCAAGACATATAAGACAGATGATTCCAACTTTGAACTGTCAAATAAGACTGAACTGAGATGCTCTAAATATACTTTAAAGTGATAGTTCACCCAAAAATGAAAATAAGCCCATGATTTACTCACCCTCAAGTCATCGTAGGTGTATATGACATTCTTCTTTCAGACGAATACAATCTGAGTTATATTAAAAAATGCCCTGGCTCTTCCAAGCTTTGTAATGGCAGTGAATGGCCGTTTCTGTTTTGAAGTCCATAAAAGTGCATCTATCCATCATAAAAGTGATCCATGACTTGAGGGTGAGTAAATCATGGGCTAATTTTCCTTTTTGGGTGAACTATCCCTTTAAGTTATGCTCTAAATGTACTATAAGTTATCCATTTCAATTGCTGTCGAACATTTCAAAAACACCAAACGTCAGCGAGTTTACCCCATAGACATGTTCAATGTTGAACAGACAGCTCACTGCAACCAATCTGAAAAAAGCAATGAGCTTTGTTCCAATAAAAAGCAGTAAAATGTATGCCTATTTACAGTATGAGCTAGCATCATACAGAGACTGTGGTAATGTCATTAATGAATCATTTTTAACTTGGAAAAGACTCTGTTCCTTGTCATTTTCCTCCCCCAGTACAAACCATTGTTCCCATTGCCGCATTAAAATTCCTCCTCCCAGTGCTGGGCTTTCATGTGGTTGGCTGGTGGCTTGGCTAAAGCTTATGTGTATCCATCCATACACACTCACACACACAAACGCTACCTCACACACAGTCTGAAAATGTTCCCTAGCACACATACTCTTTTCGGCAGAGCTAGTTTGGATAGATGCACTGAACTCCTAATACTTGCTGCTCTGAATGACTAGGCTCCATTGATGGGACGCCCCACTCGCGAAAACCATCTCTATAGTGTCTTATCAAATATCAATCATTAGTAATATACACAAGAAAAAATAAAAAGGAACGGCAGGCCTAAGAAATAATTTCAGAATGTATTATGATTTTGGTTTTACTATAATATCATAATATAAGCATCTTACTATACATAATATAATCTGTTATGATATCAGATTTTTGAAAAAATGTCTTGGTGCTTTTTGTACATACAATGAAAGTCAATGGGGTCCACTGTTGTTTAAAAGAAGAAAGAAAAATGCATACAGGTTTGGAAGGACATGAAGGTTAGAAAGTTTGTCTGGGAAAGACATGGTTGTCAAAAATGAGATAGAGAGGTGAAGACCCCTGGCAACTACAATGACGGAACTGACTTGTTTCTGATTGGCTGCCAGGAGTGTCAGATGGCAGATGGAAGGCTTACTCACTTTGGTCATAAATCTAAGTTAATCAAAGGATTCGTTGAAGAAAAAGCATACAGGTTTCGAACAAAATGATGCAAATTATGTCAGAATCTTTATTTTTGGGTGGCCTATCCCTATAAGTAAAGCATTTCTGCAAATGTCCACATTAAAAATGGGAATAAATTAATTGTCATCACTCAAAGAAGTGACGGTTCGGCCTCTATCAGGCAACAGAGCGTATTTTCATCAAAATGCCCCAGTTCGACCAGTTGTGGCTGCATGTCAAACGTGGCAGCACAACAATGCGCTACTGCTGTAATCCGTCACCACTGTTAATTGTCTAAAGCCTTAAAGTACAGGTCTGTCCATACAATTCTATAAAAGTACTCAGACCCTTATAATTGAAATAAACAATATCTTCCAGTTAATTACTGGTCAGGCTAATTAAAGAAAGGCAGCGGTGCTGGGAGAGGAGCTTAAATATACCACTACGAGAGAGCTATGCAGGACACAATTCAAACAGGGAGAAAATAGATGGGACTCTGTGTAATTTTGGTTGTGAACCGCAGAGGAAAAAATGTATAATTTAAGCCAGAAATTATTCATTTAACATAAACGCTTGCTTTAAAAACAAAAAGTATTCATTTGAGAGGAGAGCTCTCCCTCTTTCCTTCTATCGCTCATTCTCTGCTCATTTTAGGAATAAACTGAAGTCAGTGCATCTTGCTAGTGCGTGAGCGAGCGTTCGTTTAGCCGTATCCCTCACCTTTTCTTTTATCTGGCCTCATCTGAACTGATGACTGTGAGGGTGTGTGGATTATATTGAGTCTGTTTGTTTTCCACTGCTGTCCTCTCCTCCTCCGTGTCCTTTTGATATTGTTTTGCGACTGTGCAGAGGTGACCTCTCGTGTTTCTGTGTTCATAGGAGCAGCGTCTGGGACTTCCTCACAGATGTGGCGCCATTGTGTGGGTCAGACAGGACTATTCTGCCTTTCCAATCATAATGCCGCTTCTATCAATTTGCATACTTGTTTATTTTTATAGCACATTACGGTATTTTTGGAGGTTACACAAATGGCTTAAGGAGTCGCTGTGTGGGTAACATATTGATCCTGTTTTTGGCTCTTCAAAGGAATCTCTAAAGGGAGTGCTTTGAGTGAATTTAAAGACACGCTGTTGACCTGCGAGTGACTAATGTTTTTTTTCCGTTACTGTTTATATTTAGTTGTCACAAAAAGAGAAAGGATGCTTATTTAACATTATTTTGAAAACAAGCTGCAGTCACACACAAACATAACCACGCAGTATTTAATTTTGAAAACTACAATCACTACAAATACAGACATTTCATCAGCCTGACTTAAACAATCATTTAATTAAAGGTTGAAAGGGTGGCCTTCAATTTTCACTGACAAAAATTTTTGATGGCAGCACCATCAAATCACACAACAAACTTCTTTCTAGTCAGACGTTCACATAAATGCCAAATGCTAAACCAATGAGGTAAATCATGATGGTTTTTGTTACCGTGGATCAACATGAAGTAATGACTGTTTTAAATTTTCTTCATACTTCACAGAATACAAGTAAGCTCTCAATCTTCTGGGAGATGACAATCATGTGCACAACAATAAAGTAAAGCATTATATTGCTTCTTTGGCCCACATACTCATAAACATTGTCCATATACACACACAAACACACACAGAAAATGGACACATACTATGAGAATACAAAGACCTCGAGCAGACACAAACATGCATTCTCACAAAGTTACCACATACACACAAATACAGTTCACACGCATCTTTTTGTGACGTGAAAGTACCGCATTCTTTGCCTCTACGTTTCCTTTGTTCTTGTTTAATGAGATTTTCAGGCTGTCTGTGATTGAGTTATGTTGAGCAAAAGCCCTTCCTCCTCAGTGTTCTCAGACACATAAGCCCAAAACAGTATATTCTCCTGTCAACATCTCAACAGCCAGACCTCCTCCCAGCACTACTTGCCACTCTAATAGCTCTGAACTGTAATGGAATGGCATACTAGTGTTTTACTCACTGCATACTGTGCAGTGCATACTGTTCCATACTGTATACTGCCTAACTTATACTGCCTAAAATAGAAAGTGAAAGAGTATGTATTATGGAATGATTACACAGGTAAAATGCATGTTTAATTCAGGCATCTAGTTATCAGAAATAAATATTATTATTGTGCATTTTGGTATCGTTTTTCTGTAAGTTCAATTTCATTCACATTAGTTAATGCATTAGATATAAAAAAATGAACAAAACTTTTTACAGCATTTACTAATCTAGGTTCATTTCAATTTCTCAAATTTTATTTCGAATAAATGAACATGACTTACTCTAATGTATTATGAATGAATGCCAATTAACAACAAACAGTATATTTGTGAATTAATATTAAACTAGATTAATAAATATTGTAAAACAATTTATAATTAAGATATAAATATATTATATATAAATATATAATTAATTTATATTTTTGGCATGCATATCTCATACATGTGTGTTTGTGTATATCCAAGGTAGTCCCACTATCAAGCTTGTCTTACTACAGTACATTATCTAGTGATGATGAATGAATCTTATTGTAAAGTGCTTCCTGAATGAAAAATATGTACACTTTATAATACTTTTAAAAAGGGCACTTATTACTGAAATAATATAAATTAAATTTATCTAGTTAAGTGCAAACTGAATGTAATGCTTTCAGACACACATATTTGAAGTAAACTACAAGGGACTTTTGTATAAAAACGTTATAACTTTTGGCAGCTCGATTAAAAAGTAAATCAAGATAAAATGTTAAAATATCTGATATTGCTTCTGGTTTGTCACACTGAAAATAGAAGTAGAAGTTCTTTTAATGAAATTGTTGATGTATATTCATCAACTGTGTTGAACATGCACTCAGAGTCTGGGCACTTTTGAACTCACCATGTGCCTGGGCTGCAGAACTGTGGGAGTAGCCAAGGGCGAGAAGTGCAGTCTCAACAAGCTGAGTGAAAAGGATGTCCTTCCTGACCAGCACAAACTCGGCATGTTCCTCCCGGCTCTCTCCATCTGATACCATCCCTCCATCCATCTGCTCCACCACGCAGAAGACTGGAATCATCAGACCTGCAAAACAGTTTTTAAATATTAAATATTTAAATATTAAAGTTTTTAAAAAATATTCCTATATAAATTCCATCCACTGCTCTATATCTCGATCAAGTGTATATAGCATAATTTTGAATAGTTGCCACGTGTTATTCACGAGAAAAGTCTTTTCATTTTTTAAAATCATTAATGATTAATAGGTTCATCATTGCATTTGAATAAGGTGGACAGGGTCAATCAGTTGTCCACCGGCCCATGCAAATACTCAACATGGACAAACCGTCCAGATTGTGTATCAAACCAACCATCAAACCAGCTCCATTATACTCCATTAAAGCTATCATTTTTTATGATGCCTCCTTCCACTTTGTCAGGGCAGCTGAGCTGATATCTCCTCAAGTTAACGGACTGCGTGCTAACGGCAGGGTCACTTAATAAAATTGGTTGCATGAGCCTCCAACGGATATGCAAACGTTTCTGCCTTGTTCGTGGTTACGGCTCATTGCGCTGTAACTTAACACATTATTTTAGTAGTGTTGACTTTGTTAACATTTAAGTAAAAAATGTTTATGATTAACCTGTAAAATATGTTGGCAAGTGATTTGGTGGGTACAGAGTCCCGTCTTTTAATGGGATGTCGGGATGCATAGTCATTCACGGCTTGTTGAGAAATAGAACGCAGTATCTAATGATGCCTGAAAAACACACATCCCACCCAAGTTACCTAGGCCTAACCAACCTCCGTTGGTTCAATTTCCCTGAAGTGCTCAAAAGCCTTCAGACTATTAATTAATACCCCTCAAAAATTATAGTCTGAAAGCATTAGGCAAAATCCCAGTCGTACTAATAAGAGCAGAGCAGTACTAAACTCTCTCTTCTAATTTACACACACACACACACACACACACACACACACACACACACACACACACACACACACACACACACACACACACACACACACACACACACACACACACACACACACACACACACACACACACACACACACACACACCCATATAAATACATATACATTTACGCATGGCTCCCAGAGCCCCTTGGTTTAATCAGTCAATTCCTATATTTCTATTTCCTTTCCATTAATCACCCTGGCTTCCAGTTCAGAATGCTCTAGCGGAGTGAATTACAGACCAGGGGCCGGTGCCAATTCAAGTAAGTGAATTTCCCCCAACAGGGAAATATAACTGTCAACACACAGCAGCTCCCAGCAGTCTCTCTCTCTCTCTCTCTGTTTTTTTCTGCTAGCTCCCATGGAGCTCATCCCTGTATACCCTGTATGAGTACGGTTTCATCGTAAGATAACAGCATGTGTGCGAAGCCCGTGTCTGACTCATTTTTATGTGTGTGTGTGTGTGTGTATGGGTATATGTTTAATTGCACTGAAATACTCACTCTGAGTAAGTCTCTGATTGTCTGTTTTAATGCGCTTTAATGCCAGAACATTACTAGACTAGTAAGCATATCTGTGGACTATACTGTTATTATAATTACTACGTAATTGCTTTAAACTGTATATAAAAATGTGACACTGCCATTGACTAAAGTAACAATAATAAATATTTTGAAATATAGCATTCTACAAATTAACATTTTTAAATCAGCATTTTTGTTGCGTTCCCAGAAAGAATAAATAAACAGCTTATACAATTTATATACTTTTATCAGCCAGATAAAAACAAAATTGCATTAGATAATAATAATAATGCTAATCATAAAATATATATTGAATTAACCTAATTTTTAAGTTTATTTTTATAGTCTCTGAAAACCGGACTTAATGTCTTGTGCAAATTTGCAAGTAAATTAACTTTGTTTGACGTACTTTAGCTGGACAACAAGACAATTTTAGCAATGCAGGCATGTGTCTGAGTGATTTTCATTTCATGTCTGACGTGTGTGGCCCACTCTTTATTGTTCTATTGTGGTTTGGAGAAGACTGCTTCAAGACAACCTCTTATAAAAACTAACCATTCGGCCCATCTGCCAGGTTACAGGAAGAGAGAGCCCCACTAATTTCCTCCTCCACCTATTCCAAAAAATTCTTAAGAAAATAATCTGTTGACATAGATATTGTGTCAAATCAAATCTGCTTCAGAGGTGTACAGCAAATGATACTCACACATTCACACAGTCATGAACAAACAAACAGTATGTGTTTTTTGGCCCCTGAGAAATAGCTAATCTATATCTGATTGATCTGCACACATTGCTCGCTGTCAAGGTGAATTACAGCTTGACCTTGATGACATTTTGGCCCAATGCATAACATCAGGGATTACAAAGTGTGACTGATGATAGAATATAACACTTGCGCTGTGGCTGTGTGTTGTTGGACACAGACTGCATGTTTCCTTAAAGGACAATATGTAACAGCTTTATTGTCAGAACCACTTTATCTTCATGTGTAACTGTATACGGGTTTTTGGACATATAATGAAGCAGTCACAACAGTATCTATATATTGGTAGTGTATATATATTTTTATATATATTTAAATTAATTTGTCAGACCAAATGACTATTTAATTGACCTTTGATTCAGATGTTTCTCTGAGCATTTTAGGAGAAAACAAAGAGAAACAAATGAGATAACTGTTAATAAGTTGACCCAGATCATTTTCTCCTTTTCTCTGAGAATCATGAAGCTTGATGATGCAAGTCCAAATAAATAAATCTTTCTAGAAAAAAAAAAGGTTGATATCTGACTTGTCATTTATTTTTGGAGAAAATCTAGATGAAAACCTGAACTAAAACAGTTCATGTCCATTTTATGTGGAAACTACCCATGTGTAAAAACATATTTAAAGCCATTCAATAATCACAGCTGTGACCATACCACTGTATGTGGCATTTGTTAGGATCACTGTAATCAATATGACCCCCCTTCTGATACACACGCTACTGTTGCAATCAATAACTGGCCATGGAGAATAAATCAGCTCTATATAGTGCTACTTAATTCACTGAGCGTATAGTGGCCACAACACACATATGAGCTGAACTACAGTGGTGTATGGGATTAAATTTATCTGCATCGTGCACTATGGGCGGCTATTTTAATAATGTCCAATAAAATCGAAAATCAAGCTGAATGTGTAGATTAAAAAAATAAAATAATATTCTGTAACAATTATATCCCTAATAAAAAAATATATATTTATTTATTGAAGCATTGGTGTAGTGGTTGGTTAGAATCTGTATTCCAGGGCAGCACATTGTGTCATGGTGCTATTATGCGTGATTCTGGTTTGAATTTGGCCTGCAGCATGTCCTGTTCCCATCTCTCTCACCATTATTTTGTCTGTTTCTCCACTTTACTACTATTTAAAGAGGAAAGACTAAAAAAGGTAAAATGATATAATAGAAATGGAGGAATAGAAAAGGTTGTGAATGTCTTACCGCTGAGAGGTCTCTGTGAGGCCCCATTGTTGCGACTGCGGTGACCTGTAGGACTGCCATTGAGTTCCAGACGGCCCATCTTTGGTGGGGGGCCACCGATATCAGGACTGCTGCTCCCACGTCGCTCGGGGCTCTCCCGCAAACGAGGGCTCTCCCCTCCGCAACGCTCCATCCCCCTCCACACTACAGAGGGAACACCAGCCAGAGGATAAGGACCTGAGACAGAAAGGTAAAGAGCGAGAGGCCTATTGAAAGAGTATCAATGCATATGCTTTTTTCTGAACATCATAAATTGTATATCCAATAACAAAAATAAGTAGGTATAGGCATAAGATGCATAAAATGCATGGGTGATATAATACAGTTTTTCTACAATACAGTTGCTTTGGTACATTTCTCAGATCACAACCGAAATTCTCAAAACTACATGCTTAACCTCCACATCATCTAGTCAATTGTGCACATCATTCTTTTGAACAAAGAGCAAATGCTTTGGTACATTCATGTAATTGATTATGCACAATTGTCTGCTGTTTCCTACATTATCCATTACTTTTGTCATGTTGATCAAAATATATTATTACCATTTCCCTGTTGAAGTCTTACTCCTCAAAACATCTAGGCATTAGTTCCTTGCATAAGTCATTAAATGCAAAATGGTGAAACTAGTTGTTATAAACTGTCAAGCATTTTCTTTACATTTCAAAGACTAGACTAAGACTACATTTCCTAAGACTTTTATTTTGTAAATGTGACCTGAATTAATGAACTGCGGGGGTGAATTTTGAATTGACAAATGAAGGGAAATGTAAAGGGCTAGATCAACCAATGATCAACTAGTTCTCTAAAATAGCTCAGAGGTGCATCTCATGAAGCTTAATTCGGCAAGCATATACATGTTTAGACAGAGCACAACACAAGTGTTACAAATTCTGACAATGGAAGAACAACAAGGAAACAAAAAGGGTCAACAGCCGGGAAGAAGAAGAGGAGTGAGGATGTGTGGTGGAAAGGTACGGAGGCAAAACAGTGGAAGAGGTAGAAGAGGCCAAGATTGTAGACATGTTTCTGATGAAATAAGCACCATTATTTTGGACCAAGTTCTCAAATCATGACCTTACAATGGTTGAGGCGGGTCGAAAGTTACAGCTGAATGTTGGACTTGTATTTTACATTATACAGTAAATATACTTTATAGAGACATAATGTAACACAAATGAAACATCAGTATGTGTGTGTGTCACGTGTGTGAGTGTGTGTGTGATATATATATATATATATATATATATATATATATATATATATTCCTCTTTTCCTTTGTATCGCAATGACATGACACTGTAATTTGTTGACAGACCGACAGTAAAAGTGTAACTGTGAATACTGTCCAGTCTCTTTCAATCAATATCCTACATAGAGTAATGTGTACATTTGTGCTGTTGAAATGTATATATGCCATACAGATAAAGTGCAGTCTTATGTAGACATAGTTTACATCTGAAAATACTGACAGAGTACTCTGTTATACTGACAACACGACTAAGCATTTTGACTATCTTGTTTGTGAACAATGACACATGGACTTATTCCGATGGCACTGATATGTTCATTGACATAAAAACTTACTTTTGAGAGATTAACTAAGGATTTTGAGCAAGTCACAGGCTTTTGCAGGTAATCCATTGTGTGGTGCTGTTTGTACGAATTGTTTTGAGAAATGCACTTAAACTGGTTTGGAAAATCTTAAGGATGATTCTAGAAATGCACCAAAGCGACTTTTTTTTTCTTTTTTTTACCGACATAATAATACATTACAGTATGTAATATTCGATTAGCATTTTACTTTAAAAATTTCAACAAGAAAACTCACACATCGCTGACCTTTACACACAAATTGAAAAGCTGCAGCTAACAGACAACAACAAAAGGACATCCAACTCAGTGTCCCAAAATACAGGGAATACTTTAAGAGGACGCTGGCATCTTATCAAGACTATCAGCAAACAGAGAAGCTGAGGCCCAGTGTCTAGTTCTGCTTCAGCGTCTATGTGGAATGTAAACTGATGTGTAGGCTATGTGTATTTATATGTAGAGCCAAAACGTCAGACCTCTAGGCAAATATACTATATGAAAGCAAAGATGCTCAAAATCTTTTTATGAATTAGTAAGTTACTTTAAGATGTTCAAATGATATCTGTATGTGTGTGTGTGCAAACGTAGTATTTTTAAATGCACGTGGATGTCTGTCCACATTTGTCTGACCCAGGGATTTCCGTGGGGACAATTTCCAGAGGTCTTTGTTTTACAGCCAAAGCTTTAATATTGGTAATGTCCATCAGAGTCAGTGCCAGGCTGTTTTTAGTCCATGCCAAAAGTTAAAGACTAGAAACATACAGTACTCTCCACTTGAGCGCTTTCATTTGCATATCACTTATACAGAGCGACAATAGATAGATGGATAGATGGATAGATAGATAGTCCACCTTCTCTGCTATTCTCCTCACAGTAGTTATGCAGAAAACATCAGTCTCTTCTCTGGACTTGACGGGAAAAACATCATTATGGAACATACAAAAGTCCAATGAGAATTACAAGCTGGAGCTAAATTTTCAAAATGAATAATAAATTAAAAACATTAGCCTCTGCGTGATTAAAAACTCGGGTCCAGAAATCAAGTGTCTGAATTCTTTAGAGCTTAATAAGCGGGTGGGAGGAAAAACACTTTAAAAGCATTTGAATGGAAATAAATGTGTTAGTGTGCTGCTGAGGGCAGAAGAACTGATGGTGCACACTGTACTTTCACACTTGCGCGCAAACACAACAAAGAGATTTACAGAGCCTTTGAGACAGTTTAATAAAGCTCAAGTGTGAACAATACTCTACAACAATGGACATGCATGCTTATGAAAACACTTGAATATATATACAAAATTAATAGCATCTAACACTTTAGCATCCAAAAACAAAACTAATAGCATCCAAGCTTTCCAATTAAAACTGACATTCCCCCAGTGCACATGCAGCCATTACCTCTCATTTCTGTTGTACTCGAAGTTTTTTAAAATAGCAAAGTTTGAACTGCGTTGCACCTCAATAACAATAGAGGATAAAGTATAACAGATACAGCACGCTGCTGTGTAAGATCACTGTGATCCACTTCAACTCTATGAGGCGAACAGATCTGCTTTTAATTAACAGTTCGTCTGTGGGCTTGCCCATTAGACTTGCAGTCCCAGGGGTAAAATAAAATCTCTTCACAAAGTGTCTCTAGATGTTTCAGAAACTTGCACAGAACCAAGCGAGAAATCTAAAGAATGAAACCGCAAGCGGACACAATGTCCATTGTGCTTGATGTGTTCACTGCCTTAAGTGACTGAGAGCTTTTCATCTGTTTGCCTACAAGCTGCTCTGTATTATCAAACCCCAAAGTCTTTTATCGGTCTTAGTTCATCTGGCACTGATGGGCTGTCTTTGTTCCTTCCTTCACTGGGCTTCACAGGTTCAAACCTGTCTGATTTAATGAGTCTTCCGATCCCAATCAAGAGGTTGTCTGAATCTCTTCTCCCATCTCTATGCCAATCTCTCTCTCTCTCTCTCTCTCTCTCTCTCTAGCTATCTCTCTGATCCTCCTCCACCCCAGCACCAAATATTTGATGGGTAGATAAAACCAGCTCTAGTGTGTCTGCCGCCAATCACGTACGGAGATGAGAATGGCTATGCAAAGATGGTGCTGTAAAAGTTTCTTCTGGTCAATACACACCGGCTGTGACAGATCAATACAAGCTTACTGAAGAGGCACTCTAGTTATAATACCCTATTTTGGATACTTTTGCAAAAAAAGTTTTGGAATTCATTAACTCAAATGCAAGGTGAAATAAATTGTGTGATTAAGATGGTAAAAGCCCTATAATTCAGCACTAAAAGATATCATTCAGATTTTGCCGAACTAATGGTGAAATGGCTTCATCAATGCTTTATCAGCAGAGAGTGTATTCCTCTATTTCATCAACAGACTAGAGATAAATTAGTTGTTTGTGTCTCAATTAAAATGAACTATTAGAAAACATCCACTGGAGGGCTGTTAATAAATTAAATTTAAGTTTCGTATTCAGAGAAATTATGTTCTTGAGTTTTTAAAGTGTTAGTTCACCCAAAAAAATTTTATTCTGTCACCACATGCTGATATTAAAAATATTTAGAATTCCCCCTTCCCCAAAATACATTTTTTCTGTTCCACAAAAGAAAGTCATATAGGTTTGGAATAACATCAAGGTAAGTAATGATGACTTTTTAAATTTAAGGTAAGCTATTCCTTTAGTTTACAGTCATCATAAAAGTGTGATTGTCCTTCCAATTGGTTGACATCAGTTAAAAAAGAGTAATAAATGTCTAATCAGTACAAGATATCAGGAATATTCAACAAAAATTATGAAGATTAAAAAAATAAAAGCAAGATCTTGATTCAACATTAAGAAATTGTTTACAGTAAGGTGATTAATAGAAAGAAGCCTGTAAAATACAGAAGTCGTAGTATTTAAAAAAGTACAGCGATCACAGATATGCAGTTTTTGTGTGCTTATAAAAAGCATATAGGCTACAAACCAGCCCTTCTGACAAATGACACACAACATGCAACACAACAGCACCTAACATTGCAATGTTGTACCAATAGGTATTCACAACCAGATCCACGGTTCCATTTTTATTTGTAATGCTTGCAGCCACACATTACAAACATAACTAATGACTGTTATGTTTAGGGGTAGATGAGGGAAGCCAGACAAGGGAGTGGAACAGAACTCCGATCCCATGAGACTAAAATTTCCAAACTACAACAACCACACTGCAGAGACTCTCTCTTAAGCATGCGATATATACATTTTCTGCTTTTTCCCTCGCTAACCTTCCTCTGCCTTCCACATTGCACTTTTTTCTTTGGCAATAAGAGTGGCCTCTGCCAGTTGTACCACACGCAGGAAACTGAGGGCAGTAAACGTCACACTGCTGATCTGACTATGCTCACACTGTCGGTCAGTATACACAGAAGGGAAAGAGTGATATCGAGAAATCCTGAGAAAAAAAGGCAGATGTTTGGGGAAAGAGAGAGAGAGAGAGAGAGAGAGAGAGAGAGAGAGAGAGAGAGAGAGAGAGAGAGAGAGAGAGAGAGAGAGAGAGAGAGAGAGAGAGAGAAATGTTGCCTACCAAGATGACAAAAAAAGGAGTTTCACAAATTAGGTGTGGAAAAGGTTGTTTGACAAGAGTGTCCAAATTTCGTTTTCCAACTCAAAATAATAAAAGCCCTTTACCCGACAGCTGTTAATAACAACTAATAGAGTCACGCATGCAAATGAGTAATGAGATAAAGCCGTGTGTTGTTACAGAATATGGTGGTATCGTGGTATCTTTGTGTTGACGACATGCTAAGGCGTTAACCTTATTGACCAGGGAATAGGGCTGTGATACTCATTTATTGCAGGGTTATTAAAGCATCGGCTCAGTCAGGGTACAGATAAAGCAGGTGAAGATGGTTGAGGGATTCGTATTGAAGGCCCCTCGGTGTCTCACAGGTGTGTGCGTTGGGAAGGGAAGAATAGATAGATAGCAGCTTATCACCCATGAATTTGATGGCAGATCAAACTGTAACCAAGACAGATGATTACACTGGAAACATACATAGTAAGACAAGCTTGATACTGGGACTACCTTGGATATACACAAACACACACACACACACACACACACACACACACACACACACACACACACACACACACACACACACACACACACACACACACACACACACACACACACACAAGGCACTGTTTAGCTATAGAAATGGGTAGATGGAGTAATATATCAATGACAGAGAGAATCTGTAGTTATTGTAAACTAACTAATACCTCTGTGATTGAAGACGAGAAGCATTTCTTGTATGATTGTTCTTTGTACATGGATCTGCGTAAGAAATATTTGAATGATCTCACATTTGTTGGTGATGTTTGTGTTGATGTGTCACAGGTTTGTGAGTCGAAGCATGCATGGAGATTGGCATTGTATATATATCATGGAATGAAAAAAAGAGCATCTGTCATGCTATTGTGACTTTGGAACTATGGGCCGAGAGGCCATGTAGAAATAAAAACTAACTAACTAACACACACACACACACACACACACACACATAGAATATTTTATTCAGCAATAAGACCATGTCATGTTAGATAGAAGGGAATACGTGTTAATAAGATAATAATTAATTGATTAGTGCGAGAGTAAAGAAACAAATACTGTGGATGAGTGTGCAAATAAACTAGACGTGCAGAAAGTATGTTAATATAGATAAAATGAGACCTACAGACTTTAGATACAGCACGTTTAGTTCGCTAATAAACATCTTATACAGTAAAAGATAAAGAGTAAGCAGCAGTTTATTATCCCTAAATCTCTTCCTCTGAGTCGCACATAGACAAAAGCAGACAAACACAAGTGTACACAAACACTCAACGCACACAAACCACAGAGCAGGCTCACTGCTCTGACACTTCCATGGACCACACATTTGACTCACAAAAATCGCACATGGTAGACTACAATGAGCAGGGCTATAAAACACACATGAACACACACATATTGAGTTGGTGACTGCGGTCTAGGTTTAGGTGTGTAGTGTTAAATGGTTTGATAATATATAAACATATATATAGGGGCTAGTTATAACACAGTATGTTGTTACAAGAATTATTTCTAGAAGGTTTTGAATCAAAACTCCACTTACATTTTTTTTATTTCTCTATAAATGGTTTTCCAAGGTTTCAAAACACCTTCAAAACCCTCCTAAATTGGAATATTTTTTTGTGAATTCTATCCTTTCAAAAAGTTTTAATAAACACAATAATGCCATTCGACCTACTTGCATATTCAAGTAGAGTCAACATAATGACGACAGATTTAAATTTTTCAACTTTTACAAGACTATTTATAATAAATTTCAAGTGGTCACGTTTAAAAAAAGAAAGAAAGAAAAAAAGTCCTTAATGAGTAATATTTGTTGGCCAAAACAATCTTCTTCTTTTTCGTAATGTACATTTTACACTTTTGCTGTTTCAATCATTGTTCTGTGTTATTGTTTTACTGTTTATTTTTTCCCGAAAAAAAGTAGCCTATATAATTCTGATAATAGGGTGCTTACTGCTTATAGCAGTTTCAATTGTGACAACTTACCCACATATACTGTGAAATGAACTGCGTGAACTGTATTCCTAGGGCAACAACGATCGAAATAATAGCTAGGCTATTGTCTTAGCCAAGACTATCATGCAATTGAAAAATTGTATTTCAATTTTTTTTGTTTTTTTTTTGTAAATTGAATATTTAATATAAAGTTAAAAACAATAAAATGACCAAATTCGATTGTCGCCAAAGTGCCATGTGGTTGCGGAGAGGCGAATGAATGGCATACAAATGGCAGTTAGTTAGGCCTTGCCGAGCTATTGGCGTAAAATTAATAGCTATTCTACTAAACTAATAAAAATAGTTCTGGTCCTGCGTGCTGGTATGCCAGTGTCCCAATCCAGCTATAATAAATAATAAAAACAGATATGACCAAACACCTGTTAACCTTTCTACGCACATATTTCACTGAGCTGAGCAGCACCAATAGGCCAGTTTAACCTGTCAGGGACTAGATCTTGTAGCGGAATAAGATAGTTTTATGAATTTGCATATTACAGATATTAGATAATGCTTCATTGAAAATGCATGAAATATATAAAGTAACCTTTCGTAAAAGCAATAGACAATGCTATTTTGTAAATACGCTCGGTCGCTGCGTGCCATTTGTTAAACTCTTATGACATTGCGAGGCACTAAATAACTCTTCACTTGTCATACACATTATCCAGCGGCAGGTGTCTTATGTAGCCTATTAAACAAAATAATTAACAGGTATTGTAAGTACAAGCTAAAAAGGTTATAGCGCTAAACTTTCCCTGAAGTCGTAGGAGCTGGAGAAATCATGCCGTGAATAAATGTTGGATTTGATCCATTCTGATGGGCTCCCCAAAGCGCGAGATTAAAGGATCCTCAGCGGCTTCCATCTATTGCAAAATTACTGAGACCTATAGACCTCTCTGTTACGGAGACTAATTAACTTTTTTCCCCCAGCCTTTTGGTCTTGGTTAAGAAAACGTCTCCGCTGGCTGTGGGGGCCAAGTTTGTGCAGATGAATAATGGATACATCAATGTAACTTTAAAAAGAAACAGAAAGATCTCTAACGCTGATGGCAGCTATATAGCAACCATACCCCCATCTTGCACAGGCATGATTTTGTGAGTGACTTTTAAAATACACTGCCCTAAAGTTTTAAAGTGATGTATACATAACTCGGAGTTTGAACTGACAGGGGAAAAAATATCGAATGTAACATAATAACAAATAATGTGCACCCGGCATGTGTTTTTGTTTTGGATTTAGCCATTTACTTTATAGTTCAGACCGGAGTCTAATAAGAGTACAACTGTGAACTGTGGTTCCATTTCCATGTAATGTGTATTGTATTCGACAGCAGATTTCATTACTTAATTTTGAAATGTTTTTTGTTTTCTTCAAGCAAAGACGGCTTGGTTCACTTACATCCCCCAATGTTAAAGAACAATGCACGAGCTGTGTATTGGAAAAATATCTAAATTATATTAAAGACTTTTATCATAAAAAATAAAATAAGAAAAACACTGTGCTAAAAAGATCTTTTACTCTAGATGTTCTAAATAGGCTAATTTAGCTGCATTGCGTAGACAGGTATTTGGTTTATTTCATCGCATTATTACAGTTAGGTCTGACTGATTTAAATTGCATCTTGGAACTATCAGGTGATAAAAGAAATATATTGTATGGTTGTCTTGATTTATTCTGTATATGTGTTAAATTGTACTCCTAAATGACCGTTTTTCTAGAGTTTCTAGACTGGTTCTGGACATTTAAATCAAATAAATTTAATTTAATTTAATCAGTTTGAAAACAATTTTAAATTGATCGAAAATGAAAAGTCTAATTACCTTAGAACTATCTTTATGAATAATATTCTATAATATGCTCTCTCTATTGCTTCAGGTTCTGCAACGGCTCTTTCTCCTCATATACTCAAATAGCAGTTGTTTAACAACGTGAGGTATAGCCTACCTAAAACACAAAAGGTTCTACAAATCATGAACCATCAGCGAAATGTCTCGTTACGCTACAATAGTTGCTAACCTTCTTAATAGGAAAAACAGCAATAGAATTAATAATACGCTAATGTTGTTAAATGAAAGAAAGTTTGCAGTTAAACAAATCATAAACGCAAAGGGATCAAATTTACTTGCCACACTAAACATAATTAATAGCTTTATTTTTATTTTGTTTTGGTCTTGTTCATTAATTTTACTAGATAATATAAGAAGCATGAACTTTTCGATATCAACCTTCTTTTAGATTAGGATATTACAAATTAGGATACATAAAATAGGTCTGAAAATATCAATTAACAAATAGGCCACACACACACACACACACACACACACACACACACACACACACACACACACACACACACACACACACACACACACACACACACACACACACACACACACACACACACACACACACACACACACACACACACACACACACACACACACACACACACACACACGCACACACACACACACACATGGGCTAAGAGACCAGAGAAAAAAAGTCAAACACGTGTGAAGCTAAACTTGAGGCCTATAATCATGTTGGGGCTGTAATAAAACAGAATTTCCCCTTAAAAAATCTTTCAGTATGTCTCATAATTATTATTTCGCTAGCCCTTTGAAATGTTTAAATAATAAAAAAAGATTTAAATTATTTTTAAGCCAGCTCCACATAGAGGCCTTATAACTGTTATCAAAGACACACTCGTAGAGCGTAATCATTTATTAGAGAATATCGACAATCTGCAAAATGGTTTAACTTAAACCGAAGTGAACTCTTTTTTTTTTTAAATTAAATTTAGGTTACAGGAAAAAATCTTAACTTATTATTATTAGGCTGTTTAATAAATTACATTTTGGTAAATATTAATGAGATGTAAATGTTTCATTGGCAAAAGTCTCCCTCTCTCTATTGCATTCTGCATTTTACTCTTTCAACGTCATTCACTATCTAAGCTAAGTTCTATAACTTTCAGCAAATTACTTGTTAAATAAAGAAAATAACGTGACACATGTGTTGCACTTGTCTTAATGACAAGTAGGCTGTTATGGGAATATGTAAAACATCCATGGCCTAAACTGCAATTTGGGCCTATATTTATATTCTTTATAAAGACCTCAAAGAATTCACTTTCATATTCAAACACAATATTTATGTTATGTCTTGGTTACAATATAGGGTATGAACGCGTTGTTACTATGTAGCAGTTACGTGAATGCGCTAAGCATCGGATGAAAGAAGACGAAAGTTATGTTCTGTTGCACTTACTGCTTATGGCGTGTCGGTACCTCGGTTGGCCGTTGAGAGGGCTCTGTCCATTGATTAAAAGTATTGAATCCAGGGCTGGGCTTCTCGCTGCCTCGCGGAGGGCTGAATACGGCAGGGTTCGGTGTTGGACACTTGGGCTCCGTGCGCTGTGCGCTGAGACTGAGCCACTGGAACTGAGAGACTCCGAGCTGAGGGGTACAGGTAGCAGGAGACAGACAGCATGAAGAGAGAGAGAGAGAGAGTGCGCGCGAGAGAAAAGAGAGAGAGGACAGTGCACGAGATTGAACACAACACAGAGATTCCGAGAAGTTCCGAGAAGCGACTGACGACAATCTCTCCTGTAGTGCAGAATCTTGTTCACTGTTTACCGCGAGTTTGAGTCACGAGTGTCCGTGGCAGAACTGAAAACCTCAGCAGCGGGCGCAAAGAGAGCATCAAAATCTGAAAACGTCCGGCTACGTTGCTGCATGCACACACACAGAGAGAGAGAGAGAGAGAGAGAGAGAGAGAGAGAGAGAGAGAGAGAGAGAGAGAGAGAGAGAGAGAGAGAGAAACAAAGCAAAAACAGACGTCAAGTAGGCTATCTGCTTTGTGCGATGCGGACATTACCTATTACAACGGCGTAAAAATCTCAAGAGCAACAATGTGAGTGTGTCACTTTCAATCTCTCCCTTGAGCGGCACGCGGACTGACGGAGAGCCGAGAGAGGAGTGGGAGTGGGAGGAGGACTGGAGAGCAAACGTGGAAGTGTGACAGGGAGGGAGGGAGGGAGGGAAAGAGAGAGAGAGAGAGAGAGAGAGAGAGAGAGAGAGAGAGAGAGAGAGAGAGAGAGGGAAGGAGGGACGGGACTGTACAAGGTAGGCAAAGTAATTAATGCATTCCATATATAAGGTATCAATAAAGCTACATTTGAATTTCTGTTAACGTTCGTTTAGAAGCTTTAATCGTAGTTCAGTCATTTATATCTGTCGAGAACTTGTTTCAGATCAATTTCACACGGCATCCCTTTTCATTGTATTTGGTTTTACGCGATCTGAAAGCATCGCTGTCGTGTCAGTTCACTTATTGTTAAACTGACTGAAATGATCCAGAAACGATGACTGATCTGCTCGACAGACGTAAAACAGTGATACTGACATACAGAAAAATATCGTGCAATCCTAGGGAAAAAATACATGTAAGGTTTTGTGGGTTAAGGGGTTTAATATTAAAACGGATAATGGAAAAATCTTGTTTGGAAATGATTCAAGAGGCACTCTCACGTGAACGCCGACCAAATGCAGCTAATTCAGTTTCTGTGTCTAGCGGAGTTGTTGTTGTTGCTGTTGTTGTAACGGAATAACCTTCAAATTGATGATTTTTTTCTATCATATTACATTGAAAGTGACAGAGTCATTTCGTGAGATAGCGTTGGTAGAGATGACAAATCAAAGCACAAATGACACCAGCTCAAGAATGTAAACTACAGACCGGAGATCTTCTAGATTTTGACTGTTTGTGATGTGCACTGGCAGCGCTATAGTGTCCAAGAGGAACGTTCAGGAACACGGGGAAAAAGAGCATGTGTATAGCTCAAGGTTTAGGGTCTCACCATACAAGCTGTCAAAGTTCAACCTGAAAACTTAGTACTCGAAAACAGGGACAATAGTTCCTAAACAGATCATTTACAACAGTTTGTTCATTTCTACAACTATGGCCTCGTTTGGCTGTCTTTATCTCAGATATCTATACTGTATAAGCTGCATCACGTGAGGGTTTAAAAGCATGCATACATTCAGATTTACAGGTATCATTCATTTGCTTGTACAAAAGTATCTTACCTTTTTCCAGAGTGGTTTAATGGGAACTCATTAGCAATGTGCTTGCAGTTGGCTGGTCTGCTGCTTTGAGACACACTGGGGGTGTGTGAGCGAACGCTGGCTGATTCTCCAACCCCATTCGTCACTATAATAATATAAGATAATGATCACGACGCTGATGGTGATGCAGCGTTGCGTGACAGATACATTGCCAATTGGAATTGTGTTGATAATAAGGTCTAAATAATACTATCGATAATGAACTTGTTAATACACAACTTGATTCTGTTACAGGCAGGTTAGAATGAAGCCACGGAAAACACTTTAAAATATTAGCTGGATGTCACTTCTCAACTATTTTGACGTTCCTGACGTAAATTTACGTAAACTAAATAGGAAATAGCCTACAGCCTTGTGTACCCTATAGGTGAATGCAAGTGTTCCCATTTTGATGTATTGTGGCATACAAGGTCACTAACAAAATGAAAACATCGACAAGAATGTGTTTCCCATCAGCTAAAGTTATGCTTGTTTCATCATGCTCTTTCACTCTCACAACTCCACTATAACATTATGGATAAGAATACACTCAAAAAAATGTTATTTCAACCCTTGGCTGGGTCAAATATGGACGTTGGAATTATCCATATTCGACCCCAACATTTTTTAGAGTGTACAAAAAATTCGTAAGATAACAGGTCTATATTATATAGAAAAAAAGAAAACCGCAGTAAAACATAAATTATTATTATTGTTGTTTTTAGGCTGTTATTATTAGCGTATTATTATTATTATTATTATTATTATTATATATCTGTGATTGCCAATGTCTTGTTCACTTTGTACGAAAAACGGCACATTTTTAAGAATTTTCATGGAAGCAAACAAAGATCCATTAAACATTTTTATATTATAATTTTTTTAAATATTTATATTAACAAAATTATAATCTTATTATTTGAGTTAGTATTGTAATACACAATTATTAGATCTTTTTATTTTTCATCTTGCATGTTCAATACAAAAATCATCAACGTCTATTATAACTTGAAATCACAGAGCGCGGAGCTCTCTCTCTCTCAGAATATAGTTTCTGTCTGTATTTGAATGTTGTATTTGAACTGCATTCCATAAATACGACTGCCTAGTGAAAATTAATATTTTATCGCCTGGGCCACAACAGCAGATTTACAGATGAGTAAATATGACAAACTAGCATTACCTGAATGAATGAAAAATATAGATAGATGGATAGATAGATAGATAGATAGATAGATAGATAGATAGATAGATAGATAGATAGATAGATAGATATTATGAATGCGTACTGTACAAAACTGTCACTAGACGGACGATTTTATTGCCATTTAATAAACTTTTCTGTAAACATAACTATTAATTGTATTATAAGGTTAAAATATCAAAGTAATTTTACAAGCTCATTAAGCTCTGTAAATATGAATATTAATTTTATTTTGTATGGAATTCACAAAAAAAAAATGCTATGACACTGCTCCCCATACTGAAGAAATGGAACTTTAACCAAATGCGAATGAACATTATGTGGTATATTTGTTGCAGAGAATGCTTCTCTAATTGATGTGAACTTCTTGCACGCAATTGCTTGGTGTATCGAGCACATTTAAATTATTGAGCTCTGGTTTTCTTACGGTCCTCATGAGCTCTCCCTTTTCCATTTCTTGGGTAACTGGGGATCTAAAATTAGCTGACTACTTGGAGTCAAAACTACATTCAAGCAGAAAGATTCAAACCGTGAAACAATTAAATATATATATGCCCGAGACTTCGAAACCAGAAAACAATTCAGGTTGAGAAAGTAAATAATAGAAAAGATGTAATTTCCCCGATGAATCTGTAAAACATGACAATAATTACGTGGAGGTTTGGAACGCGCGGTGCTGCTGTCTCCAAGTAAATTTTAAAATGATTGGATTGATCAAAGGATAAACAATAGCCTACATTTTCAAAAATTTCAAAAGAAATGTAATTAGGCTTATACATGAACTACTTTTTTGCACAATTATCACATAAAATGATTTAAATTATGCAAAGGTTTATGATTAGTTTATGCAGAGCGAAAACCTAATTTTGCCTAATTCAAGGAAGAAAATAGCTTGGCCAATTAGGCTTTTTTTTTTAGTACCCTATCTATGTAGAGCAGTTTTCACAAGTCACCATGTAAACAATTTTGAAGGTTACTAGTAAATTACTCTAACTTTACCTGACAAAAGGTAACATCATAATATTGAATCACACATGTTCGTCGTCTTGAGTGAGTAACGTGTGCTGAAAAGGGGATATAGTGCCTTCAGGTCATTGCTGATAGGCTGACTGGTCTAGTATGTGGATATAGCATCGTCTAGTGGCCAGAATCAAAACTACACCCCCAATTACAGTGATTCCAAAAGTAAGTGAAGTTGTATTAAATTAGTTTTAAATTGTATTATGGGATTCTTTTAGGCTTATACACAGGGCTGAGGTGGAGTGGAGTGGAGGTGGTAGGCTTAAGAATAAATTAACATTGTTTTCATTCTGTAACTAAATAAATGCACTAATGGATAACCTAAGTGTGTAGATTTAAACTCACGTGAACCACTTCAAATTTCAAAGTGAGGTGACTACGATCAAACGTATGGAAGAAAGGACACAAGTTTTGCTATCAGAATGTCTAAACACAATTTCCGAAATTAGATTAGAAAACGAATCTTATCAAGAGCATTTAAGACAATACTAACGTAACGAGTAGCCTGCTACTAGTCAATATATAGAAACAATTAGTAAACTCATTATGCTCAATCTATTCGTTTCGCTACACCGTACCTTTGATAAATATTAATACTGTATGTAAATCGTAAATCAGTTGTAAACATTCTAACTACATTAAATGAGACTATTCAATCCGTTGTTATTCCACATGCATTCCTTAATAGTATTAATAATAGCTACATAATACAAGTATGCATAACGTAAATGAACGAGTCTCAGACCACTTATGACGTAAATGGTCTTTGCTTCAGGTAAAACAGTCAAAATCACTTAAAAATACATTGATGCATTTTGATTATTGCAGAGCCAGTATGCATATTTAGCCCATGAGAATAATTTTCGATGTTACAATTATATTCTGCAGTCTATGCATGCCACGTGACAGGCCTGAATTAATGTAGGCTATAACTCAGTTTGTTTCATTGCATGTTGCATAATGGCAGTCACAAGTTGTACAGTGTCATTAAAGACCTTTCATTAATATGTAGCTAGTTGAGCACTAACATGTCTGATACTCTGTCTCGCTAAAAGCATAATTGAATATTCAATAATAGTCTATTTAATAGATTCAATAATTATTATTATCATCATTTTAGAAATGTCCATATTCGCATTAGTTCAGCACTTTTAGACCTGACAGCTCCTGTAACGATAAACTTGATTTCTTCTAATGTAAAACATCCGACAGTTAAGATGATTTACGTCATCGACAATTATGTGCCTTTACGCAGCAGATAAAAACAACATAATACAAAGGAAGTCGTCACTAAAAAATAAAATACTTTTTGCTGTATTTTGTATAGGCTACTAGGCCTATTTATCTTTAATCCATGCCTTTTTATTTTTTATTTCCGTTACATTAGGACGAAAATAAAGGTTGTGAATGGTCTCATGTTATATTAATAATATTGCTACAATTATAGGCTATATACATATTAGCTAACATTAGCCAATTAGGCAGAAACAAAACAGCACCAAAAATAAATGTTAAACACATGTTTTGTAAACGAAACTAATTGGCAGGACACTAATTGCTTCCACTCAGAGGTCACGATTCCCCCTGTATTTTCCCAATAGTTTAAATTCCACTTAAGACCTTCATGTCTAAATCTTCCACAACAAGATTTTAAGAAAACATAATAATAATCATAATAATAATAATGATGTATTATTATTATTAGCCTATTATTAAAAGTGGAGAAAGAAAGTCAGGAGAGGTTCATAAAAACAAAACCATTGAAAAAAAATAACCTATGACAATTAACTTAAATAACTGCCATCGATATTCATGTGCCGAAAAAAATAGGCCTATTCATTTTTCAATGGACACATGGTTCTCCAAAAATATATATAAAAAAACAATATATGTTCTGCTTGTTTTACACATTTACGAGAGCGTTTCGCACGGATCGAAGTATGCGCACTGCACGAGACCCAGTAAAACACCCTTCACTAAATCTAAAAACTACAGATTCTGCAGGTCCTTACATTAGTAGCCTATTTACCTGAAATGCAACCCGCCTGACCTGAGACATTCATGCAGGGGTTTGGAAAGCAAACGCGAGTTGTTAAGCGTGAGCACTCTGCACTATGTCATTGAGCAAAATATTTGACAGTTGGAATGATCTGTAAATACTTCATTAGACTGTGTATGAGTCCCCCTTGTGCCTCATGGTCCAGCTCTGGTAAGATTTACAAATGATAACATAAACAGAGTAAAAAGAAATTGATCCAGCGTTTGAAAGCAGAGGAGGGGCCCTTAAGAATGTGATCTGTCCACTGAAACCAGGACGTCTGTTGGGCAAGATGAGTTTTTGACCCACCACACAAGTAACTCGCGCAGTGCTGTTCCTAATGAATTTATTCAAGTTCAGCTGATAAGGAACCTCGTCAAAGGACTTCGCAAGTCTGTGCTGAAGGTAAGAAATTACAGCACAGTTACTGGACAAGGGGAACCTGCTATAATGTCGAGGGCTGGGTGTGCTTTTGCTGATCTAACAACCCATCTTCAACAATGGGGAAAAATGCTTTATGAAATATTGTTGCTTTTCAGAGTATTTGTATTTCAATTATAAAAGTTGTTTTGTTAAAAAAATATAGTCTCTATGTTTCTTTCTTTTGAATGAAATACTTGTCTTTTATGAGTGTCAAAACCATGTGCAATTTATTTAGTACATTTACATTTCAATCGGATAATTCACTAAATTATTATTTTACTAAGAAACCAATATGATCATTAGAACTTTAGCAAATTTACTGACAAAATTATATTTCAATGTATTAATCAATGCAACAATATTTTCTATTGCATATTTTTGATTTAATTAGGATATATTTGTGTTATTGTATAAATACATATGGTAAGAAATACAGTATTATTGAACAGCAACTCTTCCTATGCCTATTTCTTTAAAATCACTGTACTCAGCAGTTTAAAACTGAACCCACCAAATCTAAACCTTAGAAAGGATCTTGTTTCAGCTATCCACTGGCCCACCCTGACAGCCTTTTTCTAAACCCCAACAATTCAATCTTAGTCTTAAGACAAGTGGAGGTTTTCTCTGCATCTCTAGGAAAACCACAGGGAGCACGAGAACAGGCAAGCCACTAGATGTCTAGACAAAGAACCAACATTTACACAGACACATGATGCACCAAACTCAAGGAGAACTGGCTCTTATCAAAGGTTTGTCTCAGGTGATGGAAAGGGCGGATGGGAGTTGTTTACAGCTACTGATGCTGATGCCATTTATGTCGTCACTAACTTAATAGGGACCAAAGTCCGCTAGTGCTAGTGACCAGGACAATAAACAAATTCCAAGAATGAGGTCCACAAACACAGTCACAGTCACACATCTCAAACACAGCCCTTACAATACATTGCTGCAGCAATCAGTAAAACCCACTTGTAAATTTGGGCTTTACACTTAATCTTTAGCCAAACATTTGGACAGATAGGTATCGAATGAAAAGGTCTTACCCATTTTACTCACCACTTGTTACACCAGAACGCGGATGCGGATGACTCCGGGCACTCTTCATCAGGCCATCTGGCTTTTCTGACTCTCACAGCCTTCACTGACAGCAGTTTGGCAGAAGCACGGCCTATAGTCAATCAATGAAAGCAAGCGGCCTGCACAAGTTTGGTTTCAAGACTGGGCGGAACTATGACACTTAGCGTGAATCATTTACTGCACTCGCCAATGAAGAACCGAGTCATTGCCAGCTAATGTCTGTGATTGGCTTGTCGTCTGTCAAACAGTCTGATTTACAGTTTGCTTTTAGTAGCTGATGATGGCTAGGTTTGTTCTTGAAGAACTTCAATAAAATGTCTCGTTCAGACTCAAAGAGAATTTTCTTTCGGATGGGAACGTCGCATGAGCTGATGAGTTTGTTAAAGAAGGGAGGGTTAAAGCAGTGAGTAGTATTACACATTACTGATCCACCTTCTCAGTTTTAAATCGTCCTTGGCTCTGTGAAGTTTCCCAAAGCTGGAATAGATTTATGTGTTTCTGATGCTCTAAAACACTGAGTGAAAGGACAGAGAAAATACAAAGAGAGAGAGAGAGAAATGGGGACTGGAGCCAGGTCATATTACTCTTACTTATTAAAATCTCAATCAGGTCTGAGAGCTCTGGACTAGAGCAGCCTGTCAGACTCAGCTCAGAGCAGTACCCCAGAATTTGATCCTTCTCTTTCTCCGTGACATGTTTGTAGTCTACATTTCATTTCATTTACAATTATGACTCAGTGGCATGCACAAGAGACATGTTTTAATGCAAAGTATCACAGATTTGAAGAAAACGGCTACAGAATTTGGCTGCAAACCTCACAGACATTTAGTATCCTTCTTTTTGCATAATTTTTTTTAAGTCAAAATGGATATTTAGTATTAGTCAATGTTTAGCGTACTAAAGAAACAAATGTTAGTGCAAATTTTGTCCTAAACAGAAATGTAATTTTAAAAGTTAAGAGGATGCTTGCATTTGCATCAAATCAACTTTTTCTTTTTTCTTTTTTTTAGCAAATTATATTTCATTCAAAAAAAATAATTCAAAACTGCTTTTTATAGGCTTATTGTAATGAAAATTAAACAATATATAATAATACTTGACTATCTCTTTCCTCCTGCCTTTTTTGGGTCTTTGAAGTTGTTCCGTTTGATAATAATCTGTGGTGTTGGGCAAGGGCTCTGAGGTCAGGGGTCGCACTGGTTCTGTGATCCTGTGTTTGTTATTGCTATCCTGCCCTTGGCCAGGTTAACACAGCGCCGTCATTTCAGACGTCTCACTGTGCGCTGTGGAGGGGGGAGGTGGAGGTCGCCCTCTTAAATGTGTTGATGGGACCTGGGGTGGCTAATCTAAAGTGGTGAAATGTTATCCCACTAAAGAGGGGGAAATGAAATTTCAAAGCACACTTACCACCATTGCCCCTGCTTCCCTTGTCAGAAAGACCGCTTGCCAAATCATTGCACTGTTGAACAGGATAAGTGACAGCTGGAGGGAGCTCTCACACTTCAGAGGCCAACTAGTACTGAAACTCTGAGCTGTAAAATCATTAGAGTAAATCTAAGAATTTAAAGATGAATAAAAAATGAATTTAAATTGAATGACTTAATATTTCAACAATTATTATGCCTTGCTTTAAAGAAACTTAATTGTTGTCAGGAGCTCCTTTTCTTTTATTATTATTATTATTATTATTATTATTATATATTTAATATTAATTAAAATATACAAAGTCTATGACCTATTAGGGATGCAATGATATTAAAATTCTGTCAAAACCGATTATGTTGCAGATAACCATTAAATGGCACATCATTAAATTCTATACTATTTTGTATAAATACATTAAAAATAAATCACTATCCTAAAATCAATATTTTAAAAATCATCTCTTAAATTCTAGAAGTGTATTTAGGCATCACCACATTATATTGAGCAGTAAGAAAAATCATAACAATCATAGTATTTTTAAATATTAAAATTTAAGTGAGCACTATGACAGCAAAGGTAACCTAAATGTAAAAATCAATACATTGAAAAAAATAAATAAAAAAAATCGTCCAATATTGTACTGATATATCTTGCATCGCTCTGACGTACGTTTTCCTCCAACAACAATGGCTACTACTGTACGTCACTAATGGCATCTGAGTTGTTGGTGCAGTGTAAAAAGTGACTAACATAAACAGAGCAGTTAGAGTGAATGTACATGCATTTGCATCTATAAAGACTTCAATAAATGTGTTTACTTAGAGTGACATATTTATGACTGCTCATAATATCTCTGCCACATTTATTTTGAATCCAGGCAGTTTAACTCTGTTCAAATGCGTATTAAAATATGTTAAAATGTATTGTATTATGTGTATTAAATCCTCTTTTATTGAGGTGTTCCTCCGGCTCATGGGACCAGTCGCCTTGCTTTCTCAGTCCTCTTCAGTAATACTAATGCAGAACACATTTAGGGCCATAGACCTCAGACCCAAGCAGTGGTAAATTGGGCTAAGAGAGCTGGCGCAGCCACTTAATCAGCCATTATTTATGGGGCTCAGTGGTTTAAATCAACAAGAGCAGGAACTGGGGCCAGACCTTATGGGTTTATAACTGCTGTCAAAATAATCACATACAGATATATTCATCAGAGTGCAAACCAGATCAGTTTAGCGCCCTCCCCTCGATGTTAGAATCCCCCCCTTTCCCTAGCTTTTCACATTCTTGACACTTTCCTCTTCTCCGGTACTCCATCTCATGGAGCACATCAGATAACCTTCCTTCACAGCAGTGCCCTCTTGCTATATGTATTGGCTCGTCCCCACGTTCTTTTCACTCCCAACACTTTTTTTAGGTAACACTCAGCTCTTGGACAATGACAGCATACCAACAGTTCATTAGAGAAAAGGATTTTGGCAGGATTGAGCAGCAAGAAGAGGGAAGGAGGAGACATATTTAAAAGGAATGAAATCTCTGAGTGAGTAATACATGACGATTGGATCTGCCTGGTTTGGGAACAGAGGGGAACAGAGGGGCACTGGCCTGGTCTGACACTAAAGAACTGAGGAAAGGAGGAATAGCAAAAAAATAAGACAATGGGATAAAAAACTGCATGAGACTGAGATTCTGGGTGATCCTCATTCTCCATGTGCCATTAATTAACTTAATAGCCTTCAAGCTATTTAGAGGATAAAGACTCTCAGATGAAGGGTGGGGTCCAGCAGCAAGTACATTAATGGTTATGCAAAAAGCTTGATTTCGGTTCAGCATGATATATCTAATAAAATTAACGTGATGGCACTGAATAATAGCTTATATTGTACAATCTGTAACACAAGTAAGACATAGTAAAAAGAAAATGAAAAGGTTTCTTGTGCAAGACATACAGAATTAAGCGTTGGATGTGTCAAAAACGTAACAGATATAACCAATTAGGAATAGTAATGTGCATGAACCTGACTCCAGTTTTTGGCCTGTGTCATGCAACTATAATTCTGTCAGGACAACTATTGTCAAATGCGATTGACAATTGCATACAGTTAGGATTGGCGGTATGGTTCTGTTCTGGGCAAGAACTCCCTGCGCATCCATGCAGCCTATGGATAAGAGCAGGGAGAGCAGCAATAACCCCCCGTCGGGTAAACAGAACCAACATGAATGTATTGCAGATATCATTTATTCAAGATTTTAAAGTACAACATAATTTGAGAATTTATTCTGATTCAAGGGGAATCAGAATGCCACACTGACTGGACGAGAGGAGGAGACTGGGGATGGAGGAGGGTAATTCGCTCCTGAGAAACGCAATTGCTGCTGATAATACTGAAGGAGCATCTACATATGTATACAGTGATAGGCGTGTCATATTGCCTATAGGTAGACGTGGATCAACTGAGAGTCAGCTGATGCGAGCTTGACTAACGTGACCTGCCAGAACTGAAGCTACGCTTAATGCTTTTCGCTAACCATATCTGACAATTCACCTTCTTCATTTGATAACTCACACATCTGGTGACCTATTTGTCCTTTCTAACTGAAACGTTATCAATTAACAATATGGCATATAGTTTGAAAAATCTGGTTAGTGGTTACACAAATTTTTGGTTCGACTAACTGCCAAATTTGTAATTAACTGCACTGTATTTATTGTTCAGCATGTGCTTGTGAAACTTGTCAGAATGATTAAGGGTGACAGTGTTCCTTAGTTACAATCAATGTGGCCACATACAGTTCATAAATAAATTACACAACTCAAGTGACAAAGATGCAGTTGTAGTCATTATGTTCTGAATAAAGTTTGCATTTAAATTTTCAATTACTGGGGGTAACCCAAAGTTAGCAGAAAACAATCCAGAGCTAGTTTGGACAAATATAAAATGTATTAACTTTGCATATGATTTGTAGTTGCAAAACATATCCATTTGCCATTTTTAAGCTGGCTAAACAACTGACAAAACATCATGTCCTCATAACCTGGAGTTGTCGTAAAAAATTGCCTATTCGATAAACCGAGCTGGACATTTTCCACATTATAATTTGCATGGTGCAATTTTGACGTCTCTGATGTGACTTGAACTGGAAAGCAAGAAATTGAAAAAGCAAGTGGAAAGGTGATAGTGCAAATGATCCAAGTAGTGGGAAATGGCGTACCAGTTCCAGGGGTGAAAGTAGAAGAACAGCCAACACTATTCCAGCCTCTGTAGCACCTGGTTTCTCTCAGGAAGACTGTGTGGGGAGAGGAGAAGGGAATGGTGGTGAGCTCAGGGGTCTAGTCAGGGACAAGGCCAAAGCTGTCTCTGCTTTGTGCAGCTCTAGGTGGAATCAGAGCTGCAAGGTGGCTTGTGTTTGCAGGCTTGGGGGTCTGGCTAGAAGCAGCGTTTGGAGTTTTCGAACTGATTAGGATCTAATTTGTTGCCCTGACTGCAGGGAACTTTTCCCAACCTTCACCCAAAGGAGTCTGATACAGGAGCCCTGGAGCATGCTGACTGACAGCCAGTGCAGCAGTAACCAATGCCACGATCTGGGAAAAGGGGCTGCGGAAAGGTGTGGAAGGGATCAATGAGCTATGATCGATGAAACAAAAATACAACACTTTTCTTCGACCCATGAAATTCTGGTCCAAATAGCTATTTGGAGAGCTCTAAACACGTACGCAGTCACACATTAAAACAGCATTTTCACTCTGGTGATTTACAAGTAATCTATATTTTAAAATTCTGTCAAAAAGCAATATACTACTGTGTTATTGTTGTGTCTGACAATGTACTTCCCAAACCTCAGCAATTGTACAGGTAATGTCCAGCTTTTTTCAAATGCAAAAGCAGTAACCTTGTTATCTGTACCAGGATCAGATGGTATTAGGAATGAATGGGACCAAGCAAACAGCTGAAGGCCAGGTATCGCTGTCTGCATGCGCCTTTATCTAATCTACACGCTCGAGGATGAGCTGGACTTTGAATCCGAAACAGACAGAGTATAGCTTGCTTTGTTTGACTACAAAATAAAAGCCATTCGACTAAGGTTTTCCTCATCGGAAGGTCATTGTAAATGTCGGCCAAAGTATCAATTCACACTGCAGAGAGAAACAGAAAAGCATTTTGCATTTGCTGCAGCAGTCTACTTTTTCTGATTACTAGTTAAAACTAAAATATACTGTAGGCCTACCTGCACTGTACAAAATACCAGGTTAAATGGATGGCAAAAAAAAGTGGCAGCTAATTGCCAGAAATGTACAAAAAAAAAAAAAAAAACACTTCCCGGCCAAAAAGAAAGTCTACATTTAAATAGGCAAATGATTAAAAGTCTATGACTGGATCAATATTGCTGTGATTATTATGTTTCTAGCATGTTATATGCTTGGTAACAGTTCTTCTAACCCTAATTGATGGAGTGTGTAGCTTTTCATTTCTGAAACAACCATGTAGGAAGACACATCATGGCTATATTGCAGGATGACAATGTCAAGATTCATCAGGCTCAAATTATGAAAGAATGGTTGGGAGAGAGCATGAAGAATCATTTTCACACATGAATTGGCACCTCAGAGTCCAGACCTTAAATTCTTTAAAAGTCTTTGAGATGTGATGGAGTAGACTTACCAGTGTGCTGGACTTTTGCATTATCAATACAAGATCTTGATGGAAATAATATCACATATTTCCATCGAAAGGAGCATCAATTTCTGGTCAAGATCTTTTTTTTTTTTTTAATAACCTGTACTTATAACCTTATACTTACACTACATAATTTAAACATAAATAACATAAAATGTAACATGAAACACATAATGTAAATAACCTATAACACAATATAAAAAACAAATATTTTAAATTAGTAAGGCATTAGAAATATTAGGAAGAAATTAGGAATATGTAAGGCATCTTGCAGGTTTTTTTTTCACTAAAGTTTACAGTAAAAGTAATTTTTTCTAATTGAGTATTACATCGATTTAAAATTGAAAAGATTTGGTAATACTTTCAGCGCATTTATTGTAGAGTATTTATAGTAAAATACTGTGTTAAACCATTTATAATTTTTCACTGTATGGTAAGGTTGGTATGGTAAACTTACAGTATCGTTTTCAATAAAAATTACAAACTTTTTTTACAGTGTGGGACATATATTTGAATGATGTATTATGAGCCAAATTATTGATCATGACATTTTGGTTTCATAGTGTTGCCTGGCAATGTATGTAGCCTGCTGCAGAAAATGCAAAATGGTGGCAAACAAATTAGTAAAGCTCATCAAAAAGGCCATTAAAGCATCCTCATCTCAAAAAGATATTGTAAGAGTCAAATAAAGGTGAACCATCTCAACACCTTCACATGCAAGTTTTTTTTTCCCTCCCCATGTTTAAGGTCATGGTGCACATGGGCGCGCATTCACACACACACGCACACACACACACGCACAGGCACAGGCTCGCACACACTCTCAGTCTCAATCGGCCAGAGGAAGCTCTGTTCATAGGTCCTGCCTGCCCAGCATCAGGCTAAGTGCTCTTGACAGCCAACCGCACAGTTATTAACTGTGATCCGCCACCACAGGGCCCGGGCACCGCGGCTGTGGGGAGGGTGTAGGATGGGCTCCACACCCACACAAAGACTGCTTTCAGCGCTCCAGTCCTCAAACATCTCTAATGCACACTTGCTGTACTTTCACATACATACATTTGGTCTCATTTTTAAAAATCATGCTGAACTTGTGGGTGTTTTTGGAATTAGATAGCCGGCAGTTCCACTAACATCTCTGGAAACGGCAACCTAACAACGTAACAAAACAATACTGCGGTGTACCAGGGTACACTGACGGTATCAAATAGTGTTAAATAGTGTTATACAAAATGGTCATTTTGCATATGGTACTGAAGGATTACCATATTCAAGTACAATGTTACTTCAAAACCATGCCACTGCTGATAAAAGCTGAGGGGGGTAAAATGGGACAGAGTGCCTCTCTCAGTTCCAGTTGAACGCAAGCCATTATGGGATATTAGTACAACTTGACCCTGTACATTTCTGTACAGTAGCCCGTGCGCGCCTGTAAGGAATAAATGCTCTACTTAACCTTGTGTCAAATGCAGTCAAATGCAGCCCTTCTAATCAAGACCGGTGGTCTGAGCGCTGTTTGTGTCTCTGGTTCACATGACTCTACCACCTCTTCCTGAGGATGTGGATGCCGAAGTCCAGTGTCAGCCCCCGCAGCGACGCATTAGCCTGTGAAATAGGGATGCAGTATATTTCAGGCATTCTTAGGAGACTGTCCACAATGACAGTCATCTATGTTAAGCCCAGAAAATATTTAAAAAAAACAGCATCTTGTCCTCACAAACAGATGGACTGAAAAACCCCAAGCCACTTTTTCCTGCCTGCGTTTCCCATAATTAGAGCCCACAACTCGCTGTTAAATAGTTGAGGCTTTTTGCATTTGAATCGGCCGTCTTTTATATAGTAGCACAGCGTACACAGGCTCTCTGCGCCATGGGACGGTGCTGGCCATCCACAGCCGCCCTCAAAGCACCAGTGGGCTGAAGATGACTGACATGTATTATTCTACACAAGCGCCGCCTTTTGTTCACTTCAGGCTTCTAGCCACAGAATAGCTGGATTTGTCCATCGAGTACTGCTATTTTGGATACCCTGTTTTTCCCATATGTGCCTTCTATATGTTGGTGGAGCACTGATAACCACATGCAATTAATCATGACACAGATTGTTATTCTCATAGCTGAACCCTTGCAAAACAAATGCTTTAATTATAATAATAATATAATAGATTATTATTATCATTATTAGCAATAAACCTTTTTATCCTGCTAAGTAGGTTTTAGGTTTTATTCTACTAAAATCGTAGATTAAATCTTTTATTTAGTAGACATCTGAACTGCATATTAAAGGTTAGCACATTTAAACTAAAAACATTCTGATCCTGGTTCAGGCTCAAAATGAGCAAAATTAGAGAAAATGAACCAACTAAAACCATTAAATCATTAACAAAACATACTGCAAAAGTGAAGCAAAGTGGAAGTGCTTGGTGGCTTTGACCCAGCACTGCCAGGAAGCCTCTGCAATTGTGCCATTAAAAACTACAGCCTGACAGGATTGTTTTGAAAAAGAAACTATTGTGCTTATTTGTCTATTGTGAAAATATTAGTATAGATTCAACATAAATATATATAAAAAAAACAATTAGTAAATTATAAAAGCCTCTCCAAATCTGTGTGCAACACAACGGGAGCATTTCTAGACTCTGATGATCGCTGTAATGCAAGTACAATGAACGAGGACTGAGACTCACTAACTTAAAAAATGTACCTATTCCAATTTCATTTGATTGCTTTGCTCTCCGTCCAATTACCGGTTGTGAACGTATCATTGCGGATCAGTCTGATTCGTCTATAATTCATTCACTCAAAAGAATTGTTTGTTCAAGATCCAGACATCGCTACTTCTCTTATAATCGCACTGAGGTGATTTAAACAAATATTAAGATTTGTAATATTTAGGCCACAGAATATGCTGAATATTTCAATCTGTTTTAAGATGAAAATTATAAGAAAGCACAAAATTCATATGGACAACTTTTATTGAGCTTCAGCTTTTGTGTTCTTTTTAAAGCTTGCCCCATTCATTGAGCAACCAATTTTTCCCTTTTTTTGGATTTGTGTGGAAGCATGTAGCCCAGTTATACATGTTTGGAGAGTCATGAAGGTAAGTAAATTATGACAGAATTTTTTTTCTTTTTTTCGATGAACTCATCTTTTATTGAACTGCCAAGTAAACTATAATTTGTTTGTAGGTACAGGGCACAATAAAGAGGACGAACAAGATTATATTATAATCTATTGCTGCACTTATGCATAAAGATATATTTGCAGAATACCACATTTAATTGAAAAGAAAATGAACGACACTTATCAACTCAGTAGGTCTGAGTGATATAGTGACTGCTGTGTCAACCCAAATTCAAACTCTCTTAGGACATGCGGTGGACCACCAGCAGAAACTCCCTAATAGTACTAATATCATTGTGGGAGTGCAAAACATATACATACTGTACATCCAGCAAGGGTCGTCAACCAAAAGGGGCGTTAAAAATCTATTCTGGAGGCCATTTGGGAGGGGAAACAGAGGAAAAGGGGCATAAGTCTTGGTTGAGTATGATTTGAAGGAAACCCAAAGCAGGGTAAATAGCAGGGTAAATGGAGAAGTCTGTGGCTAGGAGTTGTGGGATGAGGGAATGACTCTTCAGAGCAGATGCAAAGGAGATGTTTGAGAAAGACCCCCCATATACTCCACGCATACACTTTTTATCCTGCTCACAAGACCCTCAAGGAAACGCCTTATTTCATCCCTTTAATTACAAACGCTCGAAACACTCATATACACATTTGGTTTGACTGTCCTTTACATTCAAACGAATTCTCTTCATCCTTGTCATTCCATCTAACAAACATGTGTACAGTGTTCTCACACAGGCTCAGAGATACATAGAGGGAAATTCACAACATGTAAAACCACACTGTAAAACAGTTATACAAACAGATGCCTCTAATAGTTCCAGGCCACACCCTGACAGACGACCTCCCCAAGATAGGCGACCACCCGTCCACGCAGTGAGGCTCAGGCCTGACTCAGCTCAGTGGCCTCCAGCATAGTGTAAGTAAAACCACCTGCAGCGCAGTCAGAGGTCATAACCACTACGGTAATGGGTGAACTCGATGTCAGACACATTCAGCTCTGAATGACACCACACACACAGTATTATCAGCAAACATGACAGTGATTAATAAACACACACATCAATCTCCATATGGAGTGTTCAGTACGGGAACTTATTCCTTACCAAAAGGTCATGTGCACACAAGAAATTCACAAGCAGAGTAGGTCTTATAAAGCTGGGTGGGATTCCATCGCTTGATTAAAGACAGCAAACGCCTTTGATCTGTAATGGGCTGTAATTAATGCATCTTATAATGTGGGCATTAATAAGTGTTCTAAAAATGTTGGAATTCTAAGAAACAATGTTTGCCTTCCTTCTTGCACTTGATTTGGTTTAACATTAGCATTCTTACTTTTTTTTGGTGATTAAAAGGTTAGATATTGAATTAAATGATAATATATTTTGTATATATTAAATATTTTCTTCACACATCCACGATGGAGAACAAATGAAAACAGACACACACATATGTAACATGCATAACACAATGTTTAGGTTTGACTGTAATGTTGACATAATTGCAAAGAAAATGATACTTCAGGACATTAAGTAAATTGTAAAAATGCTAAATTGTTGTTGTAATAAAGATTGTATAATGCCTAAACATCCAAATGAAAAAATTGGGAAGTGTAGGCCTATACAAGCAATTGAGTAATCCTCTGCTTCCATCTAGTGGCGAATTCGTGTAATTTAATATTAAAGTGTTTGTTTTCCAGTAGATGGCAACAATCTTCCACTTAACCATGGCACTTTTTCAAAAATTGTTGTTTTATTATATAAATGTATATTTTTAAATGATTACAAATTGAGGCAAATAAAAAATACCATAAATTTCTTGGACGGAAAAATGAACATTGTTGCCCTATGTGTAATAGCATAGCAAACAATATAGCCTTTAAGTGATATTGGCCTATTTTATTACTACTCATGAGTGATAGCTGTAGGCCTAAAGGCCTTCTTGACTTTGTTTTCCTTATTTGGGCTCGTGGTGGCAATACCTTTTGTCTTTTCCCATCATTTCAATGTGTGTCTTGTCAGCCTGGAATCCCTGAGGCGAGATCGAACAACCCCTCCTCCTTACTCCTGTCCTGAGAGAGTGTGTAGACTACTTTTTTAAGGGCGCACTCTCCGAATCCTGAACAGGTCGAATGACCCACACGGTGACATATTGACGTGATGTGCAAATGAGCGGTAAAACCAATTGCGCAAACCCTTTTTTCGGGTCAAGATGCTTATGTCGCCCATGCCCTAATCCCCACTGTATATAAATATACAATTATAAAATATTGAATGTGAATTAATAGGCCTATACGTGATTGAGTAAAAAAAAATTGTTTTTTTCAAATAACATTAGATGTAATGTTTTCAGACCTCGAATAATGCAAAGAAAACGCGCTTAATCTTTAAACAACACGATACTAACTTCAGAAATCAATATTTGGTGGAATAACCCTGATTTCCAATCACTGCTGTTGGGTGTAAAAATTCAAGCAGCTCGGCTTTTGTTTGGTGGCTTGTTCCATCTTCCTCTTGATCACAAACAAACAAGAGGTTTTCAGTGGGGGTCAGATCATGAGATTGGGCTGGCCATGACATGGTCTTTTTTGCCTTTTTTGTCATTTATTACAAATAAATGTTAAATGACCACATTTGAAATTGGGAGGAAATTGTGTCAGTAAAATGCTAATTTTACTCACATACATACACAGAAAATTCTATTATTTCTCTAGTGCCTTCATTAATAATGTATAATGCATATTTAACTTGATATGTAAAATAGTTTATATAAAAGAACCCATCCTAAGAACTCAGAGAAGACTAATCTTTGAGATTATTTGCTGCCATCTACTGGTCAAGTCAGTTGCTGCCTACCAAACAGACGATGAAATACTGTACATTTATACTGTAATCCCTTAATCTTAAGGAAATACAGCTAAGCAAGGTATAAATGTGGAGCCATAAATAAAAATCTTCCATAAACAAACACTCTGTTTTGATATTAAGTTATTATTTTTTTAATAACTTAAATTGTTTTTAACAATAATTAGAAACTTTTAAATTTCAACTGCAAATGACAAATTATATTTCCCCGACTTGTGCACAAGTTGTCCTAAGATGTTGTACTGTTTTGTCTGGTGCGGTTCACAAAACTGCAAAGGAAAGTGACAAACTAGAAAGAGACCCAGAGGGCTGAACATCAGGAGGGGTTGTGAAAGAAACAAGAAAGTGAATCTGTCACATAAAAAATTCACAGGAAAGAGCTGAACTGTACAGTTGAAGACGTCTTCTGTTTGAACATCAAAACCCAAGTAAATGCCCCAGAGAAAACAGACCTGACACCAGATGGCAAATCTGAACCAGGCAGTCAAAAACTGGAGCCACACACAAACACGATTTGTAGTTTGATGAACACAAAAACTACACCAACTGCAAGAACCGTGATAAATCTGTTCTTTAAAACAAGCAGACCAAAGATTGAAGAGTCTAAGTTGAGAAAGTTCAATGAACTTACATTCATATAATCGTTTCATTTTTAAAACACCTGAAGAAAAAGGCCTTGAAGACAGTGCTGAGGCAGGTGTTTAAATTGTCCTCTGGTTTGAAGTTTCAGTCCTCTTTCTGTTTTTGCCGTAGGTCTCAGGTCAACTGGCACTAAACATTTTGCTGTTCCATGAGTGGATGGTGGTTGACAGGTCATAGCAGAAAGTTAGTGTCCAACACTTAAACTGATGGAAAATGTCTTGAACTACTTACTCCAAATTGGAAACAGGGGACCATAAGGAAAAACTAATAATTTTATATAAGTCTTAAATTAAAAATGGGGGGGGGGGGGGGCGGGGGGGTAGTCAAATAAAAAAATACTTTCCATGAGAAAACAAGGCTTTTAAAAAACTTAAATGAAGGACAAGATAATAATAACAAAAATCAAATAAAAACATTAACATCAACCCTTCCTGAGAACAATCAGAAAAAAAAAGAAAAACAACCCATTGCTTGTTCCTCAGTGTGCATGTGTGTGTGTGTGTGTGTGTGTGTGAGAGTGAGTGTGTGTGTGTGTGAGAAGGGCAGACAGGGACAGGGCAATCAGTCCTTGTGATTTACTTGGCTGGTTTGTCAGTATCCCTGCAGTCCATTATAAATCTTTTGAGATGGTGCCTGTTTCAGAAGTTGTCTTATACCTGACAAAAAAAAAAAAATATTTGTTGAATTTATTAACTCACAAATGCACAAAAACATCCAGAAACACCACAATAGTCAAACAGAAGAGGGACAATTTAAAAAAAAAAAAAAAAGCTCTCTAGCTGTTCTCGTACCATCTTTCTGTTGGTCATCAAGCTGCTCCTTTGGGAAATCTACATCAAAGGTGACTATGAGCGATCCACGGATATTGTTGTTGTCAAAATTTGGTAGGCCCTCACCCTTCTTCCAAATGCGCGCTCCTGGCTTAGTGATTTTATCTCTCACAATGTGCACCTACAAGACCACAAGATGAGTCTCTGTGAGTTTGTGAACAGCCTTATTTCATACAGCAAATACAACGACACATGACAGGAGGTTATTAGGGATGCACATTATCATGTACAGGGATGTACATATACAGGCCAAATTTTACATTCTACCATAACCATAAATCAAGTTCACAAAAAAGAAAAAGTAAATCTGTTGAAAGTAAAATCTGTGAAATTAAACGTACCTTGTGGCCATCTAAATGAGTGATGTCCATCTCAAAACCAACCAGAGCCTCTACCAGAGAGATGGTGACGTTTGTGTAAAGGTCGTCACCTCTGCGCTCAAACAGAGGATGCCTGGACAAGAACAAATTTACATGTGATAAACTGAAACACAATTTTAAATCTCACTCTTTCAAACAGGTACATTCATTGAAAATATATTAAACATACATTAAGAATTCAATTAATTGTTCTTATCACAATAATATAATATTACTTTAATCTTACTTCAAAACTTTGATGCGGAAACGTAGATCTCCAGGCTCACCATCAATGTGAGGTTCACCTGTGGTCAATCAAACAATAGATACACACTTGATAAATCATATGTTGCAGTATCTAGCCAATTTATAAAATTAAGTGTTACTGTACAGAGTTATCTGTAGAATTATTTCCTATACCTTCCCCAATGAAAGGGTATTCCATCTCATCTCTCACACCCTGCTCGATCTCCACCTCTAGTGTTCGCTCCTCATTCACAAGCCTGTAAAAAATGATACAGTGTTTAATAGAAAATCATGAACAGTCTTGGTGAGTCAAAGTGAGAGGGATTATCGGGCAAATTTACTTGATATTGGGGCATTCATCACAGACTACTTCCTGTGTCATCTGGAAGCGACCTGGTCCTAGCTGTGTGGTTCTCATTTCCTGCCGGCAGTTGCATTTTCGTTTGCCTGGCGCTTCTTTTGCTACAGGTTTGTTTCGTACCACCTACGTGTTGAAGAAGAGAGGAAACGCAGGAAAGACAGGAAAAAGGAAAGGAGATTACTGTACATTACCATGTGACTATGTATACTGCCGAACAAAAGCCTATAAAAGAACACAGAATGTCTAAATACTACAGTACATCAGGAAGGAAATGGAGAGGGATCAAGAACAAAAAGAAAATCACCTCCACAAAATTCCCTGAATACACCTCTTCTAGGGTTACTTCAAGGTCTAGTACGATGTCATTACCCCTGGGAATATCCCGGCCGGCCGGCTGCCTATTTCCACCGAACATAAACCCAAAGTCGCCGAAGAAACTTGAAAAACAACATCATGAATATCAGTGCAGTCACATAGTGTAGATTGAATGTGCAGTTACAGTGACAACATTTTTGTTTCAAACAGACATGCTTCTGAAACTAGATAAACAACTATGCATCAAACTTTTGAAATTCTATAATACAAGCTAATATTTGACAAATCATACAATGTTTATGAAAAAACTATCAAAAATATCAGCAGTTAACTGTTAATGAAAATGTTAATTATGTGGGTGCCATGCCATTTTTATATTGTAGGCTTGTTTACCTGGAGAATATATCACCATGTGAACTTTGATGGCCTTCCTTTAACCCCTCCTCTCCATATGCATCATACTGTTTCCTTTTCTCCTCATCTGAGAGCACCTGCGTTTAAAAAGCACCATAAGAAAATAGTATTTTTACCCTGGAAAAACATTATGAACTCACTTATAGCCAATGTCAGAAATTAAATTTGCCCCCTGAAGTTGTTCTTCTACCTTTATGAGATTATTTTTGTTTAACAGAAGAACATAAAAACAAAATGTTAGATAGCAGATAAATAACAGGCATTTTTGCCACCACATAGTAAATAACTTGGGCGTTTTTGTAACTTTCTGTGTTGTTTTTGGCCCAGGCAAGCAACCCAGGATTAATTTCTAATTTCTTTCTTTTAAACATCCAGCAGAAAAAAAACACCTCAAATGTACAATCATAATCATTTCATATACTCATCCTTAATTTAATCATACCTAATTTAATATATAAATATATTTAAGTCTAATTATTACTATTGCATGTTATATTTAAAATATTTATTTATATATGAAAAAGTATACTTTTAAAATCTTTTATAATATTGTTTATGTTACAATGAAGTCGACAAATAACTATTTTCCTTTAAACAATAAATAATTTACTGTTTAAAAATTAAACTTTGTAATTTTGTATCCTACAAGGTGTACAAGCTACACTAGCGGTCCACGTCACAAATCATATGAATGACAATAAGCAGATGTTTCAACCAATCAGAGGCGGCCACACATTTCTTCCAACCAATCAAATCGCTCCATCGGTTCGTTTCTAACAACAACGCTCATGCTGATCACTGGCATTATACTGACGTTTTGTTCAGAAATAATAAATCTCAAGCGATGCTTTAGTGACACAAAGCATAGCCAGTTATATATATATATATATATATATATATATATATATATATATATTGTATTATAGTTCTGCATAATATTTGCATGAAAACTAAGTCACATCAATTTTAATATCTACAACGGAGTAAAATAGTCTTTGTTCAATATATGAAGCTTAGTCAAAACGCATAAAAAGCCCCACGTGAAATGACTTAACATAAACAGTCATACCTCGTAAGCAGCTCCAAGGTCTGCAAATTTGTCTTGGGCATTTGGGTCATCTTGGTTTCTGTCTGGATGAAGCTGCAATGCCAGCTTTCTGTAGGCTTTCTTAATATCTTTAATTGATGCTGATCTACTAACCCCCAAAATTTTGTAGAAATCCCTCCTGAAAAAACACATTATTTTAGAAATTTTGAATCATACTTCATACATTCAAATTATTGATGAACAGATACAGCTACGTTACATGGACACGGATGTCTATTTATTTAACATACATCTTGACGAGAAATCAGCCAAGGCACAATAAAAGCTTCAGATATTTCTAAAATGTATAAACATGTGGCATCGATGACAAGCTGCAGCCTTGAAGCAACAATGATCGGTAACGTAATTAAAAATTAAAAATAAAACAATGTCCTATTTTTTAAAAACACTCCGGGCTTTAAATTAACGGATTAAATTGGACTAAATAACGAGGTTATATAAAGTAGTTTATTGCGAGATTCACCAGCATGATGCATGAACAGTGGCGTAGACCAATCACAGTGAAACATGTGTACCAGCCAGAGTAGTGAGTTTATAATGCACTGAACCTAAACAATGAAAATAACACGATATTCACTTACCCAGCCAGCACTGTCACTATCAAATATAAAAGCAGAAAACACACACTCGACAGTTTCATTCCTCTAACAGCCATGGGTACTTGTTTCTTTCAGAAGTCCAAAAAAACACACCGGCTTTCTGTGAAGTCTATCAAAAAGCCTCTTCCTGCTCTGTCACAAGTCCCTCCTCTTTTTAAAAAGGAAGTTTTATAAAAGTTCTGTCGAAAGAAGTCTCACTGATTCAAGAAAACGTCATTATATGTGATGTTATGTTATGTTATGTTATGTTATGTTATATTATGTTACGTTATATTATATTATATTATATTATATTATATTATATTGAGTTATATTGCATCTACTACTAAATATAAGATTAAACTTTATTTTTTTATTTATACTTTACTTAAATGCTTATATTTTATTTTATTATCACTATTTCGTTCTGCACGCAACTTTTATTTTGTTTTCATAGACGTACAGAGAGTTTACACAGTGTACTTCCGGAAAGAAATGGCATCTTTGGATAGGGTGAAAGTGTTGGTCTTGGGAGATTCTGGTAATACATATTATCTAAATTATCTATCGACCTTCATTTCTGTAACCTATCATGTGAATGTAAATTTAAAATGTAAACGTGTTGTATAATATTCGACTCAAGCTGGATGTATTAGCCTGCCACATTATCTTGAATTTCTGCAATACTAGCGCTATATGTATTACTATTAGAGAATATCTATCACGAGGAACTTCATCCACTTAGATGTTGTACAGAAATACTTTGTGAGCCTCGATATGTCTCCTCTGATCAGTGTTATTTTATGTCTGTTGACAGGAGTAGGAAAGTCCTCTCTTGTACATTTACTTTGCCAGAATCAAGTTTTGGGGAATCCTTCATGGACTGTAGGCTGCTCAGTGGACGTCAGGGTACAGTGAAAATTATCAGTAATTATTATTAATTAACTGTGTCATTATCATAACAAAACCTGTCTTGATTCTTTGCACAGGTACATGACTACAGAGAAGGCACTCCAGACGAGAAGACATACTACACTGAACTCTGGGACGTTGGAGGATCTGTTGGCAGTGCCAGCAGTGTTAAAAGCTCTAGAGCTGTGTTTTACAATTCTGTAAATGGTTAAGTATCCGACACAAAAATTAAAAGTTGTATTTTCATGTGCACAAAAAGAAAAAAAAAAGTTGGAACATTTGCAATGACTCTTCTTTAACGCTAAATCACTATGTTTGTCTTTTTCCTGCAGGTATTATTTTAGTTCATGATCTGACCAACAAGAAATCCTCCCAGAATCTGTACCGCTGGTCACTGGAGGCCCTGAGCAAAGACTCCTCTCCAACTGGCATCATTGTATCAAATGGGTGAGTCAAGGTTAACTTCTGAGTCTGTTAGAATGATTGCATCAAGCTGAAATACAGTGCTTATATTTTGTGGTAAATAAATCAGAATACAGTGAGCGACTATTTGATTATGTCTATGATTGCCAAGATATGCTGAAATAAGTAAATTCTGATGTTTTGCTCTTGCAGAGATTATGATAGAGAACAGTTTGCAGAGAACTCAGTTCCTCTCCTGCTAATTGGCACCAAATTTGATCAGATCCCAGAAAACAAGAGGAATGATGTCCTGACCCGCACAGCCTTTCTGTCTGAAGACTTTAATGCGGAAGAGATTAACCTTGTGTGTGCCTTTTAGTGCTGTCATAATGTTTTTACCTAAACAAACATAATATAACATAAAAAACTCAAAACTTGTCCATTTTGCATTCTGAGATTTTTCATTCTTTTCTTCTCAGGATTGTACAAATCCACGGTATCTTGCGGCTGGATCATCAAATGCTGTAAAATTGAGCCGTTTTTTTGACAAGGTAGCTACTTTAATTAAACTAAAGTCTCTATTTCCCTTTTGACCCTAATGATTCTCTGTCATTTTGTGAGTAAATGTCTGATATATCTCTGTGCATTGTATTAACATGTATATACACTGTGAGAAAACACTTATTGTGTCTTTTAGGTAATAGAGAAGAGATACTTCACAAGAGACGCTAGCCAGGTGAGTGTGTGCTTTTCTTTGTTTACATGTGGCTCCATTTGTGTAGCCACAAATGAGCATATTTGAAATAATGTTGTTTTGCAGTAGTTTTAGAGAATTACCTTTAAGATTATAAATCAAACTGTAGATGTAATTCATTTATAATTAATTTTATTGTAGGATAATTATTTTGTTAATTGGCAACCTATTGTTCTTTTTTTCTCCTTAGATGCAGAGTTTCACAGACAGGAGGCGCTTTAATTTCAAGAGTCTGCACAGTGATTGAGTGTACACATATAGATTGGTGGGTTTAGTCCTGTTTGTAATCTGAATAAGCATATTAATATTATCCTGCCATCATGTTCTTCTGCAAAGACCAATTAGTTTGAGGGAATGTTTTTTTGGAGAGAAAAAAAATAAAATTAATATCCAGTTACATCCAGAAAGATTTATGTGGATTGGTGATAACCTGTATCTCATATTCTGAGATTTTCTGTATTTTCATATTTTGTGTTCAATAGCAATTTGAAATCGATAATTAGGGAATTTGAGGATAGGAGGACTGAGATGTCTTTCTTAACACAATAATCCTAAATTGGAAATATCCCATTATTTTCCCTTCTCATGTTTACTGTTTGTACTAATGAGATGACATGGACCCTTGTTTTCTTTGGTAAAAGGTAATCTATGTTTATAGTATCATCTAAGGTGAGATGGCAGAGGGTTTTTTTATTTATTAAATGAACCATTTCTACTTAATCTTTAAGATCATCTGAAAGGAAAAAAAAGTAATCATAGATATACAGTTTTATTGTTGATCTTTGTAATTTAAAAATAATAAGCCTTTGCTATATTAGCAAGCTGTTAATACTGTGCATGTACAGAACTCTTTACTTGAGACAACATTAAATAAAGATGCATTTGAATAAACTCTGTTTGTTTCCTCTTTTCCACTTTTTTATAGGCTATATAGTATATAGCAACCTATTATTTATATATAATATATAGCAACACTGCAAGTCCTGTATTCTGAACTCAAGTATCGATGCCACATGATTCTATATTCTGAAGTGAACTGCAGTTTGAGAGTGACTTCCTGCAGCACCCTTGATGCACTTTATTCTGGTTAGTTAGTACCCCAGCCAGCAACATATTCACATTAGCTGGCATGTTTCCATCTCTGTTTGAACAGACAATAATGTAGTTCATTTAAATTTCTTAAACCTTTATAGTCAGATTTTTGTTTCATTAACAAATGTAGAAATATTTCATCTCATGTTATTACCAACCTCAAAATGCTTTGGTGTAATTCAGTCAACTATCAGATAAGAAAGCATGAATCACATTTTACTTAATGTGATAACCTACAGTATAAACTTTTATCATCTCAGATATTCATCTGAAATATATATAAATAGATGTTAGAGCCCCATTCATTGCCCAAGTGGGATTTGAACGTGTTTTTAAAATACTAATGTTAAAACTGTTGAATCAGCTTTATCTAAAGTACTTAAGAGTAGTTGGTTGTGAGTGACAGGATACACTTTTAAATAAGACATGTAAAAAATACATTTCCTGAGAGACGGTAGTATACTGACAGCCAACTAGAATATTCTGAACTCAGGCTCAAACACACCTAACCTCACCACACACCTCAAAGAGGCTTCATAGGGGGACTTTTACGCTACTCAGAACAAAGAGGTAGAATCACAAGAGCAACAACTGGTTTTAGCATCAGACTAATTTAAAAAGTATGAAACAATCACACACCATCACACACAAAACCCCACACAGTTTAAGTAATTATAAATTAAATAATAATACATTTATTTTATATGCCGCCTTTAAAATTTACTTCCTCAAGGCACTTTATATGAAAGCTTTACAAAAAGTCAAAACACAACAATCAAAGAACATTACACTGTAAATATAATATACAACACAATAGAAAAACAAATCAAGTTTTAAGACAACTTTTAAAAATATCTAATGATTTTGCTTCCCTAATGTCAGCTGGGTGGGAATTCCACAGTTTTGGAGCATAAGCTGAGAAGGCCCTGTCACCCCTGGAACGAAGGCGTGTTTTGGGAACAGCTAAGAGACCACACTGAGAAGATTGCAGATTGCAGGTTGGCATGTAAGGAGTAAAAAGATCTACCAGAAACTGCAGAGCTAAATTATGCAAAGCCTCATACTGTATGTTAGCACTAAGATTTCAAAATCTGCACGATACCTGAAGGAAGCCAATGTAACGTCTCCAAAATAAGAGTTATATGGTCGAAAAAAGGTGGTCTTAACCATATTCTGTACAAAAGGCACGGATTACAGGGTAGCATCAAAGATGACTCCAAGATTTTTTTGTTTACTTTGTAACTCCAAGTCAACACCATCTTGTCATCTATGGAAACAGTATTGCGCAGTTGATGGGCAGAGCCGAGGAGCATGACTTCAGTTTTAGAGCTATTTAGTGGAGAGAAAATTGTTAGACACCCACAACTTCATCTCAGAGATAGTTGGAAAGATGAGAAACATCCAAATTGACCAGACTTGGAATGTATGTAAATCTGTATGTCATCAGCATACAAATGATAGCTGAGGTCAAGAAATCTCAATAGCTGACCAAGAGGGTAGATATAAATGCTAAAGAGCAAAGGACCAACAACTGAGCCCTGTGGGACACCAGTACAAACAGGACCCACTTCAGATCTAAAACCACCCATATAAACAAATTGAAGTGATCCCTAAAAAAATGACCTAAAGTCAGTCAGTCTCAGATACATCAAAGACAGTTTCCAATCGGTTAAGTAAAAGCATATGGTCAGCGGTGTCGATAGCTGAGCTAAGATAATGAGAATCGACAAGGAGCCAAAATCAGAAGCTAATAATAAGTAATTGACGACTTTAACCTGCAAGGCTGTTTCAGTGCATTTCCTAAACCCAGATTGAAGGGGCTCGAACAAATTATTAACCATTAAATGATTGTGCAACTGAGACGTAACAACACCCTCTAAAAGTTTTGACATAAACGGAAGATGTGAAATTGGATGAAAGTTGCAAAAATTGTTTAAATCACTGTTTTGCTTTTTTAATACAGGAGTGACAGCAGCAGTTTTAAGTGCTGCTGGCACAAGTAGACAAGGAGTCATATATTAGTTAGAACAGCAGGGCAAAAATAACCGAGACAAGATTTAAATAAATTAAAAGGCAAGTAAGTAGCATAATTTTTTTATTATTAAGTGAAAGCAATGTATGTTCTGCCCATTTAAAAGCACTTTAAGCAAAAGCTGTAAAAGTGTGAAGTACACAATACTGCAGGCTACTTTTCATTATTAAACTGTTTTAACAACTTTTTAAAAACTGTTTTAGTTTTATGGTCAATGAATTAACATCAGTTAAATCAAGTGTTATGAATGTATTAATAATCTCAAACTGGCTAAACATATGGGGTTTTTACAGTTGCAGCAGAAAAAGGTAATTAGCAGACAGAGATATGCAGACTTTGCTGAGTTTTAACCCATCTTCTTTTTAATCCAGGAGAGGAAGTGGGAGATTTTTAAATAAACTTGAGGATATGTTGCATTTGCACAGTTACCATTATAGGTATATGAAGCAATTGCTTGTGGTTTGGTATTGCAGATAAGAGGACTTCCTGAATCACCCTGGTGAAGAAGAAGGTCAGAGGAAAAACATTAATATAATATAATATAATATAATATAAAATATAATATAATATAAAACATAATATAATAATATAATACCAGACAAAAAGCATGTTTCCCATCTGAAACACTACAGATCATTCTCTCAGAATTGAAGTAGTGCTGCCAGATTTCTTCACATTTTGAGTTCTCCTGCAGTTTAAGAGTGACTTCCTGCATCACATTTGATCCCTCTTTTGCTTTTGGGGTTTTATACCCCCAACCAGCAATGGAGCATTTAACGTTAGCTGGTGTTTTTCCATTTTTCTTAGGAAGAGGCATAACTTTCACAAATGTATTCACCTTGGCTTTGTTCTTCAGCTACAAATAACAGAAAATGATTTAAAGAGAGCAAGCAAAGCGCATAATATAGTCACAGTGAGTGAAGGTGACAATACCTTTAGTAACATGATATCATAGCTGTAGTCCTTCTCAGTATTATCAGGTTGAAACTTAGGATGTTGGATGTATTTTAACACTTTGATTCTCTGCTGGCTTTTCTCGTCCTGTTTGATGTTGTGAGCTCCCAGAACAACCTCAAAGTGACCCCGACCAAAGAAAGCACTGCGACTGCGGGAAAAATGTAAAAAACAGTCTATACATTGAATCATTTAAATAACTAAAACACAAAATTACAGATAGATAAACTAAAAGTCTTGAGGCTATAATTTTTGAAAGGCATCATAAATAATCCTTCACACACATCCTAACACATACTTCAAACAGTGGGCCGCTGTCAGTACATAATCGTCTCTGATCAACATCCCTCCACATGTGTGATGTTTATTTCCAACCTGAATAGATGCCATGTATGGTCTGGAATGAGGTTTAGCCTCTTTTCCACCAATAATACCACTCTCCATCCCACCTGCAGAAGTAACATACCATTACCAGACTATTTAAGGAGGTATTTAATGTACATACTTTTTACAATTTATATTATTTTATTTATTAAATATTTCATTTATATTTGAAATTTATTTGAATATATTTTTATTTTCATTTATATTTGTATATATATTTCATATATATTTTTCAGATGTTATGCTATTGTAAATAGCACAATGCACAATGTAAATTCAGGAAGAAAGGAATAAATATCTTACCAGCCAAAGAGATACCAAGGAGAAGAAAAGCGTAAAGAACCATGGTGCAACGGCAACTGCCTGTTAAAGCATTAGTGTGCAAATGCTATCAATAGTATACTCAGACCCACTCACTACTACCCTCACTAATTGTATCTCCTCCCCTCTCTTACCTCAAACCACGAAATGTGTGTACAAAATAGCAAGCAGCCGTAACTCAGGAATCATTACCATGAATTTGAGTTACAGAGTAATAAAATACTCTACTCAACTAAGTGTACTGTTATTAGAAATGAATTACAATAAAAAGTACCTTAATTCCAAATCTTCCAAATGTTTGTTCAAATTATTTGTTGGTTTATTATAGTGTTGGTGTCATATAGTGATCCCACACTGACTGACTGTGTACATAGTATTTTATTCACAGTCAATGACTGGAGGTTGGTTGTGGCAAGCATAAAATATCAATGTGTTACATCAAAACGTTACTGGCTGAAAAACAAACAAACAAACAAACAAATCAGGTAAAAAAGAACATGTTTGTAACATACAAAAAAATGGTTTATTTCTAATTATAAATCCAATTTTGAAGGTTGTTGCATGGCCTTCTAATGACATCTGTACTTCATATCACTTTATGGTCATTTTAATATCATAACATCTTATAAAATATATAATGGTGCCTATAGTCTCTGGCCTAAAAAACTGGGATAGGCTCTAGCACTATGACGCTAGAAGGACCAAATGAATGTATAGAAATCTATATCTTTCAACATCAACAATGAACAATGTTCTGTAGCTTCCCGTGAACATAAGTTTTACAGCTGATTTTATTTCTGGTTTAGGATCTGCTTGATAAGATTATTTTTACTTTATTCATACAGTATGCAAGCTACTGTATATCATAGAGGATCTTAGTGGACCCAGATCCTCCCTGAAAATAACCAAGAAGGGAATACAGACAAATAAAGTTTATATATAAGTTAAAAACAAAACAAAACTGGAAACGGCAGCAGGGAGTAACCAAAGATTAGATGCTATTTCAATCACTTAATGTTCTTCCTAATCCACGGAAGGAAGGCAGATATTTTCATGTAGACCTCAGGATACTTCTTGAATGTACAGTTCTCACGATATGTGTATGCAGCCATTCCTTGAAGTTTAGAGTTACAAAAAAGAGGACTGCCAGAATCACCCTAGAAAGAAACAGATGAAAGACTTAAATGTATTCTGCCACTATTTTTTGTTAATCATCTAAGTGACGTTTCAGTACCTGACAGAAAGCCCTTTTCCCATCTGAGACACTACAGATCATTTTCTCAGAGTTGAAATGATCCTGCCACTTGTTTTTACATTCAAAGCTGAACTGCAATTTGAGGCTGACTTCCCGCAGAACATTTGATGCTTCTCCTCCAGGGTTTTTCATACCCCAGCCAGCAATGGAGCATTCCACATGGGCGGGAATATTTTTATTGTTCTTAGGCAGACCGATAACATCCACAAACTCATTTCGCACAGCTTTGGTCTTCAACTGTAACATATCAATCAGTGAATACCAGAATACAAAAATAGTATTTTTTATACCCCTCCCCCTCCCTGAGCACCATGAATACCTTTAGTAACATAATATCATAGGTGAAGTCATTCTTTGTATAATTGCGATGTTGGATGTACTTCTCTACTTGGATTATCTGCTGGCTCTCCTCGTTCTGGGTGATATTGTGAGCTCCCAGAACAACTTCTAAGACGTTGGAGGTCTTACTGTGAAAATATTTAATGTTGAGGTTATTTTAAAACATCATGTAAGTACATTACAAACAAAATAAAGGCTAAAATAACTAACTTTTTAAAATCAGTTTATTATTAGCAATATTTTTGAATACTATTACCCAGTTTATTAGGGATATATGGATGCATACTTACTCCAAACAGTGGGCTGATGTCAGCACATAATCATCCTTAATCAGCATCCCTCCACACTTATGTTTTCTTTCGTACTGGAGAGATGCCATGTATGGTCTGGAATGAGGTTTAACCTCTCTGCCTCCTACTATACCACTCTCTAACCCTCCTGTGATAATGAGACAAGAGGATGTCATGGGAACTATAGAGTTAAAACTTAGGTAGGGGAGCTCGGGGTACAAGGTAACACGGGGCTAAGTTGTAACACACTTGTTTTAAATACTTCCACATGATGCCATGACGAAACTTGGTGCATTTACTAGTTGCCATATCAACAATATAGAGAAAAAATTGCGCCAAAATTCAGAAATATTTGTAAGATATCAGATCACTGAACATTTAACCATAGCAAAAGTACATTTCTTACTTAAGTTAATTTTTCATCTCGTATTTTTTGTTTTTATTTAAAATTAGACAAATCTGATGCGTTTACTCTGATCAGTCTCGGTCCCGAGATCCAGTGGGAAACCATAAAGTTACATTTTGCCATAATAGTGAGGTGCTATAGGCTATGCCTGGTTTTATCTGTGGTTATCATGATCTAAATGCATGATGACCAATGGTTCATTTTAATAAAACTCAAACAGTCAGAATATTACATATTACCAAATAAAAATGGTTACATTTTTTTAACAGATGTTAGGCTACTGTTTTTGTTAATGAACACAAATTTAACGTAGTAAATCTGCTTCCTAACTCAAGCTAATACTACTGTTAACTCAGTCAAATATGTGTTTTGAGACAAAACATGTAATATAAATATTGCAGCCTGCACTGCAAACTGTGCTAAAGATGCGTGCCATCAAAGTCAGGCAACACAAACCTGTTTCAAGACTTGAAGCAATATCCCCCATTAGCACATGCAGAAACTAAGAAACTCATTTTCCAATAAAGATATTTATTTTGTTAAGGAAAAATGACAAATATTTGAATGTTCTACCTCAGATTTGTGAAATGTTCACCTGTTTGGCAAGTGTTTGTCATGATTTGTTCTGACAATAAAGAGTAGTTTAAAACACAATTAACGCTCTGGTTTCTACAACTTTCACTTAGGAGCAAAAATCTGCCTTTAAACTTGAAAGAAATGAAGATTTGACATTTATCGTAATAGTTATCGATATAGACTGATATAAAACAATTATCGTGATAATTGTTTTTTGGACATATCGCCCAGCCCCCCTAATATTTCACAACTGTTTGAAAGTCATTGGTAGAAAAATGTGGATATGTACATGAGTCTAAAAAACAAATTGGATCTCGTTAAAATATTCCCACCCAAAAAGAGGTGAATGTCTTACCGGACAGAGAGAAGACAGAAAGCAGGAGACAGACACTGAGCAGCATGATGTATAAATGTTCTGATACAGAAATGGAACATGGCATTTGACCCTCAGTGTTGCCTTTATACTGTCTGAACTATACAGTATTCTCTGTTGCAAATGAAAGTATACAACGGAAAGGTGTAGGGGAAAGTTCTGACACTAACACAGTGAGTTCTCAGGTTAAAAGAGTACCATGAACCACAATTAAAGGGGCAGTTCAAATGACTGTCCCTTTAAGGATTATGCGAAAAATATAACATTCACATTAAATTAATGCAAAAGAGCTTTAAGAAGATTCCTAAGTATAAAACCTCCCACTAGCTTAGTTGTGATTTGACAGCAAAGGCTTTTATGAAGCCATTTTCTGTGGACATCAACTTTTGGCCTTCAAACTGCCACAAACACATTTATACTCTGAGTCAGTTTGCCCATATAATTCCTATTTCTATTCTTATTTGAGAGTGACCACAAGTTTCCATCCATTTTTTTTTTCATATTTGACAGGTTTCTACAGGTTTTGTTCCAGTTACGAATCATGTGGTTATAATGGAACCTCACCTCCTACTCTAAAATATCAACATAATACACAATTACTCCTAAATATTATTGATATTTATTGAAATTTTCATAAACACCAATGATACAAATTTAAGAGGCTGTTTATGCCCCAATTGAACGCCACATATCATCATAGACCAAAGACTCTAAGACACAGTGATTTTGTAAATTGCAGCTCTGATTTATCCGCTTTCCTTCTTCTTTGTCTTTACGAAGGGTTGGTGCAGTACATCATAAAGCCTTCTTGCCTAAATGAACCACAAAAAGGAAACGTGATTAAGACAAATACCCTTGGATTGGTTAAAAGAGTCAAATGCACTTATTGTTAAAAAAAATTAGTTTGCATCAAAGTACAATGCAGCGTATAAAGCCAACAGTTCAAAATATGATATCAAAGTGTCTCTACACACCTTCTGTGGACCGAGTCCTGGGCACAAAACTAGTTCCTCCTTAGAAGCCTTAATGATGCCCTCCAAAGACTGAAGAGATAAAATACCATCAATATAAGAACATACAAATATTTCAAGATCACTCATTTAAAATAGGCAAAGGTTTTTATGTACACTACCATCCAAAAGAGGTTTGTAAGATTTTTAATGTTCTTGAAAGAAATTTCTTCAGTGTCACATGGTCCTTCAGAAATCATTCTAATATGCTGATTTGCTGCTCAAGAAACATTTCTTATTATTATCAATGCTAAAAATAGTTGTGCTTAATATTTGTATTTAATAACTCTTAATAGTATTTATTTGAAATCAATTTTATGCATCCTTGCTGAATAAAACTAATAATTTCTGTAAGAAAAATAATATTTTGAATGGTAGTGCAAGTAATAATAAGATGTGCAACATCTAAAGGAAAAGTATTCCCTTACAGAAAAAGTAGACAGCAGAGTCATGGCATCTGTTTTATTGACAGACTTTACGGTGGTTAAACAATCTGTAACCTGTCAAATAAAAAAAAAACTTTATAGAAATGACGCCATCAGTGTTTGTTTAATTAAACCATACTTAATAATTTCAGATGTATAAATAGATTTTGGGGAGAACCTGGGACAAGTAATTTTTCTCCACTTGTTCTTTCAGAAGATCCGCAGGTTTCTTCTCGTAGGATTTAAATGTCTCAAGGTACCGACCTGCTTCTTCGTGACTTACACATACAAACAAGTATGTTTAGTTAAAGGAACTAAATTAAAGCACTAAAAACTTGCAGGAACTTTAACAGCTTATATGTACACAAGCCACTAAGGAAATTCCCCTCCAGCTTGATTATTTAGAAACATCCCCTTACCTCCAGGCCAAAATGAGGGTACAGTCAGCCATGATGCATATTCGAGCAAGCTCTTTCAGTGCATGATGAGGGTCTTTCTGATAAATGAGGAACACAGAAATGGGACATGAACATCAGCAGTCTCTAACTGAATGAAAGCTACTTAAAACCTCAAAAACAGGCACTTAGAAGACATTTGTTCCCGGCCATCGATTTATTTAGCATTTAATTCAGAAAGAGATTTAAAAAAAACAACATATATGAGAAAGGACAAAGAAATGCGAGTGTGAGTGAAACAGACAGACTCACCACATCGACCTGGATGAGCAACACTCTGAGGGCGAAACTCTGTCCCAGCTGTTTTAGACGCTCATGGATGTAGTTTGGGTTCAGATTATGGTAACGCACACTGTGGTCATATGAGAGAGAGAAAGAGAAACTAAAACATCCCGTATAGTACTAATACATATTTGGTTAATATAAACACTTAAAAAAAGTGAACTTCTATTTGGCATTTGTAAATCAAACGAATTAGAAAAAAAAAAAGGAATGAAAACTTCTGCAATGATTCATATATTAAACAATAAGCATAATCTTGCCATATACATCAAATTAAATATCCAATTACAAATTGCATTTGTTAGTTAACATTTCTCAGCGGATTCTACGTTGTCTAAAATGTATTGTCAAACCAATCATTACAGTCAGCCACAACATGTTTACTTCCTTTGAATTCTCACTAGTTTTCTTTGCAAAGAGGAGGATGATGTGGTTTCACACCTGACTAAGTGAGAGGATTCCATTTTCACATAACACTTACAAAATTAGTTTAAAGTGCACATACACTTGCTGGAAACCATGTTTCTATAATTTAACACTTGATTTGCCATTATAAATGAAGCATTTTGAGATATTATTTCAGATTTCTTGGCACAAAAAGATCTACACAGACGTTCAGTAATTGGTTTGAAAAGCCACACAATCTCTCCCACACAGAAAAAAAACACACATTGAAGTAGTATTTTGTCTTAGACAAACGTTAAACTAAGCAAATAAAGGATAGAGCAGAGCTGGCAACATTTATGAAAGAAAGTGGCATTTTCATAAACTTAAAGAGGACCTATTATACTTTTTAACATTTTCAACTTTCTTTAGTCTGTAATATTAAGGTCTGCAAAGGTACAAAGCACAAAGTCCACTCAAAAAGGAGTTATTCTCTATATCAGTAAGCACTGTTTCTGAACTCCCTGAAACGCTTTCATTATCTTGAGTATATATTTCTAATTTAAATAATTTTAATACATTTAATTAAATAATAACCGAAACACACTCGAAACGGTTGACAATCACAAAACACGAGTCCAGCTGACCAATCAGAGCTCCTTGTACTTTTTTGGAAAGAGGGGCTTCATAGAGACAGGAACTAAACAGTGTTACTGACAGATCGGGAAGAGAGGTGCTGCAACAACGTAAAATATGCTAAAAAACTAAACAAATAACAACAACATGAAAACCTATTCTGTTAGACCCCCCCAAAAAAATCAATGGCATAACATGGCCTCTTTAAATATGCAACTCCGGTGCAGGTTTTGAGATCAAACAAATATAAACATATTACTTTCCTCCATGATTGAGTGCATTAAAATTCAACAAGAAGTGTGCAAATGGCCTCAAGTGTGTACAATGACCATCGGTGTCCTGCTGAAGCTTCTAGCTTTTCAATGTGTACATTTGGATTCCTATTTTGAAGGAGAAACATTGGCAACTGTAATATTAGAAATAATCTCACTGGTACTATACATATACCCACAAACCAACCTGAGAAAAAGAGCACACGTTGTCCGTCCCAAAACATAGTCTGGCACCACTTCTCCAAACTCCCAAGGAACATTTCTCACAAACTTTAGGATGGGGTTGCCTCTCTGTATACAAATTAAAAATATATCTTAATCAAGTTCTATATTTAATTGTTATATTTTAATATTTGTTATATTAAAAATCAAGTAAAAAGGTGCATTCAGTAAGGTTTGATTTACACTGCTGGTTAAAAGTCAGTAAGATTTTTTGTTTTTGAAAGAAGTCTCTTATGCTCACCAAGGCTGCATTTATTTAAATAAAATTAAAAAACAGTAAAACAGTAATATTGTGAAATATTATTACAATTTAAAATAACTCTTTGAATATATTTTAAAATGTTATTTATTCCGCAGTTTACGGCTGAATTTTAAGCATCATTACTCCAGTCTTCAGTGTCACATGATCCTTCAGAAATTATTCTAATATGCTGATTTGCTGCTCAAAGAAACATTGCTTATGAATGTTAATAAAAAAACAGCTGTGCTGCTTAATATTTTTACTGTATGTTTGATTACATAAATATAGCCTCGATGAGCATAAGAGATATTTTTTCAAAAACATTAAAAAAATCTTACTGACCCCAAACTTTTGAACGGTATGTTTTGATGGCTTTTCTTTTTCCAAACGGTCTTGGACTAATACTGACACCCATCGAAATGGAAGCATGAAATCGATTTATTATATGCTGCTACTTCACACAAGAGTATTTCTCTATAGTACTATACAATTCTTTATATGTAAGAATAAAGGGAAACAATTTTAAGATTAGGGGGAGAAATACTGAGCGCACCTTTTAAAGATAGGAAAATTATAGATAATGAACATACTTTATACAGACCTGTCGAGGACTGACAATAATACTGTTCCCAGATCCTAAGAGATGAGGAGGAATGATACGACTCTCCAAACTCTGACCTTCCTCTTGTGTCTGATCTTCTGTTGGTACCTCTGCTGGTCCCTGCGGTTCAGTCTCGGGTTTTCCTGAGTCTGTGGATGACGTACTAGCTGAGCCGCTTCCAGCTGTGTTTACACTGCTTTGTCCTGCAGCATTGTTCCTACATCGGGCAGCAGATATTTGTTTCTCTGATCCATGAGCTGCTCCCTGAAGCCCCCTGTTTTTGCTCTGAACAACAAACTCTGCATAGGACAGTGGTTGGCCAGGAGCTGGAACAGTTGAGGCCTCTACTTGACCGTCTTTGGCCTTAAACAACGATGCCACCTGTGAGAATAAAAGGAACCAGGATACTTGCATCATTTCAGAGACACAGACATCTGAATGATTTAATGTAACCTTAAAGGTGCCATATATTCTTATGCAGCATTTTCTATTTTATTCATCTCTTGCAACTTATTATTTTTGTCAATTGAATGTTACATTAAAACTGTCATTAAAAAACAAGGTCTTGGGCAAGGCTAAAACAATAAAAATCGACATATTTGAAAAATTAAGATGTCCCCACTGTTATGGCGTCATTTCCATCAAAACAAACAAACAAACAAACAAACAAAAACATTTAATTCCCGCAAGTTACTGTTGCGTACTTTTTTCCTAAGGAACATGCTTGATATAAAATAAGATATATGATTTGTGAAGGGGAAGAAACACCACAAGATAAAAATATATATTTAAATTTCAAAAAGTGTGTTTAGGAGATTTTATATTCAAAACATGCACAGTCATAACTGTGCGCTCAAAAATGTTTTCTCTAGCTCGCTATACTAGTGGGAAAATTAAGTCAAAATAACGAGGGGCACTTGTAAAAAAATAATGCATGGCCTCTTAGGGCCTCCTAATGCGAGGAAGCCGAGGATCTTCAAACGTTGACGATCCACTGAGGAAATATGTCATATGGGTTTGGAAAGGATAAATATGGTGGTAAGTTACGATAAAACTGTAATTTTGAGTGAACTGTCATGGATTAAATGTATGAATCCAGCTTGTTTTGATTTATTTTAAGTTCTGTCTTCAGTTGTTGCACTTACTGATCAAGAGTGGTAACCTTATATGTTAGTCAGACTGTTGCAGTGGCCAGTGTGCGATGCAATGCATAAGTATGATTTGAGTCATCAACACCTTGTTATGGCTACTTGCAGAGAGAGTGTGAAAGTAACGTTAGCTCATCAAGTTGGTAGATCGTGCTTGTTTAGTGACTTACAGAATGCATTACAGGTTAAGTCCCCTGGCTTAATATCAGTTGTGATAGTTGATGTATGAACCTATGAACTTTGGTGAGGTTTGAACCTCCATAAGTTACTCACCAAGACCTCTGCTACTAACGTTACAACACAATCATAGTAAGGAAACAAAACCCACCGGACTTCTTTCCTTTGTGAACGCCGATTCGTCCAAATTGATATTGAATTTCTTTTTTTCCATTTATAAATTATCAGTGACTGCACAAACCATAGAAACCAAACATACTAATGTTAGCCCATCTGCCGCCATCGCAGAAAACCAAAACAGTGTCAGACAAATGTGTCAAACACAGAAACATCGATCGACACGGAGACGCTACTGGTATTATCCGACAGATGGCGCCCAAACCCGGAATCTATTACATTTGCTCACATTATCCGAAAGATGTCGACATTCCAAAAGATTTGAATACTTTTCACCATAGACATAATAAATACATAGACGCCCTATTGGCCGCTTTGAAGCGTTGCTGCAATACGTCAACGTGTCCGCCATTTTGCGGAGGGCAAAACTGCGCTGTGAACAAATGCAAGTAAACGGGTGAGCTGCGGTTTCCCTTGATAAAAACAATAATAACGTTTACATTTATCAGCCGATTTCAGTGGTTTGCACGCGGTGTACGTTACTATTACTAATTATATAATTACTAAATACAACCAGAAAAAAATGGTCAGTCTTGTTTGTGAAAGGTAATTCCCCGAGACCTGTTTTCAATTGTGTGACGACTTGTACGGCCCCAAGCAGCGCACGAAACAGGCATTTTTCTCAATTCCCATAATGAGAGGTATGGGCAAGTTGCCCTCATTGATATGGCGCCGCCGTTGACGTACGCTCCAGCAGCCAATAGGGTGTCTCTATATTTATTATGTCTATGCTTTTCACGATGCTTTTCACACACGGGGTCCCACATTTTTAATTTTATTCAAAAAATTATTTTAAATAGTTTTGTACTTCCGTAGTTTTTAAACATTTACCATATGATATGGTATAGCCTATATATAATAATACGCTAGCCTACATTTCAGACTGAAGCTAGTTGCCACGTCATTGTTTCACCAAAAATATTTTAAATAATACATTTATACCATTTTATTTGACATTTTATTTTTATATACTAGGCCTATATATAACTATAATTTTATACAATTTAACACATGTGACAACATATTTAAGACCTATATTTTAAATTAACATAAAAACCACTGCCAGAAACAAATTGGACTTGGTTAAACCCTTACAGATATAGCCTAGTCCTTGTGACAACTTCCACATGTGACAGCTAGCCCCAGTGCCTCCGATGACCAGTTGGCACTTGGCAGTAGCATGGTTTCTTTACCTTTAATATAAAAAATGTTCATTAATGGACATTGACTCTCATTCAAGTCTCATTCATGACTTTTTCATCTCATCTTAGTCCTCAGAGCATCATGTTCAATGTTTTTGTAATGTTAGAGGTTATCCAATTAAGAAACCCAAAGTCTGACAGATCTGTGTATTGCCCATTTAACCCTGTTTGTGTGTGTGTATGTGGATGGCGTTTCGGGACGTCCTGCCACCGTCCGTGCCATAGCATCATGGGTTCCACAGACAGATGGTGCCAGCTTCTTTCTGAAGTCATGTTCATGCCCTCCAAGAGATGTGATGCATTTACACAACACGCACAAACCTTTGGCATCACACCAATGTATGTCAGTCACCTTTCAGGACAAATCAGACAAGATCATAAGTTGAAAGACAGTATGAATGTGCATAGACACACAGACAAACAAATTCACATACCATGAAAGTGTCTGGTTAAGTAAGGGTGTGACAAGGACACAGTAAAGAGTTTTAAGGTGAGCGGGCTGTATATCCAGCCTGTGGAGCAAAGGACTGTGGGTAAAGACGTCAAGCCAATTAGCTTCTCCATGGGTATAACCTTTAATACGTGTCCTCATATTGAAATTATAATAATCATAATTTTCAGAAAAAGCTTTCATTTTATACACCCATAAAGATGGAATAGTATTTTATTTGACTTGATTTCATATATATATATATCAGGTTATTATAAGTATATAAATGATTATAACCTGCAATAAATTCTTAGTCAGAACAATTATGACTATAAAATCAAATGTATTTGCAATCAGATGTATTTTATTAATAATACAATTTAGACTATTGACTGGTCCCATGTAAGATAAGATGCCATGCCATCTTATTTTTATCTGCATCAGTAAATTTTGATGCAAGTTGTTGGGAGTGTTTTATTCATGTTCAATGTTTTCAGAGCTAAATATTTTTGTTTTTTATTCTTTTTTTATTTATTTATTTAATAAAAACCCACTTTAAATCAGTTCCACATTAAACAAGACAGTAATTACAGATATACTGTAATTACCTACTTATATTACCTACTTATTGTTATTAATTATATTACTACAACTAAATATTTCTATAATAGAATATTCTTAATCTTATGTTAGATACCTTAAAAAAAACGTGGATATTTCGCCATCTCATTTTAAATTTACGGGGGATTTTTATCACATTCAATGACATTTTCCCCTAAAGGCTTGGTTAGTTTTTGACACTTTCAGCATAAGATGAAAACTTGCTGCTGTCCTGTAAATGTTTTTTTGGGGAAGAACACAACCAATCACATCCCACACCTCTGTAGACCTGATCTCAGTTTGTGATGGCAGGAGACATGTAGGATCTATCCAGGCTAATGTTGTGTGAACTTTTATTTATTTCACCAACATTCATTTTCACATTCTTATTCATTTTCTTGTCCAAGAAAGGAGAGGAGAGATGCAACAGCAAAGTTACAGATGCACTAGTGCTTTTTAACACTTAGCTGGTATACCTGTACACTGTGTTTTCTGTTTCGCTCTTCCTCTGTCGCTCTTTCTGGCTTTCTCTCTCTGCCCATGTTGGCAGTGAGCCTGGCTTTGGCTGCAATAACGGCCACCTCCAGACCTCCGGCCCCTCCCTCAGGTCTCTCCTCCCCTCCCCTCGCAGACCCCATGCTGAGCCGGCTGTGTCGAGCTGTCAGCCCCCGGCTGCGGGCTTCTCCAGCGCTCCCAGTGTGGGTGTGTGTGTGTGCGTGTTGGGGCAGAGGGGTAACGGTCGGGTCCGTAGTGGCCGCTTATCTGCCCTGCCATCGTTGGGCAGGCGAGAGGACAGATTGGCCCTCCAGCTGTCTGACTGAAGGACTCGCAAGACCCCTTACTGAGGAAACCACATGCCCTGATACACAACACGCACATACACACACATATCTTATTGAGATCACCACATTCCCTGATACGTACACACACCAAGTCACCCTCAGCTGTAACATATGCGTTTCAGCAGCACACTGACTCTACCATCCTGTGCCAAATGAGGTAAACTACCCATTAGGTTCAGAAAAAATGCTTTTTTCAGTATGAAAGCACATGGCATTCACACATTATATCAGCACCGCTCTGGCGTCATTTAACCACACAGAGCCAAGTGCAATAGCCAATGCCATTACTAAAATTCATCAATTAAAAAAAAAAAAAATAGCAACTTAAACTATACCCTAAGCTGGTTTTTAGTGGGTCAGACTGGGAAACCAGCAAGTCCAGCTTTGCCCTTGAGACCATCTTCAAGTACACCATCTTAGGCTGGTTTAAGATTTAGTTTTTTTTCTTAAAGAAAGCCTCATTTTTAATAACAAAGAACTGAAAAGTCCCATAACAGTGTCATTTCAACCTCATCTCAAATTATGTATTATTTGAAAACAAAATGAAATACTTTTAACATTTTTGAAAAATGCTATTTTATATTTTATTTCTTTTTTTTTTTCAAAAATAAATGTATATATATTTTCGTACTGACAGCTTAAGCTTAAAAAGTTTGCTCACAAATTATTTACCTTTTTTCTATATTAGAAACAATTATTAGGAGCAAAAATGTCTGTGGATGAAAATACACATGGGACAATTAAATGGTGAATTACTTTTACAGAAGAAATGTTGAAATGGTTTGTTTATTTTACTCTTTGATTTTCACGGTTTACATATTTTTATGTTGGTTTTTCTTATAGTCAAACATCTGAATCTATGACAAAAGTAAAACTATAGAATCTATGTAAAAGGAATTTGAGAAATAAAAAGACATTTCAAATTTGATCTTCAAAGAACACATGTTTTTAAATATGTTTTAATATTTTATTTTAATAAAAAAAAATAAACTCCTGGGACTTAAAAGTTCCCCAATTTAAAGAAATATCCTAATATGCATTTAAATAAAATGAAGAAACCTACCGTGATAAGGAAGGGTGCACCGTGATAAGTAATTGTTGTTTATGTATTAATTTATACATTAAAATTTATTGTCAAAAGCCCTAAGCTAGAGTATGATAAGTAATTATAGTGTTGGTTTATTAGCTAAAAAAATTCACTCCAGATTTGCATCGTAACTTGGCTTTATGCAAGTAGAAACATATATTTTCTTTTTCTACAGTTTCTGCCACCATATATCATGGCATTTATCTCCTATTGCAGCAGACACACTAGGTCAGGAGCCCTGTTGTTGTCTGCAACATTAATAACCTCTTCTCTTAGCACATAGACACATAATGAAGTGTGTTTTCTCAGTCAGGTTACAATACGTTAGTCCCCACGTCCCAATGCCACATATTATGAGAATTCCCAGTCAGGCTTCGTTACACTATCTTACCTCCCCCACCCTCTAATCCTGGGACCAGCAATTCCCAAAACTGCCTGTTAGCTACAATATCAATGCAGTTTTTCATTGGCCCCTGGTGGCTCCGTCTTGTGTACGTGTACATCTGTACACACACATAGAAAGAGAGAGTGAGCGAGAGAGAAATTAAGGCGATTATGTGTGCTATACAAATATAACTTAGAAATTAAAGATGTATAGAAAGTAGGGTTAAATTAGGTAAAAAAAAAATGCTTCCGGATCTACGTGTGCACTTGTGTTTGTTGGTGTGGCCTTCGGGACAGCCAGGCCGTCTTGAGGGCCTCCAGGGGCTGATGGTAGCAGACTGCATGCTGTCTGTGTACGGTCTGTTCTCCAGTTGTGACAGGGAACAATTCCTTATGAGTGCAATTAACCAGAGAAAGGATGAAGCCAAGACAATGAAGTCAAAGATGTACCTTTAGAAAGGACAAGACATGCCAAGAGTTTATAAAAGAAGATAAAGTCTTAGGTTGGTGGGAATTAAGTTCGATGAAGAAAAGACAGTTTGGACGAGAAGCATAGGTGGAGCCAGGTGTGGAGAGAACCAGGACGCAATTAACAAAGACACTTAAAATGGCCACTAATGAGAATACAATCAAATCTCAAGTGGGGAAGAGCGAGGGCGAACACTGCCCACTGGATTTGAGAGGTCGTCAAGGTGAACATCTTGGGAATACTTCCTCACCAGCCACTAAGCCTCAAATATATATGATATTCCATAATCTTCACAAATCACGTGCACTAAATAAACTTGTCTACCCACAATGCATCTCCGTCCAGATCCAGGGCTTCTTCCCATGACCTACTTCCCCCCCTCGTGTGTTGCATTGTTGTGTGTTTGCGGCTGCTGAATGCACCCTTCTTTTGTGGCTATTTGTGAGACCAGGGGGTTAAGACCCTTGTGTTCTCCCCAGTCTCCAAAACAGGCCTCTAAACAACTGCAGCAACAATAACAACAAAAAAAGCAAATGTTGATGGCAGCCGAACTAGGAAGCGGGCCGTGACGGCATTGCGCCAACACAGTGCCGCCTTTGTCAGCGCTCACATGCCGTATTGTGTGGCACGACATCATCGCCTCCCAGCAGCTGTTGCCGATGGAAACGAGCATGACTGTCAGCCGTGCTGGATTGTGTAATGCTTGGGCATGGGCACGGTGACTCAATGCGTGTGTGAGTTTAGATTGGGTTACCGTTTTTGCCAGGGTTTCGTCTGGTTTTCACGGTTTACGACGTATGCTGACATTCATTCACATTTTTCAGTCTTAGTCCAGAAACATACTTTGTGCAAGTACCCAAATAGCACACATATGTCTCCAAGATCTCTGTTAAAGACTGCTTCATCTGAAAAACATCTGTTGTGTACAAATATCTGATCTTTTTTTTTTTCCCCCAGAAAAAAATTCTCATACATTCTAAATCAAAATAATAATCTTAGACTAATGTCTACTGGACATCTGACGGGAGACATCTTAGAGACTTATTGCAGATGAACAAAAAAATCTTGCAGTTGGAATCATTTACTGTACAGTACATGTAATAACTGCGTTATTATTCGTAATAACTGCGTTATTATTATATTATTATTATAACTTTAGCTAATTTAGCACGATTTTCTTCAAACTGTTACTCAACCATGGCAGTGATCGAAAACTTTCGATACTTGAAAGAGAAAACTGACCCCCCAAAAAATAAGACATTTAAGCTAATCACAGCTATTTTGCTCCTTTTGGCTAAATCAATCTTGCAAATCAGCAAGCGTCTGTATTCATGTGATTGAATTGCGTATGTTTCAGGCCCTAGACTACAATGTACGTGAGAAGAGTAGTATGTGTATTTATAAAACGAAAAAAAGTAGGCAAATGTACCCGGATGACTTTCTACTTCAGGCGAGATTCTGAAGGACGCATCCAATGGACACTTTACTATCCAGGCCGGGAGAGGATTTGTGAATGGCAGTGAAGCGATGAAACTGATGCTGGCAGGTCATATAGCAATATTTAAAAAAAGAACAAATTGTGGCAACATCCAAAAAACCTTTGGTAGACCTAGTAATCACTAAAGCATAAAAAAAGAAAAACAAACTACAGAAAAAAAAGGAAAAAAAAAACATTTTTATACACAAAAAAATGTTCACAAGAAAAGTTTCAAATCAGACTCCATATTCAAACCTTTTGGAGATAGGGTGTTAAGTTTATAAAAGGCTTCCCTCTGTAGTAAGATCTTATTGATGTCACCACCCCTTCTGGGTACTGGGTATAGTTCTATACCGACGTAGTGAAGAGTCGACAAATTGTGTTTAAAAACATTGAAATGAACAGCAATAGGGTTCTTTTGGTCATTCAAATGTATATTACTTCCATGTTCTGAAATGCGTGTTTTCAAACAATGCTGCGTTTTACCTATGTATGCTAAACCACATGGGCATTTGATCATATCAATTTCGTTTTTGGTGTTACACAAAATTATTCCCTTAATTTTTAACTGTTTCCCAGAATGAGGATGGCTAAAAGTGTGACATTTATTTGTGACTTTGTCCAGACCTTTAATTACCATCAGGGACTGAAAAGGGATTGTTTGGACGATCACACCCTTGCTCGGCTCTCACCACCATTTCAATGTTTTCAAACACAATTTGTCGACTCTTCGCTACTTCAGTATAGAACTAGTAAGAGTACTCAGGGGTGGTGACATCAATAAGATCTTACTACAAAGGGAAGCCTTTATATAGGCTATAGGCTACACATAATAACCTTTCTCCAAAAGGTTTGAATATGGAGTTTGATTTTTAACTTTTCTTGTGAACACTTTTTTGTGTATAAAAAAAATATATATATTTTTTTCTGTAGTTTGTTTTTCTGATGCTTTAGTGGTTTCTTTTGTGTTTGATTAGGTCGTTATTGCATTGGATGATTAGGTAATTAGTTCACTAATGAGGTCAGGTGTGATGGTTCACACTGATATAAATTGTACCTTTCTATGATTGTTGCTTGCCTGACGAAGACCATTTGGTTCGTAACGTTGTTCATTTTAATAAATCCTTGGAAGTGGCAGTGTGCCGATTGTTTATTTTGAAGGTCATATTATAGCAATGACATCATGACAAATGATGTACGTCCAGAGTACATTCATACTACACACATTTATACTATATTGAACATACTTTTTAATGGTTGTAAAGTAATTTTTTTTTTTTTTTTAGGTGCCAACTCTTGTAATTTTGGATGCAGCCATGCAGATGTAAATGCAATATTTTCTAGTTGCATTCTCAGCATTTCCACAATGGGTGCTAAAAAGTGCATTAGCATAAACCGTGACACACCAAGCTGAAATCAAAGAACTAGCGGCAACAAAAACAGAGTTTGTCGCCTTGCGTCGGCTGCATCTGGGCCAAAAAGCTGCTCTTGAACACACCAAAAGGACTACAGGTGACTGCCAACTAGCATGTGCATCCTGCGCCTATATCTGTTATGAACTGCTCCGAGAAACAAAAGGTTGGAGATCCAAAAGCAGCTTTTAATAATGGGACAATCCAGACACGTATCCAACGTACAGGCAAGCAACAGGTCAAAACACAGTTTGGCAGTCCAAACAAACACACAAGGCAAACGGGTAATCCAAAGGCAGGCAAAGAGTCCAAAAACCTAAATATATGGAACCAGAGAAATGCAGTGCAATAACATACAAAACTTTGCGGTGAGTAGGCAGAGCTAATGAGGCTAAAGATTAACAGCTGTATGTAATCATGGCTGATAAATCCGGGCAAAGGATTATGGGGAATGGAGTCTGTGAAGGTGTGGTAATAGTCCGAGTTGGAGTGCCATCTGATGGTAATCCTGGGTACGCTCACTGGTGATTGTTACAATATCAGCAGGCATCAATAGTCTATATTAATCATTCAAAAATGAAAACCAAAACTAGGACTGCAGATATAGGCTACAGATTGTAAACAAAGCAGTGCTTGCATACCATTTTTGAATATCAATCATGCTGATCAATTTATGATTTTTTAATAACAAATTTCATCAGGAGCACATTCAGATAATCAACCTAATTAGCACAAAAGGAGCTCTTAACTATTTCCTATCCCAAACAGGGATGGGGGAGTACTCAGTGTCCGGGCCAAATTCTGAGCTCGGAGCCCTCCCCTTGGACTGCACCAAATATGCTTTTACTATATTCGATTATAATGTAAGGGTGAACTCGTGAAATATTTGTGTATTGGTATGCTCAGGTAAGATAACGTAAAATTAGAAAAGCCTTCGGTCTGTGATTTCTTTGCTTGCATTCATCACTTTTGCTTTTATTCTTGTGCACTGATTCGTTGGCTAAACTGAACAGCCAATCAGAGCGATCTCTCTCACAGACGGCTCTGACACCAGTTAAACATGCTGACTCGGGTGAACTGCCGCCAAAATGAACGATGTGTGGAACACTCCACAAAAACTACCCTGATAAACACTAACCTTGAAGAGAATCTTGATGAGCAAGTGAGTTGAAATGAATTAATTTGTTGATATGTTTATGCTAGCTACCTGAAAAACAACAACATTTTAAGTAACTCTTCCAATTCATCCCAAAGGTGTTCAATGGGTTCCCAAACCATTGCCAAACAGTTGAAAACACATAATTCCTTAGAATATCATTGTATGCAATAGCATTAAGATTTGTCCTCTCTAGAATAGGCAGACTTAATTAGAAAGGGTGACCATATACTTTTGGCCATGATGAAACGAGTGCATCAAATGGTTTCAAGGTATTGCACATAACAGTTTTGTCAATGGGTGCCTATACTTTGGAGACCAGCATGTCATCAAATTGCACAAACCCCAACACACACCTTACTTTCTCCTCTCTTTTCCCTACTCCATGTTTTTTGTCCTCCTTCCTCCACCCTTAATTGCCCATAAATGTCAGAGTCACAGAGTCTCCAATGTTCTTCCACTAAATTAACCCATGTTCCCCCTACACACACATTAACACACACACACACAATTAGCTCTCCTGCAATGACTCAAGAGTTGTTCATTAGTGCGGATAAACACCCAGAATTGGAGTTAAATCACAAAACACACCTGACAACATTTATTTGAGCAGATCATCCTCCCCCTACCTCTTGCTCTGTGTGTGTGTGTGTGTGTGTGTGTGTATGTGTGTGTTTTAGAGAGAGGAAGAGAGACTCACTTGGGAAATTAACCCGTCTCACCTTGTTATTGTTGCTGTAGCTTGCATGCATGGTGCTACGACACTGTTTTCAACTAAAAACGTAAAACTTTTTTATGCTATTTTAAACTATTTGGTCAAAATAATTTAATAATTAGATTGCTATTGAAACTGCACCAAATGTAGGACAGGACCAATGTATTCTCAGTTGAATTCTCTCTTTTGTGGTTCAGTTTAATCTAGTATTTTATCTCATATAAGCAGCTCTGACCGAAATGAACAGCAATTTCTGAGATTACACTTGTTTAGACTACTTGTTTCTTTATTAACTGAACTGTAGGAAAATTGATGAACTCATAAATAAATAAAAACATTAAAATGAGAACCTGAAGCAGTTTGAAGCAGAAAATTAATTATGATATGACCTTATTCGCACAAATTTCATGGCCAGGACTTTGGATACATTTTTAGTTACATCACAGCAGTGTTGCCACAGTAACTAAGTTACTTTACAAGTTACTTGATTTTAAAAGTAACTAAGTTACTTTACAAGTTACTTTTATTAGTTACATTCAGCAGTTAACCACCTCAACATAAAAATTACAACCGGTTTTGCCAACACTCACTTTATTGGAAGTGTATTTTAACAGTAACATCAACAATCTATCTCCTGACATTTAAAGTTGAACTTAAAAAAAATGTATTTCCTGAAAAAACATGTTTTTACAAAAAATAAAGACAGTCTTTCTTGACTTCACTTAATATAAATACACGTTTTAATAAAAAATAATAGTCTTTCTTCACTTCACTTAACATAAATACTCGTTTTAATAAACATAAAATATAGACTATAAAATTTCTTAACCTGACATATTTAACTGTTAACATTGTAATGACAAAACTTACTATTTATAATCTAATTTTTTTATAAATGTAACTATTAATTCTTTTTGTTTTATCAACATTGAACCTGTTGTTCACAGCATCAGAGCAGCAAGGAGTGGTTTTACAAAACAAAACAAGTGTATAACACCACATGTAGGCTTATATCATAACTACTTTTGTTACTTTGGCCTAATCTTATGTTGTAATCCCATGTTATGAGTGAAACAGTGTAGTGAGGCGAGTAAACCAGTGGTTGTACCTCATTAACAGAAGCTTCTCAAACCTTTTGTCAGAAAGTCTATTTCTTCTAGGAGTGAGCACCAAACCTCCCAGACTGAAAAGCCGCTCCACAGGAGCACTTGATGGAGTTGGAGTGTTATACTTCAAGAAAATTGTCTTTATGTTTGAAAACTGATGCAGAATCTGAAGGTCATAGGCTGACCTCAGGTAGTCCATGACTTCATTTTCTGTAGAATAGGTCTCTGGCTCTGCCTCAAAAGTGAAAAAGTCCATCTCACCTTGGCTGGCAGATGTGGTGGGCACACTGGCAGGGCTCTGTGCTGTAGGAGCAGTTGTACGGCGGCACTCTGCTATCAGAAGCTCTTTTACTCGCTCCCTCCTTCCTGCATCTCTCAGTCATCTGAGTTTGAATTTTGGACAACTGACAGCTGCGAGAAGGGCATCTTTGTCGTCCAGCACACCGCCAAAATGAGTCTGGATAGCCTGAAAAAATATCATATTTATTAATGCCTACAAGACCTACTATTTATTATGTCATTGAGTTACTTACAAATCATGCTAAATGTGGGTTCAATATTATGGATTTAATTTTGTTTTAGATTACTTACTGACATTTGTGTTTTTTTTATCTTCTTTTGCAATGATAATGTATATTCTGTTCCCGGTTCATGACTAGTGGGATGCAAGAAATTTTAACTAGCTTAAAAGATGGAACATACCTGCACTATGGCATCTGGAAGGCCTGGAGTCATCCTGGAGAGGGAATCTTTCACATCCATAGTCTTCTGCATCAGAACTTCAAGTGTGGGCAGTAAAGTCCCATAAGGACAGTCACCTTGTAAAATATCAAGTGCTGCAGACAGAGGCTTCATGGCGGTGCAGTACTCATGCAGAAACTGGTACTCTTTGTCTTTGAAGCACTTAACTCCCAACTTGGTGCACAGAGTATTCAGCGCACACATGGGGATTTCTGCAATTCTCTTTACAGCATCAAAAAATGAATTCCACCTAGTGGATGTTGGTACCAGGAGCTTTCTTTTGCTGACTTCCTCCACTGTTTCTGATGTAAGGGTAGATCTACTTGATTTGGTCCAAAGAGCTGTGCATTTTGCTGTGCTGCTCCTATAGACAGCCTTGCTCTCTGCATTGGAAGTTAAATATTTATCCACGTCATTTGTGGAAATTAGGTTGATGGTGTGTGAAGCACACCTGTGGTGCGGGGGAAGAGAAAGCTGGCATTCACTTGCATCCTCAGCTGAGAGGATTTCTGACATATCTAAAAAAGTGACATCATCATTTGTGGGGGTGGACTCTCCATCCTCGTCCTCCGCCTCGTCATCGGACTCTGTGACAGGCTGATAAACTTTAAACGCCTTGACAAAGTTGGATCCGTTATCAGTCACTGTTACAACTACTTTGTTGAGTAGTCCAAATGAAGAGTGAATGTTTTCGATTTCTGCACCAATAACATCATACGTGTGTCTACCGCGAATTCTCCTACATGCCAATGCAGCCTTGTTGCGCTCTAATGTGGATCTACTGATTATTAGCAGTCCAAATATCCGCGGTAGTTGACACAAAGTCGACATCATTCAGCGCGGCCTTCAGATTTCTCTCCATCACTGCATACTCCTCCTCCAAGTAAGAAGAAAAAGCTGTTCTGTGAGGCAGCGCGGCATTGACAGTAGTGGGGATCTTGTTTATTATGGCACGAAACGAAGGCGAATCAACCGTGTTTAATGGCAGCATTTCCTCCACAACAAACTGCCCGACCAACTTCTTCAACTCTCCCCCACTTACAGGTTGTGCACCGAAGTCCAGCTTTTGTTGTTTGGGTGGTGGGTGGGGGACCTGCTCTCTGCTTCGCATCACCTGGCGTGACTTGCTCTGTAAGTTTGACTGTGCGGTGCTGCGACTCCAAATGTTTTTTCAAATTCGACGAAGTATTTCTGGAGGTAGATAACACTTTGTCGCCACCAGCACAGAGTTTACAACGGACCTTAATGTTGCCATCTTTAGCTGACACAAACTCAAAATAGTTACTGTATTTCCAGCTACAAAAAGCGCATCTCTCTCCTCCCTCCATTGTTGTTTACGTTTGTGTCGCTCCGTGGTACGTACACGTGACGTGAACCTCATGCTGAAAACGTGACTTGTCGCGCACACTCCCCGAGATGCAAGAAGAAATAAATAAATATATATTTTTACTAAGGAAAATGACAAAAATAGTAACGCCCAGTGACTTGGATAAGTAACTTTAATCTGATTACTGGTTTTGAAATAGTAACGCGTTAGATTACTCGTTACTGAAAAAAGTGGTCAAATTAGAGTAACGCGTTACTAAGTAAGTAACTTACTAAGTAAGTAAGTAAGTAACGCGTTACCGGCATCACTGCATCACAGCCAATTTGATACTTTCTAGTTGTTTGCAGGGGGAGAGACATTCTTATTACAGAAAAAAATTGACTGGACAAAAATCAACCAACTATTTTGGTCAGTTTTCCCCGAAGAGAGAGACTCCACATTTTAAATGTAAATATATGCTAAAAGTTTATTTCAGATATTTTAAAATAAATTAGTTTAACTTAATAAGTTTTAGGTGCACTACATAGATAGTTTCTCAAAGTTAACACAAATGATGGAGTTTGGCTTGCTTGCACTGTTTTTATTGCACTGTATTGGATGAGAACAAAACTTGAACTGAATTTAGCTGGATGATGAGACCACTGTTTTCTGCAGTGCTGCTTTATAGCTGATTCATTTCATAATTGACATCAACTGACTCAAAGTGAACACTAAATCTAGGCTACCTAGCTGAATTGACACACAGTTATTGAACTGATCTGAAGTCAACTGACTTGTAATAATAACACTAGTCTTTTTAGAGCTGCTGTACAGCTGAATTTAATTATTTTTGCATCATTAATCATTCTTTTCCGGTTAATGATCTGTATTGAATAAAGTGCTATAGAAATGATGGTAACTTGACTTGACAAATGGACTTAAAGCCACAAAGCTCTACTTTTAATAAAACTGACATTTCTCCTCAACATGAAGTTTAGTGGAGATAAAGTGTGAAAGAAAGATGCAGGTGGTATCTTGTTGCCTAGGTGATGGTTGGTGCAGTCTGGGGGTTTCTATCCCTTTACACCCTGTTCACAGCTGTGTGTGAGAGAGAACCTGCTGGAAAAGACACACACACACACAAACACAGCAATAATGAGCATCTTAGTGAAAGATGGCTCCATAAGCTCTGAGGACTGACAAACACGCTCTCTCTTCTCACTCATGCTGTCTCTTCTCTGTCCTCTGTCACACAGTGGCGTCTCTCTTCTCCAATAGCGTTTCAATACTCTACTGTCACGCCTGCTGTATGGGGACCAGATCTTATTGTGCCGGCTTAAGAAGCACACATTGAAAAAGAGGGTTTGTGTCAGAGAGAGAGAGAGAGAGAGAGAGAGAGAGAGAGAGAGAGGGAGAGAGAGAGAGAGAGAGAGAGAGGGAGAGGGAGGAGAAAAGAGCCCAGCGGGTTCTCTATGATATCATTGCACAGGGAAGAGATGCGTTCCATTGTGATAAACTCTTGGCAGGAATACAATCTGCGATTTAATGCTTTGGGCCGGTCAGGTGTGCATGTGTCGGCGCGTGCACGCGTGTCTGTGCGCGAGTCAGTCACAATGTTTGTACTGTGGGGGTTTGTTGACAGATGGTCAGGCTACTCGTAGCTGCTGTGGAACAGACAGGTCTTTGTATCAAAAGAAAGAGAGCAATTGTCATTCTGTAACACTTTCGTATCCATTCATCCATCTATCTCTCCATCCATCAATACTCAAGTTCTCTTTACAAAGTTTTATGGTGATATATTTCACCTTTTTTAAGTTTCACACTTTCACCTTTCAATGTGAATTAGAAATATTGATCAGGTGTCCAGACCCAAATCACAGTTAAGATCTCTTTAACATCTTGGTTGTATCTGTGATGGAATTGTTTTTTGTTTTTGTTTTGTTTTTTATAGATGTGAAAAGGTAATTTGACAATGTGACATGGAATGTTAAGGATCTTGAAAAAGTGTTAAGAAATTGATTTAAGGAAGATGAAAATGATGATATACCATGGGTTTTAATGGTTACTCAACTATTATATTTTACTCAATTCCTATTATTTAAAATATGCTTATGTTGAAATGCTCTGTGCCCTATGGAGGTCATTGGGCTCAAAAAATAGCAGGCTCTCCATTGGAGTAAAAATAATATAATGTCTATCTAATCTACAAATACTCTCTCACATTATCTAATAAATGTAGTGATTAATATTAAATACTTTAGTGATTAATATGAAAATACTGTCAGCTGCAAGTCAGGCAGGTATGAGTGTAACCAATCAGAATGCAGAATGCTGTGGGGCACATGCGTGTCTGCAACTTGAATATTTTAACATCCTGAAATCTGCAAGGTCTAAATGTGTGTATATTTTTTTGGTTGTTGAGTTGCAATGCTGTGTCTGAATTGACTCCCAGCTGGTCCCTAGTAAACCGCAAAGAGTAGGCCTTGCGAGTGGGCTCTGGATGCTGCACAGCTTAGGCAGCACTAAAGAATCTTGCACAGTTTGGAAGCAGTAATGCAGTGATAGTGATAGGCTTCTTGTATGGGATGCCGTCCCCTAGGTGGTTAGAGTCCACCATAGATAACTGGGCTGCCAAGAACCTTAAATCAGATAAAATTATTTTGAAAATGACTATGACATTTCTCATAGACAGCACTGAGATTGATTGGAGACTAACTGCTTACGCCTCTTGAGAAAAAGACCACAGTAATTTCACATGTGTTTTGTCTAGGGTTTCAGAAGATACACTGTCATTCAAAAGTTTGGGGTTGGTAAGATTTTCTTTAATATTTTTGAAAAAGTCTCTTATGCTCACCAAGACTGTATTTATTTATCCAATACAGTATAGTAAAGTAACTAAAATTACTGTTTTTACAGTACAGTAATATTTTGAAATATTATAACAAATAATAATAATATTATTATGAAATATAAAATGTCATTTATTCCTGTAATGGCAAAGCTGAATTTTCAGCATCATTACTCCAGTCTTCAGTGTCACATGATAAATCATTCTAATATGTTAATTTGGTGCTTAAGAAACATTTCTTACTATTATCAATGTTGAAAACAGGTGTGCTGCTTAATATTTTTGTGGAAACCATGATGCATTCTGGACACTGGTCACTAGGGTAACTCAGGGATCATTTTTTGGACCCCTCCTCTTTTCCATATACACTAATTCACTGGGACCCATTTTACGGGCACATGGTTTCTCCTACCATTATGCTGATGACACGCAGCTCTACTTTTCATTTCAACCAGATGATCCCACTGTAGCTGCACAGATCTCAGACTCAGATCTCAGCATGAATGAATTTGAATCATGCAGGTTTGCACTACACAGCACTAGGAAGAGCAGGCCCTTCCTAACAGAGCATGCAACACAACTTCTTGTCCAGGCCCTTGACAATGTTCTAGCTGGTCTTCCAACATGTGCAGTCAAACCTCTGCAATTGTTTTAAAATTCTGCAACAAATCTTGTCTTCAGTGAGCCCAAGTTCATTCAAGACATTCATGCTTGAATACAGAATGGCCACAGGCTCTGTACCCTTCTACCTCCACTCTCTCTTACGAGTCTACATCCCCTCCAGAAGCCTTCATTCGGTTAGTGAGCGACACTTTGTGGTCCCATCACAGAGAGGCTCAAAATTACTCTCAAGGATGCTCACTGTTCCTGGCTGATGAAATGATCTTCCCAACCACATCCGGACATTCAAATCCCTAACAATTTATCTAACCCTTAAAAAAAAAACTCCTCTCTTCCATGAGCACTTAGCTTTAAAAAAATGCTTCAATGGTTTCACTGCTCCTTTTTCTATGTTCTCATTATTCCTTAATCCCTCCCTGTTCTAGCTTATACTATCTTGAACGATGACTGAAACTTTGTATCACTGGCACTTCTCGCGTTTATTGCCTTCTTGAGATGAATCACTTGTTGTATTCCTCAACTGAAAGTCGCTTTGGATAAAAGCATCTGCTAAATGAATAAATGTAAATGTAAATACATTCAGGATTTTTGATAAGTAGAATAGTAAATAGAAAGTTCAAAAACATATATATTTCCCTTTTTATCAATTTAAAGCATCCTTGCTGAATAAAACTATTAAAATCTTACTTACCCTAAGCTTTTGAACAGTAGTGTATCTCAACATTATACACTTTTATTGCTCGGATTTGCCAAGACACGGAAATCTATTCTTAAATATAATTTTTAATGTTGAGATACTGTTGTAAAAAGCTTAGGGTAAGTAAGAGTTTAATACTTTTATTCAGCAAGGATGCATTAAATTGATAAAAAGGGTTTACATGTTTTTGCATTTTCTATTTACTATTCTGCTTATCAAAAAATCATAAATGTATCACCGTTTACAAAAAACAAATGTTAAGCAGCACAACTGTTTTCAACATTGATAATAGAAAGAAATGTGATCATGGACTATTTTTTCATTTCCCAAACAATAACTAATTTCTTTATACTTTTTATTTCTATAATTTATGAATTTCTAATTTTTATAAATATTAAATTTATCTGAATACACACATATATATATATATATATATATATATATATATATATACATAACACATTTTTAATAATGTGTTTCCAAGAATCTTCATCTAAATCAAACCCCACATTGTGCAGAAATTTTTCCTCCCTCACTTTGTAATATTTAGTGTTTGCGTGTGTTTCACACCTGTGTGAGACTCATGCTGTGCTACAAGCCTCCCTGTCCAGAGACACCACGGCAGTAAACAAGCATCAATGTCCCTCAGCAGGAGAGGACAAACTCCGAGAGAAGGTGAGAAAGGGAGGGCAGAGATTCATTTTAGACAGCAATATGTTAAACTAGTACATACTGGAATTAAGAAATAAATAGATAGATGCTTGGCTACTTTTAATTCTCTCTTACTCCTTTCACGTTATGTTACGTTCATGCATTTACAGTAGCCTAATATGCATACACTAAAAGCCTTGCAGGCAAGCATTCCTGACAGTTTCCTTTTGAGAAGGGACTTTTTTTTCTTTTTCTTTTTTTTTGCTGTATATGCACTTTCAATGTACTTACAGTGTACTTACCCATGAAAATACTGAATAATGTAAGGTAATAACATGGGTTAAGGTTAGGTTTAGGGGTAGGTTCAGGGTTAGTTCCTAGTCAAGTCAATTGTATTTATATAGCGCTTTTCACAATATAAATTGTATCAAAGCAGCTTCACAATATCAATCAAATAACATAACAATGTTTGTTTCTTAGTGGAAAAAACATCCACTTTTGGTAGGGCTGATCAATGGTATTAATGCTTGGTTAATTAATTTGAATATCCCCAACTGAGCAAGCCAAAGGCAACAGTGGCAAGGAACCGAAAAACTCCATCAAGTGACCTACTGGTGTCCTAAAACTCCATCAGGTGACCTAATGGAGAGAAAAAAAAAACCTTGGGAGAACCCAGGCTCAGTCGGGGGCCAGTTCTCCTCTGGCGTTTATGAACTAGAGGCCGGATTTACAGTAACTGTAATTTGATACAGAATTTTGTTTTATTTTATCACTTCGGGGTGGGTACGCGAACCGGAATCACAACGTTTTATCTGTAGAGTGGGAAAGGGATCCTCCATAGGGAGAGGCTAGTTGGCACTTCAGCACTGCGTTGTCATCGGGTCCAGGCAAAGCTCCTAGTCAGATCTGGATACGGCCTGGATCCGGTAGGCTGCTGGAAAACCTCGGGATAAACAAAGACACTAAAATTAGCGTAGATGCCATTCTTCTTATGATGATGTAACGAGTACATCAGGATTTAAGGGAAGTGTTCCCAGTTCCGGCTGACCTAATCTATGCACCCTAACATTGAATTATAGAAGTCTATAATATATTATGTGTATGCTAGGTCAAAGAGATGTGTTTTTAGTCTAGCTTTGAACTGACAGAGTGTGTCTGCTTCCCGGACAATGGTAGGAATGGGGGAAGAATGATATTCATAAAGAGCAGTCGGAACTCCTTAAGAAGGATTTCAATGAACTTTTTGAAACACTTAAAAGACTGAAAGTTCAAACATTCATCAGTGGACCACTCCCAGCAAGAGGACAAACAGGTTTTCACGGTTGCTTGGGCTTAATACATGGCTGCAAAAAACCTGCTATGTAAAAGGAGTGAACTTCATTGACAACTTCAATCTTTTCTGGAGTCAGAGGCAACTGTTTCAACAGGATGGCCACCACCCAAACAAACTTGGTTCAAGAGTGCTAAAAGACAATATCTACTTCTCCCTCCGTCATCCTTCTGCAATGTGTGCCAATCCACTCAACCTGAATGGCACACACACACCTGGATACAGTATGAATGACCACAGGATTTCACTTCAGCACCTGAATGGGCATGCGGTTGACACATCACACAAGGACAATGATAACACCACTCAGCCACAACAACCTCTGCTCACGGACACAATCTCAGCTGAGCCCTGCCCACAGAGCTCACCACCGACAGACTGTGACATACTAGCACTGCTCCAAGATTCAGCACCCAAGGACGACTTTCTGGAAAACAGCGAGGGAAACCAGGACAGCATATTACAGCCTCCAATAACACCAGAGCAACAGCCCCTCTCACCAGACAGTTTCTCCATCTCTCCAGCATCTCCACTTCTGTGCTTCTCAGAGAAAATGGAACAACTGGTGTATGCTGGAACTAGACTATCCCACTCTTTTGCTGCAAGCCCCCAGATACCAACCAAAAAACGGCAGGCCCCACAACCACCAAAGCCTGCAGGCCCAGCTCGCCCTCCCCCTCCTCCTGCGAGAGCTCTTCGGCCTCTGCCACAGCGCCAGGGCACACACCCTCCTCCATCGGCTCGAGGTGAACCAAAAACAACTGATACCAGCTCTCAGTGATATGTGTCGGGTCCCCGCTATGATAACAATAACTTTCTCAAATGTTTACAGAACAAGCGGGAACCCAGTGTGCCTGCATCTTTATCTTTCTCTATTGCTGTTCGATTACATGATAGAAAGTCTAAGGCCCTCAAAAGCCGTACCGCAAACCCATTTAATCTGGTGCCTATTACACGCCAAACCAAGATTGCTGTGGGGATAAAAAGTAAGACTGTTAGGTTAGCACTTTTAAACATCCGCTCACTTAAAAATAAATCACTTCTAGTCAACGACTTAATAACCACATACAACCTGGATTTTATGTTGCTAAATGAAACTTGGCTAGAAGACAGCTGCAGTGCAACAGTCCTCAATGAAACGGCCCCTCCTAACTTTACTTTTATGAGTGTCTGCAGAGCTGTAAGAAGAGGTGGAGGTTTTGCTGCTCTTTTTAAAGCTGTCTATCAATGTAAGCAAATATCATTTGGGAATTACCCGTCTTTCGAATATCTGGGTACTGTGTTAAAAGGTGCTCCACGCATTTTACTTATCATTGTATACAGTCCTCCAAAATACTCTCCAGCCTTTACTGAAGACTTTACAGAACTGTTATCAACAATTTCCTTTTTTCGAGTTTGACCGTTTTGCTATTGCTGGAGATTTTAACATTCACATAGATAATGCAGAAACCAATATGGCAAAAGAAATCAAAACCGTTTTAAAAACTTTTGATCTGACTCAGCATGTATATGGACCCACACATAATCGTGGACACACTCTAGATTTACTTATCAGTAAGGGTCTAAACATTTCATCGATTGTTATTAAGGACGTAGCACTGTCTGATAATTTTTGTATTTTCTTTGATATATTGATCTCTCCTGCCACTGAAGCTAGATCTGTGTCTGTCAAGAAGAGATGCTTAAATGAGAACACTAGTGTACTATTTATGAAGGCTATATCTTTAACACCAAGCATATCTGCTGACTCTGTTGATTTTCTCCTTGATTCTTTTAACTCAAAAGTTAAGAGTGTAATTGATGAGATTGCTCCTGTGAAAGTCAGGAAGAAGAATGGCAGACAGAAAGCACCTTGGAGAAACTCAACAGCAGTGCAAAATATGAAAAGACAATGCAGAAAAGCAGAGCGCATGTGGCGGAAGACAAAACTTGTAGTCCATTATAACATCTACAAAGACAGCATCCATGCTTTCAATAAGGAACTAGGCAAAGCTAGACAGACTTTCTTCTCAAATATTATAAACAGCAATATAAACAACACACGCACTCTTTTTGCTACTGTAGAGAGACTGACAAACCCCCCAAGCCAGATTCCCAGTGAAATGCTCTCAGAGAGCAAGTGCAGTGAGTTTGCTTCTTTCTTCTCTGAGAAAATCAATAATATCAGAAAGGTGATCAGCACATCCTTGAGCCGCACTGGGGTCAGACAGATCACACAACAGCCTGAGAAAGTAGTCACTATGTCTGATTTCAAAGAAATTGATGGCAAAATTTTGGAAGAAATCGTACAGCACCTTAAAACATCAACCTGCGCTCTTGACGCACTTCCCACATCTTTCTTCAAAACTGTGTTACACAGCTTAAAAGCAGATCTCCTAGAAGTGGTAAATGCCTCACTTCTCTCTGGGACTTTTCCAAACTCCCTGAAAACTGCAGTTGTCAAGCCCCTCCTGAAAAAGAGCAATCTGGATAAGACCATATTAAACAACTATAGACCGATCTCAAATCTTCCTTTCATAGGCAAGATCATTGAAAAAGCTGTCTTCAATCAGCTGAACAAATTCTTAAGCTCGAATGGATACTTTGACTACTTTCAATCTGGTTTCCGACCACATCACAGCACAGAGACAGCGCTCATAAAGATAATAAACGATATTCTCTTAAATACTGACACAAGCAAATTATCAGTTCTAGTACTACTCGACCTCAGTGCTGCATTTGACACTGTCGATCACAACATACTTCTTGACAGGCTGGAAAACTGGGTCGGGCTTTCTGGGATAGTCCTAAAATGGTTCAGGTCATACTTAGAAGGGAGAGGTTATTATGTGACTATAGGAGAGCATAAGTCTGAGTGGACATCTATGACATGCGGAGTCCCTCAAGGCTCAATTCTTGCGCCACTCTTATTCAACCTGTACATGCTCCCAATGAGCCAAATAATGAGAAAGAACCAAATCTCTTACCACAGCTATGCAGACGACACACAGCTCTACTTAGCCCTATCGCCTAACGATTACAGCCCCATTGACTCCCTTTGCCAATGCATTGATGAAGTAAACAATTGGATGTGCCAAAACTTTCTTCAGTTAAACAAAGACAAAACTGAAGTCATTGCGTTTGGAAACAAAGATGAAGTTCTCAAGGTTAACGCTTACCTTCAGTCTAGGGGTCAAACAACTAAAAATCAAGTCAGGAATCTGGGTGTGTCTCTAGAGTCAGACCTTAGTTTCAGTAGTCATGTCAAAGCAATAACAAAATCAGCATACTATCATCTGAAAAATATTGCAAGAATTAGATGCTTTGTTTCCAGTCAAGACTTAGAGAAACTTGTGCATGCTTTCATCACCAGCAGGGTGGATTATTGTAATGGTCTCCTCACTGGCCTTCCTAAAAAGACCATTAGACAGTTGCAGCTCATACAGAACGCTGCTGCCAGGATTCTGAGCAGAACCAGAAAATATGAACACATCACACCAGTCCTCAGGTCTTTACACTGGCTGCCAGTTACATATAGAATTGATTTTAAAGTCTTATTACTGGTATATAAATCATTCAATGGCCTAGGACCTCAATACATTGCAGATATGCTCACTGAATATAAACCCAACAGATCACTCAGATCACTAGGATCACATCAGCTAGAAATACCAAGGGTTCACTCTAAGCAAGGGGAGTGTGCTTTTAGCTACTATGCCAGCCCTAGCTGGAACCAGCTTCCAGAAGAGATCAGATGTGCTCCTACAGTAGTCACATTCAAATCCAGACTCAAAACACATCTGTTTACCTATGTATTTACTGAATGAGCACTGTGCCACTGCTCGTCCGACTGTTTGTACTGTATTTTATTTAATGTTTTAATTATTCTGATTTTATTTGATTATTTCTGTATTTTATCTTTTATTCTAAACTGTTTTAATTTTTCTGATTTCTTTTTTTTTAATTCTTCTATGTAAAGCACTTTGAATTACCATTGTGTATGAAATGTGCTATATAAATAAACTTGCCTTGCCTTGCCTTGCCTAGGAAGACTGTTCCAAAGTTTTGGTGCTAAATAGGAAAAGGATCTACCGCCAGCAGTCGATTTTGATATTCTAGGTATTATCAACTGGCCCGAATTTTGAGATTGCAATAGACGTGAAGGACTATAATGCGTTAAGAGCTCGCTCAAGTACTACGGAGCTAAACCATTTAGTGCTTTGTAAGTAATCAACAATATTTTAAAATTTATACGATGTTTAATAGGCAGCCAATGCAGTGTTGACAGAACCGGGCTAATATGGTCATACTTCCTGGTTCTAGTAAGAACTCGAGCTGCAGCGTTTTGGACCAGCTGTAGTTTATTTATTAAGCGTGCAGGACAACCACCCAGTAGAGCATTACAATAATCTAGTCTTGATGTCATGAAAGCATGAACTAATTGTTCCGCATTTGTTAATGTGAGCATATGTCGTAATTTAGATATATTTTTGGAAAAATGGAAAAATGCGGTTTTACAGATACTAGACACGTGACTTTCAAATGAAAGATTTCTATCAAAGAGCACACCCAGGTTCCTAACCGACGACCTAGTTATTATCCAGTTAGTGTCATTACAATAAGTACATAGTATGTTCATGCAAAACAGAACTGTAAAATAAAGTGCTACCACTTTTCTACATGGATGACAATCAATGTAATTCCTGTGGGTGATTAAATATACATCTCCAATTCACAACAGTATCTTGCATAGATATCAAATAGGTCTCAAATCAAAGTACATTTAAAATTGAATACCAAAGGTGTAAAAATGACATACTTATGGTAGATTTTCAAAGTGTGCATGCTACACTATTGCCCACAAAAGAGTTTGTGAACTTGCTCAATTTTTTCAGAAATAGAAAACTGTTAATGAAAGTGTACACAGCTTTGAAATGCCATACCAAATAATACATTTTTATAGTAATTTTATGGTAATTCATTCAATGTTTTCAAAGTTCATTAAATGGATTAAATTAATTCATATTATATGGTGGTATGTGATTTTAAGGAACAATTTTAAAACCCGTGTCCCAAAAATGTATGTACTTTTCAATCATCGCAGTGAAGGACAGTAAAAGTAATTTTACTAAAGTTTTTTTTTTATGTGACAGTTAAATATTTTTGTTCACTTTTTTTTTCAAAAGGAATAGAAAAGACAATAAGTTGGAATGTACTGTAAATAACTTGAAATACTATATAAATAACTAATATTTCTTTAAATAGTTAAAACAGGAAATGTTTTCTATTTTTCTCTTTATCACCCTGTCTCTTCTCTGCATTTAGCATCTCTCTGTCTCTCTCTCTCTCTAGTTTTGGGTTAACTCCAACTCTCTGACGCTGTCTGACAGTATGCAAATATATGCAAACGAGGCTCTAGTCAAGCCAAGCAGCACCTGCGGACCTGACCAGTCGAGACCAGTAGTGACCTGTGTGTGTGTGTGTGTGTGTGTGTGTGTGTGTGTGTGTGTGTGTGTGTGTGTGTGTGTGTGTGTGTGTGTGTGTGTGTGTGTGTGTGTGTGTGTGTGTGTGTGTGTGTGTGTGACCGTGCCCTTCCAACAGAGGGCTTTTTTTTACACCTCCCACTTTTCTCACTGCCCTCCGTTAGCATAAGGACATTTGTACACAGGCTGAATGAAATGACTTTATAATCAGCACACGATATGTACAAAATTATAAAATCATCTGGAATCGAACTCTATTGAGCTGAGACAAACTAAAGTTGACTTCATCATCAATAGCAGCTATAGGTCCTCATATTTGTATATATTCTTTGGGATATTGCATAATATTTTTGGAATGAAAACAAGATGTGAATGGAACATACAGTACTTGTTTGCAGTAGGATTTTTTTTTCATTCAGTAAGTACATATACTTGAATAGAAACACAAATACATTCCTACATTCCATAGAGTACTTTCCTTAAAGTCGGTATCCTTTTCTTCCCCTTTATGATGTATAATCGAGTGAAGCGGGCTCTCAACTAGTAATAGCTGCTAAAAATGTCAACTTTACAGGAATGCAATATTGTTTTTACTTTGTTAATGATTTTTTTTCTGCTTACAAAGTTTTTAAATCAATATTTTTTTCTTTTTGTTCAAAATATGGCATGTGAACATTGATTAATGTTATCCCATGAATATTAGAAATGTTGGTAAACCGCAAAAATTTGTTAAGTAGCAAGTCATTTTATACACCTGCAGATTTAAGTCCATTTATGAATTCTGCAGAGCGCTGCGCTTTGATCCTGCCTGCTGGTTTTGGCATTCCAGCAAGCTGAAGAGGAGAGAATCTGACCCCTCTCCTCCCTCTCTCCCTCTTTCTCCTCATCTTTCTTTCCTTCCCTCTGCTGCCCTTGTGCCGATGTGTCTTTAGGTTTGTGCTGGTCAGCACAACGTCTGTCCACCGTCTGGCTGAGTTCTGCTGTCAGTACAGTTCCAGAGGGTGTGTGTGTGTGTGTGTGTGTGTGTGTGTGTGTGTGTGTGTGTGTGTGTGTGTGTGTGTGTGTGTGTGTGTGCGCGCTCACGCTTGGCATGGATGTCAGTGTTTCCCAAATGAGGAGAGGTGTGCATGTTTGGTTGGGGTGGTAGGGTGGGGAAAAGCTGAGGTAAGGTGGCTCAAGTCCAGACCTTGTCTATAAATGACACAAACCCTCATGTCTCTCTTACACACACACACACACACACACACACACACACACACACACACACACACACACACACACACACACACACACACACACACACACACACACACACACACACACACACACACACACACACACACACACACAAAGTGTTTGCCCTTCCCTGTCTCTGATCAGTGGCAGAGTGCACAGGGGAGAAGGAAGAGGGCATGACAGCATCACTCACACTGTGCGAAAAGCACATGCTTTGCACACACATATGAGAGACTACTGTGGGGCTGGGTTCCTCTGGCTCATACCAAATACAATGAGAAATGTACTTTCAAAAGCATGTTGTTGTGGATCAGTTACTTGTAATTACAAACAGACAAGTATGACATATATGGACCATGCTATAATCCTGAAAGCACTCGTTTCAAGTTTAACATTTCACAATTCAGAGAATAGCTCTAGTATCATTTGTTTGACGCCAGTTGGCTTGATATTTTGTGTGGCTAATTTTAACTATTTCAGTGGCATTCAAGTGAGACTTAATTATGTCAATACTTTTCATTGTTAATATGTGCATGCATATATATATATATATATATATATATATATATATATATATATATATATATATATATATATATATATACAGGTCCTTCTCAAAAAATTAGCATATTGTGATAAAGTTCATTATTTTCCATAATGTAATGATAAAAAATAAACTTGCATATATTTTAGATTCATTGCACACCAACTGAAATATTTCAGGTCTTTTATTGTTTTAATACTGATGATTTTGGCATACAGCTCATGAAAACCCAAAATTCCTGTCTCAAAAAATTAGCATATTTCATCCGACCAATAAAAGAAGTGTTTTTAATAAATAAAAAAAAGTCAACCTTCAAATAATTATGTTCAGTTATGCACTCAATACTTGGTCGGGAATCCTATTGCAGAAATGACTGCTTCAATGCGGCGTGGCATGGAGGCAATCAGCCTGTGGCACTGCTGAGGTGTTATGGAGGCTCAGGATGCTTCGATAGCGGCCTTAAGCTCATCCAGAGTGTAGGGTCTTGCGTCTCTCAACTTTCTCTTCACAATATCCCACAGATTCTCTATGGGGTTCAGGTCAGGAGAGTTGGCAGGCCAATTGAGCACAGTAATACCATGGTCAGTAAACCATTTACCAGTGGTTTTGGCACTGTGAGCAGGTGCCAGGTCGTGCTAAAAAATGAAATCGTCATCTCCATAAAGCTTTTCAGCAGATGGAAGCATGAAGTGCCGAATGACATGCAACCACTGAGCAACAGTCCAGTGCTGCTTCTCTGTAGCCCAGGTCAGGCGCTTCTGCCGCTGTTTCTGGTTCAAAAGTGGCTTGACCTGGGGAATGCGGCACCTGTAGCCCATTTCCTGCACACGCCTGTGCACGGTGGCTCTGGATGTTTCTACTCCAGACTCAGTCCACTGCTTCTGCAGGTCCCCCAAGGTCTGGAATCGGTCCTTCTCCACAATCTTCCTCAGGGTCCGGTCACCTCTTCTCGTTGTGCAGCGTTTTTTGCCACACTTTTTCCTTCCCACAGACTTCCCACTGAGGTGCCTTGATACAGCACTCTGGGAACAGCCTATTTGTTCAGAAATGTCTTTATGTGTCTTACCCTCTTGCTTGAGGGTGTCAATGATGGCCTTCTGGACAGCAGTCAGGTCGGCAGTCTTACCCATGATTGCGGTTTTGAGTAATGAAGCAGGCTGGGAGTTTTTAAAAGCCTCAGGAATCTTTTGTAGGTGTTTAGAGTTAATTATTTGATTCAGATGATTAGGTTAATAGCTCGTTTAGAGAACCTTTTCATGATATGCTAATTTTGTGAGACAGGAATTTTGGGTTTTCATGAGCTGTATGCCAAAATCATCAGTATTAAAACAATAAAAGACCTGAAATATTTCAGTTGGTGTGCAATGAATCTAAAACATATGAAAGTTTTATTTTTATCATTACACATGGAAAATAAAGAACTTTATCACAATATGCTAATTTTTTTAGAAGGACCTGTATATATACAGTATATATATGCAGATTTGCTTTTAAGAATTGCCTAATAGTTTCCATAAATTACTTAATAATAATTATTAATAGTTAGTTAGAAGAAAAGGAACATAAGCTTACAATGAATACTTTTACGGCATTTATTAATCCTAGTTCATGTTAATTTATGCTTATACATTTTTAACATTAAAATCTGTATGATGTTAAATGATAAAGTTAATTAATTATGAACTGACAATGGCTATACAGTACAATGAACAATAGTATATTTTTAAATTAACTTTAACCAAGATTTCAAATAAAAGTCTGAAAAATATAATTTTTATTGTTACTGCATAATATATGTTAACGTTGTAAAGTAAATGTTAAATTTTTTAATGGTATATAAGACCAACCCAATTTAAAACTGAAATCATGCTTTCACAAAAATATTCAGTTATTTGTTGTGAAATTAAACTAATGTATATTTCTTATTTGTATGTTTTAGGAGGCATTTACACACACACACACACCTTGTTTACTGAGCACTTTTATTTCGTATTTTGTCTGAACAGATATGCCTGCGAGCCTCTTGTGGGGAAGTTTAACTGCACTTAGAATCATCTGGAAAGAACTTTGACTCAAATGAGGTTGATATGTATGGTGTTTGCTTAGCTGTTAAGAGCTAAGGGCTCTTTTTCTCAGCCCGTTTTAAAGAAAAGAAACAATACATTTGATAAAACTTTAATACACTTGAACATTTTACATAACCTTTTCACTCATTTATATAATGAGCAAATTTTTGCTCTTTTAAATAATCAAATGTCTGCAGTTTAGTTTAGTTTAGTTTAGTTTAGTTTGATTTCCATGGCCTGTCAGAGAATTTAAAAACATAGTTCCGGTAATATTTAACCACACTTTAAAATCATTAATTCATTTTTATATCAATAGCACAATTTTACCAGAAATTACCATAGTTATGGGCAACATACCAGAGTTAGTTTTTCCACCATTACAATAGAGATTAATTTAAAAATATGATGTCTAAAATTTAGATATTGATGGAATTTGATGTAGCTATTTGTGGGGATTCATTCCTAAAAAGCATTATATTATTTCCCTTACCGCTCTCTGTCTCTATCGCTCTGTGGAATATCTAGTCAAGCAGCACTAACAGTGAAAAAGTAACCCGTCTAGTGGAGCACAAAGAGCATCTCACACACTCTGTGTGTGTCTATACACATACACAGACTCCCCACGCTGTGGCGGCGGGTTGACAAGCCCGTCTGCCAAACAACTCAATTAAGCCGAAAAGAGGAGGAAAAAGAAAGAAAAGGAACAGAGGAGAGAGGGAAAGGGAGAGAAAGAGAAAAGCCTGTTCCCTGTCAGCTGCGCGGCCGCCTCTGCGGGGCAAGAAGGGCAGGAACACGTCGAAGAGAAAGAAGAGAAGAGAAGAATAAAGGGAGGGTGTGAAAAGAGAAAGCTCTGTGATGTGTTAACTGGCATTCTGGACCCCAGGGCAGTGATGGGGCACAGGTCAAACTAAGAGCCACTGGGTCATTGCCACGCCGACAGGGACACCCGGCCCAAACAGTGTGTCTGTGTGTGAGAGAGAATGATTGTGAGTATGTGTATGTTTGCTCTTCTCTTCAGTCTGGAGAGAACTCTCTCTGTCCCAAGAGTGCGAGTGAGTGTGTAGCTATTTATATTGCACTTCACAGACCCTTATGAGAACTGAAACATTACTACAGCTCCGAATGCAAAAACGCACTGTAGAACTTAATTCTTGGCACTTAGGAATTTATAAATGTTTTTTTCCACGACATATTAAGTCATTCAGTTTTTTTTATTGCTATATGTTTTGTGGCATATGGTTGTATAGAAAATATTTTGACACTTTAGTCAGACATTAAATATGTGACTGTCATTGTATTACATTAAATATCAAGTGGGTGATATTATATTATATTTAAAAGATGAAATGAAAAGATGTTTCAAAATGAAGACACCAAGTATTCAGACACTTTCTGTTTGTTAAATGCTAGTGAAACATGTTCATGGAAATATGAACGAAAACAAATGGACAAAAACTTATTTACCACTAAAATGAACTTAAGGTTAGTTAGTTAGTTGGTTAGTTAAAAGTAATCACAAAAACTGCAATAAAGTCAGTTCTCAGAATATTACTAGAAGCATTTGTTTGTAGATGCCACTCGGTTTTATATTTTGTTAGGTAATGTAATGAAATGTATACAATTTTGATTTATTGTAAGTGTCCAAATACCTTTCTTGAGGCAACTTTATTTAATGCCTCAATAATTTTGTAATATGCAGGAGAAACCAGAATTAATAGGCCTTAACTGAATGAAAATAACATGTCTGGAAGGTACTGTTTCAGATATCTTTGGCAAGACATTGAACTCTCTTTTCTAATGTCTGTGTGAGTGTGTTTGACTGTCAGGGTCTGGTTTGTTCCCATGCCACACCACCCTGAAGCACTCACAGTCTTCAGGGGCATAAGGGTAATGAGACGCTGTTATGGAAGCCAATAAAACTGTGTGTGTGTGACAGAGAGAGGGTGTGAGAGGATCGGCGGGTTAATGGCACAGGTCATTACTGGGCCCAGTAAAGTGTGTGTACTGGGCTGATCTGGCCTGGAGAACAGTAGGCAGGAATTCTGGGGTGGAGGGATGAGGGAATACAGGAGGTTTAATGCTTGAGGAGATAAATAAGAGGGGTGTGAAGAGGAGAGGGGGTCCCCTGTTACACCCGTCCCTCCCACTCTCTTTCATTCACATGTTCCAATTTATGGCTCAGCATTTCCTATCTCCAAGACTCCCCACGTTGAGAAGAGAGAGAGGGAGAGAAAGCAGAAGAGATAAAACCTTGATTTTGTGAATAAGATCTTGAAAAGATAATACTCTGAATAGCACAAAAAAGGTTAAAATAATTTTTTATTGAAATAATGTTTATTTAAATTAATTTTGTGGGTGTAAGTTAAACAAAGTCAGCTTAGTAATAATTTGTATTTTAAATAAATTATTTAATTTGAAATAATAATTAAATGATTGAATTGGATCAAATCATTATTATCTTACTTGATCAAATATTTTTACAGTGCAGGATTGAACAAGATTTTGTACATTTTCTGGGGGGGGGGGGGGGGCGAGTGAGTTTAGATGTTCTGTACGGCTACTAGGGTGTTGCTAGGAGGATGCTCGAGTGTTCAAGATCCTAGTGTTACATAGGGTGTTTCTATGTGAGTAATACTAGTTGCTAGGGTTTTGGGTGGTTGCTTACTGATCCAAGGTACATGAATCCTCCCCAAGTTTCCTTTCAATAAGTCAGCTGCAACATTTAAGGCATCATTAAACAGAAATTGCACATTAAAGTTTAGGAATGAGCAATAATAAGAGTGGTGCTTGCCAGCAAATAATGTAATTGCATAGTGAAAAAAGTAAATCATGAATCAGAAATGTAATGTTAAAAAATGTGTGTGTGTGTGTGTGAGTGTGTGTGTGTGTGTGTGTGTGTGTGCGTGCGTGCGTGCGTGTGTGAGATATATATCGATGACTCTTTAACCCTTCATAAGTCACAAAGAGATTGGTGTTTTTTGGCCGGATTGCTGGAATAAAGAACCCGAAGAGGAGATAAATAAATCCTGAGACATGTGCAGAGGCTCTGAAAGGAGGAGTGGAGATCTTCTCACACTCATCTTTTCAGCCATAGCTAAGGATGGATGGCCCTCAATCAGTCTTAAACTTGGCCTGTCTCGGACACTAACACATTTGCATGTTTACATCAAGACTTCTATTTTTATTCAATAAAGGGAATAAATGTACATGTTTAAAATATAAAAAGCTAAAGTATTGAGTTTTTAGCATGAATTATTTTAGTATTTTTAAAACCATATCCTTTGAGGACGTCCCCAAAAAAGGAATAATTTTTGGGCACCAGAACATTAGAAACAAACCTGCTGAGTTAAAACAAAACACAAAAATAGTGAAGACCACTTCATTTTCACCATACATTTAGATTTGAACATGTTCGCTTTATTTCTGAGGACATTTTTGCCAATTTGGTCTTCATAAGAATCAAAATTTGTACATACATTCCTTACACACTTAATTAACTGATTTTACAAACATTTCCTCTAATTAAATAGTTCATGAAAATTGATTCGCCTGAAATTTTTAGAATTCACAGTACAGATGTCAGATATTCTCTCTTCAACACACAGTGGTTAGTCGGGCCATATATCAGTGAAGTATACCAGGACACATTGGCATTTAGTGGTGAACAATAGGACACCCCGTTCTACTTTCTCTTCTTTTGTCTCACTTTGTTTTGGCTGGATTTAGCTGCACTGATGAGCTGAAGAACGAACACAAAGAGAGACCAGACCCCTACATTCTTCTCACAATACGTCTACCATCATCAGAGAGAAAGTTATCACCTCAGGAGAGTACGACAGGGGAAGATGGCTTTAAGAAAAGCACTGAAGTGAGGTGAAATTAGTGAGGTAATCTCTTCAAGTTGTCAGCGGACATAAGGCAGCTATATGTAAATGTAAGAGGTGGCAAGTTAAAGTGAGTGTGTGCGTCCTCGCAAAGAGAAGGGTTTTAAGTCGGAGGGTCTTACTTTGATCTTTCCCACTTCTCTGTCCCACCTCTCCCCCCTCTGTACTTCTTTTTCTTTTTTTTTACCTCCTTGTAAGAAAATCAAGGCCTATTAACCCTAATCTCACTTAATGGCATATACCTCTCCTTTTGTCCTGGGCGATGGGCAACAGACTCTTTCCATTCAGCCTCTCGCCCTCTTTCACGCGCCTGGCCGGACTAATCCCCTTTTGCTGCAGGGCCGATTATTCCTTGTATTTTATCATTATTCTTATGATTATAATCTGCATTCTCATTCATGCACCCCTATCCACAAGATGGAATTGCTTTTCCCTCTCTTTCATAGCTTTCACCTTGCCCCGACATTGAAAGAATTGCTCCTTCTTTTTTTCAACTGCCTGGCCTTCGGAGGGGTGGATGTCAGAGTTTGGGTGCAGGAGTGGGTGTTGTTTGTAATTTAGGTAAGTGAACTCCTTTGGTAGAAACACATTTTCTGGCCGTTTGAATGTGTTGTTCACAGAGAGTAATGAATGGCGCCACACTGGCCCGTGTAAACGCATTTACCTCGACAAGCAGCGAATGAGGGAGTGGATTATAGACGGTGAGGTTGGAGAAAGAGTGTGGGCTAATTATTATGGGGCTGATGTGGGGTTTGTTTGGGGAGTTGAATGGAGTGGGTTCAGGCAAGGCTGGGGTGAAAGAAAGGATCCGTCCTTCTACTGCAAAAGGGGTGCACAATTAATTATTTCAATCCGTTTGGATGCAGCCGAGCACACACGCATGCACAAGCTTACTCTGACAGAAAACAAGAGGAAAAAACAGGAATATGTGTTTAAAGATGAACTTTTGCACTAGTTTTAAACAACTGGCCCAGTTTCAGTATTACTAGTTTAATTCTAAGCACACAATAGAAAACAATATGGGAGACAGTTAAGGCTAGAAGATTTTGCAGAAAGAAATTTACCAAAAGAAATTTACCAAAAGGAAGAAGAAAATACTTTACCAAAAGTTTCAATTTGTTTACATTAGCTAATGCATATTTACACATTCAAGTTTAAACCACTTGAAATGTTAAAAATGTATTAGTATATGTAGAAATAAACATTAATAAAGATTGACAAGTGCTGTAGAAGAATTGCTCAAAGTTTGTTTATGAAATTTTTCATCATGTTGTTCCAAACCTGTGACTTTTTTCTTGCGTCGATTTTTGTAAATATTTTTTTTATATTTTGTGTTCCACAAAAGAAAGTCAAACAGGTTTAAAAACATCATGACATTAGGTAAACTATCCCTAAGGTTAACAAATTGGACCTTATTGTATAGTGTTACAAACAAATTAAATAACTAGACACCTCACCCTCCTCAGACATTAAAAAACTGCATGTTGTTGTATTGTTTTTTTTTAGTCTTTCTCCAAAGCATGTTGGAATCACTTTGGGAAACGTGTGGCGGAATTAACATGCACCACCCGTGGGGTCCGGCAAACCCCACACTGGCACACCAAGCTCTCCGTCATGCTGCTTGACCCCCAAGCCAAGGGCTCCTCCTGGGCACCCTGAGGCAGGAGAGGACACTTTGCCACAGCCAGTTGCTGCTCAGGGGAGGAAAGCAGAAGCTGTCCCGGCCCGGTGAGAAAGGGCCACCCTCCTGTTAGCAGTAGACGTGGTACAGTTCCACTGACACCCATCCCAATGCTGACCTCGCCCAGCAGACGCCTCATCTCCTGCAAGGAAGAGCCTAGGAGTAGGATGTAGTTACGGGCCAGCACCAGCGTGGAGATTTTGGACAGGCGCCTTCCAGTTGGAGGGGCTCCAGTCGGGAGGTAAGGGTGCTGCAGTGCTCCCCCTACACCGGTGGGAGAAGAAGAGTAAGGCACCATTACTTCCCTTAAAGCATCCATAGCCACGTTGAGGTCCTGCATTCTCTTCCTCTCACGGCTGTTGATCTTTCTCCGTAGCTCCTGTTGCTCCTCCGCACTAAGCTCACGAGGGGGTTTCGAAGATCTGAGATGTCCCTGGAGACCCACAGCATTGGAGGTCGGTCCTACTGCTCCTGTTACCCGTACCATTCTTGGCATGAGTTGCTGTAAAGAGTCTTCGCCCTGCTCTCTGCACCTAAAACCAGGCACAGCCTGCATTCTGAAGAAGATATTGAGAAAAAATGAATAAGATAAGTAATTGAATCAAATTGAGGGATTTGCAAATATCTTTGGGATTTATGTATTAAAATTACAGTTCACTCAAAAATTCCATCATTATTTACTCACCCTCGTGTCATTCCAATCATGTATGACTATTTCTTTTGTGAAGAATGTGAATAAAGAATTTTTTTTTTCTAAATAATTAAAATCAATGGGGCCCAGAAACAACACTGGACTCCTTTGTCAAAAAACATAACAAAACACTGGGACATTTTTCAAAATATATTATTTTGTGTTCCACAGAGGAAAGAAAGTCATACAGGTTTGGCATGGCTTACAGGTGAGTAAATTATGACAATGTTTTTATCTTTGGATGAATAATCTCTTTAGAGTTCAGTTGTCATATTGCTCAGTCTTTCTAGTAGGCAAAGACTTTACCTTCAAACTCTTGATCCACACACTCCAGACCTTCTTCCGGGATTCCTCGAATAATATTGAAGCAGTTCACTTCTTCACGTCCATATTCTAGTCATGAGTTAATCTTCCTTAAAACAATAATTGTTAAATGCTCAATTAGATAGTTTGCTCTCTTGTCCATGTACTGTAGTTGTCCTTTATAGAGATCTTTAAACTGCGGCTAACTAACACGCTCCTAACTATTGGAAGAATATGAGAGATGGACTGCTATAATGAGCTAATGAGTTACTCTGTCACGCTCTCTCTCTCTCTCTTTCTGTTCCTGACGCCCCCTCATCTGCCCTCCATGCTAATGATTTGATCATCATTTCCAATGGTTAAAACGCTGATCGTGAGCACATGCCTCATGTTTGTTGAATGGGATATGATGATGTCTTCATCTCAATGCAATACTGTGACATTTTCTTGCATGCATAGGATACATTGTGACATTGATTTTCAGCTACTGAATGAGGAAGCAAATGAACAAGTGAGCCAACAAACAGAAGGCCTAATGATTCTCATCACAGGTGGCACACCGGACATACCCAGGGCAAGACTGATTGTAAAACATATAAGCGGTGCAATTGTCTCTTTTACCAAACTATTGACACACTTTCATTTAGCCTCCCTCTAAATGTGAGAGGAAGGAAGAGACATAAACAGAAAGCATGTTGTTCACGTTGAGAGCGGGAGGTGAGAACATAGAATCTCCTGTCTCGCAGGGGTGAGAGGAGGGTAAGAAGGTTGCGGCACCCGGTCCCGGTGAATGGTATCATGGCATCCATGCGCACATACTCGTAGGCTCAGACAGGAAAGAGAATTTAAAAGAGCAATCGCAACGCCAGGCACCTGCAGGGCAACAGAACACAACCTGCCAGTGTGTTGGTGTGTGTGGAATTGTGTGTGCTTCTAGCTGACCTATAAAAGACAGCCTGTGATGGATTAGAGCTGGGATGTTCGTCAGCTGTATGTCTGTGAACGTGTGTGTGAAAAGAAACAGCAACCGAAAGGAGGGAGGGCGAGAAGAGAGGGCCGAAAGGGACACCTGCTCTGACACAGAGACAGAGAGAAGAGATGAAAAAGAGAGGGAAAGAAAGAACCTGGTGTCCACCCGCAACACCGCCCCCCTCCCGCTCACTCCGTCCTTCCTTCCAGCTTGTGGGGGGTTGAATGGGGTGGCGCGGTGCCGGGGGGCTCACATCCGTATCCCCTGCCCCCAGTGCCTATTGCCTCCGTGGGTTTCATAGCGAGGCTGGAGCAGGTCAGGGACCGGTGGAGCCAGGCAGCGGGGGAGATGAGGGCTGTCTTTGTGGGGGCCTGAGTGTTTTCCGTCTGGGCCAAGCCGGCGAGCTTGGGCTGGGTCTCTGGAGCTGCACCTGGGGGTTCAATCAGCTCATTCACACCAAGCCTGTTTCCTGTAGTTACCAGTAAAACGTCTGGCTGAGGTTGTGTCCACTTGGCACCGCTGGGGTTCCCATCTCTGAGACACACACACACACACGTACGATAGCTTAATTATGCTTTTAATAAAAGCTTGGGCTGGGTCTCTGGAGCTGCATATATATAAAAAAATATACTCAGACATTTACCGGCCACTTTATTAGGTACACTTTGCTAGTATCTTGTTGGAAATGTGCCTAGAAAATATCTCTCACACCATTACTCCAGCAGCGGCCTGAACTGTTGATTCAAGGCAGGATGGATCCATGCTTTTATGTTGTTTACACCAAATTCTGACCCTACCATCTGTATGTTGCAGCAGAAATCGAGACTCATCAGACCAGGCAACTCTTTTCCGATTTTCTATTGACCAAATTTGGTGAGCCTGTACTAATTGTAGCCTCAGTTTCCTGTTATTAGTTGACAGGAGTGACACCCTGTGTGTTCTTCTGCTGCTGTAGCCCATTGCTGCTGTAGCCCATTTCTTTCCCTTAAACATACATATACCCTCTGAAGTTTGACAAGGCATTTATTTATTTATTTATTTATTTATTTATTTATTTATTTATTTATAAAGCACTATTACAACAACGGTTAGTTGTACCAAAGTGCTGTACAAAAAAATTCTAAAATACGAAATTAAAAAATATACAGAATAAAACACAAAGCAAAACCACACTAAAATCACATAGTAAAACTTATATGCACAAGAGCTCATCCCTCTACACCTAAATAGGACATATGGAATAGGTGAAATTTCAAATGTTTTTTAAAAATGCCTATAGTCGGAGCGGACCTAATATAGAGTGGTAGCGTATTCCATAGCTTTGGGGCAGCTACTGCAAAGGCCCTATCACCCCTTTGCTTGTATTTTGTGCGTGGTACAGACAGCACAATTCCATTCTCAGCAGATCTTAATGATCTAGAGGGCTTATGAACCTCAAGATAGATAGAACCTCAGAAAGATATGATGGAGCTAGTCCATATAAGCACTTATAGACATAGACCAGCATTTTAAAATCAACTCTATCTCGAATGGTCAACCAGCCCAAGGAGGCCAGAACAGGAGAGATATGATCATATTTACGGGTCCCTGTCAATAGTCTGGCTGCAGCATTTTGTACTGCTTGCAGCCGACGTAAAGATGCTTGTGAGACTCCAGTGTATAAAGAATTACAATAATCTAGTCTAGAAAACACAAAAGCATGGATCAACATCTCTAGGTCTTTTTTAGTTAAAAAACGCTTCACCTTTGCCACAAGCCTTAAATGAAAGAAAGCAGATTTCACCATTGAGTTTATCTGTTTTTCAAACTTTAGGGAGGAATCCAACATTACCCCAAGATCTTTTACCACTGATGTACAATGGGGTACAGTTCACCTAAAATAGGAAGATCACTCAGGGCAGGACCTCCAAACCAGACAAGCTCAGTTTTACTTTCATTTAAGTATAGACAATTATTTGACAACCAAATTTTTACCTCCTGTAAGCAGACTTTAAGGGAATCCAATGATGATTTGGGGTTTTTACTCATAGGCAAATAAATTTGCATATCATCTCCAAAAAAGTGAAAGGAGATACCATACTTCCGAAAAATAGACCCTAGTGGTAACATGTATAGGGCAAATAACATTGGCGCAAGAATGGATCCCTGCGGAACACCACAGTCCAATGAAGTAGATGACGAAAAGGTATGTCCTAGATTAACTGAAAATCTTCTGTTTGTCAAAAATGACCTGAACCATTTTATTTCAATACCACGGATGCCAACCACATTTTCAAGGCGCGAAATTAAAACCCCATGGTCTATAGTATCAAACGCTGAAGTAAGATCTAATAGTAACACAACAACAGAATGGCCAGAATCCCTAAATAAAAAGATATCATTTAAGACTTTTAAGAGGGCAGATTCTGTACTATGTTTGTTTTTAAAGCCAGATTGAAACCGTTCAAGTGCCACATTTTGGTCCAAAAAACTCTGCATTTGTTTAAAAACAGATTTTTCTAGAATTTTTGCTAAAAATGGCAACTTAGAAATTGGACGAAAATTAGACAAGACCTCTTGTCCTAAATTTGGCTTTTTAAGAAGTGGCTGAACAACAGCATGTTTCAATGAAAGGGGCACCGTACCAGTAGACAAACTTGTGTTTATAATAGAAAGAATACTAAGCCCAACAATATCAAATGTTTTTTTTAAAAACCAAGAAGGAATTCTATCACCAGGACAGTTTGAGGGTTTCATCCGACCTACAATATCTATTAATGTGGCAAGGAATAATGGTTCAAAATATGTGAGGTAGTCAGAGCACAGCAGAACGACCAGCACATCTTGATTAAGCTTAACAATGTCAGACCTAATATTCTTAATCTTATCACAGAAGAAGTTTTGAAAATTTTCACATAGTTCAAAAGATTCCTCAATAAGACCACTCTTAGGGGAGTTTAGAACAGATTTTACAGTGTTGAATAAAAACTTTGGATTATGATGATTGTGAGCAATAGCATCAGCCAAAAATTTCTTTTTCTCTTCTATTACTAAGCTTTGATAGGTGAACAAAGATTGTTTGAAAATTTCTAAAGACATTTGAAGACCATCCTTTTTCCATCTTCTCTCCGCCTTCCTACAATCCCGCCTGGAGGCCCGAGTTACTTCTTTAAACCAGGGCTGGGGTTTAGATCTGACAGAGATCATTCTAATAGGGGCAACACTGTCCAAAATGTCGGCGCATGTAGAATTAAATATATTGAGAAGCTTCTCTACATCCCACTGCGATGGTGGATTCTCCAACATTAAGGTTAATGGGGCTCTAATATACAGATTTGAAAAAAGGTCACCAGTTGCATGATTAATATACCTAGACATTCTCGAAGGAGCATTCAAGTTCTCTTTTTCATAATCAAGAGAAAGTTCAAATGTGACGGATTTATGATCTGAGAATGCCACATCTTCCAAAATAACATTCAGAATTGACAAATTAAATGATAAAACAAGATCTAACGTATGACCATAAATATGTGTCGACCCATGAACATGTTGCACTAAGTTAAAAGACTCAACAAGATTTAAAAAATCTTTAACTAATGGGTCTGAAGGGCAACATACATGCACATTGAAGTCGCCCAAAATCAAAAAACAATCATAATTGCATATAAGTCCGCTTACACACTCAGTAAACTGCTGGATAAAATGTTTGTTCAACTTTGGAGGACGATAGATTAATGCACACACTAAAGATCCAGTCTGCACCTTAATCCGAATCAACTGAAGTTCAAAAGCTGCATAGTCTACAGTCTGAATGTTTTTGCAGCTTAACGAGTTATTAAAAATAGCTGCCAAACCTCCTCCACGGCCCGTTAGTCTGGGTTTGCTTAAAAAATCACAATATTGTGGAACTGCTTCAGAAAAGGGGATCAGATCTCCATTGCAAGCCCAGGTTTCGGTCAGAAACAGTATATCCAACTCTTTGGCTTTGAAAAACTCATGCAATATAAAAGTCTTATTTAAAAGAGACCTTACATTAATCAGGGTCAGTCTTTTTGTTCGGGAATAGTCCACCTTTGTTTGAAGATCGCGCCTGACGCAGTAGAGGTCCAACCGGGCGTGCAGACCGATACCGATTGCAAACCGTATCTAGGTCATCAGCCGGACACTCCACACCCTGCAGCACACCCTCACACGGACCACAAGAATAGGCCCCGCAAGTGACCGGCCACAGCTCAACGAGGACACGGCGCGAGCATGACGCCTTCATCGCCCTTAAACGCAACCTTGCCGCCGCCAGCACACCACCTCGTTTCCCACGCTTTCTACGCCGTTTCCTCCGGCGAACATCACACACTAGTCAGCACAGGTGAGATGGGCAGATCAGCGAGGTTGGATGATGACTTTTAGATAGACCAGTCAAAGCGGTGTCAAGACGGTCAGCCATTCCATGATTAATATCCAACAACGATTGACGATTATAAACCAAACGATGTGTAGAAAATTGAGCCCAAGAGCACATAACAAACATTAAAACAGCCAGCAGAACAAAGATTTGACCAGAGCACAGACGGCATGCCATACATATAGGCGCCATCTTTGACCTTGATACTACATATGAGCTACAGCTCCATTCACTATCTTTATATGGAAAAGAGATGGCAGAACAATTCTGAACATTTTGCCCTTTATGTTTTACAGAACAGATGAGTATATTGGTGAGTAAATGACAGATATTTAATTTTGTGAGCCAATTATATACATTGTAATCGATATTTCATTTTGTAACAAATTTCCCGATCCATTTCTTGTGTTTAGGTGAAGGATCGTGCAGCACAAAGGCAAGACGGAAGACCAAAAATAAATCTGTGCACGAGCAGCAACATCACAATACCTATGTGATTTTATTGGGCGCTTAATTGCCCAGAAACAAAAACACAGACAACAAGGAAACATTGGGCAATAAGAAGTTGGACTGCCTGTGCTAACTTTGACAGCTTGCACTGCTAACTGTTTTTCATGATGTGGAAGGTCACAACACAAGCTGATGCATAAAATCCGCAACATTGAAATGGAGAGGGTCTGCTTCCATATTCATTACCAGACCATGGACGCCGAAAAACGTCTGCTAAATGCCGAGCGTGATATTTCAACTGCCGGCTGGCCAGCCCTTCGCCAGCTTGTGTCCGTACTGCACGTACTGCGGAGCTGTCTCACACACCAACAAACCTGCATAAAGAAAAGTTCTAATGAGAAATTAACAGATGTCACAACTTTATTCTCTCTTTCTCTCCCCTGGAGGGAAGCAGGTGTGGAGGGTGAGGCTGGAGGGCCTAAACCTCCATCAGACGTTTCAAGTTCTCCACAAAGTAGCTTCTAAAAATGAGTGTGTATCTGGTGGAGATGCAGTAAAACAGTTGATATGGGGGAGGTGAGCTGTCTAGAGCTTCAGAGCACTGCAAACCCTGCTTGACGTGTTGCTCTGGGCCGGCGGCCATGGATATGAGAAGATTACAAGCTGTTAATAGGGCGGAACCAATGAGCTGAAGGCTGGGTATTGTAACTCCCAGCATGCTCTGGGAAAGGTTGGCCTGGACAGAACGGTTGGCTTCTCAGATGGATGAAGCCAGGCGAAGAGTCACCCCATGGGCCTTTTGTCAAGTTGCCCGAAGAACAGTTGACACTGTTTCAAAATCATACACAGTCAGTGACGTCCAGAGAGTGTTGGGAATCGTTCTTTAAACACACGCTCTGAAGCGGTCCTGCTGAGGACACACTGATTATAGCTTTCACAGGCTACTCAGTGCCAGCTGCCATGTGTGTCACATTTCACTAATAAGAGCACTCACTCTGACATGTCACATTGAACATATGCATTGCAGAACGACGTGCCAAAAGGCTTCATGCAACAACAACAAAAGTAAACCTTTTGTGAGGCAGATTTCCATTTCATGGTTTTTAAAGTTTTTTTCTCACCTTTTTGTTGATCTCTTTACAGGAATAAATGCAAAGGCCGTTGAGTTTTGTCAGTTTGCTTCATCATTCACTTCTTTATCGATATTGACATGTAAATTGAGTGGTGAGGTAACAATTTCTAGATCAATTCCCAACCTAAGTCCTTTCTGAGCTTTCTACGAACATTGCTGTATCTCCAATCCACCATTATAGCTGTGTTGCAAAGCTTCTGTATATTGATATTCTCATTCATAGTCAGGCAGTTTTAGTTTATATGTGTTACTTTTGTACAAAATTTGTGTGAGTATTAATTTGAATGAAATTAAAATGAACACAGTGCCAGGGCTATAATAGTCTTTGAGGGGTCCGTCCCAATAATCACATATGGCCTTATCGTCCCCCCATTTGATCTTTTTGAAGCTGCTCTGCAACACCTCAGTACGCATGCTCTTATTCTTATAGGATGGTCTGCTTCAGAGGTCTAACAGCACTCATCAAAAAGATTGACATCAAATCAAAGAAGGAGGGCTTTACTGTTCACGGAAGCTGAAGATGAATTCCAGCGCGATGCTTCAGTTTTAACAGTGAAAGAGGGCAAAGGTAAGATGTAAGTACATAAACATTTTATATTTTGTCCTAATGTTTTGGGACAGAAATGTTAAACGACCCCAAGTAATATCCAGTGATGCAAACTACTTCGAAGTTTTGCCATTTTTTAATTGAAAATTCTTTTAACTAATTCATGATTTAATGTGACAATACAAGAAATATTAATTGAGCCATCTTCATATTTTAAAATAAAAATATTATTTGCAAATAATTAAAATTAATTACTTTACAATGAATTCTACTTCTTTTACTCTTTATTCCCTTTAATCCCTTTAAATCTTTCCCATTTGGTTGGCAATGTTGGGGATTCGATGTTATTGAAACTTAAGGATTATAAACACTTCTGGTCAATTTCATTCTTTTTGTAAGTCAATGTCTAGCCAGGGCCATTACCAAGACGGCTGACAAGATGGGCTCATTTGCTTTAAAAAAGACTTTAGATTGAACTTGCCGTCCATAAGCGAACGTGAAGGCTCATGGGATGTGATAGATGAGTAGGCATCACATTAGGTTAGAAGAGAAGACAAGGAATAACTCAGTGACTAGATGAACAAATGAGACAACATGAAAAGCAATAAGCCAGAGGGACAAAAAAAAAACGGAAGCACACACACACACACACTGTCAAGATCATTAGCTAAAGGGCAGAAAGTCACTGGAGTAAAAGTTAATAGGAAAAAAATGATTAACCAAACAAAATTCGCGATATAGGCAACAAAGCTTTGTGATGTTCCATTGTTTGATAATGACCATAGCATGCGTACAGAGTAAATTTCAGAGCTAATTTAGCTTTTTGGTGTTGAAACTTATAACTATAGTGCCGGTCTGCCGTCCATTCAGGCCTGATGAAGGATGGATTCTCAGATGCTTGTCAAGGCGGCTGAAAACGAGTGAAGATAAATGAGGGAAAAGAAGAGTCAGGCGACCCATGCAAACTGAGAGCGGAACACCTCTATCACCCAACCATCCATCAACCGCCCTGACACCAGCACACACCATCTAAATGCAGCAATACAAGACAGGGCGTGCACGTGAAAGTGTGTGTGTGGCGAGTCTGGCGACAGAAGTGGGCAGAGAAAGTTTCTCACTCCATAAAGTTACTAATATGATTTTGAAGAAGGAGAGAGAGTGTGTTCCCAGTGGATTGAAATGGAGAGACATATGCCAGAACAGGATCAGATTGCAGGACAAAGTCATTTAGAGTTTATCGGGTACACACACAGTTTTTTTTCTGAAAGGAGGAACACTGCTCATAAGATCATGTCTCTGAAAGGGTTCAGCTGGACAGCAACAAAGCCACAAACAAAAGGTCCAGCAGCCACAAACCCTCATTGGCCTGCAGAGCTCCCATGGTGCTCTTTGATGTTAAGTTGTCCTGGCCCTGTCCTCTTTTCACAGCGCATCCACACTCAGCCAGTCATGAATATCCAAGAGTTCAGCCCCTTACAGGATTATCCCCTCTTTCTTTAACCGCTCAAACATTCCTAATGCACATGCTTTCTATATCTTACACTCTTTTGAGTCTCTTTTCTTTCTCTCTATTTCTCTGCTCCATATGTCTTAGTCTCTTTCAGTAAACACATTGACTATTTCAGTAAACACATTGATCCAGGCTGTATGAGAGTGCATTGCTTTAAATCATAGACTTGTAGGTGCACACAGCACCCCAGCTCATGACCTGCAAACAAACACACAGGCGGGCTGGATAAATGCTGGCTGTCTCTCTCGCTCCCGCTCCCAAAAGCCCAATAGCCCAATAGCACTATTGTAACAGAGACAACTTGAAAAACTTTTTTTTTCTTTACCCAAATGTTCGGTTTAGTCTGTTGGGTAATTTTGCTGGGTTATTTTTGTATTATGTTTAACCAGGTGCTGTGTATAATGTTACAAATATAATGTAAGCTACATCCCACCAGTATGATATTGAGGTTTTAACATCAAAAGACTGCTTAACACATTTATTCTCATTCTAAACTGAAAAAGTGCTACAAGCATTATCTAAATTAAATCAAATTAAAATCTAAATTAATTTATGAATGTAAAAATAAAATAAATAAAAACATTACACTCAAAAAAGGGAAAAAGTTAGACAGTTTATAAAGGAAATAATTGCAAGTTGCCATACAGTTCTGATAAAGGATTTGCATTTCTATTTCTTGTCTTGTTGGCCAGTTTTGACCAAAAAAAAAGGGGGCGGTAAATCACAAGTGTATTAGAAATAAAGTTTATTCAGCAGAATTTATTGCACGTGTATGCCCATAGTTCCAATCAATATTATTTTTTACTAATCAGACTGATTAATTATGCAATCATCACATGACACTTTCCTAATGAATCTCAATGAACTAAAATAAAAATGTATTTTACATGAGGATGTCCTCGGCTCCATGGGGTGTGTTACATAAGGAAGAACAGATGATGGAGGGTGAGATAAACACTTGTCCCAGGGGACGTGTGGTCTCATATGGCCACTGTACAGGTTTCTCAAATCATCCGTCTGCTTCTCCTCTAAAATGCACTTCTTGGAATGATTATGTGATAAATGACTGACACTTGCAATAACGATGATGGATCAATGAAACTGAGAGGCCACATTTTAGAATTGAAGGAGACAGAGAGGATAACTTTACTTCTCTCCGCATCTCTCTTTCTTGTTACTTTCTTTTGTCCCACAACGCTACAGATGCACTTCAATTATTTGCTTATTTTGGCTGTTTTTTTTTATTTACATTGTTTTCCACCATCTTTGATGTATCTCTTCAATCCTCTCTGTCTAATCCTTTGGACTAACAAGGCCCAGTGTTTGCCTCTGAATGGCCCAACATCTGTGCTGAATCAGAGGATTTAAGAATGGTTTTAAGATCTAAGTTTAAAACCACCACACACACATAAATATTAAAAACTAAACACAATCCGTGGAAATGCTATGCATGAGGCTGCTGTAGTTTGGCATGGATAAATGTTGGCTATCTATATAAGAAGTTTCATTCATATAGCTAATATATTTTTCTTATAGTACCAAAATTGTTACATTATGTAATGCAAAAGATTATGTACATTCAGTTTATCATCTTTGTCATTTTAAGTGATCTGATCTGTGAATCATTATTCAGTGGCGTAATAAAGTACCCTTATATTGGCACTTTATTCCTGATCACTGAATGATGACACGTTACTTAGATTTGCTTTGCAGTATTTGTCCGTACGTTATTAGTGAGACCTATTAGTATCTGTATTGTAAATACATTATGTGTCAGTAACCAGTGAGTGAGAGGAGACCTTCGTTAAGGTGTTCTCTCTGTTAGTGGCTCCGCGGGGGAGGTGCTGCTCTGATTAATTTGGAAACGTGATAGCGTGTAATTCTCATTACCTTTCGAAGTAATTGCATTTTACGCGGAGCAAATGGGCGAGGCGGCTGAAGATTACTAACAAGCAGATGTTAGTGAAGGAAGACAAGACATCAGCAGCCTGTTTGCTTTCATGGAGCTCAATCTGGAGTCGAAATTACTATTACACTGCTACTGGGTGGATGCAATGAAACTTTTTATCATTGAAGCTTGGGAACTTACGCAAAGATTTGTTGTTGTTTATGAGTTGTTTTTGTTGAATTTAGACTAGTTGTGAAATGAAGATGTTATTGAAATTCCCAAAATGCATTTATGATAAATCGGCAAATAAAATATGCAAATGAAACTGTACATAAATAAAATATCTCGTAAAAATAACCAGTTAACGTTTGTCCATATAATATAAAAAATGCCCTTTTTTTGTTGTGCAAAATTAATATGGTGAATTATAATATAATGAATTTTAAAACAAATAAACATGTAGCAAATATGAATATTCAAAAGCCAGCTTCACTCCGTATCGTTCCAGTTCAAAAATCCCTTGGAAAACATTGCAACAGAAAGAGCAATCTGCCATCCAGCTGCTGGCGTTTAGTTATGTATTCCACCCTAATACTCCTTTCTTTATTCCCTGCATCTCTCATCTTCTTTTTCTGTATATTTTGTGTAGTGCAAGAGAGCAAATGCGTTTTTTGCATTCTAAATAAATGATCGTCTCCTTGAGGCTCAAAAACATGAGGGTAGCCTAATCTTATTTTTTCCCAGAATGATGCGCTTTATAAAAGTTAACAAGAAAGTCTAGGTCTCATTTGGTCTCATTTGGAAGGTCTCATTTGGAAAGCTGCCCAAAGCAGAAGAATTGTTTGCTTTGACAGGCAAGGGTGTTCACAGGTGGCATGATAAGCGAGGAAATGAAGGCGGATTCCACAGCTCGATGTCATAGATGTGCCAAATTTCTAAAAAGTCATTACATTCCTTATTTCTGAAATCAACTTGTTTTTTATATTTATTTATATGTATATTTATATTAGTATTTGCCCCTAGTCTGTCTGTTTTATCAATGATTAGTGTTCCACGTAACCGTGTTAAGAGAAACATAATATTTGAACGCAAATGGACAGTGCGAAAGCTTTTTAAGTGCGCCACAGTTGAGCATACATTTGTTTAATTTCATTAATTAGAATGAACAATTCATTTAATTTATATTCTCACTGTGTTTTTTATTATTACTGATATTTGGTTAAAAAAAGAAACTCAGTATTCAGTTTAGTTTAATTTGCCTGTATAGTCCATTCTGATTGGATAATGCGTGAATATACATACATCTTTTTATATAATAAGAATTATTATAGAATTTATCAATCATTATTCGTCAATAATGTGTTACTATATAAAAATAAACTATTAAACTGTAGCCTGTGGTATTTAAAATAAATTCTGCCACACAGAGACTGGTTTACGGTCTGTCAATAATCTCGGCTCAAGTTATTAAACATTCTCACTATTTTTTAGAACATCTTTGTTCTAGTTTACAATAAATAAATGGTGTCGGTCTGAGCACTCTCTGTTTGTTCTTAGCACGAGAGAATAAGTGGTTATTTGTTTCCGGAAAAAACATACCGTTATCTTTTTTCGTCAAATTAACTGCTGAACTTTATCTTTTTTACTTACTTTTTTTTTTACGTTTTAAGTTGATAGATAGATAGATAGATAGATAGATAGATAGATAGATAGATAGATAGATAGATAGATAGATAGATAGATAGATAGATAGATAGATAGATAGATAGATAGATAGATAGATAGATAGATAGATAGATAGATAGATAGATAGATAGATAGATAGATGCTGGATAGATTGATAGTGTTCAAGTTTCATTTAATTTTGAAAGTACTTTGGTTGAATATATATTTGAGCTTCCATACTGAAAATTGATCAAGCACAAACAAGTAAATAAATGCATCAATTTAAAACATTTATTTTACAGTTATGACAAACATTCACCCTACATTAATTTGAAAATACCATCAAAATAAGTAAATAAATATCATTTTGCACTTTATTATAAAAAATAAAAGTTTCGGCAATGACGGGTAGGTTTGTGCAGAAAGAAGTAAATAAAAACAACAAAGATGGAAAGACAGAAAACTAAAGAGAGAGAGAGAGAGAGAGAGAGAGAGAGAGAGAGAGAGAGAGAGAGAGAGAGAGAGAGAGAGAGAGAGAGAGAGAGGATGAAAAGACAGAAAACTAAAGAGAGAGAGAAGAGAGAGAGAGAGCGGGGGGGGGGGGGGGGGGGGGGCTAGAGTTGATGGAAAGACTAAAGAGAGAGAGAGGTGCATCTTTCCTGTTACAGACAGCGCTTGGCAAATGAATTCTCCGAATATAAACTAGGAAGGTAATATAAAATCTCTCAAACTGTACAAACGCTATCTACATATTTACACAGCATACAGTCCTATTATGTTTCTCAAAACCATATGACATTTTAATGTATAATGTAACTATTTAGCCCTCTTTAACTGAAGCATTAATTGTCCGGATTTATTTTATTAACTGTATTTCACATTAAACTTGTTCTTTCGTAGCAATCTCAGGATTGAAGGCTAAAAAGAGTAAGGTATATAACGTATACCATTTTCACAAACTTCATACACAGAAATGCACATGGATAACCCTAATATATCTAAAGTGTTAGAAAACTCTATGTTAGTGGCTTTGATTCATTCTTCTTCGCTTCAGACTTGTACCTTCCAAATTGTTCAGTCATAATAAACACGAGATAATACATTTTTTATATAAAAGTCTATGGTTCGTTCTCAGAGTTCTGTTATCAATGTTCAGTACTTTATTTTGAGTCACTGGTCAGCCGTGACATGCTGACGGTGCTCATACCGGACACATGAGGCGGAGGCACCTGACACATGCTACACGGACACGGGATCCCGGGACCCCAGTGCTGGAAACCAGCGCCGAGTGGCCCTGAGGTCGATGGTGCCTTGAGGAGTCCGTGATGCGGTCTGACGGCTGAGAGACTCGAGCCGGAGAGAGATGCAGCACTGGAAACTGCTGGTGGTAGCAGAGGATGATGTACCGGGTGAGCGGAATGCGAGACAGCAGCAGGGTGACCCGCTAACGGAGCGGCCGCGTGTGCAAGGGTGCCGCACCCGGACGGGTGGAAACCAGCGTGATGGGCCCCGCTCCCTCCACCGTAGATCTCGCTCACGAGCCGTTTCATCTCCTCCAGCGAGTTGCTCAGCATAAGGATGTAGTTGCGCGCGAGCAGCAAGGTGGCTATTTTGGAGAGCTTGCGCACGGATGGCCCGTGGGCGTAGGGCATGACCTCCCGGAGCCCGTCCATGGCGATATTTAGGTCGTGCATGCGCTTCCTTTCGCGGCTGTTGATCTTGAGGCGCATACTCTGCAGTTCGTTCTCGGATAGAAGTTTACGGTCCTTTTTGGAGAGCATCTTCAGAGCTATTGCGTCCTCATCGGCGCTGGAGCTGCCATGCAGATCTGCGCCTCTTAACTCCGGGGGAGAATCGCTCTGCGTGGAGGAGACGGCGCCGGAGAAACCCACGGACTTCTTGACTGCGGACAGGAAGAGATCATCGCCTTCAGGAGAAGAAGGTCTACTGGACACTCGGCTCGTGTCGGAGTCCATGATGTTCAGTGCGCTCGCAGCTTCTCGCAGATGTCAATATTCCTTTAAAAGAAGGTAATGATTAAAAAAATACATTTTTACAATTAGGCTAAATAAATGTAATAAGAAATTAAAAACTAAATTAGTAAAGACCCTAATTCATATGGTTTAATTAAATGCAATACAGCAAATTAAGAGCAGGTGAACTCTACAACTCCATAAGTGCCCTAAAGTAAAGCTGTTGAAGTTTGTCACACATTTTGCGAGTTTAGTGGCGAAAAAGCAAACTATAAATTATGAAAACAGTTAGAAATTTTCTAATCGCTAAATCATATAAGAGTAGCATAAAAAAACTCTGAATAATGGGAAGGAGGAAATAATGTAATCACTTAAACCATTCTAGGCGTTTAATAATTATAGGCTACATTGTTTTTATAATTAAAAAGTCACATAAAAAGTATACATAAAAAGTCATCAAATCATTCTATTTATTTTCTTTATAGCCTATTCAAACTTACCGGTAGCAGGTGCAAGCGCGTGTTGGTGTGTGTATTGTTGGTGTGTTATTCCAGTTCACTCGTGCACTGTTTGTGTTTGGCACGCCCGAGAGTGACGAGGGGTATTTTATAGTAGGTCCCTCCTCCCCATCACCCGGGGGCAAGTCACCGGGACAATGTCAACGCTTTCTCGACAGCCCGTCAAGAACCAATGAGCTCTAGTGGGTGGGGGTCCGAAAATCTGATGTCATTGCGAAAAAAAAAAAAAAAACTGAGGCTTCATTAACTGCATTAGACACACTTCGCATATGGTGCATCCTCACAGTCACAGAACATCGTTGGGTTTAGATTACAGTGAGTCGGTTGAACAAACTGCAATCTGTCCCGAAGCTTTGAGTTAGTTAAGTCAGGTGGTGCATGCAGCATGCGTCCACCTTGGCTAGATGAAAAACTTCAGAGAACTTTGTTTGACAATTTTGTAGTGTTTAACTGTCCTAACTCATTTTTCGGAAATTAAGTGGCAATAAAAAAATAAAATAAACTGAACTCAACAAATCAATATTTTCAATAATTAATTAGAATATCTGTAATAAAGATACATTGGTATTTAAAAATAATTAGGCTATATATATTTTATAGTAAGGTCAATGGTAAATTATTTAGCAATTATGCGGCGTGTACATGGATGCCGATGCAAGTTTTTCCTCGTGATCTTGTGTGTTTCCCGCAGGATTGAGCGCGGTCAGTTGCAGACACTGTTTTGCAGTTTGAATGCGCTCATATTGTTTTAACCCGGTGACCCCATGCGGGCGCCTGACAGCTGACTGATTTCAGCCGTTAAACGCATTTACAACGTAAGGAAACGAGGCGTGCAAAATGTTTTTTTAACGGTTATGATCTGAAACATTTCAATTAGGCCAATATGGACGAACAAAAGTTTTTGTTTGGGGTAGAACTTCTAGAATAGGAAGACATAAAAATAGCTGGCTACAGCTAGTGCATTTACGTTTCTCTTATAGGCTACTTTGGAAAGTAAATGAACATAGCCTGCATAAACACACATATTTGGCGCTGTATGTGCATTTAGATGATAGATAGATAGATAGATAGATAGATAGATAGATAGATAGATAGATAGATAGATAGATAGATAGATAGATAGATAGATAGATAGATAGATAGATAGATAGATAGATAGATAGATAGATAGATGGATGGATGGATGGATGGATGGTTGGATGTAATGGATGGATGGATGGATGGATGGATGGATGGATGGATGGATGGATAGATAGATAGATAGATAGATAGATAGATAGATAGATAGATAGATAGATAGATAGATAGATAGATAGATAGATAGATCTTCAAGAGTCAGAAAATGTGTTTGTTCATCTATCTGACTCTGCAGGTGCAGATTTAACAGACGCATCAGTGAGTTTAGGAGAGACATCACCAGATCAAGGTCTTTAACATATTTTCACTGAAGCATCTATGAGCTGTTGTTGTTTGGTTGTTTTCCCCGTGCGGACAGTCCCTTCTGTCTGTTTGCTTGTTTACTCTCGTTAAATACGCTTATGCAAATGAGTTGGTTTAAACCGTCGGTATCGGAGAGAAGTTGTTGTTCAGTTCCTTCATTATGAATTCCAGTAATCTCACTTGTTAAGTGTACCAAAATGGTAATATATGCCGCGACTGTCTGGATTAGAAACGGGGGACAGAAAGACCCCTATTGTCGGAGCTGCAGTTTATTCTTCGCGCATATAATTATCTGAAATGTCACCCGGGGAAGAATGCAATGCACACAAATTCACACACACCCACACGACACACACTGACTGACAACTGTCTTGGGAGCAATTACAGAGAGAGAAAGACAGGGGTTGGTCTGCCCTCGATTCATCCCAACTTTGGTAACTGTAGTCCGCCGAGAATGTTGCCAATTAAGGCTAATTAAGAGCTTGCATGACTGACGTCATTACCTCTTGATTTAGTTTATTTTGAGGCAATGAAAAAGATGTAGGCTACACTCATTCTTACAGACCTGCTTAAACAAGACTTAAGGCATAAACACTGGCCACATTACAGAGTGATTACATATAAGCAGCCAATGTGAAAGCCTAATGAGCAATGTTCTTAATTGTACGTTTCTGTGGATCAGTTCATAATGCACATTGTCATTGTTGCAATTGTGATTATTTCATGTAATGCATAAAATTGACACTGATGCACAGGATGCTTTATTCATTTTTGGCACGTCTTTTTCGTTTCTATATTGCAAAACATTTCAATTAACCATTTTCCTGAGTTTTGACATATTTGCATTAATGCCGGTTTCCAGACAGCATTTTACAGCTTATTCAAACTTCACAGTTCAGGTGCAGAGAATTAAAACAACTGAAATGACAGAAATACAGAACTGGCTTCATTTTGTGTCGTTCAGTCGTTTAATTAAAAGCTATTTGTTTAACACAACACCTTTCCTGCCTCAGATAAAGAGGGAGAGAGAGAGAAACGTTAGATACAAGAGCTTTTGCCACCTCAGGGTGAATGAATGTTCGCCTGGCTGTTGAGTGTGGAGGGAGACTGAGTGCTAATTTCCGCCTGTTGGCAAATCCTCTTCTTTTCTCATTACCTTTATGAGATAATGATGTGTTTGCGTGTTCATTCCAATAATGAGGTGGGCAGAAGGTGTGTATATGTGTAAAAACTGTTAACCCCAAGAGCTAAATTAGCCAGTGCTAACTGCTGTCATACTTAAGTTAATGAATCCAGCTGAAGTTCACTTTCACCTTTTTTCTGCTAAACCCCAAACTCAAAATAAGCACAGTGCTTTACTGTTATGTCACGGCACTTTTTACTTCTTCAACATTTTCTGCTGTTCTGTTAAACAGAGGTTCTTTTTAATCTTCTTTTTGATCCTTTTTGAAGATTGGTTACAGTTAGTGGTGTAACAATACCCTCTGTCACGATTTGATACATATCACGATTCTGATCTCACTATATTATTGTGATACTTCAAGACATATGATAAAAGGCTCACAAAAAATGTACTGTTGATTAAAATGCTATATTTGGTATTACATTGGGTGTGTAACTGAATAGGCTGGTAACCAAATGCACAGGAAAATGGTGACACCAAAATAAAAATATTCATAGTTCTGCAGCTGAAAATACAGAATTATATTAGACAAATATGCTTGCACTCTGTCATTGACTACATTTAAAATAATGTAGGCCACTTTTTACTGGTAACATAAGCCATTTGGCATTATCAGGACCCACAAATATGCCCCCATCATTATTATACATTATATTCAACATAGTAGTTTAATGTAGTACTGACACTAAAACTATGAAAACGTTTTTTTTTCTCACACATTTTTATTTTGGGTGAACTATCCACGATACATCTTGTCCTAATCCAAGATACATATTTTTGCATTTTTGTATAGCAATATATTGTGACACGATATATTGTTACACCCCTAGTTACAGTATTACAGAAGAGTCAAATTTGCTGTCACTCTTTCTGCCGTTGTATTGGAAACATCCACACAGCGGTGTTATCTAGTTTTCTGAAATGTATTGCCAAGGTAATATAATACAAAGAATTGTGCTATAAATGTACATTACATTTTTAAATATTTTGAATATAAAAAATTGGTAGAATTGCAATATAACTGTTGAAACGCATTGTGAAAAGGGTCCATTAAAAAATCACTAAATTATATTATCAGCATAGAAAGTGAAAAATATTATTGAAAAACTAACATATATTTTCATAATTTAATAGTATTTTGGTCCTTCTTTTGCAGTCAAACTGCATGAACTCCACAACTTAAAGCTGCATGGTAAAGAACTCCAAATGATCATTGTCACAGATTTGCATAATATTGATGGGTGAAATAGTGCTCAATATTAAATATTTTTTCCCATCATAACTTTTTTAAACATTTGTCATAAAATTGTTCAGTTGCAGTTCAATTGAATTAACTTCTGCACCCTCACCCATCCCGATTCCTTCCCCCCACCATCCAACAGTTTCTTTTCTCACTAAACAGCGTGTTTTTCTTCCACAATTATTCCAAACAGTTTTGATTCAGTATAGCATTGCTTTAATATCAGAAGAAAACTTTCACTCTCACCCTCTACATCTCTCTTTCTCTCTCCGTCTGGGTGGCAGTTGGGCTTATGTTGCATTGAATGCCAATAGTGAAGAGCAGCATATGTGAGCTAGTCTTAATCCTGCTAATCTTCCCTCCAACTGAAAAAGAAAGAAAAAAAGAAAACCTTTTCTCTCAAGTTTCTGAGCCCAAATGGCTTTCTAAAGAAAATCAAAACATGCATCTTCTTTCCTTTCTTTCTTCTCATCCAGACACCTCATATACATAGTGAATATAAGTGTTGATGACATTTTTAACATATGGACATCACAAATTTCTGGCCACACCATCTCAATAAACAGTTCCCCCCACCTCTTCCTCTCCCTGCTTTTCTGTGCAGTGTAAGTTGTTGGGGTCTACACAAGTCTTTTGTCCCGACAACAGCCATTAGTAGGTAATTAAGTCTTAACATAGCCTCTGCTCCCCTGGCTACTATTACACCCTGCTCAAATGGAACGGCTTACAAGCTCCTTTACACGGCTGGACAAATTGAATGGTGCTCATCAGGCTCTGCCTATTATTCCTGCCACCCCATCTGGCTGCCAGCGGATAAAGGGGGATTTGCAAGCGGTGGTGAGGGGCATGCAGACCACTGTGCTCAGGCTGAGAGCAGGAGAAAGACCAGGGGCTTCACTGGAGAAGAGCCCCCTCCCTTTTTAAGGTGGCTGCTTCTTTTCAGGAAAAAGCTGTGGGATTTGCTGCAGCCAAATGCTACAAATGTTACCACAACCTGCTCCCCTGATCCTGCAAGAGGGAAAGAAAAAAGGAGGGGTATGTTCTTGTGTGAAGCAGGGGGGATGCTGAGATGGACCCTGAAAATGAGATGATGTCAGTATGGATATTAATCAAGAAAAACATTTTTGTATCTTATGAAATCTGCACCTAAAGGAACACACCAAAAAATAAAATAAAAAGGTCCCCATCATCACTCTCATAATGAAAAATAAATAAATAATTTTACATTTTTGAATGTCCATCAAATTAAAATGGAAGTGGTCCAGTGTGTTTTGTATGAAGAAAAACGGTCTAAAATTTTTCTAAATATATTCTATTGTTTTCCACAGAAGAAAGTCATACAAGTTTGGTAAGACATGAAAATGAGTGATGGCAAAAGTCAGTTGTTCAAAGATTTAATTGTGCTTTTGGACTTGTACAGTGCCAATGATACTGAAACCCTTTTCATTAAATTATTTTTTGTGTGTAAAAATGCTACAGTAAGAGCTTGTTAATTGTTTAACTGTTGGTTACCTTACCATTTATTGGTTAAACATTGTAAACATCACATACACAAAATAATGTAAAAATTACGGTAAAAAAACAGCAATAAAAGGTGTTTTTTGTTTTATATTTCTGTTATTTAGTTTATTGCATTATTTTAGTGCCATGTGTGTTACCCTGATGGTGTTTTGTCTTTTTTGGTATGACCCTGGGCACTGTTTATAAGTATTTGCCATGTTTTTTGGACAACTTACGGTGATCTCTGATTCGGCATGTGACTTTCTATTTTACCACCTGTATTATTATGATGATAATTTCTGGCAACAACAGCTGATGTTTTTTATTTAACAGGAAATGTTTAGTGTAGCTACTCGCCTGAACTCAGACAGTCCTAGAAGGAATTAAGAGATGAAAATAAGAAGAGACCAAAAAGACTGCATATGAAAAACTGAGACACAGAGCTAACGCTCCCAAAAGTTACTTGAAAGAGAGCATTCCTGTACTATTGGTTCCTGGTCCTTCACTCAAACACGTGCACTTACCCTCGTGATGTCTAACGAGGGGGCTGGCAGCTTTATTACGAGCATGCCCTCCCACAGGCAGGCTGAAGGAGTAACAGGTTGGGGTTTTGTTTTCAAAGGAGGAGAGTTGTTGTGGTGAGAGCTGCCCTCTGTGTCACCCTTCTGTTCCCCAAGTGCCTGTGAGCTGTCGTATTGTCTCTGCCCAGATTCTTTAGTAGGTATACATCTCTCCATCCCTCCTCTGCATCCCGAACTTTCACAGCAGCCAGGGGTGGAGATCATCTATGTCAGCCTTACACTGAATGTTCACCAAAAACCTGAGCATCTTCAAAGAATGGGTGGCACTTCCTGTGGATATTCTGCAGAAAGAAAGAATGAAAGCAAGAAAGAAAGAAATCAAGAAAGAAAGAAAGAAAGAAAGAAAGAAAGAAAGAAAGAAAGAAAGAAAGAAAGAAAGAAAGAAAGAAAGAAAGAAAGAAAGAAAGAAAGAAAGAAAGAAAGAAAGAAAGAAAAAGAAAGACGCTGCATGGAAATCTCCATTACTCTTTAAAGACTTTATTAATATCTAAGACTTTTCCAGGCCTGGAAATGACCTGTTTAAAATGACCTGATATTTAATATAAATGTGTTCCTGCAACAGCACATTCATTGGTTCAGTTCCCAGGAAACACACCCTGAAAAAAATCTACCTAAAAAAAAATAGGTAAAATTTTGTGAGGTAACATCTATATTCAAGTCTAACAATATGTTACAGCACTGAATCAATATATATGCCCTAACCAACCCCAACATGAAATATTTTGAATACATTTTATGTTAAATGCACTTTATGTAGGCTATATAAAGTGTTTTTCAAATGTTTTATTTTCACTGTTTTTATTTTTAAATTGTTTATTTAAATTTTACATTTTCATGATTTAATTAAAGCTTTTCAACTACTCACAAACCCTGCAGTTCCCTCATGAACCCTCAGGAGTAAGCAAACCCCTGTTTGGAAAACCTTTCAATAGCCGTAGGTCATGGCAACAAAATTAAATGTATGGCTTAGATAAGGTAGAAATGGCTCTATACTGATTAAGTACATATGTTGAATGCATCGTGAAATTAAAATGAAGTAATAAAAAAAGATTAATAGAATCTATCTGATTATGGAAAACTCACTCTATAGTACACTCATTCGAATAGAATATTCTGTACAACGTTCGCCACAAATCCACAAGTTCATAAACATCCCCAAATTCCACTAAAACATAATTCTTCATGTATTTTGGCAGAGCTCCGTGATCATACTAGTGTTTTAATGTGTCTGTGTGCGACTGTGTTTCGCTGCAGATACGAAGGAATGCCGTTGGATTTTCTCACCCCTCTGGCAGCGTCGCTCATTCAATTCTTTTGCCATTACGTTGTCATCAAGCCATTTGGCTGCTCTGGCCTCATAAGTGCGGCACAAGAAAAGAGCTAGTTGATTCAATTAAAGCCATACCAATTCAACTCCACTGAGAGCCAGCCAAGAAGGTTCTTTCAGAGAGAAAGGACAGGGAGAGAGCGAGGAAGGTAGAGGAAAGCCTTTTATTCCCTCTTGTCTCAGATTTGAGTGCAGATATGTAATGTCGTCTAGGTAGTCTAAATGTGTCTTACATTGTGCATTTAGTAATGTTTTTTGCTAAAATGGTTTAGCAAATGCACACATGAAGCAAAAATCATGTTTATGCTTGTGATCCTCATGGTTTGTGCATGTGTTTGCCGCAGGGGCCAGCAGTGGCCGTTTGTCACCGTGAATAGGCTCAGGGTGGTTCACATCATTGGGGCATTGAAGGTGTCTCCTCCCCTGTTGTAAAACAAGGGTGTGTGTCACACGGGGACACAGGAGGCATTGTGCTCGTCGCAGGGGCTACCGTACCACCCAGAGTGTTCCCTAAATCTTATCCCCCAAACACCTCCCCACGACCCTGTCCGGCCCACGGCCACAACCCCGTCCTGACCACTACCCGCACAGGAGAGCGGGATGGACTGTGAAGGTATAAGTCAGGGATGGATATTGGGGCTCCGACGCGTACATTTATAGAAAGAAAGAAAGCGTGGGATGAGATTGAGGCCTAGAAGAGGCGAGGGGGCGTGTCTGTGAGTTTCCCCTAACAAGATAGGTCAATGGGATGATTGATGGCTGCAGAAGTGGGAACAAAACAAGGGGAGGTGATAAAAATCAGAAAAGAGGGGAAAGAATGGAGAGGGAACGAGGGTCTTGTATCCGAGTTAGGGACGTCTGTGCGAGTGTGAGAGTGTGTGGGAATATTTACTGCCCCGCAGAAGTGGGCGGCTCTGACTTGTTGCTAATTAGCGGGGAGGCATCTGAGCTCTGTGTACTGGGTGTATGGAAATGGCAAGTATGCAGGGGTAGAAGGAATACGACAGGATATTTGGACGAAAGAATGGCTATGCTGACCACCTAAGATGACCCCCCTCACACAGTCGCATATACATACCTAAAGTTACACACCCCTCACTACTTTCCCCTGCCCTCAACAAATTGATGTAAATGAGCAGTGCTTTTAAAATAAAGGCAAGTAATTTATGGGCACTGTCAGTTTCCTGAGTCAGAAACACACACACACACACACACACACACACACACACACACACACACACACACACACACACACACACACACACACACACACACACACACACACACACACACACACACACACACACAACCAGCAGGGCTCTTAAACTGAAGAGTTCAGGCTTGTGTTTTTAAGAGGGGTCCCTTGTCATCTGAAGTACTCTGAAGAGGATCTGCAAACTATCGCAAGCAGGGACACGGGCAAACAACCCATTAGGACATACATTCATAGGTACAGTATGCCCAACACACAAGCAGTTCCTTATTTACTAGCTTTTACTACCGTATTTACTAGAAATTACTAGGTTTGTTTCTTGGTGCAGTCAGCTGGCAACACAGTTTTTAACTTTCAGAGTCAGAACTCTGAAAATCTGACCATTTTTATGTCAAAATAAAGGCCTTCTCTTTTTGTATTTTTGAGTAAAAAATAATAAATACAAAAAAAAGTATTAATAAAAAGAAAATTACATCACTTTAATTAAAATGGATATCACCAGTCCCCTTGGACTTATCTTACATTTTTCCACCCCTAATGTTGAAGTTTCCATGTTTTTGTTCTGAACCTCCTTCAAATTTTAAATTGCCCCTTTTTTCTTCCAATTTCCTTTAAAACAATGTTGTTTTTGATAATGTTGGACATTCAATTATCTCCAAAAATGTTTCTTTTTTTTTTTCATTTTGAAAATATCAAATAAAAATGACACCATTTACTTGGTTACACCATTTACTACCATTTGCTGGTCTTTCAAGGGAATGAGCCGTGTCCGTAAGACACTTGATCCCAGGTTACTCTTAGGGGCATTGTGCCTGTAATACAGTAAGTGTACACTGAGTTACCTTGCATAAATATATCTGATATCATGACAAACTTTTTCATACCCTTTACACAAAGATAGATCTGACATACCCTGATACACCCAAAATGATATACTCTCAGCACTCTTTTGCAGCAACTTTTCCTTTATTCTCTTCTCTCACCAACCCATCTGCTCTTTTTGGCACATTCAATTACATTTCACCTTGAGAAAGAGAGTGAGAAAAGCATCAGGCTCTAGTGAATTGCAACAATTACGATAAACAAAACCCCCCATTGCTAATGGCTGGACATTACGCCACTGCGTATATATATATATATATATATATATATATATATATATATATATATATATATATATATATATATATATATGTATATATATATATATATATATATATATATATATATACACACACACACACATATATATATATATATATATATATATATATATATATATATATATATATATATATATATAATATGAATTATATTACACATACATGCCCAACGGATTTGGACCTGTTGCTCTAAAACATGCAAACACACTATACAGTCTCTGAAGTGTCAACCTGTATGTGTATAGATACAAGCTCTAATTGGATTCCTACAGGGATTTTTAAATTTTCTTCATAGGGTGTTCAAGTCAACCCTTATCCAGCAAGTAAAGCACACCAACCCAAAAAATGCCTCTCGTTAGACTTCCCACAACACACACACACAAACACAAGGTCAGCACCCATAACAGTTTTGAACCATGTTTTGGATTGGGTTTCAGAGCCAACACCTCACACATTGTCATCAGCGAGTTAACACCCAACTCTCAGTGGTCACGCTTGCCAGGTTGAGTGTTAAACTGACAGGTGGGAATGAGGGAATTGTATATGTGTGTGTGTGTGTGTTTAGCAAGCAATCTGTAATGAGGGGGCAGTGTGTGTTTAGGCCTGTAATGAGGTGTGAGAGAGAAGCGAAGACCTTAATAGGCAGCAATTACCGAGTGTGTTGTCATTGAGCGAGTCTATTTGTGTGTGTGTGTGTGTGTGTGTGTGTGTGTGTGTGTGTGTGTGTGTGTGTGTGTGTGTGTGTGTGTGTGTGTGTGTGTGTGTGTGTGTGTGTGTGTGTGTGTGTGTGTGTGTGTGTGTGTGTGTGTGTGTGTGTGTGTGCCCGTGTTGCAAAGGTTACTTTGACACCTACTCTCTAGCAATTCCAGCAGAAAACATTTGACTGACAGCATTTCAAAGACACAGATCATATTTCAAAACTAACTGTTGCGTGCATGGTTGTGTGGGCATTAAAGAGAAAAATTTGTCATTTAATATAATCCATTTTGTCTGTCTTTAAAATTACTAATGTTCCTAATAATTATATATTATATAAAAAATACTATATTTAAATATTATTATAATCAAATAAATAATTTATATATATATGTTGTTTTGTATGCTATATGTTGTTTTGTACCATTTACACTTTGTCACAGTTGGTCATGCATGAGTCGGTATATATGATGTATGTTGTGCTTACTGGGACACAGGTTCCAATCCAGCTTGCATCTTGTCTTGATCCCACTTCTCTCTCCACCTAATGTCTGTCTTTTTAATGAAAGGCAAAAAGAAAAAAACATGAAGTTAAGTTACACTACGTCATCTCTCTCCGATGCTCTTTGACTTTTGGGTGACCTGGTGACGACCTCCCAGGGACACGCTGGTTTTGGGAAAGTCCCCAGGCTGACCTCATCAATTAAGATGACGATGAGTTCAACAGCAGCAAGCCACCCCATCGCCATCTTTCTCCCACTCTTGCTCACTCTGTACATCCTTTGTCTCCATTAGTTTCCATCTCTCTGTGTGCATTCCTTCATTAGACACATCTCTCATGATCTCTGTCCCTGTTGTCCCTTCTTTGACCATGTCTCACCCCTTCACCTCAGTTGAACTTCATTTGCCCTCCATTACAGTAGTTCCTCCGTTACATTCCTTCAGTAATTTTTTCAAAAACGAAATGATAACTATTTCTCTCCATGTCTGTGTGATACATTTATTTGTGGAGACACAGTCGGGTTCAAAAGTCCTCATTGAAAATTTGATCAAAAAATCTAATTTTGGTTCAAATCTATTTTAACCAGGAGATAAACAAAATCAGGTAATACAAAAATAAAGAAATGTTATGACATAAAATTAGAAATATTTAAGACTCTGCACTATTTATAGGTCACTAATCAAATAAATACATTTCTGATCTGACCATGTTAACTTTTTACAAAAGGTAATAATGTTCTTGCTTCCAGTCAAGCAGAATGATCCAAAGAGGATCTTTTCAAATCATGCTGGAGAACATGATCATAATATTTTGAAATTACTTTCTTTAAGGTAAACTTTTCACTTGAATTATTACACTATAACGAAACATAACGTGTGGAAAAAATAGAAGCATTTTCATAAGTGGACCTCTTTGCATATGGGGGTGCTGAATATTCAATGAAACAGGGCCCGTCTAATTCAGAGACACAGCAAAGTAAAACATCTCAGCATGTTTGAGCATGTGTATGCAGGACACAGAAAAAGAAGAGAGAAAAGCGAGAGAAAGAGAACATAGCTCTGATCTCTGATGAATATGTAAATCCTGATAGCGGCTTGCTCTCCAGGGGACCCCCTTCACCCCTGCTTTCCCACCCCACACAAGAGACGAGGGACCGGGCCTCTCTGAAGCTTAGCGGCCTGAGATCTTCACTCCCTGGATGATAATCCCACTGTCCAAAGGCACGGATAACGAGAAGAGGACCATAATCCTATTGTCCGTCTGTGTCACATATGTCGCTTAACACACTGTCTCTCCATCACAAGACTTCATCCAGAGCTGCAACAGATTGGCCCCCTCCAAAAAAGTGTTTGTCTTTTTTACTGTCCCTCCCTCCCATATTTTTCATACATAATAGCGTAACCCGCACACAGCAAGACCTTTCAGAAAAAGCACACAACACGGCATCATCTTCACAAACTACTCAGGCAGGGTTTGTATCAATATCGCATCTCCATATTGCTGTGTGGGTGGCATGCGGTGGGGTGTGTGTGAGAATATATGCATGTGTGTGTGTGGACGTCCCAAGTTAAGATGCACCCCTCGTCTCGCCCGCCTACCTCAGCCCTACGGCGCTTTGTGTCAGAAAGGACCTGTTGGTATCCGCCTTTGTCATTGAGTGTGTATGTCCATGGGCATATGGTTGATCCACCTCCAATAGGTTCATGTAGGCAGAAAACAGCCATTCATACGCCTATTCAGTCAAGCTGCTAGAGACACAGATTACTATGTCATAACACAGAGGGAGGGAGAGAGGGAGGGGTTTGGAGTGATAGCGAGAGAGAAGAGTGAGAGAAAGAGAGATTACTTCATAAACTTACCCTGATCTCTATGTGTGTGGCTCTGCTCTAGAGATTGAAAAGACAGAGCCATTGTCGTTCTTTCAGGCCTCGACTTCAAACATCTAAATTTGTTGCACCAACTACACCGAACTTGAGAGATACCGTGTTTGAATGCAAGTCTATTTTTTTTCTGTTGAATCAAACACCTTAAAGGGATAGTTCACCCAAAAATTTAAATTCTATCATTTACTCACCCTCAAGTTGTTCCAAACATGTTTGAATTTCATTGTTATGTGGAGCATACAAGAATGTTTGTAACCAAACAGTTGTGGGCACAATTGACTTCCATAGTATTTATTTCCAATATACTGTATGTAAGTCAGTGGGACCCATCGACAGTTTGGTTCCTGACATTCTTTAAAATATCTTCCTTTGTCTTCAGCAGAAGAAATAAATTCATACAGGTTTGGAACAACTTGAGGATGACTAAATGATGACAGAATTAAAAAGAATTGTGTGTATACTATCCTTTTAAGGCCTGATGGATTTGCACAAAAACGCTGAAGTGCCGGAAGTGAACGCCATTAGCATCTTGTTTAATATCTATATTCTAAACTCTAATATGTCATATTTGTTTTTAAAATTTGGCAAATTTGGCAAAGATGGCGAAGATGTGTGAGATTGATATATCTCACACATTATAATGCAGCCTTCACGTGATATCGGTATCTTTTTAGGAGTTTATCGAGTTTTGTTGTCGGAAACAGTAGGATATATATATGTAGGATGACAGGTTCAGTCTTGATTATTTCTTGCGGAAATCTCAAGCTAAAATTTATGGCTGATATTTCAATATCCAATTAATTTTTAATAAAATGTTCCATTCATTTGTAAGCATTACCTGAGATATGTTATACATTCACTGCATCTAGATACGATTCTGACGATTAAGGAATTTTTGTCAAATAAATGCTATTTTTGCTGTATAAAATCAAGTGGTTATTTCTATACATAAATACACATGACTGCATAACTGAACAATTGACGTTGTGGAAAAAATTCCCACGTTCCTAAACCTGAATGACTTAATTTCTTCTATGGAACATAAAATGGGATATTTTGAAGAAAAATATAGAAAGAAAAAACAACTGCTTACAATTAAAGTCCAACATTCTTCAAAATATCTTCTTATACAAAAAAATATTCTGTATGTAAACATACTGACTTTGGTGGACTCTTGTGGTGCTACTGAAACATTGCTCTGCATCCTGATCAGCCAAGCACAGCATCCCTGTGGAATCTGTATTACAACCATTGCCAGTCAGGGAAAGTTTTCAGGAAACCTGTTTGAAAACAACCCATTACTTTCGCATTTCAGTTTGCTGCTGTTAGAGGCACAGATGTCACACAGTGACAGAAAAGAACGTGACATGAAAAGTTTCTGATTGCACGAATATCCTTCAAGTGTCCAGTTTCTCTAATTCAGTGTTTACGTAAAGTTCACTTTACTGACCTCTGCACTGTCTACTTGTCTCACCGGCCTGTTTGTCTCTCTCTCTGACGGCTCAGTACTGTCAGCGTTTTTCTTTGCATGTCCATACTCGATCACCTTTTCTGCCCTCCTAAGACAGAAAGCCTCTCCTTCTGACAGTAATGGCCATCACTGTCTCACTTCCTCTCATTCTGATGACCTCTCGTTCTCAGGCCCCAATCACTTGTTCGCCAACAGTGTCAACACTGTCATTAAAGGCACATTGTCCTTATTAATTAATGAGTGCTGTTGTTTTTTTCCCTCTCTCCCTCTCTACATACTTATTCGGATTAACATATTCATGAGTCGGCCAGCTTTGCAGCAGCTTGCTCGCGAATGGGGCAGCTCTGTTTAGCCCCTGTGTTTTTGTCTTTCTCCATACCTAACCTCGTTTGCTGGGCAGATCCCTGAACCATTAAAGCTCATGATCCCTTTATGCCAGCGAGACTCAGACAGGAGGGTCGGGTTATGAACCCAAACGCTGCTGTTTCACGCACCAGTGAACACACCCTGGATAATAAGACTCAATTGCTAAGTGTTACAAACTGATTAAAATGTCTGTGTTACAACTTTATCTAGCCACAATAAACAATGATCCTCCACGAGAAACTGCGGCAGCTTTTGATATTGTCCCAGAACTGCCCAAATGTTCCCAGCCCTGGTTATTTTTCTGAGTGATCACACAAAGAAATTTTTATTTGCTTATCGTATGCAGGAACAGAAAGCGTCATTAACAAGCATTTAATCCCAGACATTATTAAAAAGGATTGTTCAAAATGATTACTACAAATATGAACTAATTCTTCTCTACAAACTTAACCTAAAAATCCCTGATGCTTAATTTGCAATGTAATCTTAGTATGCAAGGTATATCAATACCATATCAGTTATTGGTCAATATCAAAATTTTTCTATTTATTTGTAAGAAATTGGCTATTTGCTTATTTGCTCTCTAAATCACATTTGTCATAATTTAATGTTCATGTTAAAATCTCAAATCATTTTATAACAGTTAAAAGTAATCATTAACAAATCTCAAAATGAATATCCATTTTCATACTGTACATTATATAGCTGTGATGCCTCATTCACTTGTAGCTTTTCAAATGTTTGATTTTTTTTTGTGTTTTATTTTGAATGAACGGTATTAAGACAAACAGGGCCATAGCTGAACCTTATAAATGTGTTCCAGTTGAAATTGTGCGACGGCCCTGAAGACAAATTAGTATAGAATAAGCCAATAATTAGCGGCCATTTATTAGCCAATAAAATTAACGTTGGTGAATCCCTAATTTGATTTACATACACCAGTCAATAATCTCAAACAAAAGTTTACAGTTGTAACATGATAGATAAGAAAGTATTAGCAATTAACATGTAGGCAACATTAATATTGTGGATACACAAGATATTAGTGACCTAATCTGTATCGTCCAATAAGTGCTTATTTATTTTCTTCCAGTTCAAACATATTCTTCTGTTAAAGGTTTTCTTAAAACACCAAAGCATTATTTTCTACTATTAACAGTAGACAGTTTATTTTTCATTTAAATTCCATATCAAAACTTTCATTTTAAATTAGCCATAATCTCAGAATGTATAAAATAAAATAATTGATCAAATAAATGAAAAAAAATCTGTCTGTGTATCTACGTAGAAAACATGGGAAGGTTTGTGTGCAAGTGATTTCCATTTTTTCCACTTCCTTTTAATTTCAAGAGGAGTGAAAGCAAGAACCCCTCACTGGTTGTGTCCACCACAAAGCCCTGCTAACTGCTAAACATTTACCTTACACACACACAGAGACACAGACTGAATCTGTCTCTCCCTTCAACTCACTGCCCCTGCCCCTGCTTACACATTCACTCACTTGCACATACACACACTAAAACAGTCTCCAACTCTTCGCCACACACTGACACACCAATTTGTAGCCTGCACAGTCACATTGTTTGTTGAGGCTTGCAGTGCAGGCCGCTTCGTTAGCTTGGCCTTTAACGAGCTGCTTAATTGAGCTGTCTAGCGGGCCACCTGTCGCCCTGCACCTCATTAGCATACTAATGCTCCTACATTGTGCTGCAGTGACAGCCAGAAAGAGAGAGAGAGAGAGAGAGAGAGAGAGAGAGAGAGAGAGAGAGAGAGAGAGAGAGAGAGAGAGAGAGAGAGAGAGAGAGAGAGAGAGAGAGAGAGAGAGAGAGAGAGAGAGAGAGAGAGAGAAAGTGGGCGGAATGGAGACAGAGATGTTATAATTAACCAATTTTTTACAATTACTAAAAAAAAGTATATATTTAGGTTTGTTAATCTGACAAAATTGTGCATATTATCAAACTAGAATTAAAAGAATAATGGATTTCCTAAATAAGATTTTATTATATTTACCTGTTCCATGTCTTGCAAAATATTACAACTTAAATGTAAAGAATGACAATGATATGACATTTCAAAGCCTGAAGGTGTTACCAAAAAAAAAAAAAAAGATTTATAAATTAGACATACTGTTTGCAGCCAAATGTGCTGTGTTGAGCAAATTATACGGCTTTTAAATTAATTTGATCACTGATTCATTTTATTACTGAGCTGGATGCACTGGGGCAATGCTAGTGCAATGATCGTGGAAAGGATTAATAGGCTTTTTCTCATTTGTACTGGCTGCACACAGTTGCTCAAGTGCCTGCTTTCATTCAATTCATGACATGCAGCTGCAGCACCAAAGATCTACCTGCCAGAGAGAGAGAGAGAGAGAGAGAGAGAAGTGCAGTGTTTTTGTCAATGGTTAAATGGCTTGACAGGTATTGTTGTGTGTGATTGGAGCATTCAGTACAGCTTTGGGCTAAATTTGCCTCTAAACACACTGTAAACTGGAGAGGCCTTTAGACCTCACACAGGACACGCATGGACATGTGATTCACACACTTGTTTTACCAAACACAAACTAAACTTTTGAAGACAAGCTCCACACTTGCAGACACTTTTTAGCCCTGACCCTCGGAGGCCGAGTCCCCACCAGATGGAGAGCCGTCCACCTCAACCATTGATGACCATGAACTTTAACCTGGAACAGGCTGACCACTTGCACTGACCGTCTGACAGATACCCACACAAAATACACAATCGCACACAGTTCGTACTAATGTATATCCTGGCTATTCCTCTGGCAAGAGGGAAAATTTCAGTGGTGAGTGTCTGCCAACGGTTCATTAGATGAAGGATTCTTGCTCCCACTTAACATCCCAGAGAGACACTTTAGAAAGACAAGACAAATATGATGACACTTACCAAATCTGTTTGAAAGACCAAAATACTTCCTGTTTGCAGAGGAAGCAAGCTAAACGTCTAAAAGTATATTTGCATGTGAGCTAGGGCATTTGATGTGCACTAATGTGACAGCAGAAAGCTGGCACGGAGAAACCAGTACACAAAAGATGAGAGGCACCACACTGGGCGACCTGCTCTGCTCTTTTTCAGTCCCAGAGAAAAGTGCAAGATTCTTTACCTTACTGCGAGAGGACAGAGGCACAGATGCCTGATCATGTAAAATACCATTTCATTAATAATAATAATAAAATAACAACAAATAACTTATTACCAAGTATATATATATATATATATATATATATATATATATAAAATTTAAATATAATATAAAATGATAATTGATAATTAATTATGTTTATAATCAATACTTTATTAAACTGTAGCCAAAACCAAAAATTACAACATTTATTTTGTGACTATGAAAATTATTTTAATTATTAACATTTTGTTTAGTTGTTTAGTGAACCTGTTAACTTATTCTTTAAATCGGTTTTCATACTTTTGTCAAGATTAAAAATAAGAGCAGCTGATCACATCGTTCATTGCTGAGCAAGACTGATCTTTAAAAATAACTATAATCAGCCTGGCCATTGTTAACAACCTTTTTATTATACATGCGCACCATTGAGAAAGAGGGCAGAAAAAGGCAATGGCCATAGAAAAGAGGTAAGAAAAGAAATTGAAAGGGGGAAATCTGAAAAGGTGGCAGTGGAAATTGGGGTGGGGTGGGGGGACAAAGTCACATCCATGCCGCACACGCATTCAATTCTTCCGGTAAATACTGGGTCTGGACAAACCATCATATGCTAATCACCAAAGCATTTAAGCATTTTCACGTCAAAATCAGCATCCCTGTCCCTCTTGCTCCCAAACTCATTCTGCCCCCCGGGGCTCCCCCTTCTTCCCCCCATCTTGCTGGATCGGGCAACCTTGTGCACGTATTGGTACCGGGTTTTCAGTAGAACACTTGTCAGGGGCATGCATATGGAAATGTGAGTCTCCATTTTAGCTGCTAACTCTGCATCCCCTCTAAGGCCCCTTGCTGTGTGGCCCCAACCATCACAACTAGGGGATGCTGGGACCTCATGCTGGGGGCAACAAGGCGTTATACTATTGAGGGATGGACAGGGGTCAGTGCAGGGGTACACTAACAGACAGGACACGCTTCTCTGGTCAAACACCAGCCCACCCTTATATTCTGGAGCTGGAAAGGTTCGGCCTGACATTGACCAGCTGTCATATTCATAAAGGGGTTGTGGTAAAAGTATGGAGTAGAATTGTGGGTTCATATCTGAAATAAGAACAATAATATGTATTACTTGAGAAAAGACATATATGTCACAGACAGAATATATGTAATGATTTATCATTAAATTATGATTTTAATAATTATAAACCAGGCTACATTTTTACAAACAACTCTTCCATGGATCAAACAATTATTTCATACAAATGTGTGTTGATCATGTTGTGATCTTTTATGCAAGTGCCAAAAAACCAAACAATTATCCTTCTTGCATCTTAAAGTTAAAAAAAATAACTTACATTTTTTTTTAAATGCAGTAGGACAGGGGAATATGATGTCATGAGAAAAAAAAATCCCCTTTCATTGTGTGGACTAGTAAGACCTCACTGTAGTAAAAAAAAGCCTCTCAAGGACATAAGCCAATCAGAATAAGAATAAAAGAGAACACAGAACCTAATCCGCAGCCTGCTATCAAACAGGCCTCTTCTGCACAAGTGTGAGCGGTTGAGAAATGCTCTCTCCGGGCGTACGTGTGTGAAAGCGAAAGGTGTTTGTGGGAGAAAGCGAAATGATAAGTGTGGGTGTGTGTGTTAAAGAGAGTGTGTGAGACTGGCATGCTCTTGACCTGTGGCTGCTGCTAATCCTCTGATCAGGATGCCAGGAGGACTGCGGGGCCTCAGTCCGGCCCCTGATAGACTGTCCCACTCACAATAATACACTGAGACCTCAGCCCATTTACATCCCACAGGCTGTGACCAGTTTGAACCCTCTAAAATTCAAGGATGATTTGCTTGAATGCGGATATTGGCAAAAATGGGTAAAACTGATACTTACTGAACAGCACAACCATGATGAGTAACCTAAAAACCAACATGAAAGTGCTAAAAACATCATTTATACAGAGGTCAAGAAACCTCTGTATAACCTTTTGCAGAAAAAAAGCAAGTCAAGGCCATTTTTAGACAGCCAAAATACAAAAAAAGGTGTGTAACTAAATCAAAAACAAAAGTAATGTCTACACACTGAAATGGCTGCTCCAGAAATGTATTTCTTTCAATGTTTTTTTGACAGTCAGCATAAAGAAATACGTCGTCCAAGAGTGTAGAGAAACCACCAAGTGAGTGTGTGTTTATGAGTAGAGGGGGGTGGGGGTGGGGAATCTCAGACTGCCAGGCAAATACATACCATTTGTCTGTGTAAGAGTGTCTGCAGGCCCCCAAATCCCCACGTTTTGTACGAACAAATTGGCAGAGCGCGGGGTCTTGTTTGCCCAGCCTCTTTGGACGTTTGTGGGAAGTGGGTGGGAGAAATCCCCATCAAAGAGTGCCGTGCCTGGGAACAGAAGAACTAGATGCCCTGGTCTGAGAACTGGCCTCAAGAGTGAAGTCTAAAGTAACCAGTGGGGAGACTCATCAGCCTGTGACCTGACCCAAATACAACTGAAAAGAGCAAAACCAGTCCAGAATTTGACACTATCAGATCACCCAACAGCAGAGGCGGCAGTGGGAAAGGAATAGAAAATTATATTATGATTAAAACATTTCTATGAACAACTACATATTTTTTCATTAACACATTAATTTCATCAAAAGTGACTGTGAAACCCTTTACAAAAGATTTCTATTTCAAATAAATGCTGTTCTTTTGAACTTTCTATTAATCAAATAATTCTTGTGGAAGTATCTTTCCACAAAAATATTAAGCAGCACAACGGCATAAGAAATATTTTCCAACACAGATAATAAAAAATGTTTCTTCTAAATCAGGATACTAGAATGCTTTCAGAAGGATCATTTGACACTAAAGACTGGAGTAATGACTGCTGAAAATTCAGCTTTACCATTACAGGTAAAGAAAAATAAAAAATAAATCTTATTTTTAAACCTTATAATGCATGGTACGGTCTCATGAATAAATGCAACCAGTTACAATACATTATAATACTTATGTTACACCTTTACAAAGCAAAGGAATTAAAACACAACAAACAACCAATTTCAGATGTAACAAGGAATCTGCAAACATTATAATTCATTATAAAATATGACATTATGAATACCTTTATAATGCATTAAACAAAGGCTTTAAGTAAAATATCTTTTGAACAGAGATTGATGTTAAAAGTGTTACAGCTTAACCCAATGTCTATACACACAGATTTTTAAGTCATGGCATATTTTATAAACAAATATAAGCAGTTATAATAGGATTGTGTTTATGTTCACAGCATATAAACTCATAAGATACAGGTGGGTGCTCAGGAAATGAGTGTGTGGACAGGCCGCAGGTCTCTTTGAGGTGTGTGTAGCCTTGCGTGATGCCATTTGATGATCAGCGCCCGTCAGATACACACCCGTTTCCTTTTATCTCACTGTCTTTCTGCCTCTCTTCTGTTTCCAGGACACACTTCTCCCTTCATCACCTGATTTCCTAACCATAGGCAATCACTTTTAAAAATTAGCCATGAACATTTGAACATCTGTATGTCAGACAGAGCAACTGTATTAAATGTTATTATAATATTTGGTTTCTCCTCTCTAGGGTAGGAGAGAATGGGTTATGCTATGACACTTTTTAAAATAGAGTCTAGGCAAAGAGAAATAAGATTACAGATTGTCTGCTATTAAATTACATTAAGCACCAAAAATCAATGAACAAGAAATGTTCAAAAACATTAAAAAAAACCTTACCGATCCCAAACTTGTGAATGGTAGTGAACATTCACATTCGAACTGCAATTCTGCATCCTGTTTGTTAACTCAATTCAAATTCAGAATTGAAGTGTAATTTAAAAGGCATTATCAACTTAATTCTGATTGGCTCACAATCCTGTCATACAGTTATATGTGATTTTGTCAACTATAAAAGAAGATATTTTGAGTTTGAAATAACTTGATTTTCAGTTAGCACATTACTGCATTACATTAAGTGCTGATTAATTGATAGACACTGTCATTTTAAATATTTTTTTTTTGAAAATTATTTACTTTATTTTCAATTTCATACTTCATATTTGAACACACGGTGTCGAATATATTTCAAGAACACAGACATGTTTAGCTTTTATTGGTTCACTGTATTAAGTTAATACTGTGAAATCTCTATTTCAGTTTTTTTTAAACTGATGAGCTTTCCTTTACATGGCAAGTTACATTTAAGTTTTCAAAATTACTTTTTTCAAAAACAGAGAGTGCCCTCTGCTGGATATTCACCCAAAAAACATTTAACAATGTCAGACAGATACATGTTTGATTAGTAATGTCTGTCAAGTCTTTCACAGTCTTGTTTTGCAAATCACTAAAAATCACAGCAATAAATAGTCTACTCTTTTTCATTTATGTAGTCTGATACAGATCCTATGAGTGATAATTATGAAGATACTGATATACTGGTTGAACTTTTACTTCCCGCTGAGCTTTAGTACGTCTCTCACCATAGCACCAATCCCATCAAAAATCAAGTGCAACTTTGTTTCACACATGAATGCAGGTGTGGTCACCACCTTATTCTTCTGGTCCACATGAGCTTCGTAAGGATGGAAGGTTAAGGTTAATTCAGAAAAACATAAAGCTCTCATAACATTAATGAGAAGTAAATTAAATAAGACAAGTTGAAATCATGACAAAAAATAAATTGTACTTTTTATCTCATAATGACTTGGTATGTAATGATTATGACTTTTTATCTTACAGTATGTCATAATTTTGACTTCCATGGAGAAGAGAAGTACACTGTACAGGTAGGATATGGTGACTTCTTTAACAGTGTGTTTGGCTCCCAGGGCAGTGATGGCTTGTGTAGTACTAGCATATGGCCACTTCCCACATTCCTCCTCCTCATGACCCACCGTCACATCCACACCAGGAAGAACTCTCGCCGCCAGCACTGGAGATATACAGCACAACCTTGGTGACCAGAAGACAAGGAGTCAGTGCTTTATTAAAATTAAAATAAAAAATCATGCATATAAAGTCCGATTTGACAAATGTAATCTTTTATTTCAAAGCACATAACTTTTAGGCCCTGTCCCAAATGGAACCCTAAGATCTTGCAGTCTTCCTCTGAGTCCACACTTAACGCAATATAATGCCACTTTGACTGTCAGGTAGAAGTCTGCTGCGGAGCTTGGGTCAGTGAGGGCTCGGTAAAACTGCTCGCAAGCACCCTTCTGAAACCTAAAATTAAAAATGGGACACCCTGCAGTCTTGTATAGACATGCTCACAGTAGCCAATGTAAGTCCACATAAATGTGCCATTTGGTTACCTATTAAGTTCCATATCGATTACAAAGGTTTGCTACTGACCTTTAACACCTTAAATGGTTCTGCTTCGATTTATTTAACCAATCTTACATCGCCTTACAATCCATCACACTCTTCAAGATCACAAAACTCTGGACTTTTGGTTGTACCTAGAATATCCAAGTCCACTAAAGGAGGGAGAGCGTTTTAACATTTGGCTCCTAAACTCTGGAATAGCCTTCCTGATGATGTTTGGGGCTCAGACTCACTCTCTAAGTTTAAATCTATATTAAAGAGACATCTTTTTAGCCAAGCATTCACATAATACATCTCATTACCATGTACACCAGTCATATCAGATCAAATGCAGATGATTACACTTAATGTAATGAACAGCGGCTATGCAAATTATTTTCTATTTGCTTCTCTGTTTTATCTCAGGATGCCCATCCGAGGTAATTAGAGAGTACGTCAGCTCAAGTTTGGATCCAGCTTCTTACGAAGACTTCAGATGCCCTAACAACTGTGTGATTTGTATATGTACTTGGACACAGTCATCTCTGTTAACAGATCAGAGTTGAGATAGATAACTCTAAATTGTATTGTAGACGTATGCATTTTTCTTAAAGACTGCTTTGAAAGGATATGTATTGTGAAAAGCGCTATACAAATAACTGAACTGAAATTTGGGACAGGGCCTTATCATAGCGTTTGAATTTTTCATAATAATAATCAAATATATAATTTTTTTAGGTAGCGCAAATAGGTTTACCGTTTACAGCACATTGTTATTCTTGTAGTTTTTTATCGATATAGGCTAAAGAATCAGAAGTCTCACATTCATATTCTCTTACTTCTGTGTTGTAAAGTACGGTGAATATAGATAGTAATTTATAATGATTTACCCAATTGGCTTTTCTGCTTTATGGAAGTCCTTTAAAACCCGCTCCACTTCCTTATTCACTTTACAGTCCTTCCCATCAATAGCAAATGTTGACCTGATGATGGTAAAGATGCAGAAGACAATATACAGAGAGATGAGGAGTACAACAGGAATGTCAGTGGCAAATTAAAATATATCTAATCTAAATGCAAACAATGTTTATCAAAAAGTTTTTAGCATTAGTTTTATCTTTAAAACTTTATTTAAAAGGCAAGTCCAGTTTATCACATTTAGTCACAGCACTCACAGGTTTTTAGCTGCACCGAAACCACCAGGGAAGATGACCGCATCATGATTACTGGCACTCAGTTTTGCCAGGTCAGTGATGTTGCCCCTTGCGATACGCGCCGATTCTGATAAGACGTTCCTATATAAAAGAAAAGTTGAGCGAGTTAATAATATGTTAATAATAACAAAAACACAAAAGTGTACAGATATGCTAGGGTATATAATGAATTGTTTTGACAGTGTAATCTTTACACAGAATTTCTGAGAGGACACTTCACCTTGACTCTGTCTCTACTGGCTGACCTTTGACGTGGTCTATCACATGCATCTGAGACACATCGGGAGCAAACATCTGAACCTCTGCACCTCCCCGACTTAGATGCACAAGGATTCTACATACACAAACATACAGCATAAACGAGTATTCATGCAACAGAAAAGAGTTCAAGCAATAGCTCTGTTGCAAAAAAAACACATTTGGGTTTCACTGAGAGAGAAAAAAACTGAAATAGGACATTAATTCTGATATATTTTACAGTAGTAGAGGACTCCTAAAGCAGGGGTGTCCAATCCTGCTCCTGGAAGGCCACTGTCCTGCAGAGTTAAGCTCCGATCCCAATTAAACACAACAGAACCAGCTAAATAAGGTCTTACCAGGCATATTAGAAACTTCCAGGCAGGTGTGTTGAGGTCAATTGATGCTAAACTCTGCAGGACAGACAGTGGCCCTCCACAACAGAGTTTGGACACCCCTGTCCTAGGCCCTACAGTCAAACTTGGCATGAAATCCATGCAACGAAGAGACCTTCTGTCCCTTATTACAGAACTAGATTTTTGTGAATACGCTGAATAACTAAAGAAAGAAAAATAGTATAGAGACATTTAAAAAAAAACTTAAAATAAGTTACTCACGCTGATGCCTCATGGATTTCAGTGCCATCATAAACACCACATCCAGACAACACCTAATGAATAAAAGATTAAAAATTAGAACTCAGAACTTTTGTCGGTGTGTGTTTTGTGACAAGCTGGAGAGCAGTAAACAAAAACATATTAAAAGCCTTCCGGATTACTTAAAACCAATAGATCAATGTTCATCTGTCTTAAAGGGATAGTTCACCCAAAAATTTAATATTGTCATTACTTACCCTCAAGTTGTTCCAAACCTGTATGGGTTGCTTTCTTCTGTTGAACACAAAATAATAAATGTTGAAGAATGTTGGTAACCACACAGTTGACGGCACCCATTGACTTCTATAGTAGGAAAAAAATACTATGGAAGTCAATGGGTGCAGTCAACTGTCCGGCTACCAACAATCTTAATATCTTATTTTATGTTCAACAGAAGAAAGCAACTCATACAGGTTTCGAACAACAAGAGGGTAGGTAATGACCAGAAATTAAAATTTTTGGGTGAACTATCCCTTTAATGATAGCCTAGTGGCGGCTGACTGTACTTTCATGTCACCAGGGACTCAGATCGCTTTTCTTTCTTTTACTGTCTGTGGATTACAAACGCAACTGGCGCCATCTTCGTCTCATTAATCGATTAGTGAAGGTTAAACAAGAACTTCAGTATGAATATTACTGTAATTTGTTACTGTTTTCACATTCCGCAGCCCGTCGGGGTTTATTCTGATAATTACTACCGGACAGTGACTATTTTCTCTTAACTTTACATGTATAATAAGTGTCACTGATTTCTACCGTTTTATGCAATTACACAGGGTGATGAAGCGCCTCTACCAGAACTGAGAAATAAACTACTACTTTCAGAACACAGTAAAACCCCCCACTGAAATGCAGATGTTCATGAAATCTATTAATTTCACACAATACAGCTCTAAAATGGGACACTAAAACGTGTAACGTTAGGTATTCTGACATCGAGCGCCAACAACAGTCACGTGCAACGCCAGTTTGGGTCTGCATAACTACTTACAACAGCGACTTTTGCGCCACTGCAGTTTGAAGATGCATGAAACTGAGCAGCAGCCGCATATCTGAAGTGCGCAGTGCGAAACAGCGAGCGCAGAGGAAGAGTAAACATGGTGCGGACTCAGCAGCGAAGAGGACATGGAGGGCCAATGCCTTCTTCGGAGTTACTGACGGATGGAAAAAACATAGAAACATATCGCCACCTACAGTTTACTGTCCCAACCCACAATCTAGGCCTTAAAAATGTGCTGCATCAGTTTAATGAACAACAATACCATGACAACGTAATTCTATAAATTAGCTTAACTAAAATGCTATACAAATTTGTGTGGGTGTGTGTGTGTGTCTTAGTTTTAAAGACCACCATAACAACCTTTCACCATTTTTATTTTGATGTTATAAAGTGAATTTAGATGGCAAAATATTTAGCTTGCACTTTTGTATTTGTAATATTTTTTATAAGACACAATTTCTCTTTAAAGGAGTCCTTAATTTCCATTTATCAAAGAACAGCATCATAACATCTTGAGTAAATGTTTAAAATTATTATCTCTAGATTTATGTGGTTCTTATTAACTTATTAATTAAATTAGGGATCACTAAACGAACAATCAGGAAACTGGATGCGCACATAACAAAATATAAAATATATTTCTTATAAGAGTAAAGCAAACTGTGGGATAGTTTCAAAACAAGACATGTCCCTAAATGGAATTTTAGCAAGGAATTTCCACAAACACCATCTTAACCATTTGGTGGTAAACTGTCTGTACATGAACAAAATAAACTCCAATGACACCCCATTGCAATTCTGAGCAAAACATCTGGGATTTGTGCAGCAAAAATATACTAATGAACAGGCACTTAATTAAACAGAATGCACAAACTTGGACGGGACTTTGCCTGAACTCTTCAGGCGCTCCAGTCGCTCTTTCAGTTCTTTCCTTTTACGAGCAACAGCGGAATCTTCTCGGAGCAGCATTTCTGGATTGTTCCCTCCAATCATGGCAAGCATTGCATTCTGAAGCTTAGAGATGTACTGGTCCAGCATGTGATACTGGACTATCAGTGGAACTTGATTAGCCAGACGGTCAGAAGTAATCTACAAATACATACAAAATACATTCAAATACATTCTAAACCATAATAGGCTAAATTAATATCTATTTCAAGACTCTACCGCACATAATTTAACCTCTCCTTGCATATGTGACAGGAGAAGGTGATGTGTTTTTGATGTTAAATTCTTTCTGCTATTCCAAGATGAAAGACAGAGACAACTACAAGAAAACCAACTATACTGTTTTGGAAAACAACCATTCTTTCAATTGCAAAGTAGCAATAGTGGCAAAATGATTACGCACAAAGATTAAACAGACACCTAAATCTTCAGGTATGTGAACCGATGCATAAATGATTACCGTAAAATAGGCAGTGAGATGTTGTCATCTTACGTACATCTGCACTGATTAACTGCCTTGGCGAAAGAACTGTTGGACTTTGTTTTACAGTGTCAAGCTGATTGCTGTACAGATGGTCTTGAGAGTAGACAATCCTCTCCATCTTAAATTGAGACTGTATTTTCTCCTCAGCTTTCTGAAACTGCTCATCAAGAAAATCTTCAATTGGATCTTTGGTGGCCCTTAATATGTGAGAGAAGGTCTTGAAATGAGAGCTAAGGCGGTTCACACAGGAATGAACAATGTCTGTAATAAATGACACAAGAAAACAAAACAGCCAATCAAAGGAGTTACAGTAAGACACAACATAGTATGTGCATACTTGATATCTGTCACAGATTTTATGCATTTGAATTTTTTTTTTTTTTAGCATGCAACACTGCAAACCATCTTAAAATACTGGCATTCACCTGTGACATCTTTGAGCAGCTTTAAAGCAGGTTCCTCCATCTCTTCAATGTGTTTCTTGACAATGTTTTCGAAAGTTCTATAGTTCACAAATCCAGGGAGCTCCTTTCCTCTACGAGTCCTAACATACTCTTCTACCTCATCTCTGAGGGTTTCCTCCGCTAGTGAGAAAAGATGAAAGAAAATCATGAAGTACACATGCCTGCAGCACAAAGGGTTAAACTCAAACAGTATGTATATTGCATGCCCACAGAGATGTTTTGATACTGCACAGGAGTGGCTTAAATTAATTTATGAAGGAACTCAAGAAACAATCTCACAAGCTTGATGGTTGATTGACATTAATTGTCGAGAGACAACAAGACACACTGATTGTCCTTTAAAGGCTACAGTGGCTTGGTAGTGTAAATACACAGAGCCTTAACTTGGTGAACTGCTTTCCTGTTATGAGATGATTGTAGAACAGAGTTCCATTCAAGAATCCAATCTTCCCTCTCATATATCTCATGGTCAAATGATTACGGATTTATTAAAAATGTAAATGTCTAGCATTAACCCATTATAAACTACCTGTAGTGTGCCAGATTTAGACTCTCTGTAAATTAAAGATATAAACACATTATTTTATTAGAGAAAGTGAATAAAGAGAATAATATCAAAGCACTATAAAACTGCACAAAGCAACAATGTCACTGATCATTTAAAATGTATGCTACAATGTAAACAAAATATTGTTTATAAACACACTCTTTATGGTTTTGTCATCCAGAATGCGTTTCCATCTTCCAAATTCCCTCCTGATTTTGGTGAAGACCCTCATGTCTGAGCTTAGATCTTCTTCTGCCCTTTTTACTCCTTCAAGGGCATCATTGAACTGGCGAATTTTCTACAGAGTGCAAATCTCATCCGGTTATGAGATTTAAAAAAGGCCACATAAAAACATATGGGATGCAACATGTACAGTTATTCTGTTAAGATTTTTACCATAATCAGAAAATTGCTCTTCTCGTGTTCATCAGTTGGAACTCCATCTCCTAGTTCTCTAAGATCTGCAGTCGTCTTCTCTAATTTCATCTCAAGTTGTTTCTGCAACTGTGGCAGCATTTTCTAAAGGTAAAGAAATTACATGGAAATGGAGACATTAGAAAGCTAAAGGCAATCTTAGAATTCTGTATCCTATTCTGATTTGAGTCTTCTATGCTTTAAATCATTTACTCTTTTCTGTCAATGTCTTTGCTGTCTTTGTTAGGGCTGAGTGATTAATCAAATTTTAGTTGATTTATTAGATGAATATTATACTGTTAAGATAAGACTTACATTTAAAACTTAAAGCATTATTTCATTTTTTATATATTATATTTGTCCGTAATTTTAATCTGTTTTAATTGTATTACTGACTGTCTCATTGTCTTCAATAATTATTTGAGGACTTTAACTTACATTAGTTTAGTATTAGTCTAATATTAGTTTCCGCTTTGGGATGGAAATTGGTAGAGAATTGTGACATTTCAGTGGTATCTAGGGCCGCACGATTAATCGCAATAAAACTGAACACGATTTGGCAAAGGCTGCAATATTTTATGCGCGCAGACACGATAAATATGCCCCGCCGCAGAAGTACAATAACGCGCACCATTCCAGGAAATCCCTATCGCTGTAGCTGAATAAACAGAAGATTGAAATACTTTGATTAAACATGACTTATAAATAGACGACTGCCTTATTCTGTGTAAGAAGCCACATCATATCACAAATTATGCTCATCTGTCGTTATGAAGTGAGTTTGGAGTAAATGCATGTTATTAAATGTTGTCTTTTGTTGGACAAGAGGTTATTAAATGCTTCTCATGTTTAGAAAGATGTTTGAAGCGTGTTGCTTTTTCAAATGCATGTTATAAGTGACTCAAACCCACAGTGTTTACAGATGGAGCAGCGTTTACAGAGCCATACATCAATGACGAGCTGCGCGTAAAAGATAATCGCAGCCTTTGCGATTTCAAAATCACGATAAGCCATCTCGATTTAAGTGCGATTACATGTAAATTGCGATAAATCGTGCAGCCCTAATGGCATCTAAACTTTTGATATCAAAGCAACATAATTTCCTTGTGGGAAAAAAAGAAGAGATTCACATAGGATTTTGGCCATATCACCCAATCCTAATTATGATAAATAATCGTGATTATGATTTTTGCCATGATTGAGCAGACTTTCTCTGCATACGCACAGAAATGTGTTCAACCAATTCTTTTGTGAGTCTTTCTGCAAGAAGGGGTACTGTAGCTTTTCCTTCCTCAAGAAGAGACCTGAAGGGAAAGAATGAATTTAAAATAATGACAAGGAAGTTGAGGACTGCGGCATAACTACAGCATTTTGCATACTTTTTATGAGTGGGTTATGTAAAACATGTATAAATATATAAACAGTATCGTTGTTGTGACAACAACACATACAGAAAAATATTACTAAAATATAACATGAATGTCATGAACATTATATATATATATTAGATTATATTTCACAAACATCTTGCCAGCATATAAATCACACCATTGTTTTTGCTCCACAGACATGAAATGGCTCATGCTTCAATTGTGAGAGAAAAGACTTGCCTGAAATGAGCATGTTCATCAAAAAAAGTCTTTCTTTTCCAGCGCTTTGACCAGATCAAGATTCTCATTGATGTCTTGCTGGCCTCGGCACTTTACGATCATGTAGCCCTTCTTCAGTTGTATCACTTGATTATTGACTGTTCTAACCACAGTCTCCTCCATGCCTTTGTCCACTAAGTCCGGTTTAGTCAGAATACCTGGGGATATGAATATGTCTATACACTCTCATCAGTGTTTTATTTTACTATCAAGAAAACAGGAACAATGTATTTGACAATACTTCACTTATTCAGTGAAATGTTATGTACCCATAGCCTGGTTAAAACCAGACCCTTCTCAGTTTAAACTGAGTTAGGGTCTGGCAAAGCTCCATTAACAAGTCATTTCCAGAGGGGCGTCACCAACGGACGTAGCTCAAATGTCTCTGTGTGCAATTGGATAGACTTAAAACCAATCAGAGCGAACTTTTGCCGAATCCAGTTGGTAAGACAGCGATAACATCTTTTTTAGATATGAAGTTTTCTAGTGTTGTTCTTTGTTCAGGTTTTTACGAAAAAGACAAGTTTAAATCGCTTAAAACAGACGCTAGAGCTGTCTCGAACTACGGATGTTCCACGGCGGCATCCATCTTTTGCAATGAATAAAATCTGGTCCACTGTCGCAGCGCTGTCGTCATCGTGTAAAGCCCGCCCCAACGTTTCTGATTGGTGCCGCAATTTCTGCGGACTGGAAATGGGTTTCAATGAGCTCTTTGCCAGACTAACTTTCAGAGCAAATCTAAATTTGCCGGAAGTTGTCTGGGTTTTCCCAGGCTAATGTACCCAGGGTCCTTTGTCCGGATGAATCTACTTTGAATGCCATCTGCAGTGCCTCAGTGGTGGCGATGTCAATGTTTGCAGGCACCACAACCAAGCTGATGGTTTCTTGTCTTTTAATGAACTTTTCAATGACATCTTTTATCTGTTACAGAAAAACAACATTAGTAATGTTGAAGGGATAGACTTTATTCTTGAATAAAAAAATACAAGTTTTTGGTTTGTATTATGACACACTTAATTATAAATGGCACAGTCCAACCTGTAATTTTATTTGAAATTCCTATAACCATAATAACCACCTGCTCCAGCATATATGTTTAAAGGTTTAAGAAACTGTGTAAGGAGCTGTTATCCAAAATATTGGTATGCTGTAAACATTTCTAAACATTTACATATACCGTACAAAAAGTGTCTTGCTTGTTTCTCTATGTCTTTTGGCTGGTTGCCGGTGGCAACTCTAGCAATGCCTGGCAGATCAATGAGAGTGAGGTCAGGGACATCACTGGACTGCATCTCTAGAGTGATCATCTCTTGACTGATCCCTTCTCCCTTTCCAGCCAATACTGTCTGAGCTATAAAGCAATAGACAGATGACAAAACAATTCATTCAACATTTTAAAGACTCACAGGGTCAGATTACAGAATTAAGATTCTCAATAAACTGCATCTGTATACACTTAGATGTGTAGGCTAAGTATACAGACCAATTAAGACAGCATTCTCTATTTCACCAGGGTCCTTCAGTTGCTTTATTTGATCCTTATATGACAGCAATCCATGCCAGTCCTTCGTAATTTTCTTCAGTTTCAGTACCAGAGGACAGCGTGTCACAATACCTGTGTTTTAAATACTAGATAGTCAGCTTCTTATTTGTATAGACTTCCTTACAATTGTAATGTTCTAATTACAAATAAGAGTAAAGTAATTCAAACATTTAAGTAATACAGTATAATACAGTAAATAAATGCAGATATGATTCAGACGATAGATAGATAACTAGATAGATTTATGCTCATATTACCTGTTCCCCTAGGCAACGCCACTCCAGACAGGGCTTCCAACACAGAACTCTTTCCTGAGCTCTGGTCACCTATGACAGCAATAGCTGGCAGGTTCAGGTCCTTTTCAACACCTAATGACCTGAGAGAGTCCACTAGGTCAATGCATGGGCGGACCTTCTCTTCATAGTGCTGGTTGAGACCACTATGGGACATATTTCATCCCTCTAAAGAAACACGTGGAGACATGTCTAAACTCTGTCTGCAAGGAGAAAAACAGACAGTAGTTAAGGCAGAGTTCTTATTATGAGGTCAACGTTTTATTCAAAAGTTTTTTATAGAGTAAATATGGATAAAGCACGTAAGGGCGTTGTTGTTGTTGTTGTTGTGCTAATAACTCTTATTTGAATTTGAATAACCTCGAGTCAAATGCAGCGTTGACACTATCAGTTTTAGAACCGTTTTCAAACGCAATTCAACTTGAAAGTTGACAAAAAATAAAAATAAACTGTTTCCTTAAAACTTTCCATGACTATAGCTTTTCCATATCACTGAACAAAGAGAAAACAAGAGAGTTTTATTACACGTAACTTCACAACGTGGAGAATTTTCGAATATTTTACGTTTTGTTGTGCATTCAACAAAAATACAACTTTGTCGAGAAAAGGGTCTCCAATTTCGCTCGGAATGGAGTTCATCAACGGGCGGGAAATGGGATGTTAAAAAAATGGGGTGAAAAATGTCGCCGCTTTGTTGCTGGCTTGGATCCAAATCTTCAGTCAAAAGTCCATGAGATGGGTGCGGAGGATCTTGAGGACGCCCTGCGTATCGCCAGCCGCTGTGAGAGGGCACGTGCAGCGCTCCAACTGACAACTGTAGGGTCTTGAAAATTCCCCTCCTGCCCAAAGGACATGAAGTGGCCGCCTGCTGTAATGTGTCTGTGCTAGCGCCCACTAAGATTCCAGCTATGAGTGAAACCCTCATCACAGCCTGTGTGTCAGCAGCTACACCTGCTTCTCCCATGCCAACTGACTATTATGGTGTTCTCATGCCCAACCCATCGTGTGACATCATTGTGGCACATTCTCTCAGTGAGGTTCAGAATGGTACAACTGTGGTTCGAATCTTAAATCCCTCCAGAGATGACGTTGAGCTGCATTCAGGTCAGCACCTGGGTGAGTTTCATTCGGTTTCATCTGTTGACGTCATATCAGGGGAAGGGACAGGGTGTGCAACCTCCCCCGTGCATGATATAGCTCCATCTGTCCAGATAAATGACAGCGACCTGTCACCTTCCCAAGTTCAGTCTCTGAAATCACTGCTTCAGAAATACTCAGCAGTATTCAGTAAATACTCAGAGGACAGAGGTCGCACAAGCATTATCAAGCATCAAATCCGCACTGGTGAGGCCACACCAATTAAACAGAGAGCCTACAGAGTGACACCAGAACAGAGAGCTGAAATACAGACTCAAGTTGATAACCTGTTAAAGGCAGATGTCATTGAAGAAAGCTACAGTTCCTGGGCTGCGCCAGTTGTTTTGGTGCGCAAGAAAAATGGCACATGGCGTTTCTGCCTGGACTATAGAAAACTTAATACAGTGACAATCAAAGATTGTCTCTTCCGTCCCACCCTCTTCCGAGAGTCGACGACGCACCGGATGCTTTGTCGGGCTCTGCCTGGTTCTCCACAATGGACCTACAACATGGCTATTGGCAAGTCGAGCTGCAGGAGGAAGACCGTGAAAAAACAGCATTCACAACAGGTAGTGGCCTTTATCACTTTAAAGTTATGCCAATGGGTCTTACCAACGCTCCAGCCACATGCCAGCGCTTGATGGAAATGGTACTTCGTGGCCTCCCATGGAAAACATGCCTAGTGTATTTGGATGATGTCCTCATCTACAGCCGCTCTTTCAGTGAACATCTCCAGCGCCTGGAAGAAATTCTCTCCAGATTCCAGTCAAGTGGCCTAAAGCTGAATCCCTCAAAATGCTGTTTTGCCAGGGATCAGGTACAGTTTCTGGGCCATGTTGTATCCAAAGACGGCATTCAGCCAGACCCGCGGAATGTGAAAAGTGTCCAAGACTGGCCTACTTCACGGTCAGCTACAGAAGTAAGAGCATTTCTGGGACTTTGTTCATATTACCGCAAGTTCATCCGAAGCTTTGCACATCACAGTGTCCCTCTACACGCTCTCACAGAGAAGAATGCACCTTTCCAATGGACTTCTCAATGTCAGGATGCATTCACTTACCTGAAACATGCACTCACAAACCCTCCAGTGGTTGCATTCCCTGACTTTACTGTGCCATTCTCCCTTTATACAGATGCTTCAGGCTCTGCAATTGGTGCTGTGCTTGCTCAGAGACAAGGGGATCAAGAAAAAGTGGTTGCTTATGCTAGTCATGTTCTCACAAAAGCAGAAAGAAAATGGTCAACATATGACAGAGAACTTTGGGCCATTGTCTGGGCCGTGCGACATTTTCGCCACTACCTTTACAAACAACCGTTTGTTATTGTCACTGACCACAAACCTCTCCTGGGTCTCAGAAAAATATCCATTGACAATGACAGAACTGGTCGTCGTGCACGCTGGGCGCTTGAACTTGATCCTTTTGAATGGACTGTAATTCACAAGGATGGCCACAGTCACCTCAATGCAGATGCAATGTCACGTCGCCCTGCTGACATCAGACCAACTGAGCAGAGCACCTCCTCCAGTGCTTTTGGTAATCCACCCTCTGACAAGAGACTTTCTAGTCTGAGTCCTGTGAGTCTGTCTAGTCTGGTCAGTTTTGTACATCACAGCCTCTGTAGTACTGATACAAAGCCAGTTTGCTGTAACCTGACTGGACCACAGCCTCCTCCCGCCTCCTCACAGTGTGTTCCACAGTCTGTCTCCTCCACCTTTGTGCTTCAGTTCCCTGAGGAGGATTTTAAAAAGGAACAACAGCGAGTCTCCATACTATCAGAGGTTATTAGCTGGACAGTTAAGGGACAGAAACCACCATACTGGCACATGAAAAAAACGCACACTTGTTGAGAAGGCACTTTGGCACGAGTTCCACAGACTTACTTTTCATAATGGTGTACTCTGCCGTAAAGTTTTCAACCCATCCACAACATCAGTGCTCCATCAACTGATTGTCCCTCATGCTTTGAAAGACACTGTTCTGCAGATGCTGCATGGAAATCCTGTAACTGGTCATTCATCTGCTGATAAGGTCCTGAAACGTGCTCAACAGCTGTGCTACTGGCCCTTTATGTCACGTGACATCAAGATGTGGTGCAAGCAATGTACTCCATGTGACGCCAGACGGAGTCCCACACCTCATCAGAGAGCTCCAATGAAAACAATTGTTGCTACGGAGCCATTCCAAAAGGTTGCGGCTGACATACTTGAGCTTCCCATCACGAGTCGTGGCAACAGGTATGTGCTTGTTGTCCAAGATTATTTCTCCAAGTATGTCAACCTCTATGCCATTCCGGACCAGCGTTCCATAACAGTTGCGAAATGTCTGTTTGAAAACTTCATCTGTGAACATGGCATCCCGGAAATGCTTCACACTGATCAGGGACGTCAGTTTGAATCTGACCTGGTGAAGCATCTGTGTGACCTGCTGTGCGTGCAAAAAACACGAACCAGCCCATATCATCCTCAGTGTGACGGCATGATTGAGAGGTTCAACAGGACACTTATTGATCAGTTAGCAAAGACACTTACTCAGCAGTCTGGGGAATGGGATGACTGCCTCAACCAAGTTGCTTTGGCTTACAATACCAACCCACACTCTACAACAGGATTCACACCATTCTTCCTCACACATGGTCATGAAGCCAGGATGCCTGTCAACATGCTGTTACCTAACAACACACCATCTTTGTCTATTACGAATTCTCCTACTGACTATGTTGCACAATTGACGCAGAAACTTCAGTCCGCTTTCAGTTCTGCTGAGTGGAACAGAGATTATGCCCACAATCAGCAGAAACGACAGTATGACAAGAGTGTTAAGCACACTCCCTATGTTACGGGAGACCTTGTCTGGTTAAATGACCCCACTACAGCAAAACAAAAGCTCGCTCCTCACTGGAAAGGCCCCTTTGAAATATTAGAGTGCCTAGGATCTGATGTGGATTCTCCTGGAGCGACATACAGGATTCACTACCTCCTGGATCAGTCTGATAAGTCCCAGATTGTCCACTACAACCGTCTCAGACCCTACCATGCTCCTGTGCCAGATTGTGGACATGAGACACCTACATGTGACTTTTTGCAGTCTCAACTCCCTCATTTGACTGCATTATCAGGTGCTTTGCCCTTTAAGCCTTCAAAGTTTGCAGCCACGAAGAGCTACACCTTATCTGGCCAAGGCAATACTCTCTCATTAGTCCCTCCCACTGCCCATCCACAACCCCGACCACAGCCCCAATCCCGCTCTCCCCTGACTCAGTCTTGCTCTGCCCCCTCCCCTGGCCCAGTAGGCCAGTTTGACACTGTCACCTCTTCCACTCCTCAGGCTCCTGGTTCTTTGCTACGCCCTGGGAAACGTCCAGTTAGACCTCCCAGATTCCTTAAGGACTATGTTCTGAACTGATACAGTTGCTTTATTGCTGTGGTTACTGTTACTTGTACTGTAACCACTTTATTTGATGGGAAACGGGGACGTTTCTTTTGTGGGAGGGGGAGGAAATGTAAGGTTTAGAAGTGGAGTTCATATTTGAAAGTTGTAATGCTTAGAATTTAATATGATTTATATTTGAGTTAATTTACTAGAAGTATATTTACAATGTTTAGTCAGTTAATTATTTACATATTTATGTGTTTACATATTTAATACAGTAAGGATATTCTGCTGAATTTGCCTCTCTGATTCACTCACGTTTATCTCAGTCTAAGCTCTTGCTTCTGATTGGTTATTGGAGTCACGTGAAAGGCTGTTGAAGGAAGTGTGGTTGTTGTGACGGTGTTCAGTAAAAGTGCCGCTTGAGAAAGTCTTCTGTCTCCATTCTGCTGTTTATTATCATAAAGAGTGATCTACCACCACATACCGAACCCTCACGTTACATTAAGTTAATCCTTTGACGCGTAGACTATATCACATCGTGTGATTTTACTTGCGCTGAGGTTCATTCAAATCAGGTGTTGGGAGTTTAATCCCCGATTTTCTTAGCGTCTATTAGCGTCTATTACCGAAACCTCAGAATGTTTATTAGCAGGTAAACAGAAAGATCATCTGAACCACCAGTCAAGTTCACAGCACTTAGCTTCAGTGACAACGTCTCCAGGAGCAGTGTGGATCATTAAATTAATCGAAGATGAGGACTGAAGATGGATGACTGCCTGGAAACTCCTATACGAACACAGGATTTGGGGCTGGTAGCAGTGGCCCCAGTGTTAAGCCGGACACACACACACGGACACGGACACACACACGGACACCCACACACACCAGGGTGGCCACCTGTCCCGGTTTTACCGGGATTGTCCTTCTTTTTAATAACCTGTCCCGGGAAATTTATGCACTCTCCCGGGACACTGAATGTCCCGGTTTTCGAAAGGCTACGTGAATATGTATGTTCAAACGGTGTAGCGCGCGCATGACACAGAGGGAGAAAGCGAGAGAACTGCGTGTGTGTGTGCTAGTGTGCGTGTGTGCCTCAAAAAAGCGCATGCAATCGCCTCCCCCGGTTGGGCGGGTCATCAAAATGTAAAGAGGCGAATAAGGTCATCGATATGTCCCGGTTTTTTATCAGACATAGGTGGCAACCCTAACACACACACACACACACACACACACACACACTCACTCACATGCAGAACGGTTACAGAGCGATTTGAGCGCAGAAAGTGGCTCCACTCCGTAGCAAATTGAGGGGGTTTTCTCTCCATTTTTAATGAAAGACTTAGTCTATATATAAATAGAATAGAATAGAGTTTATATGAGAAGGAAACAGGTAGGCCTGGCTACTCATCACTCTGTCACTCAGTTCTCCAACGGCGCCTCTGTGATGTGAGATCCGCTGAGACGCTAAATGTGTTATGAACGCTCAAGTTTCCCTTTCCTTTCATCTGAAACTTCACAATGTAGAGGTCATTCTGGTGCGCACAATAAAAATTCAATTTGTTTGTAAAAGAGTGGTTATTTTGTTATTTTATTTACCAATGCTAGGAGGGGTAATAATTTGGTGGGGGTCGAAATTCGGCACAACACCGGAAATATTGTAATTAAGATCTGCACAAGTTATCATAAATATAGGCTGTATGACACACAACCAATTTTGAACAACCATAAATTCATGTCAATGCAAAATGAATTACAGCAACTTTCTAGAAATCAGTGTGCACTTAATGTAGAAATAAGCCTATTTTTTCTCTGCACCTTTTACCATTACCCTAAAAGTGATCAGGCAGACCAAAAATAAGTTGTAGAGACTTGAAATTATTGGATTTTGGGGGGCCAAGGCATTCGCCAAAGGTAAGTCCGCCTCTAAAGTTTTCTAAAGGTTCCAAACCAAAATCACGATAACACCAAATTTGGCACACACCAAGTCAATACGAAATATCAATAGGAAATATATATTCAACTTTTTTTCCCATGATACCACAATTGTTTGATTAATGTTAATGAAACAGACAGCCTATATATTAAGACCTACTGTACCGCACGGATCTAATATAATGTTACACATGAGATGTTTTTCCCCAACAGTTAACCAAATGTTCACTTACATAACAGATAATGTTTGCGTGAATACTCACCAAGACAGATATTTTGAAATACTGTAATTCTGTATACTGTATGTGTATATCGGAATCGCATGCTGTCTTTGAGAAGCGTTTTTATGAGTGAACTTCAGATCTGTCAGTCAGCACGAGTAAGATCGTTTTGTTTACATCCGCATGAGTTTGAAAATCACATTTTATTGGTTCAGACTCATGCCATCGAGACTTCGCAAAGAATATTCACAAAGTTGGAATACTGCGCTTTAAAATGATATCAAACTTGTGCTGAAGGGAAGCGGTGGTCGTCAAGAAGCCAGCAGAGAAAAACAGAATTTTTCATGGCCAAAAGTACTCCTTTCAGAAAACAATAGAAAAAGATACTTTTAGATGTTTGATTGCTATTTGGAGCATTGGGATCGCAAGACGAGGGCTTAATGAACTCATTTTTGTGAAAACCTCAAATTCGACCAAAATTGACATTTTTCACTTGTTTTGCATGTAGTTCATAATTAGCCAGCACTTTCTGACTCATTTTGCCAGCACAGATTACATATGGTAGAACTCCTCATTATGAGCAACTTGGCCTGTCACTGCTGTCAATCGTTTAGTTTAATAAATATTGGAGATTATTTCAAAAACCTCTCGAACTAGTCCTAGATTTTTGGCTCAACATCGATAAACCACTGCAGCACAATTCTCTTTTCTCAATTTTAGGCCTTTTATTATTAGGAGTTGAAGCACTTAGCGCTGAAAACCTATTGTAATTGTTCGAATTTCCAAGGATCAGCATTTTTCCCTAAAAGTGATTGGGCAGACCAAATCCTAAGTCATAGAAACTTGAAACTTTAAGGTCTGATAGTACCCAGCCCATCCACAATGTCACCAAGACTTGCCCCAATGATGGTGGCGCTACTGCGACCAAAAGTAACTCCTAGACTGGAGTTGGGCTCTGTCTGTGATTATATGAAAAAGGATGTTGTGACTGCTATTTAAAAAAAAAAAAATCATGACAGCTATAGCTATGCAACAGTCAGTCCTATTGACTTGCAGTGGCATGCAGTGTCTTTGTCCAAGGTGGCGCAACATATTAGTCGTATTAGTCGTAGTCTACGAGGACATTCGCATATCTCGAAAAGGCTTTAGAGCACTTAAACACTATTAATTGCTCCTTGCAGCTATATTTTTGTATTGAAGCTGTTTATGTGAAGTTAGGTCATTTAAGCAGTTTAGAAAGTATAGGCCTATATATAACAGTGTAATTCATGAACAAATCTTATAACTACATATATGCAGTAATATACAGGATCACACTGAAACATATATGAAAGATAAGATTATTTATTAACCTCACAGATCTAGGAGAAATAATCAAGTCTTATTCTTCAATGGAGCTTCAGATAAAATAATACAGGCTCGGTGGTACTACCAGACACATACATTATATATTAGCCAGCACACCGTACAATGGCAGTAAATGCCAGGTGTTACAGAGTGGGCTTCCGCACCGCCTCTTCACCACCAGAGGGAGCCTTCACCTGCATACTAGCTTACTCTGGAACTCAAATCCCCACAATGCTTCATACCTGGGACTGATTACACACACACCTGCACCTCATTCAGACTCTCCATATAAGCCACACACAAGCAGAAGTTCAGTGCGAAGTATTGCATTGCCCCGGCCTGTAATCACTGAGCGGTTTTCCCTATCTTGCTGATCTGTTTTGCTGACCTTGGATTGTTATCTCACTACTGCCTGTTTGCTGCCTGTCTTGACTTGGATTGCCTTGGATTATTGATTATTGCTGCCTGCCCTGATCTTCTGCCTGTTACCTGACTACTCTCTGTGCTTGCTCTCTGAATTCCCTGTTTTGCTGTTCCCTGACCCCTGCCTGTTTGACGTTTCTTCAATAAAGCTGCAAATGGATTCTACTCAGTCTCCAGACTCGTTACAGAATACTTTGCCGACAACGGATCCAGCAGCTGTTCGGCAGATATCCACCGAACTCACCTCTCAAGCATCTCGTCTGGATCTGCATCACCAACAGCTTAGTCATTTGACTTCACTCACCACGAAACTGGTTCAAGGTCTGCAAGACCTACAAACTGCAATCACTAATCCTCCCATTGCACCTGTCAGTCCTCCCTCAGAAAGTCCTCCATCGGCCGCCACTTCCTCAGTAAACCCACGGCTGGCTTTCCCCGAGAAATTTGATGGAAACCCCACGAAATGCAAAGGATTTCTGCTTCAATGTACTATCTTTGTGGAACAGCAACCGTCATTATACACCACCAACGCAAGCCGGATTGCGTTCGTTTGTTCACTGCTCACGGGGCGAGCGCTAGAATGGGCCACGGCTGTCTGGAGAACTGATGGGTCTTCCTTCGCTTCATTCAATGAATTTATGCAACAATTCCGTGATGTTTTTGATCATTCTACTGAGAGAGGAGACGCTGGGGAACAACTATTTTCTCTCACTCAAGGGAGTAAAACTGCAGCCGAATATGCTCTAACTTTCCGCACGCTCGCAGCACAAACTGACTGGGTCGAAAGCACTTTGAAAACTCTCTTTCACAAAGGTCTCACTATGGAACTCCAGTCTGAATTAGCCTGCCGTGATGAAGGGAGAACTATGACGGAATACATCGATCCAGCCATTCAAGTGGACAATCTAATTCGCTCACGACGATCAGTTCGACCCCTGCAGCTATATCATCACGAAACACCCACTGAACATGAACCCGTGCAGATTGGCTTTTCTCACATCACACCAGAGGAAAGAGAGCGCCGTAGACAACACAGATTGTGCATGTATTGTGGTCAAGCAGGACACATGAAACTTGCATGCCCAACCCGTCCATCTGCCAGTTCCCGTACGGTGAGTCCACACATTAAAATTTCCATGAATCCATCTAGTTTCAAATTGCCAGTAATTATCACGATAAGAGGAAATAAGTTCAGAACCACAGCTCTCATTGACTCCGGAGCTGCTGGGAACTTTATATCCCGTACCTTTGCTGAACAATGCAGACTCAACCCAACACCTTGTCTTTCCTCCTTGGCAGTGGAGGCGTTAGACGGCCGACCCCTCAGAGAGGGAAGGATTCAGGACACCACCGAAGGGATTAAACTTCACGTTGACCCATTGCACACAGAGATCATCAGTTTTATGTCATTCAATCACCCCATCATCCCATTATAGTGGGGCATCCCTGGTTATACACTCATAATCCACATATTTCCTGGAAGGAGGGTCAAATCATACATTGGGATTCTTTATGCCAGAACCGCTGCCTGACTCCTGTGACTCGCATCCCGCTTCAAGAGAGGAAAAGTGAGCCCTCAAATCCAATCAGTTCTAGTCACCAATTACAGAGGGTGAATCACATTCCTTTACAAAGTACAGAGCCTGAATCCTCATCTCATGAAGAGACCAACTTACCCATTGTATACACTGACCTCCTCAAAGCCTTTAGCAAGAAGAGGGCATCCCAGCTCCCCGAACATCGCCCTACTGAGTCTGCCATAGACCTCCTTCCGGATACTTCTCCGCCTCATGGACGGATATTTCCTCTATATCAACCTGAAACCGAAGCCATGAAAAACTACATCCAGGAGGAACTATCCAAAGGTTTTATCAGACCCTCAACTTCCCCTGCTGCCGCTGGATTTTTCTTTGTCAAGAAAACCGGGCATTAAATGATATCACAGTCAAGTTCCGCTACCCTCTACCACTCGTGCCTGTGGCACTCGAACAACTCCGCAAGGCCCAGTATTTTACTAAGCTGGACTTACGCAACGCCTATAATTTGATCCGTATTCGTGAGGGGGACGAGTGGAAGACGGCGTTTTCCACCACTAGTGGGCACTACGAATATCTGGTTATGCCTTTCGGTTTATCCAACAGTCCATCCGTGTTTCAATCCTTCATGAATGACATTTTCCGAGACATGCTGGACAAATGGGTGATTGTTTACATTGACGACATTCTAATTTATTCCAATTCCATGGAGGAACACATTCAGCAGGTCAGGCTGGTCCTTGAGCGACTCATACAACATCAACTCTACGCCAAAGCTGAGAAATGTGAATTCCACCAGACAAGTACATCCTTCCTGGGTTACATTATCGCTCACGAAGGGGTCGCTATGGACGAAAGGAAGGTAAAGGGAGTTCTGGACTGGCCATTACCTCAAACCCTCAAAGAATTACAACGTTTCCTGGGGTTCGCCAACTTCTACAGAAGATTCATTAGAAATTTCAGCATCATCGCTGCTCCTTTAACCACGATGACCAAACGTCATTCGACTAGGTTAAAGTGGACAGAGGAAGCAGAACAGGCTTTCAAGGAACTTAAGTCCCGATTAACGTCCGCACCCATCCTCCATCACCCAGACCCTGAATACCAATTCATTTTGGAGGTAGACGCTTCTAACACAGGAGTCGGGGCAGTACTATCACAACGACAAGGTAATCCAGGGAAAATGTACCCATGCGCCTTCTTCTCCCACAAACTTACGCCGGCAGAGCAAAATTATGATGTGGGAAACAGAGAACTACTTACTATGAAATTAGCACTGGAAGAATGGCGACTGGCTGGAAGGAGCAAGCCAACCTTTTGTCGTCCTCACCGATCATAAGAACCCGGAATATCTACGGTCAGCTAAACGTCTAAATCCACGACAGGCCAGATGGGCATTATTCTTTACTAGATTTCAATTCACCGTCACCTATCGAACAGGAACCAAGAATATCAAAGCAGATGCTCTATCACGTCAAACAGAAAGCACAATTCAGAATCACACTCCCGAGAGCATAATTCAGACAAACCTACTGGTAGCTCCAGTACAGTGGGATATGGTCACGGAAATTCAACAGGCTAACAGTCAGGTGAGACCCCCCTTCTGAATGTCCGGATAACGTATTATTTGTTCCAGAACCTCTCCGCCCCCGGCTCCTTGATCATGTGCACTCCAATCCCAGTTCAGGGCATCCAGGAATCACGGCTACCATTCACCTCTTGCAGAATCGCTTCTGGTGGCCGACGCTACGGATCGACACCACTTTACATGTAAGGAACTGTGTCAGCTGTAATACGTCCAAATCACCCAGACAATTACCCGCTGGACTGTTAACACCACTTCCCACACCACGCCGCCCTTGGTCCCTGTGGCGAGGGGGGCGTGGTTCCGCGAAGTCTGTAGCGGGAGAGAAGTCAGCGAGCCGCGCGGTGAGTAAGTGGGTCAAGTGCAGATAACGAACACCTGTGTCTGATTGCAGTAATTGGCGTGGAGACTGCATATAAGCTGCCGGCGGTGAGAGAGAAGCTGAGAGAGACCTGGGACTCGCACTACATTTGTCGACGTGTAAAGCTGTAACCCGAGACTGAGTGGTTGAGTTTATCGCCTGTTTCCTGCTTGCCGTGAGAGCGACACGGCGGCCGCGCACGAGCGCACACTTTCCATTTCCTCTTTATTTTTGAGTGTAAAATAAAGTGCGAGTCCCAAATTTCGCCGACCCTGTCTTCTTCTTCCTCCAACTACACTGAACACACTACACTGGTGCCGAAAACCCGGGAAGAAGAAGACTGCCGCCGCCATGCAGACCCCGCCGGGAACGCCATTTGCAGAGCTCATTCAAACGCTCGCGGGTCTTCACCGGGAGCAACACCACGCCCTGCTGGCCATAAAAGAGGAGCAGGATCAACGGTTCCAGATGCTCCTCCAAGGCCAGCAAGAAGACCGCGAGCTGTTCCGGAGCTGGCTCGACCGGGAGGTTCGGGCCGTCCCCGCTCCAGCTACGGCCTCAGCCCCGCCCCTGCCTCTCAGCAAGATGGGACCCCAGGACGATCCGGAGGCGTTCCTGGACCTCTTTGAGAGGTCGGCCGAGGCCCGGGGATGGCCCCAAGCGGACTGGCCCCTGCGACTCATCCCACTCTTGTCGGGCGAGTCCCAGATCGCCGCCAACCAGCTGCCAGTTCAGAACCTCCTGGTCTACGAAGATCTGAGGCGCGCCATTCTCCAGCGGGTCGGCCGGTCCCCCGAACAACATCGCCAGCGGTTCCGGTCTTTGAGCCTGGGGGAGTCTGGCCGACCCTTCGTGCTGGCGCAACAGCTCCGGGACTCCTGCCGCAGATGGCTGATGGCCGACGGAGGCGACGTCGAGGATGTCATCAGCAAGGTGGTACTGGAGCAGTTCGTCACTAAGTTACCGAAGAAAACTGCACAGTGGGTCCAGTGCCACCGCCCGACGTCGCTGGACCAGGCCATCCACCTGGCGGAAGACCACATGGTGGCGTGCTCAGGGGTCGGCGAACCCCTACCATCGGCTTCTCTCTCTCCATCTCTCTCTCTCTCTCTCACTACCCCTTCTCTCCCCAAACCTGTGCCCCTTCCCAGGTCTCGCGGGGGGCTGGTGCCCCGGCCGGCGCCGAGATGGAGGACAGGGACACCGGCGGAGCCCGTCCCTGCGTCCCGGGCCCCACCCAGGGGGCCCGCTACAACTGACTACCCCGTCCCGAGTCCGGCAGCCTTGCACTCTCCACGCCAATTCCTTGACCCGCTTCCCGCCACTGGAGCGGCGGGGGGGCCTGGGCCGGCTTGTTGGCGCTGCGGGGACCCGGGTCACTTTGTAGATCGGTGTCCGGTTATGGAGGTGGGGACGCTGATCCGGGTCCCCGACGCGCCGCAGGCTGCCCCCGATCAAACTGGCCTGTACCAGATACCAGTGAGTATCAAGGGGGGTACTTATCAGGCTTTGGTGGATTCAGGTTGTAACCAAACCTCTATACATCAAAGTCTGATACAACCGGGGGCATTGGATAACAGCCGCATGGTTAAGGTGCGGTGTGTGCACGGGGTGGTGGTGAGATACCCGTTAATGCCGGTCGTAATTCAATTTAGGGGGCAAAAGCATAGTGTGGAGGTGGCTGTTAACCCGCACCTCCGGCATCCGCTCATTCTGGGAACGAATTGGCCGGCCTTTAATGAATTATTGGGGGTATTATCAGCGGGTGCCTCTTGGAAAAAGCAAAATAGGCGAAAGACAGCGGTTGTTCAGGTGGGGGATGCTGAGCCGGGACCACTGGGTCCTGCTGCAGGGGAACAGAGGGCTCTGGCGAGAACGGTTCTCTCCGAGCGTGATGATTTTCCCCTGGAGCAGTCCCAGGATGAGACGCTAAAAAATGCCTTTAATCAGGTCCGCTCCATCGACGGCCAGCTCCTCCACCCAGACCAACCGCTCTCTTATCCCTATTTTGCTGTTTTGAAAGATAGGTTGTATCGGGTGACCCAAGACACCCAGACAAAAGAAGATACAACTCAGTTGTTGGTTCCTAAAAGCCGCCGGGAAATGCTTTTTCAGGCGGCTCACTCTAACCCAATGGCCGGGCATTTAGGGCAGGCGGCGACACTAAACCGTCTCATGGCCCGGTTCTTCTGGCCGGGCATTCACGAGAACGTGCGCAGGTGGTGCGCGTCTTGTCGTGAATGTCAGTTGGTGAATCCACCGGCCAATCCAAAAGCACCATTGTGCCCCCTTCCGTTAATGCAGGTCCCCTTCGAGAGAATTGGTATGGACCTCATCGGGCCATTAGAGCGGTCGGCACGAGGGCATCGCTTTGCGTTGGTTATGGTAGACTACGCAACGCGATACCCAGAAGCAGTTCCGCTGCGCAACATTTCGGCTAAAAGTGTTGCGAGCGCACTCTTCTCGCTAATCTCCCGAGTGGGAATCCCCAAGGAGATTCTCACTGATCAGGGCACGGCGTTCATGTCACGAACGATTCGCGAACTCTACGAATTGTTGGGCATTAAATCGATTCGCACTAGCGTCTACCACCCACAGACAGATGGCTTAGTGGAAAGATTTAATCGCACTTTGAAGGCCATGATTCGTAAGTTCGTTCACGAGGACGCCAAAAATTGGGATAAATGGCTAGAACCCCTCTTGTTCGCTGTACGCGAGGTCCCACAAGGCTCCACTGGGTTTTCCCCCTTCGAGCTCCTCTATGGACGGCAACCCCGCGGGGTGCTTGACGTTCTTAGAGAGACTTGGGAGGACGGACCGACCGCTGCTAAGAACGAAATTCAGTATGTCCTGGACCTGAGAACAAAACTCCACACTTTGGGGCGGCTATCAATGGAGAATTTGTTACAGGCCCAGGGCAGACAGAGTCAGCTTTACAACAGGGGAACTAGACTCCGCCAATTTGCACCGGGAGATAAGGTACTTGTATTACTCCCTACTTCCAGCTCTAAATTACTCGCAAAGTGGCAAGGGCCCTTTGAGGTCACACGGCGAGTTAATGATCTTAACTATGAGGTAGCCCGTACAGACAGAGGTGGAGCACATCAAATCTATCACCTCAACCTCCTCAAAAAGTGGGTTGAGGCAGAGTCAGTGATGCTGGCGACGGTGGTGAGTGGAGAGGAGGATCTCGGGCCTGAGGCGAGCACAAAATCGCAATCTCTCGCGCTGGCTCTTGGTGGAGATCACCTCTCGCCCTCCCAGCTCACTGACGTGAAAAATATTCAAGCCGAGTTTGTGGATGTGTTCTCTCCTCTGCCTGGTCGGACGAACCTCATTCAGCACCACGTTGAGACGGAACCTGGGGTAGTGGTACGTTGCCGCCCGTATCGCCTGAACACAAAAAAAAGGTAGTTCAGACGGAATTAGAATCTATGTTGGAGTTGGGGGTAATAGAAGAGTCGAGCAGTGACTGGGCGAGCCCGATAGTCTTAGTGCCTAAAACGGACGGCTCGATCCGATTCTGTGTCGACTATAGAAAGGTGAACGCGGTGTCCAAATTTGATGCCTATCCAATGCCCAGGGTTGACGAATTGCTTGATCGGCTGGGCACGGCTCGTTTTTATTCGACATTGGACTTAACAAAGGGTTATTGGCAGATCCCCTTGTCTCCAATGTCCAAAGAAAAAACAGCTTTCACGACGCCGTTTGGGTTACACCAATTTGTTACCCTTCCTTTCGGGTTGTTCGGGGCTCCAGCGACCTTCCAGCGTCTGATGGACAAGATTCTCCGGCCGCATGCTGCATATGCCGCTGCCTACTTGGATGATATTATCATCTATAGTACCGATTGGCAGCGTCATATGCAGCATTTGCGGGCTGTCCTGAAGACGCTGAGAAGGGCGGGCCTCACGGCCAACCCGAAGAAGTGTGCAATTGGGCGCGTGGAAGTAAGGTATCTGGGTTTCCACTTGGGTCACGGACAGGTGCGTCCCCAAATTGATTAGACGGCAGCAGTTGCGACCTGCCCGAGACCTAAGACCAAGAAGGAGGTTAGACAGTTCCTGGGGCTAGCGGGATATTACAGGAGGTTTGTGCCTAATTATTCGGACCTCGCTTGCCCGCTGACTGATCTAACTAAAAAGGAAGCGCCAGATACGGTCCAGTGGACGGAGCACTGCCAGCAGGCCTTTACCCAGATAAAGGCTGCTTTGTGTGGCGGCCCGCTTTTGCATGCTCCTGACTTCTCTCTTCCTTTTATCCTACAGACGGATGCATCGGACAGGGGGCTGGGCGCGGTCCTGTCCCAGGAGGTGGAGGGTGTAGAGCGGCCGGTGCTGTACATCAGTCGTAAGCTCTCTAAGAGAGAGACGATGTACAGCACCATTGAAAAAGAGTGCTTGGCCATCAGGTGGGCTGTTCTCACCCTCCGCTACTACCTCCTGGGGCGGGAGTTCACCCTCTGTTCGGACCACGCTCCCCTGCAGTGGCTCCACCGCATGAAGGATACCAACGCGCGGATCACCCGTTGGTATCTAGCTTTACAGCCTTTTAAGTTCCAGGTGATCCACAGGCCGGGTGCACAGATGGTTGTGGCTGACTTCCTCTCCAGGAGGGGGGGGGGGGTGGCTGCAGGCCGGACGGCTCCCCGGCCTGAGACGGGGGGTGGGGGTATGTGGCGAGGGGGGCGTGGTTCCGCGAAGTCTGTAGCGGGAGAGAAGTCAGCGAGCCGCGCGGTGAGTAAGTGGGTCAAGTGCAGATAACGAACACCTGTGTCTGATTGCAGTAATTGGCGTGGAGACTGCATATAAGCTGCCGGCGGTGAGAGAGAAGCTGAGAGAGACCTGGGACTCGCACTACATTTGTCGACGTGTAAAGCTGTAACCCGAGACTGAGTGGTTGAGTTTATCGCCTGTTTCCTGCTTGCCGTGAGAGCGACACGGCGGCCGCGCACGAGCGCACACTTTCCATTTCCTCTTTATTTTTGAGTGTAAAATAAAGTGCGAGTCCCAAATTTCGCCGACCCTGTCTTCTTCTTCCTCCAACTACACTGAACACACTACAGTCCCATATTGCAATTGACTTCATCACAGACCTACCTAAGTCACAAGGACACACTACCATACTCACCATCGTTGACCGATTCTCCAAAGCCTGCCGTCTCATACCATTACCCAAACTGCCCACTGCACTAGAAACAGCCGAGATTCTGTGCAACCAAGTGTTCCGCTTGTATGGGTTACCTGAGGACATTGTTTCCGACCGGGGTCCCCAGTTCACATCTAGAGTTTGGACTGCATTCTTCAAAAATCTGAATATCAACATCAGTTTGACTTCAGGGTACCATCCACAATCTAACGGACAAACAGAACGTCTGAAACAGGATATCACACGTTTCCTAAGATCCTACTGCCAGAAGGAAAAAAACGAATGGAGTCGGTATCTATTCTGGGCCGAATACGCGCAAAACTCATTGATCAAACCTGCCACAGGTATTACGCCTTTCAAATGCATCCTGGGCTTTCAACCTCCATTGTTCCCTTGGTCAGGGGAACCAAGGTCAAGGTCAAGTTTATTTGTATAGCACCTTTAAACAACACGAATGTTGACCAAAGTGCTTCACAGTCTAAGTACAGCTGCACATACAAATAGCATAACATTTAAAAAAAATTCAAACCAAAGAACACACATATATATATATATATATATATATATAACACCTAGTAACAACAATAAAATAGACAACTCACATGATATTTCCATAAATATATATAGCATTTAAATGCATTTCAGTATGCTTGTGCAAAAAGGTGCGTTTTAAGCAATGTTTTAAATATTTTTAATGTAGGGGAGACTCTGATAGATAATGGAAGAGTATTCCATAATTTTGGCACATAAACGGAAAAAGACCTATCGCCCTTTGTTTTTAGGCGGGTTTTTGGGCCGGGAAAGCGAGCTGCAGCATTTTGCACAAACTGCAAACGTGAAATTGATTATTGACTAATTCCAGCGTACAAAGCATTACAGTAATCGAGTCGTGAGGATATCAGAGCATGTATTACTATCTCCAAATCTTTAAAAGTTAGAATATGCTTTAATTTACGAAGACACTTTAGTTGAAAAAAGCTGGCGCTAACTACAGAGTTTATTTGTTTATCAAAATTCATCTCATAGTCAAAAATGACCCCAAGATTTCTAACATGAGAGTTAACTTTTAACTGCGAATTACTCAATAAAACACTGTATTTATCAATTTGAGTTTTAGACCCAAACAGGATAACCTCTGTTTTCTTTTCATTCAGTTGAAGAGAATTTTTGTCCATCCAATCTCTGATATCCTTCAAACACGCTAACAAGGACGAGACAGAACTATCATCGGTCACAGAGTGGCTACGCAAGAGCGAGGTGATCTGGGATCAGGCTCATATTCATCTCCTTCATGCAGTCAGACGACAAGAACAACAGGCCAATCGTCATCCGCGCCCTGCTCCGAAATACAGCGCTGGTCAGTGGGTGTGGCTCTCCATAAGAGATCTGAGACTTCGACTTCCCTGACGCAAACTCAGCCCCAGGTATGTTGGACCATTTCAGATATTAAAACAAGTTTCCCCTGTAACTTTTCGTTTGGATTTGCCTGCTGAATACCGCATCTCTCCCACATTCCATGTATCTCTGTTGAAACCTGCTGGTGGGCCGAGAGGAGCGTCGGAAGTGGGAGCTATAGCTCCAGACCCCTCACCCATCCTGATTGTCGGCGAGGAGGCGTATCGGGTGCACGAAGTGCTGGACTCCAGACGCCGGGTTAACGTCCTCCAATACCTGGTGGACTGGGAGGGGTATGGTCCGGAGGAACAATCTTGGGTCAATGCCGGAGATATCCTGGACCCATCACTCACTGAAGAGTTTCATGAAACATACCTGGAAAAACCAGCCCCTAGACCCCGTGGAAGACCCCGGCGTTGTCTGCCTTCTCGCCTCAGGAGCTGCTCGCGGGAGGGGGGCTCTGTTACAGAGTGGGCTTCCGCACCGCCTCTTCACCACCAGAGGGAGCCTTCACCTGAATACTAGCTTACTCTGGAACTCAAATCCCCATAATGCTTCATATCTGGGACTGATTACACACACACCTGCACCTCATTCAGACTCTCCATATAAGCGACACACAAACAGAAGTTCAGTGCGAAGTATTGCATTGCCCCGGCCTGTAATCACTGAGCGGTTTTCCCTACCTTGCTGATCTGTTTTGCTGACCTTGGATTGTTATCTCACTACTGCCTGTTTGCTGCCTGTCTTGACTTGGATTGCCTTGGATTATTGTTTATTGCTGCCTGCCCTGATCTTCTGCCTGTTACTTGACTACTCTCTGTGCTTGCTCTCTGAGTTCCCTGTTTTGCTGTTCCCTGACCCCTGCCTGTTTGACGTTTCTTCAATAAAGCTGCAAATGGATTCTACTCAGTCTCCAGACACGTTACACCAGGATTGTATTCACATGTTTGAAAAAAGCTATATTATTTTAGGAGAACATTAGAGGTAGGAATTTTATTTTGAGGTCAGATTGACAAAAGTTTGAAGAAAGCGGATATGGCACTGCTTTAATATTAGTTTGCGCAGTTTCTGTGTCTGTTTTAAGATTTCCACAAAGTCACTTACACAGCTGTTTTCTCTGTACGCCACCCTCTAGTGGTCACAGCCAAACAGCTCCTGAGACACCTTGTGCTGCTCAGGCATGATTTTGCCCCTCATCATAATCATGAGACTATCATATATGTAGAAATGGTTACCGACGATGACAAACATCACACCCTTGGGGCCGCACATTGCAGTATCAATCCTTTTAAATTGTGTTATGCTTCCTTCCTTCACAGGCTTACGTGGGGTGACTTTCAAGTCAACGTCATAGATTGTTTGACCTATAGTAGAAAAGACAGTGAGTTTTCTGTCACTATGACAAAAGCTTGTAGTAAGGATCTACAGTATGCCTACTTTGAATGTGACAGAACAAGCATTTCAGTGGTTATACCTTTGTTGACATGAGCAATGTGTTTGGCTGCGCACACAAAAGCAGCATCTACAGGACCCTCAATTCCTAGCACCTCCTTCAGGGGTTTGGGGTAACCATCTAGGTGTGTGTGTGGCTCTCCAACTTTGTACACAAACACTTGCTTATCCTGTGCATGGAATAGAATTATGAGAAGACATTTCCACATTAGATTAAAATACACAGCCTGATAAATCAACTGCTGCACAAAAGAACCTTGATCATGTAGAGATGACCTTCATAAGAGAAGACTGCATCCACTTCACTGTGTAGCTCTTTAAAAGCACTCTCAATTTTGTCAGAATGAAACTTATCACCAGTTATGCTGAGGAAACGGTGCCCTAGGGAAGAGAAAGAAAGATTATTATTATTATTGTGTGGGTGTGTGAAATTGCATAATAAAATAGTGGCTTGCAGTTGCATGTGTACATTGGTATACATTTTTAAGGAATAGCACAATGACAAGAGAGCTTTCGATTCCTTACTGATATGCGGAAGGACTGTACTAAACAAAACAACAATAGGAAATTCACCTCTGAAAGCATATACTCTGCCATCGTCATCAGATGTAATAGCATCCAAGTGCACACGGCTGCACTGTTCTCTCTCAATGTGTTCATCAGTGCTCTTATCTCCTGAGGGAGACACAAATAGAGACACCCTATAAGACTCCAAGTTCTGCTTTTTTAATGCATGCTTTCTCAAGCCTTTTAACTTTTCCACACTTGTTATGCTTACCAAAATGTGAGCATTTCATGAAGTAATCACGGCTCTCCTTTGGATATTTGCCATGGACTTCTCCTGTAATGGGGTCAAACTTGGAGAACTGATGTCCATGGAAGCAGTAATAATGTAAAGGAAGGCCCCTGTGCAGTTGGGCATGCTCTTGAATTTCTTTTCATCAACCTTCTTCGTCTTCATATCGAAGTGGTAGATATCATCACCTTTGGTGGATAATGAAGGAATTTAAACCTACAAAATATTCTCAACATACTTACTATCCTTATATGTTTTCCAATATAATTAATCAAAGAAATATAATACGATATTACAATACCTCTGAAAAAGACTATGATGTCGTTGTCATTAGTACAGTCTGGCTTGGGACACTCCACTGCAGCGTCCAAGTGGCCAGGAATTCCAGGGAAAACTTCAGAAATGTCTTTGGGATAGCCCTTCTCCAGTTTGTGCTTGTAGTAGCTGAAGACCTAGTGGTCCTTAAATGGTGTTAAAGAATGTTAGTTTGCTTGTCTGGTGTTGATACATAAAGCAAACATCACAGTGGATTCGACAAATAAATTGCACTTCAGGTAATGCTAAAATTACCTGGAAGAAGAACTGGTGGTCATGGTGGTCTGGGCTGTCTGCAGAGTGCATGCGGAATGCAGCATCCACATGTCCCAGATGATGATAGTCGTCCAGCTCAGAGAAGGTTTGATTAGACAGCTCAGCCTTGCCATGGAAACCCTTGAACAAGTGGTCACCTTTGGTCAAAAGTCAATGAGAAAGGTCCGTTAAAGGGCCACTCAAAAAAAAAATGCGATGATGCAATCCTACATAAAAACATAATTTTTATTGTTTACATTGATATATTTATCATTACTTTTTACCATATTTTTTTCATCTCTCACCCTTGAAGAAATAAGGAACTCCCTCCTCGTTCACAGCGACTGCATCAAACTCCATTCCTGCACAGCGGTCAAGCTTAGCACCATGGTGCAATTGCTCATGTCCTTCAGCATGGAGTTTGTCTGAACCAAAAATAATGAATATCATGAAATCTGTGTCTTGATGAAATCAGAATGTGCTGATGTATCACTTTAATTTACTACCCACTTAAGGGAAAATTGTTGACATCTGGTTATTTACAAGACCCACCTTTTTCACCATTTTTAGCATGACCCTCCTGAGGCCTGAACACAAATAAACAAATACATCTAGGTTAAAATTAACCCTTACAACACCCTTTAACAGCGGGCCCTTTTCATTACCCAAAATTATGGAGCCCCTGCAAAATATCTCTAATGATAACAAAGTAGTGGTATGTCTCTATAAATCAGCTATTTGTGATTTCTTTATTTAAAAGGGACAATGCACATTAATCAACATGAGTACTAAGTCTAACATGTAAATATGCCAGATTTAGCCATACAGGCTAATTTTCATCTGCAGTGCCTAGGAGGTTGATGCCCTAGCAGGTTGATGCTATTTGACCATTAGATTTATTTATAAAATTGTTTTATAAACAATCTAATCAAAAAACAAACAAATCAAGCAATTTAGGCAATTTTCTGAGATAAAAAAAATTGTACAATGAAACTACTGTACTAATCTACGTTATACTTGAAACTTGCCATTGTGCCATACAGCAAGAATAGTTGTCTCTTATGATAAATTGCTTGTTATGTTTCTCATTTATCAGTCACTTTTGAGTAAAGCTTCTGCTAAATGAAGTGAATTCAAGAATTTAAGTTAGAGATCAAGCAATTAAAGGTGAAAAAAATCTAAATGTTGGTGCACATGAACACATAAAATCCCACTTCACACAGACAAACTTTTTTGCAAAAAAAAGGTAGTTATTTTTAATGCTATGAACTTGTGATGTATAGCTAATTTGAAGACATTATTCAGTATTTGACTAATTTTAACATTGAACGTATTGTGTTGACGTGTCTGTGTGTATACTCACGAGGGAGCAGCAAGGCTCAGCGACAGAGCCAGGCACAGAGTAAGCGTTTGAACGAGCTTAATGGTCAGCAGGGTCCTTTGGTGAGACAGAGCTCAGCTGGAAAAGGTAAAGCACAATCTGATGGCCAAAATGTATACACTCCGCCAGGGACTGCCTTGCAAGCACGATGGAGACGACACGTATGCCCCCGTTTGCACAGGAAGGGACATCCAATAACTTATGGCCCACACAACACACATACATAAAAAAGTTTGCACAATTCCCCTGACTCCCTCATCCACCAGCTGGCCAAGGTGCATATGATTTTTTCAAAGAATTTCTGGTGGGGTATTGGGGGTGGTACAGGTAACATGAGTTGCACAATGCAAAGATCCATCCATCATGAATTAGACTTGGCATGAATAAGTAAATTATTAGAGACCCCCTTCGCAGGTCAGCAGTCATTGGCATGATAGTTCATAGTACATTACCATGAATCTTCAAACTTTCCTACTTAGGAATATCTAAACTGTACTTTATGTTGTATATACAGTAGTATTTGCATGTATTTTGTTTCCTTAGTGGTCACTACAAAAAAAAGCACTGGTGTCACATCCAGAGGCCTTGATAGTTTTTTTTTGTGTGCCTTTTTTGTTGTTGTTATTTTATTTTGTTGGGTCATTTCTTGTAGAAATAAATAATATAATATAAATATACTTAAAATACTTTTACACTATGAAAATATAGAGTCAAGAATAATCAACCATCAAGTTAACACGTCACTAAGCAGTGCAAGTAGAAACTAGCATTGCATAAATTGTCTCCTGTAGCCGTAATACTGACTGAGATGATTCAACTTGTAGAAAATTAATTAATGAAAAGATAATGAAAACAACTTCCTAGAAAACCCATGTGAAACTGGCCCGGTTAACCAGACAAATAACATAGATAATCAATACGAAGTCCTGACCTCTGCAGCTTAGTTTGATATGGTGATCATTAACAGAAAATGTTTGCACTGTCGAAATACTCATGGAAGCATAAGAGTGTTTCGCAGAACTCATATTAATGCAGAGACTATGATAGAGAGTCTGACCTGATACGTCACTATATTTTATAATATTTGAGGAGTTTTGAATTATATTATTCCCACCCTTAATAGGAACAAAAAAGCCTTTTTAAAATAAATCTGGATTAATCCTTTTGACCTTTTATTAAAATTCATAAAAATCTAACCTTAATAATCTCATTATGAAATAAACATTTCTCTAATACACATTGGCCCCTTTTTGCCAAGATAACAGCTCTTGTCACGGTTGTGGTGCAGATAAAGAAAGGCTGAGACAAAAAGCTCCAATTCAAAAGATTTACTCAGACAAAACAAACAGGTACAGGCAGGCAGAAGGTACACCCACAAAAACACTATAACATTAACAAGGACCAACAAGCACCGACTGAACAGAGGCAAACTAAATACAAGAACAAATCAAACATAACAAGGTGAAGACAGGTGACACAGATGATTAAGACGAGGAACAGGTGGGTAATGAGGGAGTGAGTTCAGGTGTGGAGACAAGGAGGATTCTGGGTAGTGTAGTGCCGACGAAGACAAACAGGTGCAGATGACGACTGTGACAGCTCTGAGTCTTCCCCTATAATGCCTGTTGAGAGACTAATCTTTCCAGGTCCTTTAAGTTCCCATGTTCATGTTGATACACTCTACTCTTCAGTTACAATTTAGATCAGGGGACTGGGGTGGCCATGGCAGAACTTTACCTTTGTGCTCAGTGACCCATTTTGTGTTGATTTTGATGTTTGTTTTGGATCATTGTCCTAATCCAGCAGTAATCGTACACATGAGATACTTTTTTATCCCTGTGTGCACTAAACCCATTTTGTGAGTTTTCTACCAACATTTTTTTTTTGTTTGTTTTAGTTTCATCTTACAATAGAACCCTGTCTTGTTTGAAGTTCCAGTTTTTGGATGAGTTGTGGTGATAGGTGCTGTTTATTTTATTTTATTTTTAAAAGGCTTTCTGACCCCAAGACTCAACTAATATCTGCAATTCTCCATCTGTGATCCTTGGAGAGTTTTCATCAACTCAAATATCCTCCTCGCCATGCATTAAGACAACATAGACACACGTCCTCTTTCAGGCAGATTCGTAACATTTCCTGTTGATTGGCACTTCTTAATTATTGCCCTGATGGTGGAAATGGGAATTTTCAATGCTTTAGCTATTTTCTGACTGCCACTTTCTATTTTGTGATACTCAACAATTCTTTGGTTTTACCTATTGTGATGATGATTAAGGGAATTTGGCCTTTTTGTTAACTGATTTATTCTTTATAATATTGTGAAACAGGAAGTCATGGCTGGCTATGACTTTCCCTATTGATAACATAAAGTGCATTAAGCAGTTTTGGGAATCTGTTGTGTTGTTGCCCACCAAAGAACCAATAACTGTTGTTAAAACAGTAAAAGTTGTGCCCAATGAAACAATAGCAATGTTTCAACCAGCAAACAGCGAAGTGCTGGGAAAAACAATGGTTAAAAGACTGTTGCTTCCCCCTGCTGGACAAAGACAGGTTCAGCATCCTAACCAACTTTCTGCTTTGTCATGTCCTCTCCATTGCACATCATATACAGTATAATGAATAAATGCAAATGAAGGCTCTCAAAATATTGCTGTCAAGGCACTAGCCTATTACATGTGCAAGCAGTAAGGAAAGAAAATCTGATAGCTGGTTGCAAAGAATACGTCAGTTTGCATCAAACATGAAAAGATAATATTTTCATCTTGACACATTTTGTGCAGTGTGAGGTTCACAATCCAGAAAGCAAAAGGCATGTAGGCTAATGTACGTAAAGAGCATTATGCATAGCTAATGCCCACTGCACGCAGTTAAGTAATATGCAGGGTCAAGATTTAAAAAACAAACCAAAGTGGGGTAGTGGGAAAAACGTAGTGCAGAAATACTGGACTAAAGGCATCACAAAGACATGTACGATTAAAACCAACCCAAAAAATCGTATTAGCATTGCACCTATGAGGACAATGAGATCCTTCAAATTACCTGAACTGTGATAGTATGTTGTTGACATATTCAGAAAGTCAATTGCAGGATTTAAACATGCATGCAGCAGAATCCTGTGTTCTGCAGTAGCTGGGCTAAATGTTATAAAAATGTTATGGCATCGCATCATCCAGCAGTATACAACACAAACTAACACAAACACTGTGCCCCTAAAATTCAAGATGTCAGGGCAAAAATGCCTGTGTAGGCCTGGTATCATATTTATATCTTATGATAGCAATATTACACGATTGACGAGCGCAATAACGAGTGCTGTTTTGTAATAGCACAGTGCAAATAATATTGATTCTCATTAAATAAGAACTTAATATTGTGTTATTTTAGACACGAAAATTTTTAAATGTTAATCCAGAGCAGAACTGTGCGTCTCCTCTGATGCCTGAGCAACACAGCGGTGTTTAGTTTCTAAATGAATCCGCGTTCTGAGTGAATCAATGGGGTGAACCAGATTCAATGGCCAACCCATTCACAAAGAGAGGCATTTACTTAAATTCTTGAATGAATCAGCCGTTTGAGAATGTATTAATCAATGACTCAATGACTTAGCCTACTCATTTATAAATTTACCACCACCTACTAAAAGTTTTAGTTTCTTATTTAAAGTATCAATTCGTAAAAAAAAATGTAATCATATTTTGGGTATAGTTTGCCCAAAAATGAAAATGCTGGTTGTTTGCATTTAGGCCTACTCACCCTCAGTTTCAAACCTGTATGACTTTCTTTCTTTCTTTTGCGGAAAATATATTTTGAAGCATGTTGGTAAGCAAGCTGTTTTAGTCTGTAAATATAGTCAACCAATTCATAATTTCTCAGCCAGGTTTAATGTGTGAACAAATTGCGATTAATAAGAATTAATCGGCACATCATGTAATTAGTAAGATTTAAAAAATGTAATCGCTTGACAGCCCTTCGTCTCAATATAACAACTGAAACCCTGTCAGTTAAATTATGTAACAAAACCATCCCCTGCAGCCTTGTGCTTGGCTCAGCATTCAACCACAGCATCCAGAAACTAATACACAATCTGATATCTGGCATGTCTGAACTTTGTCTGCACAATGTTTACATAGCCTTGTGTTACACAGAACAGTCACAGATTTGATGCTTTCTGAGCTGAACCATCTCTGCTCTGTTCTCTCAAGAAAATATATCTGTAGCTGTAATATTGAGCAGAGCTCCAAGCAACAAATGCAAATGCAAAGTTATAGGCTTGTGTGGGAGGGAAAATTGATTCATGTGAGAGGGAAAAAAAAGCTGAATGCTTTACTCAGACCAAGATGCAATGATTTCAACATCTCAGATCAATTTCAATGTTTCTCTGTGTATATAACCCCATACTCGTCAATTCATTAAAGTGGAATCTGATCTAGAAAATAATATTTTATAATAATAATTAATCAACATGAAGGATCCTTATGACTGAAAACTGTACATTTTCGACAGTCTGCCAACTGATGAACGAGGAAGAAAACTTTAAGCATTGGTGCATGTGTGTTACTGTAGGCAGGAAGCTGGCTGTGAATTTACTCCAAGCATATTCTCTGAATTCCTGGTCCTGCTTTGCAAATGCAAAAATCACAGCAGAGGATTTACAGTTCATCCCAGAAAAAGGAAAAAAAGTCCATTGTTGAATCTTGAATATGAATATTCTTGTGCCAGAAAGGTACAAAAACAACAACAACAACAACAACAACAAAAAAACACTTAAGCAGTTCATAAATACTCTCAGCATGTGACAGAAAGGCACACATCTGGTATAGCTATGGCTATCAGGATAAAATAATATTTCAACAACATTTTGGTGAGCAAAGACAAACATTCATGGGTTTTATTTCACCCCAAATCTAAATAAAATAGAGAAACAAAAAATGAAGCCTATGTGAGATTACTAGGATCTTTTTTGCATTATGACATTTTCCTGGCACGTCAATTGATGTCTGAAACTACTGTGAAAGTCACACACACACACACACACACACACACACACACACACACACACACACACACACACACACACACACACACACACACACACACACACACACACACACACACACACACACACCTCTTTTATATATTTCTATATTTGTTTCCATTTGCTTATTTATATTAGGAATATTTCTAAAAGGTTTACCATTTTTAATTACAGCTGAATTAAACTGCCATCTCACACTACTTGACATACGCGCCCCCTCGTGGACTACTATGTGCGCGTCGGAATAAACCAATCAAGATGCATGAAAACTTGGAGCTCACAGACTTCAATGGTGGCAGCGCGCGATGTGCTCTATTTCTGCAGACACTAAGTGATTTGCATTTGTGCAAACCTACAGGAATGATCGACGGACACGACGCAAAATAACATCACGCTTCATGTAACCAAACATCTACAGTGTACAAAAACCAACGCGTCGGTGTGCGTGGAGCGACACTGTGGACACGCGTGGATCTGTTGCCATGCTGACGAACAGCGAGATTGTACCATTCTATATTGAGGGATTCAGAGCCTTAGGGTTTGTGCTGTCCAAGTGTAGCGTGGTGAGCGTCAGGATGATGATGATGATGGAGATGCGGCACCTGTAACATGCCGAGTCTCTGGTTCCAGTCAATTAAACGGTAGGCAATTCAGAACGCTGGAAGCGTTGAGGAAAGGGTTCTAAATCTTTTTATTTCGATCCACTGTGTTTTTATGTTGACTTCCTGGATACCCTAATTTATTTTACAGAACTTAGTTGGACATGGTGTATCTTAAATGGTTACTGAAAGCCAAGGTGATATAGTTTCAACTGTAGAGAACTAGTAGCCTACGTTTATGATCAATATTCAGTGTTTTCAGATCCAGCCGGGCTGAACTTGACGCTTTGATAAAAGCTTATAGTAGCCTATTTAATTATTTTATTGTAGCCTACAATGTGATGCAAGTCTATGTTATACCCAGTGCTGGGTAGATTACTTCCAAACTGTAGTCGTTTAGTAGATTATCAATTACATGGCACAAATTGTAGTTATTAACGTAATCCGTTACTTAAGGAAATAATGTGACTACTTTTTGATTACTTTTAGATTACTTTTGACCTAACTCGTTTTTTAAATTAATTTGAATAGGATAATCGTGTACGGTATTATCATTTATTATCTATTATAAATAATTTACTGCCATTGTGAGAATAACATGTAATCATGATGTAATCTATACAAATTAACTTGATCCTGTTACGAGTATTGTAGAAGTTAATATAATCTGATCACATGTACTTAATTTCTTGGAAGCTGATAATCCAGATTACATGTAATCAGTTACTACCCAGCACTGTTTTTTTTCTCATAGTCAATGGGAAAAGTGATTATTCTGATAATGGTTTTCAAAATCCATACTGTAACTTCTTTTTTAGAATAGAAGCAAAATTTAACGCTGTAGTTGACATAAAATAACATGAATGTGAACTTTAACAAAAGGTATTATTGAACTTGCCTCGACCTGAAAAATATAGCCTTATCCTTGAACACAAATCAACCAATCAGTTTTTCACATTTTTAATCACCTTTTTTAACTTAACTTTTTTAAATTGCCAAGTCACTATTTGTATGGCATGGTACACATTTTTGTTAAAACACAATTAGCTAAGCCTTTTGGAAACTGTATAACAAAACTGAATTAGCTGTGCTGTTACACATACATTTAGCCCATGCACGTGCTAAAGTTGAGTAGCAAATATTGCCAAGTCAAAAGAGCTCTCACAAAAGCTATAAAGAACAAATTGTTTTATTACATTAGAAAGTCATTGGCTACAAGAAGATTTCCAAAACACTAAAAGTTCCAAACACCGCTGGCAGCCTTATTCACAAGTTTAAAATGTGTTGTACCAGAAAACCTTTGAGGGTTTTTAAGAAAAACACAATATCATTAAGGAGAATGAAATGTTTGATCAAAAGCGAAGTTGATTTACTGCCAAAGACTTGCAAGATGACCTGATGAAAGGGGGAAAAACATTTCAATGCAGAGTATAAGAAGAACAGACAAGCATGAACTTTATGTTGTGACATCTTGCCTAATGCTACTCTTGACCAAGAAGAACTTAAAAGGCTGACTTGAATATGCTAAAATTCATTTGGATAGACCTGTGGAGTTTTGGAAGAATGTTTTATTGAGTGATATGACCAAACTGGAACTTTTTGGACCCATGGATCAGCGGTATGTCTGGTGCAAAAAGAGCAAAGTTTATGAACAGAAGAACACCATCTCCATGGTCAAACATGGAGGTTGGGGTATGGGGGCTCTTTGCTGTTGTAGGAAGTGGAAATCTTGGATGTATAAAGGACTATATGAATTATTTGAAGTATATCAAGCCATTTTGGCAAAGATGGTGATAACTTTGGTGCAGAAACTGAAGCTTGGTGATCAATGGACTTTTCCTGCAGGACAGCCATCCCAAAGTATACATCCAAATCTACTTAAGTTTGGTTCAGGGATCAGTCGTAGAATGTTCTTGAGTGTCCTGTGCAGTCAGATTTAAATCTCATTGAAAATATTGTAATATGAAAACCAAAGATTATCAGTGATCTGGAAGCTTTTTCAAGCGAGTACTGGCTAGGCCAAGATTGTGGATAGGACAGAAGCTTCTAAGCACTTACAGTTAGCATTTATTGGAGGTTATAAAGAATAAAAGATTCTGCACAAACATTGACTTTTGGGGGTTGAATAATTTTGTACATGAATGTTTAGAGCCAATTTAATTTTATTTGATTTTTCATAAATCTTACGTTCTCAGAATCACTCAAATGTGTATTAATAAACTTTCTATAATAGTTTACACAGCAATAGCAAACCACAACCATCCAATCAATTCCCAATGGACCAAATCAAGTCCCGCACTATTTATTTGTTTTTTTTTGCAAGAAGCCGTTTCACTCGGATGCATGTCAAAATATGGAATAAAGTACTATAGCAACTTCCCTTTCATACCTACTTTAAATACTTTGTGTACGGTGGTAAATTTGTGATGTGATCTATGAGTAAAATATGTTTTGTGTGAAAATGACCCGTTAATTAGTCAACAGCAGTAAAATTAGTTTTATTTGGAAATTATGGAAGTAAACATTTCTATTTATAATAGTATATTTAGAAATCTATAAAGCCAGCAGAGAAATTCAGGACAAATAATATTTTGACGCCTGCGTTACGTTTTTTTAAACGCATATATTAATTAGCTACTTGTTATTCATCTGACTCCTTTATCCAAAGTAACCCACAGTACAGTAATTACAGGGAGAGCCCCCCGGGAGCAGTCTTGGGTTGGGCGCTTCCCTCGAGGGCGCAATGGTTAGAGGATTCATGGATCATCTGTAACAATTTGATCCTGCGACCTCTGGGCAGACAGCCTGCATCTTTATCCACTCCACTTCCCCACCCCCACCACATGTTGTTGTTCAGTTAGTTGTTTATTTAGACATTGTGTAAAAAATACACTGTCAGCACTGTATTTGTTGTAATGAGGTTGCTGGCTGTTGAGGGAATGCACTTCTGTTTTGTTTTATGGCTTCTAATAAATTGCAGACATGTGAGGTGTACTATTTAGGGCAACAATCTGGATCCTGTCCATGAGTTCTCACAAAGGAAGAGACAAAGGAAGAGAAACACTATATGACATCATGCATCTGTGTTTAAACTTTGACCCCAAACCCTAACTCCTCCCTAACTCCTCCCTAACTCCTCCCTTATTCTCTCTCTCTCTCTCTCTCTCTCTCTCTCTCTCTCTCTCTCTCTCTCTCTCTCTCTCTCTCTCTCTCTCTCTTGCAGTCAGCTATTTCACTTCATGCCCTGACATGTTGAGGAGCAAGAGGGGAGGAGATAAAGGACCAGAAAAACCGGTAAGCAGCTGGGAGCCGGGGAGAATATGCAAAAGGAGGAGCAGATTTCAGTTTGGCCAGCAGAACCATAAGATCTGCGAGGAGGAAGATAGGAGCAACAGAAAGACGTGAAGAGAGAGAATACATTTGAGACGAGTGAAGATTGCCATGGAGAAAAAATAAAGGAAAAACATGACCAGTGTTTATGAATGGTGAGATGTTGTGGTGTGTTTCTCTTTCACTTTCTGTCTTTCATTCTATCTTTTAATTTTATTTCTTTATTGCTTAGGACAACTTAAGTTGAGGGTTGAGTCAGCAGCTTAACTTGCTTGAATATCCAAGCTCTCACTTTCATGGGAGTTTGACAGATAGGTTCTAACCCTCTTTCTATTTCTGTTTTTCTCTCAACCTTTCCTTCTCACATGTCATGGGCGAGTTAAATGCCAAGCTTTCATTTAAAGGTGAAGGGTGTAATTTCTGTGCCGCTAGCATCACCAAACGGAATTGAAAAAATAATGACTGTTTTCAATCAGTAAAAGGATCCATGTTTTTTTACCGTAATAGGTAAAACAGCTTTAGGGTGCTGTGTTCTTTTTGTTTTGTTTTTTGGTTGGGGGGGGGGGATCACCACATTTGAATGAGAAACCATATTGGGTCTATAAAACACGTTAGACATCATGAGGCACATCAAGCGAACCGGTGAGAACACTCGTTTAAACAGTATATTCGCTGGGACATTTGACTGCACATCACATTTTTGACATCAGTGATACTGCTTGCAATAGTAATGCAACGGGCCGGTCTACGGGACATAAATTAGGTTTTAAAATAAAAGGTGTATTGAGTCTTGTATTGTCATATACAATAAAAGATCCTGCACAACGACAGGAAATAAAAAATGAACACAAAAAAACCTGCCTACCAGGTGGACTTACACTCAGGAGTAGAGTGAACTAACTCTGCAACGGTCACAATATGACGTCACACTCATACAGTGGAGGAGTGTGTATGTTTTAAAAAATACAATTCAACATATAAACAACACTTTTTAATAGCCCACTTAAAGTGTTTATTATAAATTCTGAAAAACAGCTGCAGCTCCAGCAGCAACCCTACTTCCCACGCCCCTGCCAGGATTGCATGGGATTTACATTACATTATGCCAGAAGTCATTCATAAAGTGACCCAATCAAAAATGAATTTCCCCGAAGTTTAAACACTGGTATTATGAAAACATTCACAGAATCACAGCAACATTGGCTCAACAACCATTAGTTGGGAATGGCACAATCTGTTTATACGACCAATGGAACAATTAGACAATTTAAGTTTGTCATTATTGAGAATTATACTATTATTTGTATTGTTGTAATTTTTTTATTATTATTTTTATAATTTTAAAATAACTTTTGTAAATGTTTTATTATTTTTCTATATGTTATACTGACTTGTTTAGCACTTTTATAAAAGGTGATATACATAAAAAATATTATTATTATTATAATTATTATGACTTGTTTCTGCATATTAATTTGGGTTAGGAGAAAGTATTTAAACATTGACAGAATTACACCCTTCTCCTCCAACTTAATGTTTGTTTTGTCTTACATGGCTTCTGAGTAGCAGCATGATTTGGACCTACGGGATTGCAAAATACAAACACACCTGCAGCCAACAGTTATCTGAGGACACTCTCTCTGACTCTCCAATCCGGAAACCTTCCAATTTGCATATAGCCCAACGCAACCCTCTGCGTTAACTGCAGTGCAAACATTGAAGGTTTAAAGAGATTCTAAGAGCACCTGCTTCGCTTGTTCTGTAAGGGACTATGGAAGAAGGTACATCCTCATGGTCCGTACCTGTTTATCTCCAGAGGGCCAGATGAGGAGCATGTTACCCAGCTTGTTACGGGGCCGGCGGTTCTACTGCCGTGAATGGGCTCTCGAGAAGCTACAAAGATGGCTGGAGGCGCGAGATGCCGCCAAGGCTGTGGAGGGAGCGATCGATGTCTCTCCAGGGGTCCTAGTGACTGGGGGCCCGGGCACGGGTAAGACGGCCCTCTGCACAGAACTGGTTTGGCCCCAGTCGGAAGCATGCAGGGCGGCAGGGTTTGCATCACGGTGTTTGGCCTGGCACTATTGCCAGCGAGAGGATGCGAGCAGTACTGAAGTGTGGAGATTTGTTCTGGGGCTGGTTGAACAGCTGAAGGAAAGTCCTCTACTGGGACCAAACTATATGAAAGTGATTAGCAGTGCTGCTATTGCTGCTGTCCTCGAGCCCCTCCACTGCCAAAGAGCACCTGATGACACTTTTAAAAGGTTGGTGTAGATCTATTACAATTTATACATTGCAATGTCACAATATTATAAGTTGATTGCATGAATGTACACATACATTATTTAAATAATTAATAATTACAGAAATTTTTAATAGAACCTTAATTATTAATCCAATATCATGAGAAAAAGAATCACAATTTATGTCATGATGTATATAAAACAGTGATGCCTCAATGTTTTTCTTCTTGATTCACAGTAACTATTACATTTCTTCTTGAAAATCATGTTTTTTAAATAATGTACAAAATAGAGATTCTAATATCTTAAACATTCACTATTTCAGCAGTTCTAATAACCACTTTTTCTTTACTCAGAATTTCTCAAATTTTTCTGTTGCTTTTGCTCTGCAACAAATCACTCCCTGTTCAAGAACTCTTTGAACTAATTTCTTTCTGCCTTTAGTTCTCCAAGCATTTCATGTTTGCTCTCCAAGCATTACTTCTGTGAGAAATCCCAGATGTTTCCCAGCTAGGCCTTTGGTGTACCTTACACACTCCCTCTGTATTTCACATTGTTTGTGCAAGGAAAGTGATGCTTCAGTGGGGCCTTTGCTAGACCAGAAACAACTAAATGTCTAAGTCATTTATAGTGTCAGGCTTCAGAACATTTTGTATTTCAACAAGGAGTTATAAGGTAAAAAAAAAAATCAATTAAACCTTCAATTCAAGATGTTTTTGAATTTGACGTCATTGCGGAAGTCACTTGTTTTGAATGTAATCCGCACGTTATGCTTAGATAATGTAAATGCCTCAAACTTTGTTCTGTTATTGAGTAAAGGTCATAAACTGTTGAAGCACAACCCAACTGACATGTAGACTTGCACATTACCCCTATTGTGCGTTTCATGTAAACAGTTTTGGAGCCATGCTGAGGGCTTATTCAATGTACATATGTCTTGTGCATATGACATTTTGGAAGAAAAAAGAAAAGAAAAAAAGCGGACAATTTCAAAATCATGCAAACAAATTTTTCTTACATGTTCTGGTTATTTATAATAAGCTGATGTTTTTTTTAGTGTTTGTTATGAATATAAATGCACTCAGTGGCATCTTGCTTGAACAAGGTTTCTTTTATTGTTTCCTACCAAACCCTCCCACCCCCTGTATGATGCTCCTCCAATCGTATTTTTCGTCTGGTGCCCCTCAGAAAGACTCTGTCAAAGGCAGGAAAGGGGGCTATTGTTCTGCTTTTCTGCCACATATATTTATTTATTTATTCCTCTCATCGCAATAATGATGCCTATTCACAGTTATCACAATAGCCCAGCGTTCAGTGCAGATGGATGACGCTATTTACAACCTTCAGGGGAAAAATAGGGGCAAAGACTGAGAATCGTGCCACTAGTTTCTGGAGTTGGTGAGGTCGCCATGCTGACAGCTTTCTCTATTCTCTCTTTGCTTTTCAGTGTTTGCTCTTACACTAGTTCTTTCAGCTTTCCCTCACAGATCTGACGTACAGGCCCACATTTCACATTTGCCTTACACATGCTGGCAAACTGCTGTGATGTTTTTCTCTTGTCCTGGCAAGAGATTGTAAGAAGAGTTAATTTAGAGGTGAAATGCAAGTGTCAGTCCCTGCTGAATTCAACATGCTCTGTGATGTACATAAGTTATCCTTAACACTGTCCTCAGAGTGGAGATCACTTGTTGTCTTATTAATAATCTGTTTATTTTATCTGGACGTGAACTTTTGTCATAAGGAAATAATTTAGTCTTTTGTCAATTTGAAGCTCAAGATAGAGATATAGTTGTATTAAACAGAAAATGTCTTTAAGAGTATTGTATTGAAAAGTAGATCGCTAAATGTTTTGTTTAGCGAAGTGGAATTGTAGCGAAGCCGCGTTTCCACTGCCGGGCCAGGGCCGAGCCGTGCTAGTGCGTGCCAGGGCCAGTCGCGTTTCCACTGTCACTTCCGGGGCTTGATCGGGGCTTACTCGGGGCCAACGGCCAGGATTTCTGGCCCGTCTAATACCTTGGGCCAAAGCGGGCCAGCTCGGGCTAGAGGCGTGGGCAAGGTAAAAGGCGGAGTTTATCGGTGTTATGGAACGTTATGATCTGAAGCAAGATGCACATTTCACTTTTTTATATCGCTCAAAATAATCGCTGCAAAGCTCTTCTGAGCATTTGGGCAGAAGAAAGGGTACAACGTCAATTTGACGGCGTGTGAAGAAACGAGGACGTTATAAAATACATCGATGCTGAACTTTCTAAGCTAAGAATGCAGCGATCAACGCTTCAAGTTCAGAAAAAAATAAAAAAGTTGCGGCCGCAGTATTGTTCAAGGCGATTAAAACGCACAACGGACAAAGCGGAGGTCAGAGAAGGAACTGTCCATGGTTCGACTTGATGGACGTGTGCTGGGTCACTGTCCCTCTGTTAGTGACAACTCGCGAGACAATCGGGACACTATTGCATCCACGGCCGGTGAGTTAATATACCTGCTATTTTCCTAATTGAAAAAAATAAGTAAATTCACAATATCCGATGAAATGGGTTGGTTTGTATGTATGACGTTTGATCCAGAAAGGCGTGTTAGGGGCGGGGTTTGGGGCAGCGCTGCGGGGCTACTGGCCCGGCAGTGGAAACGCAAGCCCGGTGCTTAAGGCCCGAGGCCACTGGCTCGGCTCGCTGTTAGCCCTGTCCCGGCGCTAGCCCGGCAATGGAAACGCGGCAATTGTAACATATTCTCAGTTTCATAGTAGCTCCTGTAATCTTCTGGCCTGACCATGACCGCAAACCTTCTACTTTGTCCTCCACTGAAGTCAAAAAAACTAAAAGTGTGACATAACTGTTCTTTTGAGCTTGATCTCTTAACCCTTCTCTGTTTGACAACTTTATAGCATGACCATTCCCGGGGTCAAGACAAGCCCATGGTTTGTCTTTGGCTTTTGGCTTTGTCAAGCCCATGGCTTGTCTTTGTGGGCAGAATGAGTCAGGAAGTACATTTATTAGGTTGCTCAGCTCAAGATATGATCTGTGAGCATGTTAAAAGGTCATTACCTCAACAAATTATGTGAGACCACATGTTGGAGATAAGGAACCAATAAACACAGCATGGTTGTGATTATAAATTTTATGGCGGGAGTATGAGAGAGGAACTTCAATACTGATCCGTTAAACCATAATAGACAGAATAAGGTGTGTTGTTTAAAATGCTTTGCTATTAAAGAAAGTGAGTGTGGGTATTCATTATTATCAAAATATGAGCTATGATTATTCTATAGAAAACGCAATGCTTCCAGTTTGGGATGTTTTTTTCCTAATTAATTTTATCAATCGCAATTTAAGAAACAAAAACAAAGAAAGACTTCAAAACTTTCCATGGGCCAAGCAGTTAAGAAAAAAAGAAAAAGAAAAAAAAAAATATATATATATACACACACCACCACACACCAGTTCATTGGAGAATATTGATATTTATTTATACACGTATAGTCTAAATGTGTAGGTAGTTCAAATTGATTATTAATAATAATAATATGATGCGTTACATTTATATAGCGCTTAGGTACTCAAATTGCTTTTACATATGGAAGGGGAATCTCCTCAGCCCCCACCAATGTGCAGCATCCACCTGGATGACAGTCATATTGCGCCAGAATGCCCATTATTGGTGGAGAGGAGACAGTAATGAAGCCAATCAGTATATATATATATATATATATATATATATATATATATATATATATATATGGGGATGATTAGGAGGCCATGATGGACAGAGGCCAATAGGCAAATTTGGCCAGGATGCCAGGGTTAAACCCTTTCTCTTTTTCCGAAGGACATCCTGGGATTATTAATGACCACAGAGCGCCAGGACCTCGGTTTAATGTCTCATCTGAAGAACGGTGCTCTTTGACATGCAGTAGGCTGGGGCGTTAGGACCCACACAGACCACAGGGTGAGCGCCCCCTGCTGGCCTCACTAACACCTCTTTCAGTAGCAACCTGGTTTTCCCAGGAGGTCTCCCACCCAGGTACTGACCAGACTCAACCCTGCTTAGCTTCAGTGGGCAACCAGTCTTGGGCTACAGGGTGATATGGCTGCTGATAAAGTCATTTGCAGTGCTTCAGTAGTAAATGGTTGCTCCTGAGCACTTTGCCACAATTTACTAAATTTACACAAACATAATCCTGTTCCAAACTCATGCCATTGATTTAGGTATCAGGGTGCTTTAGGTTGTATGAGGACGCTCAAACTGTGTTTTGGGAAATCAACCTATGAGTGGTTTGTAGCTGTCTCTACCTATTAGGGTGGTATAGACGAAAGTATTATATTACATTTCAAATCAATCAAATCAAATCCTTTTATTGTCACACAACCATATACACAAGTGCAACAGTGGGTGAAATTCTTGGGTGCAATTCCGAGCAACATAGCAGTCGTGACAGTTTACAGTAAACATACGAATTACTCAAAGTACCATATACATTATAAAAACAATAAATAATATACAATTTACAACAGTATACAGAATACAAAATACAAAAAGGTATTTATACATACAATAGATACATATATTGGTGAAATATGTATGTAGTTACAGTAGGTTATGTTGTGCTGTGTTGACAGTAGACTGTTATGGTTGTTGATCATGAGGGATCAAGAGTTTAGAAGTCTAATTGCATTGGGGAAAGTGTTTGATTTAAGTGTTTGATTAAAATGGCAATCATATAGTGAGTGAAGTGGGTCAGTAATAAGAGTAAAACAGATAGATAATTATGAGTCTGATAAAGCAGCACCTTCTCACTGTCTACTGGTATGCCCTGGAAGCAACAGGAAATCACTGAGCTTCCATAACACTGAGTCACGATGCCTCTGCAACCACACCTTAAGTCAGAAGTGGCCAAAAAGAAAGGCTGAGGAATAAGAAAGCTTTTAGAAATTGTTAAGCTTTAAGCTTTAAAGAATGTTGTTGTTTTGTTTTTTCAAAATAAATTTGTCACATGATTCCATTCTATACAAAACAATGCCACATTTTTGAACTCTTGTTTTGATGTTAGATAAGCTCTGTTTTAGTTCTGAATTGTCTTTCAATCATATTTGATGACATCTCTTTCCTATTTCCAGTTCTTAACATTTTTTTTTTCATTTGTTCACTGTTGTTTAAAGAAATATGTATCCTTGCTTCTCCATTCTTCTGTTTCTTCTACCAAACTATTTTTGCCCTATTCCTGATCACATGTTTTATTAAATTAAGACTTTTTTTTATCATTGTCTTGCAGGTAAGGTTGATTCAGTTTTTAAAAAGTCATATGTCTGTGTGGATAAAGCTGGTTTGATACTAGCAGTGGTCACTTGCAGTGTTCTAGCTAAATAAAATAAATTGTGCAATCATGCTGGGTTATGCCTTTACTTTTGTATAATATATTTTAAACTCATTTGGTTTTTCTTTAGGGCAGTATTAGAGCCTCTCATGTCCTTGACACCACCAGCTTACAGTGTGTTTATTGTGGTGGATTCGCTGGACGCAGGCTGTTGTGGAGGTAATGGAATTGGAGAGCGGTCAATATCAGGATCTGCGGCCACTCAGAGTTCCTCTATTGCAGAGCTTCTGCTCAGATACATACAGCTCCTGCCTCCATGGATCTTGCTGGTCTGCTCTGCACGCCGACAGAACAAAGCCATATGCAAGATGTTCTCAGGTACACACTTGGATGATTCATAAACCACTTCCACTTCACTTCTGTTGTGAATTGTTCATCTGTATTTAGAATTTTTTTTTAGTAACAAATGAATAATGTTCTCCACACTTGTATGACCAACCAAACATTCAGTACTTCCAAACATTCAGCTTATGACTGTTTGTTCTTATATCAGTATATTATGGCCGGGTCTTATGAGATGAGGGTCCCATAGCTCTTTGTGGATGACATCTGAAGTACAGCGTTAAGAGACTACAATCTTTTGTACAGTAGTTGTGTGCATAATTCAGCCTTTATAAACAAATTTGAATGCAAGGTTCTGAACCTAGGCTTGAAAAGCCTCGAGGACCATCATGTTATACCTCTGCCCACCAGATGAAAATACTGGAAAGAAACTACTGTTGTTGGTCTACACAATTTGATAAAACACATATTGCAATTATTCTGACAAATGCTGCAATTGTAGTTATGATAAACATCTCATACTGCTGCTGCTTGGATACCAAGAACAAAAGATTTTGGCTCTGCTGCAAATTAGTAAGAAATACTCTTTAAGGGTGTTCACACCTGTGTTCTCTTTAAAATAACTTTTATGTGCTCTAGTGATGTTGATAATTTGTATTGTAACTTATTAAAAAATCTTTAATACATTAATGTAAAAAAAATATATGGTGAAACTAAACTATTCATAGTTTTCACATGATGTCACAGCCTTATAGGATTAATAATAATTAGTTACATTTATATAGCGCTTTTCTGGGTACTCAAAGTGCTTTATATAAAAGGAGGGGAATCTCCTCAACCACCACCAATGTGCAGCATCCACCTGGATTGCCCATCTGCCCTCCTTAGTACAAACCTGGTAAAAATTACTAGTGGACAAAGTACTAATGTAGTAAGACAGTGAGATAAAAAAAAAAGACCCAATTAAATGGTGTACACCTTGTTGATGATACAAAGCTATACAGGCAAGTACATTAATCCAGAATAAAAACGCAACGTGCGGTTTCTCATTAAGCAGTTTTCCATAGAAGATACATACTGTACATGCTCGCTTGTATATAGCATGCATCATCAATAAGTTGTATACTAAATTTTATCTTTCAAAATATTTTTTCCACGTTAAGCATTTTAAAATTTCCCGGTGTTTTTAGTAATTCAAAAACTGCAAAAGATGCTGTATATGGATCACAAGTGTCCAAAACGTGCATTTTGTTCACCTATTTTTGTTTTTCTTTTGAGATGGAAAATGGACAGGCCTGTAATGTTTTGCCCTCCAGGTCTCCCCGCCAGTCACGTGACTGAAAACTATGAATAATGAGACTGGTATGCAGTTGTGATTGTGTAGATAACAAACAGAACATGCTGCTGACTATATATTTAATGAAATCACATATTTTTGTTGCACAAGACAATTTTAATTTTGAAGCCCTAAAAAAACTCATCATGATGCTTTATTCATTATTGTATATTATTTTGTCTCCGGTTTTGCCGTGTACACTTTTCTGATTTTATCTCTTGCTTTTCTACCCTGCAGGTTTTAGGAGGTTGTGTCTGGATGACTTAAGAAAGCCTGCAATTGTACAAGATGTACAGCAATATATCCTGCGGAGGCTTGACCAGGATGGGGCTTTGAGAAGGCAACTTACACCAGATACGGCTGAAATGCTTAATCTTTTGCACATTAAAAGTGGCGGATGTTTCTTGTTTCTTGAACGAGTACTAGATGGTGTTGCACATGGTCTAGTAGGACTTAGAGAAATTCGGAACATTCCTGGCACACTAAATGGCCTTTACCTATGGCTCTGTCAGCGACTCTTTCCTAGAAGTCTGTTTGTCCACATTAGGCCTTTGCTAAATATCCTTTTGGCATCCCCACAACCACTAACAGCTGATCAGCTCTACACTATTGCTAGAAGCCGTGACTCTTACCTTGGGATTGGAGACTTCCAAGCACAGATGGGTGCTCTAGCATCTCTGTTTGTAGATGGTCCTGAGGGCAGTAAACTCCTCTTTCACAGCAGCTTTGCAGAATGGTTAACTGATGTCAAATACTGCACACAGAAGTTTTTGTGTTGTGTGAAGGATGGTCAACTTTCTCTGGCCATGTCCCTCTCTTTTCGAGCCAGTAGTTTGGGTACAGAGGAGACTTGCCAGCTGGCCCACCACCTCCTCAGCAGTGGAGTCCATCAAGGGGAATCATCCCTCTTGGCACTGTGGTTGCTATGGACTGGAGTTCCATCTCTTACTTGTGCCAGAAAAGACTGTTCTTCTAATGTGCTATCACCTCCCCATACACCTGTATTAGTTGAGCAAGATGTACTTCAGCTCTTAATGAAAAGTGGAATTTACCCTGCAAGCTGTTCCCCTGACAATAGCTCCAGTGTGGGGGTTCACTGTGTTGGGGGAGGAGGCAGGATAGTTCGACGAGCATTACAGAGGGAAGACTCTGTGAGAGCTCTTCTTGACAGTGGCATCAGTGTGAACCGTACAGACCCATCAGATGGACGGACTTTACTAGCATCTGCAGCCCATGCTGGACTTGTAGATGTAGCTGTATTGCTGTTATGCCGTGGAGCAGACCCTTCAGTGAATGACAACCAGGGGCAGACTGCACTGACGCTTGCTGCCAGACAAGGCCATGCTGGTGTACTACAGGTGTTGCTAGAGTGGGTGCAGAAGCAAGGGAGCAAGAGTCCTGCAGCACAAGCCCTGCTGGAACATGTGGACAGTGAGGGATGGACTGCTCTTCGCTCTGCTGCATGGGGTGGCCACAAAGAAGCTGTGCGTCTACTTCTGGAAGCTGGGGCAGAGATTGATGGGTGCGATTCAGATGGCCGGACAGCCTTACGAGCAGCAGCATGGGGTGGACATGAGGAAATTCTATTGACCCTCCTTAAACATGGTGCTGAAGTAGACCGTTCAGACCGTGAGGGACGTACTCCACTAATAGCTGCAACCTACATGGGTCACAAAGAGGCAGTGGAAATACTTTTGGATGCTGGGGCTGATTTGAATCTTGCAGATGGGGATGGACGTACTGCTCTCTCTGTTGCTGCATTGTGTGTACCGTCAGCAGCTGGAGGACGAGGGCATGGAGAGGTTGTAAATCTTCTTTTGGAGCGAGGTGCTTATCCAGAACATAAGGACAGAGATGGAATGACCCCTTTACTACTAGCCTCTTACGAAGGGCACGAGGAAGTGGTTGAACTACTCCTGGAAGCTGGAGCTGATGTAGATGAAAGTTCTGGAGCTCATCCCTCTGCTGTCACTCCTCTTCTTGCGGCTGCAGCTATGGGACATGCTGGCACAGTTAATCGTATGCTGTTTTGGGGGGCAGCAGTGGATGGCATCGATGGAGAAGGCCGCACTGCTCTCTGCTTGGCTGCAGCAAAGGGTAGCGTTGAAGTTGTAAGAGCATTGCTGGACAGGGGTTTGGATGAGAATCACAAAGATGATCTGGGCTGGACTCCACTGCATGCTGCAGCTTGTGAAGGTCACAAAAGTGTGTGCGCAATATTGACAGAGCGAGGTAGCATGGCACGTGTGGGTGAGCTTGATGTAGAGGGTCGGAGCCCTCTAATTCTAGCAGCACAAGAAGGGCACTGCAATACAGTCAGGCTGCTTCTAGACCGAAAATCACCCATTGATCATCGTGCATATGATGGACACTCCGCACTCAGTGCAGCTGCCCTGCAGGGACATCGGGAGATTGTGGAGTTATTGATGCGTAGAGGGGCTGACACCGATGTCCGTGATGCTGAAGGAAGACCTCTTCTTTATTTGCTGGTCCTCGAGGGCCGTTTAGACATGGCCACCCTACTCATAGAAAAAGGTGGTGTCCCTCTGGAGTCAAAAGATGCAGAAGGGCGAACTGCACTCCACGTAGCAGCTTGGCGAGGAGATTTGGAAGGTATTGAACTGTTGCTGAAATATGGAGCTGACCCAAATGCAAAAGATCTTGATGGTCGGCCTCCTTTGCACTCTGTGGCATGGAGAGGTCATGCAGCTGCTGGCAGGCTGCTCCTTAGGGCTAAAGGTCTCAATGTAGACCTGGCTTGCAAACAGCAGGGTGCCACAGCGCTTAGCATTGCTGCTCAGGAGGGGCATGCTGAAATTGTGGCCATGCTTTTAGAAAAAGGTGCAGAACCAGACAATGTGGATCGTTATGGTCGCAGCCCAGTAAAGGTAGCAGGAAAACAAGGTCATTTCACGATTGTGCGACTTCTGGAAAACTATGGTGCAAAGCCCTTTTCAGGTCTTATACCATTTTCACCCAGTGGTGCTCCCAACACCTCTTACCTTTCAGCCTTAGTCAAAACCCGTCTGTCTCTTTGTTCAGGAGAGGTGGGTGTTGATGGAGTAACAGCCACATCTTCTCCATCCTCGACCTCCATTTCTGCCTCCTGTTCCCCAGCTTCGACAACAGAGCGTTTCCACTCCATACCTGCCTCACAGACTTCCTCCTCCACCTGCCACTCCCATGCCACAGTACAGACCGTGCCTGCTGACAGCCTAAATTTCATCCAGCAGATACAACAACATTCACTTTCTCGTTCCCGCAGTCGGCCATCCACCTTGCCTCTTCCTGGCTCCAATCCTGCCAGTCTTCAGGGCAGAGCATCTAGGCATAATCAAAAGGCTGTACCCAAGAGCAGTCCCACACATGAACAGTGCACCTTCACTGAACTGCCTGACTCAGAAAACCCCTTAAAAGGGCTTGGATCAATGGGGGATGGTAGCTACCTATTAAAACCTAAAACTCCTTACATCATAGAGAAAGAGATTGAGAAGAGCCACAAACAAGCTGGAGGAGTTGATCTAAAGTGGAACTCTGTTATGGCTTCCTTAGGGGTGATGCCAAACCAAGAGGGCCCAATTAGACAGACAAAAATTAGGGAAAGCCCCCCTTTGGGGTATCCACCTTTTCTCATCCAATCCCATGGACAAAAAAATGACTGGGGGGGAGTTCAAAAGACATCCATGTCTCCAATCATTGACCTTTCAGATATTTCCCCACATAGTGCCGTACCTAATGAGTCTGTGTTTAACATGACAACTACTGACCCCCAGCTGAATCTCAAACAGGCAATTAAGCTGCAGTTTGAAGGGCCGACCAGTGCAGCACTTTACAAGCGGGAAACTCCGCTCTGAGGTGAGGCATTGAGTTTCACACATACAAGAACAATACATTTGTCTTGTAATTTGTCAGTTATCTAATATATGTGAATTTTTCATTTTAATTGATTACGATTTTATATTTGTATGTAGTATGTCCAAAATATGCGTTTTATCAGGCAGTTTTCAGATATGCCAGATTGAAGTAAACCACACTGTACTTTGAGCTGCAGTATTTATGATTGTGACTTGGAATGTTTGGAATTCTAATGACAACTTTGTCTGTTGTAGGCAAACCTGGGCATTTAGGATTTCAAGGAGGTGAGGGTTGTGTGGGTAATCACTGCACTGTGTGGGAGATGAGAGGAGGATGGCAGATGAGAGTGTTATAACACACTGACCTCCACCTCTCTTTAACCAATTGACCCCAAGGCACAAAAGAAGAGGGAAAGGCCTAGAGGAACCTGAGTTCAAAGGCTCAAGCTGTGTACATTCCAGAGCTTTTCCTCCTTATGCCGTCACAATGGAGAGCAGCTGGCACTCTCTCATACTCTGTCACACAATTACAGGAAAATATATTTACATTCAGAGGGACACTAATGGATATTTCCTCTGCTGGTGTTGTGCATTTACAAAAGTTTACGTATGTACCCCAGGGATTTTTGTGCACATTATAACTCGGCATGAATGACAACTTTTCATAGACCGAACAGCTGTTCACTCTTTTATCTTCATACACGCACTCATTGTGCTCAGAAGTGCCACCTTTATTTTATGTTGTTCAAAAGAATGTGGTCAAAATTGTAAGGTATCTACAATATTAATTGTTTGTGATTTTCAGTACATTGCTCTGGTTTACACCCAGGCTTGGACTTGCTAAAAAAGGGCTTTTCAAAGCGCCACTGTCGCTTAGTGGCTTTATATGCTTGACCAAGTCATTAGCAATGTTTGTGTCCTTTAAAGATGTTTCAGGACATAGATGTGTCTGCTTATTTACCTTGAGTTTTTAATTTTCACGCACTGTCAGTATTGTCAACAGTTAACCAGTTGACGTATCAGCAAGGCAAATTAACATTTTAAAGCTTCATTCCAATTGAATTATATAGAGAGATGGGGAAAAGAAAGTGAGAAGTTATTGTTCTGAAAGCAGACAGAGGTAGTTAGGGAAGGATATATAAGTGATCTCAAATACATGTACATGTTCATCAGAGGATGACTAGTTTTGAATAGATAGTCATGAGTACCTTATAGGTGAAAAAGAAAGATATGAATTTAACACATTGCCATAGGTAATTTTTAGTATTTTGTATGTTAAAATTTATTGAGATGCACTAATTAAAACAATTTATATGATTTTGTGTCTGTGCAAATTTGTAAGGAGAAGAAACAAGCAAACCTGACACCCCTTTGGTGTACTACTCGCCTCACTCTGAGCAGGACTCAAATTGGCATCTTCGGCATGGAAGGCGATTACCATTTTTGCATTGTTACGATTTCATTGGTTATATTACAAAATCAACGAAATCATGAGAGCTTCATAGCTCATAGCCAAAATATCATTCATTCACCCTCAGGTTTTTGGAAAGCAGTATCGTTTTCTTTCTTACATGGAACAGATATTTAGACCATTTGTTTTTATGTATTGCTCTGTAATTTACAGAAATGTAAACACAAGAATGAATGAATGAATGAGCTTTGAAAATTGTGGAAGGAATGTTTTTTAGTTTATAACTTTGAAGTTTTAGGCACTTACTTTTAACAGAAACATTAATGTGGACATGATTAACAGAAAAAAAAGATTTCAGATTTTTTCTGTCCTTTTGAGTTAGTATGTAGCCTATATTTCCCCTATTGTTTAAATGTGAAAATGTCACACATTCTTCAGTGAGCTTTTCCTTATTTGTACATCCTCAGTAATGGTTAACTATTGTTTCTTCTCTCTCACTCTGTCTCACACACAGACACACAAAGCCACAGACACGTCTCTCCCTGTGAGGGGTATTTTTTTTATTGCCTCTCTAAAGTTTACTTGCTACTTCCATAAACCCCCTCAAAGCAAACAACTGTGGCAAAATTCTGCTACTCTTTTGACATTTTGCCTGTTGGTCATACAGCCACAAATATGGACACTGCTTATACTGTAATGTACACATAATAGCCACATGATTCAGCAAAATCTGCAACAAACTGTTACACACAAACACACTGTAATGAAATTTTTATTATTATTGTTATTATTATATGGATAGACCAAAGGTACATTTCATTAAGACATGCGCAAAAAACAACACACTGTTACAAACTCTTCCTCTCAAGTTAGTCAAAAAAGCTCCATATTAATAATTATCCATAAGCACATTATTATAGGTTGCATGAGGATCTCAAATATGCAACTGCATACTGAGACTTGTGGTAAAACTGTTACTGTTACAACAAGCTAGGACTCATAAATGCAATATCAGAAGGTTCACTATGCCATTATCATCCATTTAAATTTTTCTTTTAAACATTTTAATTTCTCAGTCTACTGAGACATTTTAAAGCATGTCATTTCCATTTTAAAAGTTAGTTATCTGTGTTCTTTCTTTTTTTTTAATTCCAAGACATAACTAGTCTTTCCCCTGGTGATGTGGTTTGGGGTTGCTACAAACTGCAAACTCAGGCATTCCTCTATAATGAAGGACAACTTGCACCTAGTTATTTTATAGGTGGGATTTTTTTTCCCCTATAGACACTGCAGGATACATTTTTATTTGAGACGTTTTAAGGGCCATCTAACATTCCTTTCTAAATAACATTCTTTACTAGATGCTTTATTCATTGCAACCATTATATGGGATCTCAGACAAGATGGCGATGTAAATCATTTTTACAGTATGTCTTAATAAAGCACACTATAATATCTTTATTAAAATTATTAAAAATCTTAACAAAAGAAATACTAAAATTATAAATAGAACATTTACAATTAAAATATTTATTGTTAAAAAATATGTAATTTCCTACAACAAATCTAGAATGGAGCAAGTGGAAGGTTCCGCGCTTTCTGGGAAGTTCATCTACCCATGGTTTCTCACAAGTTCACATCCCACACTGATAAAAAAAATAAACATTATCTGCAATGAAAGTGTGTCTTAAACCACTGTTAAAGGTCATTCATTGCACATTAGAAAAAGGATATGTGGGCTTGTGATGAGAACCTTAGTTGAATTAATTCCGGATTCAGTCTCGCATAAAGTTAAAGACGAGGTTCCGCTTCCTGACAAGGAGACATTACATCCTATTAGAGCGTAAACAAGGGAGAGGAAAACATTTCTATTGAATAACAAACCATTTTTAGGGCACAGGAAGGATATCACAAAGCATGAAACATTTCTTTAAAAAAAATTCTGTATGAAATGAGATAAACTCTTATGTAGACCCTCTTAGAAGTAAGCAGATGTAATTTTGATTAGAGTATAGCCATCCTGGTCTTTGTGAACTTTGTGAAGCCAAAATAATACGTTTTGCCTTAATTCAAACTGTAAAGATATGGCTGAATGGGTGTGTTTGTTAGGCAACGTGCACACCCAGGGGGCAACAAACTGCCATGTTGTCATATGACTTCAGTAGACTTGGAAAATAGCACACAGGTCATATGGGGAGGGGGAATAAGAATTAAAACATTCCAGTGGCGCTGGTTCACTTTTTAAGATTTCAGTCTTACCCAGAATATTTCACATTCAGTTAAATTCCTGTTGCTATCCCAGGTGTAAGCAGATTAATGAAGAACATAAATGCTCAAACAGAAAAGCTTTTTTAATGTTATATCTTAACAACAGTAAAAGATGAATAGCACATATGTATGTATATATATATATATATATATATATATATATATATATATATATATATATATATATATATATATATATTAGAAAGCGCAAAATGTATACATTTTAACAGGAGCCTTGTTCATTATTTGCATTTGCGTTATGAATGGTTTAATTTACTTTAAGCCGTTTTATTTTTAATTCCATTCTTAATTCATGAAAGATCCTTTGTAAAAGTCATTAACATGTGCATGAATCATTACTGCCTCCTGCTGGTATGGTTCTACAGTTTCAATAGCATAGTATTGTCAAAAAGTCATGTATTGTGAAAGAAATTACAAAGCAATAGAAGCAACCAGGGATTCAAAACTAATGTCAAGTCACACTCTGTGAAAATCTACATTGGAACATGCCAAGGTCAGTCAACTGTATTCTGAGTTTTCCATTTAAAAAAAAAGTAAATAAAATGTCACTCACACCATCTTCACCCCAACAAAATGTACCACAAAATATTACTCAAAATATTTGGTCAAAAACTGGTCACAAGTGAGTATGAATACTGAATTATCAAATGGGTCATGCTGCACAATGCGTGGTTAATTGGTATGTAGATATGAGGGATTTCAAAAAAATTTCAAATAAACATCTAAGTAAATATAGGATTCATCTCTACTGTTATTGCTTATTGTAGGTTGTCAAGCCCTGCTATATACCATGCAGTATGATATTGCGCTAGTAAATTAAATATATGTTTCCAAATGCTCATCTAATATAGTTACATCTTTCTTTTGAATCTTGAGCTTTGTGGTAACTTCATTTGTACTTATACATTTTAATGCAGTGGTGCATGCTATCTGACACAACCAGGAGATCATGTGGTAAAAGTGCCAGTCCACGAGGACTGCTCAGTCCATCAGACACAATCACTCGTCCTGCCCCTTCAGAAGGATAAAGAAGCACCCTATGTTTTTCTCCCCAGTCTGCCACTAAGACAGCCCCATCCTTATCAATGCAGAGGCCCCAGGGACAGGAGAGCACAGGCCCTAAGCTGGAACACACACCCAAGATTCGTAGGGTGTCCCATCCTGGTCCTAATATCTTCACACAAGGCTCCTGCCCCGTTTCATTGCCTCGCTCAGACACTGCGACCAGACCAGAGTGCAGGCATGCTGCAACCAGATAAGGCCTGAGGAAACCGGTCACCACAGTGCGTTCCAATCTGGAACCAGTTTTAGGTTCAAGTTTCAGTGCAGTAAGAGTACCCTTCCGTATATCTGCAACTAGGAATTCATCTCTTTGAGTGACTGTCACTCCCCTCGGTGCTTCCAACTCATCTCGAGGCACTCCTGCAATGTAGGGTCCTCCTCCAAATGTTTGGAGGAGACGCCCATGCCGACTAAGGATCAGGAGAGCTCTCTCAGCTGCACAGCTCAGAGCAATCAGACCCTTGGCATTAACGGCCACATCAAAGTAATTACGGCAGCGTCGTGAGGAGCCTCCTAAGTCGTTACTTGGAGAAGTCACTTGTTGTAGGATGTTGCCATGTGCATCAGTTACCTGGACACGAGCATTCCCACAATCCACAAGGAACAGTTGGCCTTGCGGTGTTGCGTGGACACCACTGGGCAGCATGAGATCAGCACGTCCTGAGCCTTGTTTACCAAACTGCCGGACAAGGCACACCTCCTCTGGTGCCAATGATTCCTCATCCTCCTCTAACACTAGGAGGGCTGGCTCACTTCTCTCTCCCCGCATTCTGTTCTCATTTAGAGAATTCTGCCGTCCTGCTGTAAGGTGGTTCAGTCTTTTCTGAGATGAGTTATCGATAACAGACATAGAAAGCGAACGAGGCACTCTACTGGAGCAAGTAGCATGTGGTTGGGTGCTCTTTTGAGAGAAGCTACCATGACTGGGACAGGATTTAGTCAGTGACACCTCGCTTTGTTTTTGGAAGGTGGAACTTGAGGACATATGACTCTTGGAAACAGTCCATATGCTTGATTGCGGTGTTCTGGTTTCACTGTGGGGTCTGTTACAGTAGGAAAGGTCAGCAGCTGATCTGGAGAGGCGAGCAGTTGGACGCAGGGAGTTGGAGAAATCCCTGGGGGAGCTGACAATGAAAGTGTAACCAGAATCTACACTGTCTGCAGGGGATGGTGCACGGTTTTGTGGGTGGTCATCTGAGGATGCACTTAATTGGGAGCAAGACCTGCCATGAAAGAAGTGGTTGTTGCTGCCTTGACTAAAGATGATCTCTCTGGGGCTTTGTGGTGATGAGTGTGTGCCATACCTTGATGTTTCTCTTGAAGATCCTGTCCTTCTGGCATGATTTTTATGGTCAAACTGATTCAAGAACCAGCCACCTTGTTCTTGGTGACCTTGCTCTGGAGATGGAGAGAGTTCTTTTTGCCTTTTTGCTCTCTGTGAAGCAAACTGTGTGATTGGTTCATTTTGTATATAAGCAAAATCCTCACTCTCTAACTCACCATGACTAAGGGATGGTACAGCTAAGAAGAGCTCATCTCCTTTGCATTCAGATGTAGGCGATTCACACTCATCCTCCTGTGATGAATCACGTTCACATAAGACTTGTTTAGGGGACCAGTGACGCATTTGCGGGGACTGGCATTTTACCTCTTCTCCTGATTCATCATCACTTCGGGGTGACAAACGGAGCTTCCGGACAACCCTCAATTTGCCACTAGTTGATGAGTGCCTTTGATTAAGCCCAGGAGACAGGATTTGGTTCTGCCCAGGAATTGTTCCATCAGGCATACTCTGGTCTTCTCCACCGACATGAGCCCCACTGCGTATTTCAGTGGCATGGAGAGAACACATTTGCCCCAGTTGCCCACAGCCTCCAACAGGAATATGAACATTGTGATCTTGCACATTGATCTCACCAAAGGTTACAGCGTTTGGTTGGGCACTTGGTTTAAAAGATACACGTTTGAGTGTAAGTGAGACTTCCCAAGGCTGGACCAGTTCTGTAACGCCCTTAAGAAGCTGGTCCCGCTTCTGATCCCCCTCTCGATTTTTACTACCATCACCACCACAACTTTTCCTTATTAGCTCTCGAAGTTTAATGACTTTATATAATCGCTGGTCTACTAATCTTTGTCCAACCCTTATGGCTGCTCCATTCTCCCTCTGCACCTGTTCCAGTCTGCGCTGTAGATCCCTGTGATCCTGTTCTACCCTTTCCAGTAGACGGTGCTCCTCCCTTTGTGCTCCAAGCAGTGCACGCTCCACACCTCGAACTACTGTCTGCGCTTCAGTCACTTGTTGCTCCCGCAGACGCCTGAGGTCTGTTTCACATCTTGCCAAATCACATAGGGCCTGGGTAGCCCAACATGGTAAGGAAAACGAAGATCCTACAGGAGTAGGCTTTGAGTCCTCATGACCTTCTATGTCTGACTGTGCTGATGGGCTAAGAGGGGGCTGTGGAGATGTACTACAGGAAGTCTTGTTGCTCACTGGTGAGCCAGCAGACATCTTTGCAAAGAATTTGTAAAGGCTATTTGCAGGGGCTTGTACCAAGGCCTATTTTGGACCTGTCAAGAAAAGTACAGAAAATGAGGGGTTAATATTGAGGCCATTCGAAAAATTAGCTTCATTGCACTAAATTGTATTTAATATTAAGGTATTAATCCAGCTTGAGACATAAAATTGAAATCTCATGAAGCATGTCTCGTAATATTTTAGTCTCAAAGTGAAAATTAAAATGCAGAGACCCACCTATGTGATCAAAATAAAAAAAAAATTCTCTCATTATAATGTAGGGGGAAAAAGACATAGTTGCTCTGCTGCAACCTATGGCAACCACAGTCATGACAACAATATGCATAAAAACAAAGATTAAAAATAGTAAAAATAAAAATAAAGTAAAAATAAAAAATAAATACATGAAGAATATATATGTAATGTATGGTTAAATGCATCAATATTAATTAGTGCAGGAACGATTGTGCTGAAATACTTTTAAGTAAGAGTAAAACAAGTTCACTGTGATAAAACTAATAGGGACTTTAAGCAACAGCTGCTGATGGAACGACAATGGCAACCAAAAGTAAACTGTTAACGGCCTTAGCCAAAGAATGCAAAATTCACTAAGCAACAATAAAAAGGACGGCATAATGGATAATTTAATCATTTAACAAATTAAGTTAAAAAAAATTACATTTAAAAAAGCAAGAAAAATTGTTACTTTTGGCTTTAAATATTCTAATTGGATGATAGTCTTGATTGTTCTCAGGTGTTTCTTGTTAGTCATTAGTCTTGATCTATAAATAGCCCTCATGTTTCCATTGTATCTTGTCTAGTTTTGTTTGTTGTGTCAAATTCACATTTTTTGTTGTGTCGTGTCGTGTCGTGTCGTGTCGTGTCGTGTCGTGTCGTGTCGTGTCGTGTCGTGTCGTGTCGTGTCGTGTCGTGTCGTGTCGTGTCGTGTCAGTGTCAGTGTCGATGCCAGTGTCGGTGTCCATGTCAAATTCACGTTTTTTGTCATGTCGTATCGTGCCGATGTCCGTGTCAAATTCACATTGGTGTGTCCGTGGCGGTGCTGGTGCCCGTGCTGGTGTCTGTGCTGGTTCTGGTGTCCGTGTTCGTGTCGGTGTGTCCGTGTTCGTGTTGGTGTGTCCGTGTCCATGTTGGTGTCTGTGTCCACTTATTTTGAAATTCTCATAGTGATGTTTCCTGTTTGTCACGTATTTCCCTTGCCATCATGTGATTATGTCTTATGCTTCCCTAGTCTTAATATGTAACTGTAATATAGGGGCGATATCACGATTTGTAATCGTAGATTATTTAAATGTCTCCACAATCTGCTTTTGAAGAAATATCGTATATTGTGCTACAGTGCATTCAGTGCATCAGTTGCAGTTCTTGCCGGTTAAACATTTCATTCGCATTACATTAAATTATATACAGATACAAAAAAATGCCACATAACTATAAAATATAACATTTATTTATCTAATCTGTCACGTATTAACGACAACGACAAATAGGCCTATTTCACAAAAATGGCCGCCGAGACTGGAAGTAGGGTAAACTCTTTTCCGGTGAAAGCGCTAGCAGTTGCAGTCGGAGGACAAATGCGGAGACTAAAAGCGGTCAGTCCTGTTGCGTACCTTTTTCAGTATCGCTACCCTACTTCCGGTCGCGGTCGCCATTTTGTGAAATGGGCCTATCAGCTGTTCTCCCGTACTAGACTGTCTCTGAGTGTCGAACGTCACGAAGTAGACTAGCATTTAAAGTCACGCATGCGCAACAGAACGCCAGAATGCCGTTGTTGTTCCATCAACAGCTGTTGCTTGAAATCCCTATTCTCTCAATTATTGCAATGTTATGCAATTAATCTTTTGATCGTTAACGCTGTTATTACATAAAAAATATGTTATAGTTCTGGATTATATCCTGAGAAAAATGTAAAAATTAACAAGCTAAACAAAGCAGCAAACAAACAAAATGCATTAGGAGAATTATATATTTTAAAAAGTTTTCATCTCAACCTTTTTTAATGTTATATCTAAGATGTTTCTTGGAGACAGAAACACAACACTCATCCCATTGTTTCAGGCTCTTGTACTGACTGAAAGTAAAAAGCTTACTCTGGGAATTTGATATGGTTTGCTGTCTTGAGGAACAGTTGCTGAACACATTTGAGAGGGCAGATAGTGAAACAAGACCAGAGAACAAAGTACGCACATTTTGTTTGTCTTCTATGTCTTTATATAATTGATGGAGCAGATATATAGAGAACATTTAGTTGATTATGCTACTGATTATTTATTTGCGTGTATTATTATTATTTCTATTACTTTTGCCTATTTAAGTGTTGCAAAAGAAAATATTTCTTTCCCACTGGCTGTACTGATGAGCATGGGATAAAAACAACTTTGACCTTGGAATGGAAAGCTGATGGAAAGCTGAGAAACTCTGACAGAACTGAGGAATTGAGGGAACCAATGATTGGCAAGAAAGACTACTGGAAAACACATAGAGAAAGTGTGGCAGGACAGACAAATGCAAGCAAAGGCGAGGGAGAGACAGATAGAAGAAAGAGAGTCAGAATATTGCTAGCACTGGGGAGATCATTAGCATTTCAAATTCAGGGAGGCAGACAGTTGAACGAAAGAGTACAGCATATGTGGGAGGCAAAAGACAGACTAAAACGAAAAAAAAATGTCATCACAAAACTGAGAAGTGTACTTGCTCTCCATTGCTCACTTGTATTCTCACTATGCAGTCTTCTTTTTCGGCACTTCAGGCCCCTTCAAGCCCACGTGTGACATCAGGCATAACGCTCTAATACTTAATTCATGATAAGGTATGAAGCAGTCAAGTCCAAAGTGTGCATGTGTTGTGGGAGGAAGAGATATTGAAAGTAAAGAAAATTAGGTTCTTATCAGAGGACATGAATATTCATGCTGTGAATACACCATCTGATAGCAGTGTGTACTTGAGATGCATGATAAAGATTGCTCTAAGATTAAAAAAAAACTACAATAACACACTATAAGTGGGATAAATGGAAATGATCTAAAGTAAAAGTTTATCAATTACTTTAGTTTATCTACTAAAGTAAAAGCTTATATTAGTTAAATGCACATCTTGTACAAGATCTTGACTATTTATATATAGTCAAGGTCTTGTATACAATATGTGCATTTAACCAATCAGGTATTTGAAACTGAACCTTCTTTGTGTAATGCTATTTCAATGGCCCTGATTGGTTCTGTTCGAGAGACAGTGCTATAAAAGAGAGGAGGGACAAGATAGAAATATAGATGGGGAAAAAAATGACATAAGGGACTGTTCACTGTAACTCTATTTGCTAAATCAGCAAAGTTGTCTCTGTGTGTAGTTTTCTATATAAAAAAAGTCTGACAAACAAAAGCTAAAACTTTATTAGCACTGATGATAATTAAGCAATTTTTTGGTCAGGATGTATAAACATTTTTAAAAAGTTCTTGTCTTAGGTTGCCACAGTCAAGGTGAACTTATGTCTTTTGTATGCTAATCTAGAAAACTGGAGATAACACTAGTTCATTACAAATTTTAACAGTCATTTGCATTATTGTAACAGTACATGCAAAGTCATTTGATATGGGGCATGTGTTTATGTGTTCTCCTGTGTCTTTTCCTCTCATATTACTTCTTACATTATCTATGAGGGGTTGGTTGCTGCAGTTGAACTCTGCGTATTGGCTTTGCACAAGAATGACAGTGAACAATAGCAAAAACAACTATTTTTAGTGCACAAATAACTATTATCAAACTAAATCTATCTTTAGGCCAAAGCAATCAAACTAGTCAACTAAACAAACTGCAAACTGGCAGTGCCAGATTACAATATGAATAATTTTCAACTGATTTATAACCACATATGTAACAAGCAATTCACAATTCTATTATTTAACTGCACTTTAAAGGCATTGTGAAACATTTAATTCCATTGTATTTCTTAAAAGACAATAATGTATTCATTAAAAGAAAAGAAAAATTGTTCAACCCAAAACTAACCAGAAAAGAACTTAGTATTTGACTGTTTATTACTAATAAAAAAAAGTAATTTATTAAATTTGTAAGTCTTACCTGTGTGTCTTTCACCTGCTCCTTTGTCACTGCCCTCCTGTCTCTCAAGCAGGTTTTTTCCTCTTGCTAGTTGTCCCACTGTTGCTAGGAAACGGTACAAAACGAATTCAATTAACTACCAGTAATCTTAGTAGACCCAAAACACCTTTTGTGAAGAATGAATGAATTAAGAGGAAAATTAAAACTATATTCCAAATTTAAAGGTATTTATTTGTCGCAACGTGGAATTAAACAAATTTCAGGGACTTCATGGAATTTGAATAGCCATCATTAGTTCTACAGTTCTCCTGCACCTTATATGTGTATTTCAATACAGCAAACAATATATTTCAAATACAGCACCATTGTGAAATTCATCGTACTATAGTTTCAACATGATAATTTTCTGCAGTTAATTCAATTCAAACGTATATAGACCATACCCAATTTTTTAGGTAGGCCATTTAAAACTTAAAAACCACTTAAAAACAATTTTCTGTTAACTAACTTGATTGATCTGACATGAGAAGAGAGATTTCAGCGACTGGATAGCCAGCTCCATGAGTCATAGTCTAATCAACAAAATGGTAATCCTGTGGGAGTTTGAGGACCTTTGGCTGTATATCAAAGTGTTCTCTTCACACTGTGAAGAGCATTTAACTGAGACTTCTGCACAGAGACTGTAAAAGTCCATAGTAATACAAGATCTAGTTGCTTCTACAGGTAGTTGTTTAAATAATCTTGCTTTATGCACATGTATATATATCACCTCAGGAGGCCAAGTTACACTTAATAACATAAGTAACCATGTCCTACAAGATTGATAAACACTTCAACAATAATAATAATGGTGAATGCAAGTCAACAAGCTCATCAGATACAGCTATAGTCTCATGTGCACAATGGCCACTTTAACTATCGAACGTACAAGTGTTATTAATTTACATGTATAAATAAATTGGCTCAATTACAAAGCATGTGAAGAGGCAAACCTTATGTCTTTGATCACGTTTAATATAATTTAATTAAAAGGGGGTGATTGCATCTCACAGGATCATCTGTTTAAATGTGGAAGTGCAATAATCCAGCTCCATCCAATTATGTTAATTATGAAACTGCAAATGTGTTCAAGAGCAAAAGTGTGATGATTCAAATGGTTTAATTCACACGTCTATATTAAGGTACCTATTTGAACCATGTTTATCCCTAGTGTTAATGAATACAATAACTATCATATATGTACTAAAGTGTAGCTACAGGTAATTATTAAAGCATGACTTCTTTCATGGCCATGGTTAGCATTTCAAAATATTGATTAGTTTATGCCTTCCTTTACTTCCTTTATTCAGGTAGAATCTATAATTTAACCTATTTGTTCATGAATATATCAGAATGTAATTTCATACACACTGCGGTTCAAAAGTTTGAGGTAAGGTTTAAAAATATATATATATAAAAATGATATATATATATATATATATATATATATATATATATATATATATATATATATATATAAAATGTTTTTAAAGGTCTTTTTAAAAAAGAGTTAAAAGGTTTCTGGATTAGGCTAATATATTTTAAAATGTAGCCTAATTTATGATGGCAAATCTGAATTTTCAGCAACTGCAGTTTTCAGTGTCACATGATCATTCAGAAATCATTCTAATATGCTGATTCAAGAAACATCATTATTATCAAAGCTGAAAATCTGAGCTATGTATTTATTCATTCATTTAGTGAAAAATGCAATAGGCTAGGCCTACTCTCTTTTTTCCCTCTAGTATTGACCTTCAAATCTAGGGGGGCTAATTGGAATGTATGTATGAATGAAAAGTTAAACAAAAGGACATTTTTGTTTAATGCATAATAATGTTTTGCCACAAAAAATAACTTTATTCTCTTTATCTTGCACTTATGTCTTAAATGTACGGGACATATTTTACTTTGTCAAGCATACGAATTATGCAAAACAAAATAATTACACGATAAACGCTAATTTAGCAAACTTGTAAGGAGAATCTTTGAATATCTTTACAACAGTGATTGTGGCGTGACAAAATGCTTATGAAAGACATGGGGTGCTTCTCAATATCCCTCCTCGTCTCCTCCGTCCTCTATCCTATGACCCGGAAACCGATCGAGCTCAGCCATCTTGAGGGACATCTCAATCTCAATTCTCGAATTGCTCTGCGAGAATCGAGGGGTGAGGAGGCTTTCTGAGTCATGAGTGAGGATACGCGGGTGTATCCTTTGCGGAAGAGCTTTATTGACTAAACGCGACGCACGTGTAAATTCTCTTCCCCTGCACATCGGTAACAATAATTTTAATTTATTTTTTACCTTTGCCGTTTATATAAACCACACTTCTCACATATTTGAACAGGGTATCTTGCTTCATTATTATTTATTAGGAATTTCTTAAATAACCAAACTTTAACAAAATAAGGCCAGATACTTTGAGCGCTGCTGATGACACTATGAAGTGACGCTCAAGTGATCAAGTAGCTATTCCAATGTATAAAAAACAAAAAGCTTTCATTCGATTCCTCCGTCCTCATTTTCTTTCCTCGCATCCTACAGGGGGTGGAGCTGAGAAGCGAGGAAAGAAAGTAAAGAAAGGAAACGAGGATGCACAAATAAGAATTGAGAAGCACCCATGAAGTCGTTCTTCCCTGTAGCAGCATCCTCTGATCCAGTGAAGATGAGCAACACTTCTATCAGAAGATGGGGAAGAGACAATAATAGGGGCAGGGACAGAATCTCAATAATGAGCATGGAGGCTCAGAGTGAACTGGGTCAGTTCTGACAATATTTAAAGTTTCATCAAATGTGCATCTTAAAACCAGTCTATGCACCAACCAAAGTGAACTTAGTGTCATTTATTTTTAAAGACCATTCATCTAAGAAAAAATAGTCCGCTTTAGTCCGAGCAACAGATCAGAGAAAGGCTGAAGTGTATATTCAGGAAATGTGATCATTCATATTTCAGATTCATACTTGTGTCTAATGTATTTGCAATCAATCACATCTAAATAAAACATCAGAGGATCTCACCTTTATAAACTCATGAGAAATAAAGACCAAGAAGCCAAAGGTATTGCCAGGTAAAACATTTATAAATTAATAAAAACATTCCCTTTTAATGTTTGTCTTTGAAGGTTGATTTAAATCTCCATTCAGTTCCACTTTCCTCCTCCATTTGAAATATAGAAAAATATTTTGACAACATTCATTATTTTGCTCGAGTTTCCATACAGTCCAGTAGATTATTGAATAGATAAGGGATAAGTAAATTTTTAAAGTGGGGTTCCAGATTGCAAATTTAGTTTGTCCGAAAAACTTTAACCATCTTCACTTACTCAGAAAAAAAAAAAAAAACAGTTTGCATAGATAAGCCACATAAGTCCTTGTCAACATCAACATTTCATTCAAACAAATGGACAGAATGAAAAAAGAGGAAACCAATTACATAAAATAATCAACTTAAAAATTGTGCAATGTATATTGATCAAACAAACACTTTCCAATAACAATCAATGAGCGCCTGATTTTTCAAATTTTCAAAATCATAAACACTTGAATACATGTATGTAGAAAAAGAAAAACATGCTATCTGCACCACATCAGGCATATAATTACATCCTCAAAACAATGGGCGTTTCTTGTGCATTGGTATCTTACGACACATAAATTGTATAGGCCTATTTGATTTCTAACTTAGAAACTGTGTAATTTCCACTGTCTCCATAGAGATAACTGAACACTAACATATATGTACCGTTTCATTTTTCAACCTCTTGCTCTTTATCTTCCTTTTTCATCTTTCTCACCCACACAGAGCGTTTCAGGGATGTGAGCAAAAACTATTTTTCTTGACACCAACTCTGCCTAACATTATCCTTAACTATGGAATTTACATGCTAAACATTTCAGATATCAAAAAAATCAGAGAATCATTACACTAATGTCCCACACAGACCTTCTGGGGGGGGGGGGGGGGGGGGCTGAATTGACAATTCAGCAGCTAGAGGTAACCAGAAAAAAAAATACTTTCAATAAACTTACTTATAAATATGCCTTAAATTATATTTGATTGAACCGAATCATGGAACGAAAATGAAGTAGCCTAACTGAGGTAATGCGCATATGGCTTGTGCATGATAAAAGAGCTCTTGAATGGATGATTTCAGATCAGCAACACTTTTTCTAAGACACATTTGGAACAATGGGCAAAAACCATAATGTAAAAAAAAACAAAAAACACACACACACAAACACACAGTTACTGTTAAAAACAAATGCACATGCATGTCCTTAACTTCTATTCTGAAAATTAAAGTGTCTAAAGCATTTTGGCAATAAACAAATTAAATCAAAAAGTCAAACGTCTTGTGGCGGTTTTTCCACTTTGCACAATTTACGGCTGATTTTGCTCATTCTCCATAACACTAGCAAAATCAAGTAATGAACAGAAAGAAAGAAAAAAACATTTGGTTTCAACACTAAGATGGCTTATGATTCACATAACTTGGCTCACTCCTTAAAGGGACAGGTAATTAAGCAAGCTTCTCTTTGCTCATACAAGTCAAAAATTTAAGACATTAGCACCTAGTCAGACGCCAAAAGGGACGCCAACATCCAGGAGGAGATCTTCGTGGGCAGAAAAATCAGTTCCTTTCCAGAAACTGAAGACGATATGTAATGTCATGCTGGGTGAATGTACCATATGCATTTCCCAGAAACTCACCCAAAAATCTGTCATAGAAAATGAGCTGCTGCAACCGAGAATAAAAACTAAACTTTAAAATGCAAACTGTCCATCAATGCTTAATTTTATTGGGACAGAGGCTAAGGAAATTAACCCTCTACCCTATTTACAAGCTCTAACATCACTCTAGCTGCTGGACAAAAAAAGATGTGTGCTAGAGATTGGAAGAACGTGTTGGGAATTTTGTCAATTGTTGATTTTTCAGAGATGTCTCCGTAAAGAGGCTATTTCTGTTGCAATACTGAGGACTTATTGCCCAGAATGTGATTGGTAAACAGAATCTGACATCTCATCCTTTAAAAAAGACCAGATGATTATTTTCAATATATATTGGTGTGATCTTATAGACCTATACTCTATAAAAGACAAAATACCACCTGACATTGCTAAAATGTAAAATTACACTTCTGCACCCATAAAAGTTTAAAAGAACCGTGTGTAGTGAGTCTACTTTAGCTAACCTCTGAAGTGACATAGAAACGTCGGGAGTGCAAGTTTACGACCAAATTCCTCCAGCTTAAAAGATGCAAGTCTCTGAGTGTACAAAAATCATTATACACATAGATATTTTATATAGTCTATATACAAGATTTATATGCACAATTTCCTAAAGCTTAATGGATAAATTGTCCTGTACAAAAAATTACATTATGAACATGAGATTATTAACAAGAGATGACGTCTCTTCACCTTTATGAGCAATTGATTTTCCTGTCTCTTTGAGTGCATCAGGTCCCATGAAAAAAAACTTGAAAAAAGGTGGCAATTTGGAAACAAATTTTGGCCTGGTGTTATTCCTCAGTGCCTTGACTGGGTGGGAAGGGTAGGGCTACAGCATGCTCCTGTGCAAGAGCTGCGAGCTCTTTGAGAAACTCTGAGAATATGACAGCACAGTAGACTGCGTTTTTCACCCTTAGTGCCTCTGCCTGCTTCTCCAGGCCAGAAGCCCCACCGGCCGCGCCGCCCCGGAACAAAGCACTGTGCAGGGACTGCCCTCCATCTCTCACGTGGGCCAAGGCCAACTGAGCTGCATGTCGAGCTCTCGTAGGACTGTTGGTGTGCCTCAAGATAAGATCTCCCAGAGATGGCTTTCGGCTTTTAACTGTGGGAGAGATACAGAGAAGAAATCAACAGGGTATCTACAGAGTTTTAAAAATTACATTTAAGACTTTATAATCTTTTTTTGAGACCTGCACAAATAAAATCAATATTGTATGTCCATACAGAACAAACCCATACTATCTCAAAATAAATCATTTATATTTTAAACGGGCTGTGGCACACTTAGGGTGTACTCACACTAGGCACGGATGCCATGAACCGGGCCCGAGTACGATTGTCCCCCCTCCCCACTCCCCCTCTGGCCTGCACTCACATAGGGTTTCAGCATTCGTGCCGGAGCACGCTTACGTCATTATGGTGATTTTGGGATAAACAAGAAGAGCGGAGCTCTCTGAACACAATGAAGTCCATCGCTCTGTTTTCTTTGTGGATAATTTTGTGTCGTTTGGTCCACAGCCCTCTCACAGCCTGTTGTTAAACAGATGTGTCGCCTTAGTGGCGCGAAAATTTTCATGTAATCATGCTGCTCGAATGAGGAGGTTTGCAAGGTACCATGACGTCACGCGTCCTGTTCCGTGCTCCAGCACGGTTAGCGCTCACACTGCATGCGAACCGCGCCCGAGTCCAACTGAACCGTGCTCTGGCCCACCTCTTCCAAGCGGGCCAGGGCCGGCTAATCGAGCCGCGCCCAGGCACGGTTTGGAGCACTCACACTAGTCAAACGAACCGCGCTTTGGTGGTCAAACGCACTCGGACACGGTTCAAACTGGCTAATGTGAGTACACCCTTAAATTTAAAATAATCAAGACACTCAATATATACATGAAATATGGAAATAAATACGAATTAGAGGTTGATCAATATTGGATTTTGCTGATACAATAATAATGTGTTCAAAGAAAGATTATAAAAAGATAACTGTGCCTATATTAGTCAAATCTACATACTGTGACTAATAAAAAAACTAATAATATCCAGAAAAAATATTTTATGAATAATGCAGAGCTCACATTCAATAACAGCCATTTGAAGCTCAATAATCACAAAGCCTAATAGCATTTTCTATTTTCCATGCCCATTATTTTTATGACCATAATGCCCAAATGACTGTCCATTATCCTTTATAGGGATGCACTAATACCACTTTTTTTCAGACCAAGTACAAGTACTTACATTTAAGTACTTGGTATCGGCGAGTACCCAATAATACCATTACAGTTTTTCAAACAATGTTTTATTTTCATCAGATGTTTTTCAATTTCTGACAGTAACTAAGTAAATATACAACTTGATGCTGTTGCTTACATTTTAACATTCAACAGGACACTGCTGCCCATTTCACATAAATGTAACTAGAAAAATTGAACAAGCAGAACAACTGAAATTATATGTTATCATATGTTAGTAGTAGTACAGTACCAAAGACTAAGCCCGTTTCAGAAAAGTGAGAGGCAGGTTCTTTTTGATGAAAAGAAGCTACTCTGCATTATCAGCTATGTGCTGGTTTCTGTTTTCATCTACAATGTGTGACACGGAGCTAAACAGCCTTTCACTTTCAACACACTACTGCATGGTAGACGAGTAGTTAGGCTAATGTCACGTTGCCATAAGTGGCCGCGTTTTTTGTTCATGCAAATTTGTTATTTCAAATGAAGGACGCGGCAAGCACGCTCATAATAGTTTTTCCTGTTCATGGTTGCATAGCAACGACGGGAGCGCAAGCGCTTGTGGAAAGAAGGAGAAAGCGGTGCGGCCGCGCTTTCCACGCGTTTTTAGACGCGATATGTGAACGGCCCCTTAAAGTGGTATCGGGTGCAGTTATATCAGGGTAGTTTTACAAGTACATGAGCATAGTATCGGACCGAAACCCGAGTACTGTTATCGGTAGATCCCTAATTCTTTACAAAAGCAAATATCACAAAAACATGTAGCATCAAACATCTTGTATTCAATTGATCTTTACAAGAAGACACAAACTATGATATCTCATGTTTGTTTCTGAGAGTTTTCATTGCCTCTCATTCACCTACTTAAAGAGTCTGATCGACGGAGGTTGGGCACTCCCATGGGTGAGTCGGACCAGTCTAACTTTCCTCTCGCAACCAGAAAGCGGCGAGCCTTTCTTAACAGGGCAGGGAAATCCTCGTGCGTTGCTGCAAATGCCTCAATGCGATTTTTTACTGATCCCAGCACCTTAGAAATAGAAAGTGAAAGTAAAACATCTCGGATATACCTTTTGATGCAATGGATTTACATTTCAGTCAAATCAAATTCAGTCAATCAAATTGTAAATTAATTGCTTACTCAAACTTCACCCCAAAACATTAAACAGATTACTATAATTCAACTCTAAAAGAAAGAAAAAAAAATGCCAGAGACAGCCAAGTCAAAATAAAACAAGCAGTTTTTGAGCTGTCAACATTAAAAAAAAAAATCAGTCAACATAAATCAGCAAGAATTGGAGAAAGGTGGAAAAAAGTATGACATTTTTTTTCTTTGGAATAATGTACACCAATAAAATGTTCTCCGTAAAACCAGGATCATGTTTTAAAAGAGTAAATAAAATAAATTTAGTTTTGATCAGAAAATGTAGAAAATAATAAAAAGAGCAACTGAGAATGATTCAGTCATTGCATATTTCATATCAAGCAGTCATGCTGATAGTCATATTTGTTCTTTATGCATTACCTGTATGAGTGATTTAACGCTGGGCTGAAACACCATATTGGTGTTGAGGAGGAAAGAGCGTAGGAGTGGCTGAGGGTAACAGGCCAGCTGGAACACAACACCCGTCAGCAAAATGTTCACATATAGGGAGTTCTGCATCATACTCTCCAGTTTACTGAACAGGACTGTTATAAATGGACCTACACAGAGGGAGAAGCGGAACCAGTGACTTATTGTTAGCTCTTGCTGAACTTGGAAAAGTAACATAAGCACTCAAATCTTTAATTTGGTCATCTCTACATCGAGAACCTGTGTACGGTTGAGCAAGAGGTTGTCCGAGGGGTCGTGCCGGGCTAAATACCCCAGTGGTAGAGCTGTCACGCTTTGTTTCACTGGAGCGCTGCTCAGTCTCCAGTGGAAGGCAGTCCTCATCTGTCTGGCTGGGAGCAGGTGCAGTGCGGGATTCCCGAGAGGACTCCTCCGAGCTGTGTGAAAGAACCTTCCTCTCTCTAACACGTTCCTCCAGCTCCCTCAGCTCCTGGTGGAAAGCCTCAATGCTGATTCCCTGGCCTTTCGAGTCACCAGGCAATGGCTCTGATGGCGCCCGCTCCAGCAACTCCTCAATCAGACGCTCAACGGACTCTGGAGCCCTGCTGTCACGGGGCACTGTGGAGGTCTCTGTCAAGCCAAGAACAGGAGACAATCTTTGGCTCTCACTTTGCAGACACTCTTGTGCAGAGGAGGGCACAGAGGTTTGATGTTGCAGATGTGGCTTCAATTGCACCTGAGATGATTTCAGCGCCGATCCTACATGGAAATCTTTGAAGTCGACTGGGCCCATACCCATCGACCCGTTCATCCCAGACTCAACCACAACGCTATTTACATCTGACTCTCTCTTCACTTTCTTAACCTCCATTCTCTCATCCACACTGTCTGTGAACTCCACCTTCCCCATCCCATTGTAGAGTGCTGGATGAGGTGCTGAATGAGGGTGTTGGGACACAGTTTCCACAGCACCTGTTATTTCTGTAGAGACTGATATAGAAGATTGTAGGGGTACAGTGCTGGGAAGAAGGCTGCGTTTCTTGCTGCGGGGTGTCAGACTGATACAGTTCTTGTTGATGGTAACATCCCACTCTCCACTATCTCGATCTGAACTGCTCCACTCGGAACGAGCTGCAGCCACCACTGCTGCCCTCTGCTGAGCGGGGTCCATTACAGAGAAATGCTCTGGTACCATACTGAGGGAGGGGTTGGACGTAGGAGGGGGAGGTGGAGGAGGAACAGAGTTTGGAGAAGGATTTTCTCCATCATAAGGTGCCGACCAGTCTCGACAGGCCCAAGAGCAGAGCTCAATACCCTTCCGAGCATCACGCAGATACTCTAGGTAGCCAGTCTCTCCTTCTGAAGTGTCTGGTAGTTGATGCATGGGGCTGTCAGAAGAAAGAGGGGAAGAAACACTACCACGAGGAGAAGGGGGAGTATTCTCCGAGCCAGAAGAGTTAGCTTGGCCTCCTGAGCTTTGCTGTCGAATAAAGAGAGCAAGGCGGGAAGGAGTGCTGGGTCTGTGGTGAACTGGTGACTCTGAAGTAGGACTACCCAAAACTATAGACAAAAACATACAGAAAATACATGTTGTAGGTATGAACCTCAGCAATGTTTTTTCAGAAGTCTGAAAGCACATACATTGTGTCTGTAAATGTGCCTGACGCATGCTTGGTCTTACCCTTTCCCCAAAAGGCAGGTTCATCATCCCGCTCACTAGAGGGTGCTGAAGTGATTTGGCAGCATTCTGGTATGAGGGAAAGGAACTTGTCAGCTGATTTGCCATAGAGGTCTGTTTCTCTGACTGCCCTCCGCTGACTCAGCATTACATGTGAGCAAGGCAACAGATACCTGGAAACACACAAGAAAAATCATAGCAGCTTAATCTGATACAAAATTATAATTATTTTAGTCTCTTTCCCCAAGTATGAGCAATAGTGACACTTGCATAATAAAACCACTAATAATGCACTATTATCCTTTCACATTTAAGACACTTATATATGCTCTACAAAATCTTATGCTTACTAAGGATGCATTAAATTTAATAATTTTTTTGACAGTATTTCAATTTGCAAGATGCAATGTCCAAATCCATCTATAAACACCCAAAGCTTATTTTGTAGGCTCTCTTGCAAAATGAGTCACACACCCAAGCAGACAAAATACCTGAGAACAAGCTGGAGCATGAGGTCTTCGCAGTTGAGACTGAGCAATGTCTTAAACAGACTCAGAGAGACCATGCACAGCTTCAGAAATAGAGGGAGGAAAATGCAACTTTAGTTACAACGCTCCATATTTCCATAACCAACAGCACTGACAAAACAGTTTCTTTTCCATCGATACATGCACCCAAGATACAGCATGTGCTAAACTGACCCGTGAATTGCTGCTGATGCGTGTGAGTAGTGTATCAAGGATGGTGTCGTTGTCATGGCGATGCAATAGAATGAAGCGCAGGAAGGTCTTAAGGAGGGAAGTTTCTGTGATACTGCGTAAAAACAGGTCCAGATATGCCGTGCTTGCTATCATCTCATCCACTGACGACTTACAGAGGAATCATAAGAGACAGAGACAAAAGGAGAGAGAGGAAAACAAAATAAGAGAAAATAAACTCCATTCAAAACAATATTGTATAGTGAATGAATGTGGAAACTGCCATCTATGCCAAACAGGGCCCAGTTCACTATGGTTCACCTTGTGCAGAGCGGGGCCCATGACTGGCACCAGGAAGCCGTTGTGGAGGTAGTCAAGGAGTTGGCACCGCACAAGAGGGTGTGCCACCTGTACTACAGCGTTGCAGAATTCAAGACTGTTCATGAACAGCACTAGAGAGGAGACACCCATCCAGTCCTCCCTCCGCAAGGCGTGCCAGTCGTCGCCCCGTACCTCAATCTTCCGTGGCAGGGATGAATATAGTGCACTCAGCCCCGTCGCTAGCACCTGGGGGGGGGGGGGTATTTGCCAACATTATTACATAAAGTTCACCAAGCAAGCTCTGCCTTTTAAACATCAGTTGGTGATGGCTTTTAAACCTGATTGGATGTAAAAACATTTGCACATCTGAAGCCATGCAGCAAATTAAGTCTGTAGATTTTGCAACAAACCTTTTTGACTAATGAACTGTAACTAATAAGCCATTACCAACGGCTGCTTCACCTTGTGTAATAACAGCCCTTAACTGTGGTACAATCACTGTAACACACAGAAAGTTTTTTTATTGCTATACTACAACTAGGGATGAGTCACGATTATCGAATATTTGATTAGTTGATTTTATATATAGAATATCGAATAGGTTGTGCAATTATTGTCTTTAAAAAAAAATCCCCATGTTTTAGTTTCTGATGCGGTGACACATTCATGTAACCATAGGGTGGCGATGCCAATAACGAATCTAAATGCGGTAAACCAACTCTCAGACAACAGAAGATAGACATTGTCTCACACCAGAGCATGTGAGCGGAGTGGTAATTTTTCCTCCAGAGTGGAGAGCGCATTTCTGAAGATTACGTGCCGCTCGCTCAGTCCACTCAGGGCAGCTCACTCAGAACACCCTTTGTGACATGCTGGTTAGAAAATATGTGAAATAAGTAGGGCTGCCTGTGCACAACTAAAGTTTTTTTCTAGTCGACAAGTAGTAGTTCATTTAAGCCATTAGTCTAATTGCATATTTATATGAATTTAGTTACATAAATATATATGGCAGAGAATGCTAAACCATAATGAGCGTTTTCAAAATATATTGCCTATTCTGCATCTCAACGCACGCATAAAGCTTGCCACAAAGAACCGGCAAAAGTAATGATTATGCATGAGACATTTGAATTGTTTAGTAATAAACTAGTGTTTTCTGTGTCAGTGTCGGCTGCGAAGATAAGTTGACGATGCTAACTCACCATCTTCGCAGTAGTGAACGCGCCTAGAGAGAAATGCACATTTCATGCGAATTAGCCTACATAAGTAGAGAGTAGCCAATTTCTTTTCGTTTTTAATTGTTTTGTTTAAAAGTAGACATTTCAAGCTTTCTATAGATATATTTCTCAGGTCTGTGAGGCCGGCGTGCAGACGCCTCCGTGTCCTGATTATATTGTCTTCTATATTTGTTTCTCATTTATTAATCCAGGCAATTTGTTGATCAAACATCGATTAAAATGAAGATACAATTTATAACTTGGCCATGTCTTCTAGAGCCACAAAACAGGCAATCAAAGAAACTGGCAGCAAGATCTAATGCATCTCTGGCATAAAAATAGCTATATGCGACACAGTAGAAAAGGAAAGAGAGAGAAATGTTAAGAGACTGAGGCACTGCAGTAGCATGGAGTCCTAGATGAGACCTCCAGTCGTATATGTGTTAAGTGGGTCACATGAAGGCTCATATATTATTCTCGTGAGGACAGAGGGGAGGAAAGCAGCACATCCTCTGGATCAACACTGTAGTCAAACACTGCAGTCGTAGAGCACAACTACAGATGACAAATGGCCTTTTTCATTCCACAGAAGCCAATAGAATTCAACCCAGAGAAAATACTACAGGATTTTATGTCTCCACTGAAACAGGTTTAAAAGGCACATATGAAATCAACAAGCGACATTTAAACTGCATGGCGCAGACAAAAAAGCACATAACATGAACAGAATGGATATTCATAAAGACATGCTAACAGTGAGAAAAGAAAAGAACAGACGGAATATACAAATTAAAGACTTCTCTAACTCTTCTCTGTCCTCTAATCATAAATTATCTAGGATACAAGCACATTTTCAAAAGCAAGAACAGAAAAGATGAGGTAAGCACACACAACAACAAACACACATGCTTACTGGACAGAAGTAGGAGTTCTCAGCGATGTAGCGTGCAACAGCGTGGTTGCTGGCAGAGGTTGCCATGACGAGGAGTAGCGCGTCACGGGCCTGCTGCCCCAGAGAGCCGTCTCGATGGATAAATGGCACCAACAGTGAGAAGATCAGCAGGTTAGTGGGACCCTGCTGTACTGGCCCACACTTAAATAACAACTCCAAAATGGCAGTTTCTTTTACCATGGACACACATACCTGACACAAACACAAATGATTTACAGTTATAAAACAAATATCTAATTATGCATGAAATTATTGTACATTACAGCTGTTTTTCCCCTGCCGGTATAATTTGGGCTCATATTTTGGCCCATTTAATTCCATCTGCTTTTGCTTTTTTTTTGCTTCAAATAGAGATCACGATTCTGAACAGACAACTAAAAAATAATGTGCAATTAACAAGAGGTTCTGACAAAATGTAATTCCTGCAGTCTATTTAAAAAATTTAAATTCATTTGAATGAATAATTAAAAATAAAATAAAACAGTTTGAATGAATGACTTTTCATTACTGGATGAATCAGCGTTTTTGAAAGAATCTCTTGAATCAATGATTTTTTTTTCCAATTATTTCAGTCAATTGTCGCCTACTAGCATAACAATGTAATTGATATAATCCTTAGTTGAAGCAACATATGAAAAGACTGAAACATATTTGTGATTCAGAAAGTGATAATACAATCAGTTTCAGGATACGACAAATAGATTTCGACACAAGGGGTATAATTCATAAGTATAACAAGTGTCACAGACAAAGTAAAGAGTTATGTCTATGGAGAAACCAATTATTGCAAAAGAAAAAAAAAGCAACAATGTCCTTCAAATATCTCCTATCGTGTTTCCTTTTGATGACTTATGGCTGAGAGGCAACACAAACGAAACGTATTTTAAATTCCAATTGAAACATTATTGAAAGTGACAGCACACTTAGGGCCGTCTTTCCAGAAATACAAATAGTTAGCTTTAGACATGCCCCTACTATACAAAACAAGGTAAAGCATGGCTTGGTTCTTTAGTGGGTGATTTTATATGTGGAGGGTTGTAAATATTGTAAATACAAGCATTGTAAATACATGGTAAAAACATTTTCACATTTCACAACTTTCACTGTTGTTTTTTTCTGGAAAAGTGTATCCAATTGAATATTTTAATCAATTCCTCTAACTCTTATGTACCTTACAGGTTGGAATGTAAATTTAAGATTGAGAGTGGCTGAACAAAAATATGCTATTCGCACTAAAAACTGTAAATGAGTATCTATAAACTGTTATTTCAGATATTCAGTGAGAATCTACAGAAATGAAGATACTGTGTGGTTGAAAATATTGTTTGTGAAGTGGTTTCATATCTATAATACAGGACAACTTCCAGTGTGTAAAAGTTTTAATAGACAGGCGAATCGTTTCCATTTAGGAATAAGATCGTGTGTTTGAATCGAGATCATGAGCTTTTAACAATGAATCCTGCAGCTCTAGCTGATTGTAATGGCATGTCCTAATTTTGCAGAATGTTTGGTTGGTCCTTGAAAGACAAAGTTGTCAAAAAAAAAGAATTCTAACCCACTCCCTACCACAGCCCAAAACTTAACAATAACCTAAACCATACATTTCACAGAATTGATAGGTTTTGGTGGTGTACAAGCCACTAACCCAGTTGTAAGCTCAACAATAAAATCTGATTGGCTGTCAAGGAATGTTGCGAAATTCTGCTAAATTAATTTCCATGTGATTCAAACAGGTGTCAGAATCTGCCTGTCAAACACCTGATTTAGCAGCAGTACGAGGTTGGACTCTAGGGCAGAAGGGCAGCCCAGCTGGGAATCAACACATGCTCCCAGCAGGCTTAGCAGCGGCTGCAGCACTGCACTGTGCAGGAGCAGTGGCTGATGTGACTGTCCGATTAGCATCTCAAACAGTTTCAACAGCTCTAGCTGGCTGTCCGGATCCAGACCATGGCGCACATGCCACTGTACCAACTCTTCCAGTATGTTCTCTGCCACCACCATCTCCAGAATAGGACCCATTGCTGCAGACATTCCACAATTCATTGTCACAAAAAAAAAAAAAAAAAAGAGTTTATATTATGCTAAACAGTATAAATGTATGCTCCATCGAGCTCACAGGAGAGTGTTTTAACCTGGTGATTCAATGTCTCCCCCAGCTGGTCTCTCTTCAGCTAGCAGGCACAGCATCTGATCTGTGTGATTGCGAACTGCTGTGAGATCATCGGCACAACCACCCACTGAAGACTCTCTCCGTTTCAACACACCCGACACCTGACAGGGAGACAGGGAACCGTTCAATTCTATTTATGGTAAAGCCAAAGAGGAATCTGTGTCTATATTGATGTTAGGGATGTGTTCGTTACATCGATAAGACGATGTATCGTCACATACTGCTTGTCGATACGAGTATCTATACAGCTGCTTCTGTATCAATTCAGTGCTTAATTTGAAAACAAGAACAGCATTTAAAATAGAGATGCACCGATTGATCGGCTGGCTGTTAACCGGAATTGGCAGATTTTCACGTGATCAGCCATGACCGGCGACTGGCCCTCAATGCACTCGGGCACCGCATGATTAACCTTTGGAGGGGTGTGGTCCCTTTTATGGGATTTTTATTTCTGTGCCTCTGTGAATACGGTCCCACGTGACATATGGGATTTAGAATGTTCAGTGAACATTCGTTGGCTGGCGCTGAGCCAGAGTTGGACGCGTTCAGCACTGTCATATATCACAACTATGCAGTGTTATGTTTAACCCCATTTTTATTTTAGGTTTCAGACATTTAAATACACATAAGCACGAGTAAAACAATACATTTGGAGTTTGTAAAATACACTCGGATGTCTGTGGAAGCAGCAATAACAATCTATTCAAATATAATTTGCCGACGTGTGTTATTCATATCAGACAAACATAGTGGAAGTAACTATAAAGTTTACTCTATTCATCTCACAGTTCACCGGCCACTTTCTTACATGTATTTCGGGAGAAACTGATGAATTCACGTGCTGTATATCCGACTGACAATATGGCGGCGCCCATTTTTAAACGACCAAACACACTCACTTACACGTATTTGAGAATTGGAATATCAGATAGTTGATGACATGGTACGCAAGTTTGTGAATATTTTGAATAAAAAGGGAAAAACTAACTAAAAGCAACACATCTGTCATATAGTGTTATTGTGGCCTCGGTGTACCGCGTGATGCGTCGCCATGGAAACATTAAAGGGAACGTTCTAAAATAACGGTCGCCTTGAAAAAACTCACTCTGGGGGGGGGGTCAGTTACAATATTCTAAATTTACAGAAAGAAAAAAGAAAAAATTTAAATAAACATTTGTGTGTGTGTGCTGTAAAGTGGTTGAAAAAATAAAATCGTAATTGGCTAAAATCGGTATCGGCAGGTCAAACTCAATGAAAAATTGGAAATCGGAATCGGCCTAGAAAATTGTAATCAGTGCATCTCTAGTTTAAAACGGAGTGGGTGAAATTAATTAATAGAATATAATTCATAGGTTAGAACAAAATTTAATCTGGCCTACAGAGAAAAATAACTGGGGTTGCCTTGCCTGGCAACCATGTGCCTCTGTCTCCACTGTGGATAAAAAAAGCTGGCTTTCTGAAAACACCGGTAAGCTAACAGTATTGCCATCTCCAGTTCGATATTCTATTCACATAAAAGTGAGATACATCAAGTCTGTGCAGTTTGTCTCATATTATGGGGGGGGGGGGGGGTGTGCACAAATTCACACATATGCAAACTTTTTTTGATTTTTCAAGGTTCAATACATTTTTCTGACTATTATGTCATATGTCAGGTTTTAAGAAAAGTTACAGGAACAGTCAGGTCCCAAGATGTCCTGTTTTTTGATTATACATGTTGTTGAGTCCATAATACGAAACAGAGTAAGACATAAGTATGGTTTTGTACTACAAACAAAGAAGCTAACTTTAAAAGGATCCCTCATTTGCCTTTCTTATGAAAAAAATAAAGTTTACTATGTATTAACCATACCAATAATTCTTAACCAATAATATTTAACACCTCACTAAAAAGTAAAATGTAAAAGGCATCCTGCAGTTGTACAAACTAAGGATATTATTTGCACAATCAGTATGAGGGAAAATAAGCCTATGTGGTGTCTCACCTGTCTCCAGTGGTTCTCAAACACCATAAGGCAGGTCTCGGGGTCGGCAGTGCATGGGCTGGACGGGGCTGCATGTCGACCGGTCCGAGTGCCTGGACCTCTTGGATTTAAACGACTTAGCCAACTCATCTTAGCTCACAGGCTGATTCAAATTCGATCAGGAGGTCAACAGGGAAAGAATAAATGGGGAGCAAGGGAGAAGTACAGAGAGGGAGAGAAAAGGGAAAAGGGGGGGGTAAGGCAACTCACAAAAGGTGTTCAAAAACCAAGAAATGAAGAGTCCTGCTTGATGAAGTAAGAGGTAAAAGCATAGAGAGGACGGAATCCTGCAGATGTCTGCAGCAACAGTCACTGTACACCAGTGATCAGTGTGGCTTGTCTGCACTCCCTGTCATCCAGTTTGCAATCGGCACTATACTCCATACCGATACATAGACTCCTCCGCACACACCTGCAGGGACAGAGAGAGAGAGAGAGAGAGAGAGAGAGAGAGAGAGAGAGAGAGAGAGAGAGAGAGAGAGAGATGATGACACATTAACACCTGCAGGTAAAACAAAAACAGTGCAGCCAGTGGGAGATTGAAAGGACAAGACAGAAGAGCACAGCACATTCAAAACTCCAAACTCTAACTATTTTGATAATCAATTAACATGCATATAAATATTATTAATATATACATTACTGTTCAAAACCTTGGGTCTGTAAGAATTTTTTTCCAGCAAGGACACACTAAATTGATCAAGTGACAGAGACTGAAGTAAATGGATTCTAAAAATTCAGCTATGCCCTCAGGAAAATCTACATTTTGAACATCCTGCATGTACGTCTAAAGCAAAATTATGGTATAGTATGTGAATATTAATTGAGGTATGCATATGTTGCTTGGTAAAGTTCCTGGAGCAGCCAGTCAAGTAATTTAATACATATTCATGATTCAAGCATTCACCATAATAGAATTCATCATCTGATTAATGCACATTTAATGTCTGCCTTCAGTTAACAAGTTTGGCCAACTGGGCAAATGAAATATTCATGAGAAAAAGCATCACCTTAATAGGAATTACATATAAAAAGATACAAATGTAAATCACCAATAAAGGATAAGTAAGCTTCAGAGTGCTCCTACCAAAACAAGTTAGCATAGCACCCAGAGTTAAAAAATTAATTGTTTAAATTAGAAAGAAGTTTCTGTCATAAATAAATGATTCAGCACACTAGCATCTCACCATTTCAGATTCTCGGTCTAATCATTATAGTGTCTTGTAAAACAACGTTACCCATAATACAACAGGCAACGAAGTTGCTGTGTTTGGTGCTGCTGTATTGCATTTGCGGAGAAGACGTCGGACTTTGATTGAGATTTTGGGTTCATGACACCCTCCAGGACTGTTATCAATTCAAAGAGTATCACCGGCCAGTGCAGCAGCTGCGGCTTGATGACAAGAGGTTCCAGCGGAACTTCAGGCTGGACACGGAGCACTTTGACAGCGTGATTATTGTCTTGACCTCCATTTTCTCGGAACTAATGTTTTGGTAGGAACGAAAGTTTACATCGTATGTTTCTCCGGAATCAGCCAGCGTGAAGGACGTCTATATTATAATTGGTTGCTGGCGTTTTGCCGCTGCTTGCCGTGAACCGCATCATAGCTCATTACCATAAAGTTGAGCTACTTTCAACTTTCTGATTGATGCTCTGGTCGCTCAAAACACCCAAAACGCGATGCCGATGGATTTGACGCTCCTTGGAGCTGAGAGAAGCCAGCTTCCATTGAAAAGGAATGACTTTCGGTAACTTTGGAAGCTCAAGTCGGCGCGGTGTGAACGTACAGTTAGCCTAAGTTCATCTATGCATTTTGTTGGTTCTCTAGCATTCCTGTGATGTTGCACACTCCCACAACTCTTCCTGTGGTCTTAACTAATGCAACAACCCTTCCTGTGTTATTATCAGTACCAGTGACACTTCATATTGACTTAGCATTCTTTTGAGATTACTTTAATTTCAGTACAAACAAGTTCAGCACAGGGGAGGAAAAATAAAACAAGCAGAATAAAACCCAGATCCAAGAGAAATGGGTAAAAAAAATCAACACAAAATTCAAAAGGCCATGTCTAAGGAAGCTTGCTTTGCACTGACCACACACACTCCACCCTACCATCTCATTAAAAACTTCCTTGACCGTGACAAGAAGTAAGGCTTCCTTCCTGCGAGAACTCCCTCAACCCAAGAAAGACAGTTCACAATTCCAATAACAGAATGCTATAGAGGCTGTCTCTCGAGGAAGGGCCCCTGTACAAGGGAGGAACCATGTGTCAAACTCAGGGGGATACAAAGGCTTCTTGGTACTAGATTGGATACAATGAGTCACAGGCAATTTTCACTACAGCAGCGTCACATGTTCCAGACCAAGTCCAACAACATCTACTTACTAGTGCAGTTTCTAACCAGCAAAGAGGCGGTACGATAGCATGGCAAAGTTTTTCTTTTAATTAGTTTAGTGCACACAGACCAGCTGACCACTTCCTATGAGACTCTATCTCCCTCATAGTTATTGCTTGAGTTGGTCACTCACTAGTAATGTCACAGCCAAATCATACTGTGCAGCATCTGCAATGAATGTGCTATCATCAATACACATGACTGAATTGCTCCTCTGTAGGTATATGCAAAAGACAGCACCATGACCTTTGTCTATAAACATTATCCAGTTTAGGATAAAGAGTTACCTAGTAGTAGTAGGTTCTTTAGTGTCAACTAAAAATACTCAGGCCTTATACTCAAGAATATCATGAAGTGGTTTCACAATCAGACATTTGAGGCTTCAGATACCATGTGAATAGCCTATGATCAATATTAGCTGCCACACAAATGCAAAGAATAGCTAATTTGTGCACTTCATCCTGGCCTTAGTTTAGTGACATTGTCTTTTATCTCCTTCACAAATCCCAAGATGAACTTTTGGCAACACAAGAAGATTATCAGAAAACAAGTTAATCTGCAAGTTTCCACTATAAGATAAATAATTCTGCAATGTTTTTACAAATGCTTTGCTGGCTACAACATTCCAGCAAAACTAGTGGTGAAAATCCATAATAGGACTAGGGATGTGCACGAGTACTCACACATGACAGCGAAGATTGATCATAAAACGATGATGATGAATGATGTACCTGATGTCTGATTGGTTAGGACAGACTGCCATCCAGACTGGCGAAATAAAGTGAAATTATTTGAAAACGTGCAGTGATGCCTGGAATCAATTTTACCATGAAAATACAGTTAAGTGCAAGATGTGCAGCACCAATCTACCATATTCATAGCATTATAACAAGAACACTATGTAATAGAGTGTTGTAAATTCCTGTATGTTGGAAGAGCGCATCAACAACGGGAATAACACATTAAGACAAAGCATGGTCAAGTTCATGTGTACATTCACGTCCTTTTGTGAAGATACAAGTTGTAATATTACTTTTGTGTTGGACTGGGCGATATGGTCAAAAAAGAAATCACGATAAAACTTTTCATATCAATATCGATAATTATCACGATAAATGTCAAATCTTTATTTCTTTCATGTTTAAAGGTAGATTTTTGCTCCTAAGGGAAAGTTGTAGAAACCAGACCTTTTTTGTGGTTTTAAACTACACTTTATTGTCAGAACATGATAAACACTTCATATTTTAAATTCTTTACACTTTTCCAGTCATTTTCCCTTAAAATAATATAATAATAGAAAATAAATATCTTAACTTGTTTTACTGGCTTAACTAATTTCTTAGTATTTGCATGTTCAGGTGATATTGTTTCAAATCATTCAAACAGGTTTGTGTTGCCTGACTTTGATGACACGTATCTTCAGCACAGTTTGTAGTGCAGGCTGCAATATTATAATATTACATGTTTTGACAGTAGCTTGAGTTAGAATGCAGACGTAAATTTATGTTCATCAACAAAAACTAAAATCTGTAAAAATTGTAGCTTAATTTTTATATGGTAAAATTTAATTCTTCCGACTGTTTGAGTTGGATTTAAATTAACCATTGGTCTTCCATAGTAGCACACATTTAGATCATGATAAAACCACACATCACAACCATGGTAAAATGTAACTATGGTTTATGGTATTTGTATGAAAAACAGCCTAATTACATTTAGTATAAATGCACAAACACTATAGGCTGGCTTAATCACAAAAAATACTTTATTACTCCTTTAATACATTTAATAGATGTCTACATTAATAATATAATGAAATTCGATAAGAATATCCCACATTTCTGCAACAATTCCATGGTGCCGTTAGTGTCACGCACAGTAAATCCATGGTAAATTATGGGCATTTGTAGATTGAAAAGCCTTAGTTCTGACTGTACCATTGCACAGTGTTTCTCCTGTTTGTCAGCGCGGTTTCATCTGGCTTTAAACTTTAAATCACAGAGACATTTGTGTTCTCCGGTGAATTCAAGTGCTTCTCACTGGATCTCACAGTGCCGTTTAGTGGTCGCATAACCGAAACGATCAGTGACTAAATGCATCTGCTAGTAAGCTTGCACTGCGCTTTCGTTTGACTTTGAGCCGAGCAGATAATTGGTCCTTGTGGCGCATGTTCAAATGAGTATTTGGTTTTGTTACGCTTTTGCCACATAAACATATCGAACATTCATCGAACTCTTGTTATCGTTTTATAGAGGAAAAATATATCACGATAATTATCGCTATCGTTTTATCGCCCAGCCCTACTTTTAAATTGTATATATCTGTTTTATCTCATATTGGATGTATTTTGTTGAGTATTAACCAGCTAGCCAAGCGCTTCAGTTTTTTTGGTGTTCATTAACTCTTCAGCATTAGCTCAAATGGCAATGCCCAACATTATTGTTATGACATATACTCATCTGTATAGTTTACATGCGAATCAGAGGCGTCTTTTTTTCAGTTTTACGTCATCAAATTGGGATTGGCATATGAGATCGGCCAAATTTAGAGACTATTGGCCGATACCGTTCTGCGGCCAATCGGAGCATCCCTACAGTGTTCAATCTTTTTTTCTCTGCATATTTTCTCAACAGTACGCCTATGTTTTAATTAAAATTGTTTCTCATCATGAAAAATGCACAGGGATGTCTATAATCACTTAAAGTAGATGAAAACAGTTAAGTGCAAGATGACATATACTTTACAACATTATAATGAGAATACAGTTGCCTGTGTTTTAGCGCGTTGTTCTGGGAAGAGCGCATCCACAACAGGAGTAGCACTTGCTGGCCAGCATGTAGCTTAGTTCAAGTTAACTTGCATTTGCATCCTTTTGTGCAGATACAAGTTGTAATGTTATGTTAATGCTGTGTATCAAGAATATCTGATTAATCTCATATGAAATGTGACATATAGCAGTCAAAAATGCCCATCCCTAAGTGGAACTAAACAGCGGAGATTATCTGAGCAGTCAAGAGAGTCAGTCAACTCTGCTTGCTTACTGACTGCTTAATGCCCCAGGGAGAACAGTCAGCTCCTTGTGTTTCACTGTGATTTCTTTATCGACCCTGCAACCACAAACACCAATGATGCACACTACGGGCGTATCAAGATTCAGATCTATGTAAAACATTAACAAAAACAAACAGTTGTGACTCACCAACACTCGCATGCAAAGTTTTCAGAAATTGCTTTTTAGAAGTAGCTGTAAGAATCAATAAATAATTGGGGAGGACAACTGTGCTGAACCTGAAGAATTAAAGACACGTAGAGGAGACACCTGCATCGTGTGCATAAACATGATGATTCATAAGTCATTAGTGCAAATGTGTACTGCTTACTCTTACTCAAACCAGGTCATTAAAAAAAAATGTATTTGAAGTGAAATTGCGGCTTGCATACCTCTCATTGGGCACAAATCAAAATGTGCGCATGTTTTGAAGTTAACTGCATTGTATACATCACTTTGGAATAAAAGTCACAGCATGTTTCAGATGATAAAGAACAACTTATATTCCAGAAAATACTGTATTTGTCTATCCAATGCTTATTTAGAGATGAAAATTTGGTAGTAAATTATATTTTTATACAAAACCCATTTCTGTCAAATTAACTGGAAAATAATTGGCATAGCAATGACTTTGAATGTTGACCTATATTGCAATGCAAGGCTGTTTGAGAATTTGACAGCAGGGAAAAAAGGGGTGGAGAGAAAGAGAGAGAGATAGAGAATCAAATGAAAAGGGCTCTCTCACTCTCTTTCTTATTTGCCCTGAGGTCAATGAATCATTAGCCAGGTGTCTGTCTCAGCGGCTCACAGGTAAAGTCTTAAAGGTCCCGTTCTTCGCAATTCCATTTTTCAAACTTTAGTTAGTGTGTAATGTTGCTGTTAGAGCATAAATAATACCTGTAAAATTATAAAGCTCAAAGTTCAAAGTAGCGAGATATTTTATTGAACAGAAGTCCACTTTCAAAGCCTACAGCGAACGGCCGGTTTGGACTACATCCCTCTACTTCCTTTTTTAATGACATAACTAGAACAGTTTTTTGACTAATCTCCGCCCACAGGAATACACAAAAAAGGGGCGTGGTCTTGTTGCGCTCCAACAGAGACGAGGAAGAGTTTTGTTTTGTAGAGTATGTTTGTAATAATTTGATGTGCAGTCACGTAACATTCAACTTTTAATAAACAAATTATTGTAATGCATGGCAACGATTTCTTTTACACAACATGGCAGCTTTTAAGGCTATATTCATGGTAAAAATAAAGTGTATTTATATAAAGTTGTTTGGATGAAAACAATTTCAAAAGAACTATACACAACAAAAAATTATTTAATTAGGAGGTGTTACAGTACTTTTTGTATTTCTTTGCAGCAGATGTTTTCAACCTCTGTTGGCATTTTGTCACAGTTGCCACATGTACACCTATAAAACATATATTACTAATCGAAACTCCTGCACACGTGTAACTAAGGTAGGAATAAACAATGGACTTATTTTAAAATTCAACAACACCATCGTTAATTCGACAGACGGGCAAAACCATATACCACAAGCTTTTATAACGGTTTGTAACATTTAACATTACAATTTAACCAATTAAAAGTATGACAACTACTAAATAAACAGCTTACCACTGTGAAACACTACAAAAGACATGTTTGAACAGGTTCTAATCGATTCTCTTCATCTATGTTCTCCGGGTCTGATTCCGGCTCAAATTGATAAGGTAATATATTTGACATTTTTACAATAACAATCAGCGCATGCATCTCCAATTTATGGTAAGAGGATTGACCTTTCGATAAGCTGCTGTCGAATCACAACACAGGAACTGCTGGCACAATCAGAACTCGTTACGTATTTCTGAAGGAGGGACTTCATAGAACAAGGAAGTCATCGGGCCGTTTTTTGGACAGTGAAAACAGCGGTTTACAGATAAGTAAATTGTGTGAAACATACTGTGTTTTTTTACACGCGAAACATGAACACGTTATATTGCACACTGTAAACACAATCAAAGCTTCAAAAAAACATGAAGAACGGGACCTTTAATGGTAGGTTAGCAGATCAGGAGAAGGTAAAAGAGCGTGATTAGGGTTGGGCGATATGGCCAAAAAAAATTATCACGATAATTTTTTTATATCAGTCGATATCGATAACTATCACGATAAACGTCAAATCTTTATTTCTTTCAAGCAGATTTTTGCTCCTAAGTGAAAGTGAGAAAAAGTGAGAGTGTTAATTGTGGTTTTAAACTACTCATTGTCAGAACATATCATGACAAACAAATCTGAGGTAGAACATTCAAACATTTTGTAATTTTTCCTTAACAAAATAAATATCTTAATAGAAAAAAATATTTCTTAGTTTCTGCATGTGCTCATTTTTATTTGGTAAAATGTAATATTCTGACTGAGTTTAATTAAAATTAGCCATTGGTCATCCAGCATCATGCATTTAGATCATGATAACCACAGATAAAAGCACCTCACTATGTTGGCTAAATGTTACTTTATGGTTTCTATGGTATTTGTATGAAAAACAGTAGCCTAAATACATTATTAAATACTGTAATTATATTCCATTAGTCCTTTAATACATTGTCTACAATAATAATATAATACAATTCAATATGTATATCCCACATTTCATAGTGCAGTTAATATTAGTAGGCTAACGTTACAGTAAATCCATGGTAAATGATGGGAGTTTGTAGCCGGAAAAGCTTCTGACTGTATCGTTGCGTGCAGTGTTCCTCCTGTTCGTCAGCGCTGTTTCATCTGCCTTTAAACTGGTTTAAATCACTGAGACATTTGTGTTCTTCGCTGAACTCAAGCGCTTCTCACTGGATCTCGTGACGAGACGATCAGAGTAAACGCGTCTGCTAGTGAGCTCGCGCTGCGCTGCCGTTTGGACTTTGAGCCGAGCGGAGAAACGGTCCGTGAGGCGTTCGGTTCAGATGAGTTTTGTTCCGCTTTTGGCGCACAAACATTATCGAACATTTATCGAACTCTTGATATCGTTTTATCGAGAAAAATGATATCGCGATAACTATCGTTATCGTTTTTATCGCACAGCCCTAAGCGTGATGACTAGAATCACATCAGTGTATTATTTTAGCTGAAGAGGTCATGGTTTAGATCTGTGCTGCTAACCACTAAATAAAAATAAAAGGGGTTAATAACATCACAGATCATAAATCAAATGCCAGTCAACCTTGCACAAAAGGCACTGCCCCTAAATATCCTATAGCCTAGTCCATTTCTGCTTCATATTAAACAAGGTTGTATTTTATAAGATTAATATTACTCTCTAAATGTAAGGCTATGCAAAAGAAAGGACATTTGAAACATTTCTTCACCACCAAATGTTTGTAGTTCCTTATAATTCAATTTTTAGGCCACACATTTACCTCTCTGTTGGTATGTTTCATATTTATGACAATGTAGGTAAAAAAAATCTAATAAAAGGAAAAAGTTAATCATAAAAAAACTATAAATGACTAACTGCATGAGAATCCAACTAGAGAGTTTTCATCACTGACGGTTGAGACTAAGAAGGAGAACAACAGAACAGAGAAAGAGAAAGAACAAGCAAGTTTGTTTGCACTGCAGGTCACATTCATTCCTTGGGTTTTAATCATCAAGAGTTCAAAGTTCAGTCATTCTGACAGTAAAATGAGTTTAGGACTGCTGTGGCATTTGCTGAAGGGGAATAAAATTGAACACAATGGGTCCAAATGACTCCAGCAAGTGTATGTGTGCATAAGAAAGACAGGAAGAAAGTATGAAGTACAACTTCACCAGAGCACAAAAAGTTGGTATGGGTTTATGGCATAGAAATTTTGCTTTGGAAGCTAGCCTATATGGCATGTTATTGACTTTATGGAGAAAAGTATGATTAGACTAAATCAGAGATATTGTAATTAACTAAAACTAAAACATTTTCACTACTTGACATAAAATAGACTGCAATCTGCAGACCCTTCAAAATCTCCACTTCCACTTATAGCTAGCCCTTTCATTAGGCCTATCTCCCATAACAAATGTAGAGCATATATTCAACCCAGGAACCCTCAAAAAGCAAGTCTCCTCAAAAAACCAAGGACATATATGTTGTCTACTCTACATGACAAGTGCCACACAAAAAAAAGACTCAAATGAGCAGCTTATATTGCTGCCACCCAATGCTGTTGCCATAATCATATTCATAAGAGATGGTTTTCAACCACACATCACATATGTATTGCATAAACTACAATAAGCAGACTTTGACCACATGATTATATGTTTTGAACTGAAATTATGCACCAAAATACTTACTAGCTCCAACAGCCAAGTTTTGAGTAACGTTACTCATGTTACACAACATAATAAGTCATTTTAAATGTCTGAGTTCATCACTTATGACAAAATAAACATTTGACCGGTTATACTGTAACTCTGCAGGTGAAAAAACACTTATAACAGCACAGCTAAAAACCACAAGATAATAGTTTTACTGGCTCATTCCAAGAAGATGACCAACAAATACCAAACCAGCTTTCAATCACATATCCAAGTTTATTTCAATGCAGCTCCCTCTTTCTTACTTTTAATATGAGTATGTCACGATACACATTCCCACGCAGTGATGTGTCATTTTAAAACACACACACACACACACACACACACACACACACACACACGGTTAATAACCTCAGTTATTCTATGTGATTAATGTCAAGAGGGATAACACAAAACATGCCTAATTTTCTCGCTTCCAACATGATCGTGATTTATAGGGTGTGTATGCATATTTTATTTCACTGGCAGTTATAATTCTAGTCTCATCTGTAAGGAGTTTCACCGTTAACCGCACGGAGAGCTCGCAACGGGTCAGATTTGATTTGACGCCGTCCGTTGAGCTCGCGAGCGGAGCGGGAAACGAAAGGTGACGAAGGCCACACAGTTTGATTCGACCGATAAAAAACGAGGAAAAAATACGTACGCGAGCGAGTGCTGTTTTTCGCTTTGTCCTCGGCCGTAACCTGGCTATCCTCAAACAGCAATTCTGAGATTTGTCAACCTCTCCCTTCGTCCCGCAGCCATCTTTCTCCTCTGATTCCACGGACACACCCACGCGCACGGGACGCGGTGACGTTTCATTGGAGGGAGGCGGCCATGGCGAGAAGTGTGTTATTTTGCTCGGAGCGCCACCGCAGGCGAAAATGGTAAAATGATGAAGTGTGAATATTAATTAGCCTATATCACGTAACGTTGCGTTATTGTGTACCTCTTTTATGTTACCTTTATGTAGCGGCCAAACACGGCACAACAATAATTAATATTGATGCGTTGGCCATGATAAAATTCGTCCGACCACTGCTGTGCTGAAAAAACACAACTTTGATATAAATGCTGCCACCAGGTGGTAATAGATATAAACTTGATCAATTATTTTGGAAGTAGCCTACTAAAAAACTATTTTCCATTCTGTTTCCTTTCCTCTATTTCCCTATTTCTCTCCCAAGAAAATTGTTACTGCGAAATGGCAACACTAGCCAAATAAATTGAAATCTATGAGTGTCTATGAAATGAAGACACTAAAAGTTTAGTTCTAAAGTTTTCCAAATATGCAGATATAATTTGGTATAATTAGTCATTATAAAAATAGCTCTTAAGTCCAAGATAGATACGATATATTATTATATCAAGTAGCCTATATTTTCCATTCAGTTACATTCTGTTCCTCTCCCTTGAGTTTTTTTTTTTTTTTAGAAATCTGATTGGTTCACGCAGATTTCTGAGCCAAGAGGAAACTGCTTACCTGGTTCCTCTGGAGAAATGTTGTCATGGTAATGAGCATCACATAGTACCTGTGTTATATGGGTGGGGTTGCTTGTTGTTGTGACACAGCTATGTGGTCAAACAATGGTTGTTATAAACTCACCTACCTTCATATTCTTTTGTAAATACTAAACATGAACACAAATCGCTGGACAAGGCTTTTTGCGTGGCAAGGCAAGATCAAGAATGCTGACGAGGAAGAGAATAAGGCAAAAGAATCAAATAATACGAAGAAAGAGGAGACTCCAAAAATAAAGTGAGTTTTAGTTCAAATATTTTATTGTCACATTTGTTCTTAGTTAATTTAAGGGGTTTGGATTTAAAAATCAAATTTTCCATACTATTAAGACTAACACAAAATGTTCTATATGCCGTCAGCTGGAAGGAATGGATAATTGATCCATCTGAAGAGTTTTACTACACATGGCTGCAAATTATGATACTCCCTATCTGCTACAACTGGGTCATCATAATATGCAGGTAGGAAAACATTAAGTGATGTTTGACTACTTTACGCTTTAAAAACCATTATTTAATTTTTATTTTAAGATGAGAATAATATATTTAATGAACATTGTAACTGAAATGGCAAGATTAACTGTCTGTGAAATGAAGACACTAAAAGTTTAGTTCTAAAGCTATTCAAAATATGCAGATATCATTTGGATTCCAAGTCTTAACAGTTGTTAATTTGCTAATAAATCATTATGCTTGTGTACCGGGAGAACTGAAGTTAAATGGTCTTTGTTGTTAAAAGGACATGTTTCTATACAATTGAAGAGACATATTTGGCAACATGGCTAACCTTGGATTATATCTGTGACTTGGTCTTTGTGCTTGACACAGTTATTGGGTTTCACACAGGTAAGTGTGCATCTTATCTCTTTTTTTATTTGTTCGTTTGTTTGTTTACTTATTATCTTTGCATAGCCTACATATATAACTTTGAACTTAATTTTAAATTTTGCTTCTATACAGATTGACTTCACTATGGATTAATATCACGCTAAAAAAATTAATTACACTTTAAAATATTTTTTTAAAACATCAAATTGCTCATTTTTTTCTTCTTTTTTGTTGTCACTATGCTAATGTTCCTCCACATTGGCCGTCTGGAAACCTAGACAATCTTTTTAAAAAGGGCTTTCTCTTTAAAGGTTTTCTGGAGCAGGGTATCCTGGTGCGAGACTTGTCCCGTTTGAAATTGCGTTACCTACGCTCCTCTCGATTCAAATGGGACATTGCCTCTCTGTTGCCCACTGATCTGCTCTATCTGAAACTGGGGATCCACACACCTCTAGTCCGGGTCAACCGCTTCCTGCGCACGAGCCGTTTGAACGAGGCCTTGGACCGCATGGAAACGCGTACAGCCTATCCGAACACCTTTCGCGTCGCCAAACTCATGCTGTATATCTTCGTGCTCATCCACTGGAACGCTTGTATCTACTTCTCCCTGTCTAATTACATAGGCTTTGGTGTGGATCCCTGGGTCTATCCCAACATCTCCGACCCTGAGTTTGCTTCCACGAGACGCCAGTACTTCTACTGCTTCTGGTTTTCCACTCTCATCCTCACCACAGTGGGTGACACTCCGCAGCCCGAACGCGAGGAAGAGTATCTATTTCTGGTCGCTGATATGTTGATCGCAGTGCTGGTGTTTGCATCCGTCGTGGGGAGCATGGGGGACGTCATATCAAGCTTGCGTGATCGTGACAACGTGTTTTTCCCCAACCACGAGCTGGTGAAGGGTTACCTGCGCAGCCGGCGCATCAGCAAAGAACTGCAGAATCGCGTCAACGACTGGTACCAGCATCTGCACATCAACAAGTGGGTCTATTATAGTCTGTGAGCCCAAAAAGCAATATTGAAAGACACCAAATCCACATCTACACTACTGTTTAAAAGGGTCAACAGGCCGGATTTAGGCACGTGCATTCTCATAAAATTATCTCCCTCAAACACTGTAAGACAGTTCCTATATAAATGAACGCAATTTAAAATATATAGTTTAGTATGGAGCTACCGTAAATTAAATATAATGCATCATTCTACATCCGACTATTCATTAGGCTAATTTAGCAGTTTTGTTTGCTGTTTTGAGGTGATAATATTGTAGGTCTGTAATGATAGTAAAAAAAAAACCTATAATATTAATGTTAATTTATTAATGGCAACAGCAATAATTTTATTCAACTTTTAATCAGCCATCACAGGAATAAAATACATTTTTTAAATAAATTAGAAAATTGTTCTTTTTAAATTGTAATAATATCTCAGAATATTTCTGTTTTACTGTATTTTTTTATCAAACAAATGCAGCCTTAGTGAGCATTAGAGACTTCTATCTAAAACAATAAAACAATTTATTTCTGAGATTTCTGAGTGATAGTGTAAATGTAAAACAATTGCTAAATTGCAAAATAAACAAAATATTAAAAAAATAAGTTCTGCAAAAAACAATGCTAGATTTTCTCAGAACTAATAGCCATTTTGTTTAGTCATACTTTTAACCATTTGTTTTTGTTCCAAATTGTTCCAAAAAATGTTTACTGTTTGTTTACACGCAAATTATGTTTCTGGAACAGAAAGATCACACGGGAAAATGAGATTCTTCGACATCTTCCAATCACACTTCAGACAGCAACTGCCGTGAGTGTGCATCTGCCCACTCTGTCTAAAGTCACCATCTTTCAGAACTGTGAGAAAAGTCTGTTGGAGCAGCTGGTACTTAAACTCACCCCACAGGTTAGAAAACAGGCACACCTGGGGCCTACTCTTCATATGTGGACTACTCGCTTATTTGGATTTTACTGTTAATGATTTGACATTATCCAGGATTGTTAGGTTCTTCAAAGCTCACCCTGGAGTTGCTGTCATAGCAACAGGTCCGTACTCAAACCTGCTCTGGAGCAGGCTTATTTCATGTAAACTTATTGCATCTTTTTAAGCTTGGAGGTGATGCTTAAAGTCAGTCACTCACAGCCACTGCTACTTTCTTACAAGAGTACCTTATTGAACCAGGAACAATAGGCTAATCATTTAAATACTAATTTGAAAATAATATTATAATGTTGTGTCGTCTATCATAATATAGACACAGCTAGTTTTACTCACTTGGCTGTTTCCTTAAAAGAAATTCAAGTTTTTCATCAGGTGTGTAATGTTCTTTTTTAATATGATATCATTACGTTGCTGTCTTGCTGCCAGCAAATCGCTGCATTGCTGATCATGGTTTCGAGTATCAATACATCTGCCCTTTCCAATGAACACAAGGGCTGTGTCCGAAATCACATTCTCTTTTAAGTATAGGTACTTATTTTGAATAATTACTTCACTACCACTAAAAACTATGTTCTATGTAGTATGAATGTGTGTAGTATGAATGTAATCTGGATGTACTACATTCACCATGTTGTTATTATCATGTAATACTAGTGTCAGTGGCCTTGCTTCACTGCCATTCACAAATCCTCTCCCGTGGCATCATGGGATAGTGAAGTGTCTATTGTATGCTTACTTCAGAATCTCGTCGAAAGAAGATGGTCATCTACTTCTACCGGGTACTTTTTGCCTACTCTTTTATGAGTACTGTGAATTCAGACAGACTTAGTTTTTCGCTTACTATAGGGAAGGATGCGATTTGGATGCAGGCAAGAACGTGCAGTAATCCAGATATTTTACTTAAATCCGCAAATTTGCTTGAAGAACCAAATTATACAGAGAGATCAGTTATCATGATTAGAAGATCTGGCATCTGTCAAGTTATCTCAGATGTATTAACCGAGGTACAAAGAATGGACCCCTGGACAAGATTAAGTCTAACATTTAGAGTCAGTTAAACTAGTCTTGCATGTTGTACTTGACCTCAGCAATATTTTTTTGTGTTTGCTGTTGTTATTATTACACTTTTTGTGTATACTTTGCTAGTAAATCTTACAGTATTATACCAGAATCTCTTCTATCATCTTTAGGTGTATAGCCCAGGAGAGTACGTATGCAAGAAGGGTGATGTAGGTCATGAGATGTACATCATTAAAGAGGGGAAGCTGGCAGTGGTGGCTGATGATGGAGTCACTCAGTTTGCTGTTCTGGGGGATGGAAACTTCTTTGGAGAAATCAGTATCCTGAATATCAAGGGTATGAAATGCTAAAGACCAGTAAAGTATTCAGTGCACTTAAAAAAAAAAGTTGCTTCTTTTGTTAATTACTAACTTATTTTGATGAATAACTTTTTATGGCTTTGGAATATAAAATGTGTTCTCACTTTTCCTTCTTCTATCCATGATGGTTGACCTGAGAGAACACATTCTCCACAATGTTTAAGTGGAATATTTTACCTAATGCTTTTTATATATTTTTACTCACCCCCATGCGGTTGCACTCTTGTTATTGTCTTTCTTCCATGAAACACAAAAGGGGAGCAGAATGTCAAAGCTTCTGTTTTTCATGCAAGAAATGTGGATAGTAATTTATACAACAACAAAAAATCATACACTATATTTTAGAATATATAGTTGAATCCATCTAATAACAATAACATTTGTTTCACACAGAAAACATGTGTGGTTGTGTTACACTACCTATATTGCTTCAGAAGACTGGATTATATTTATGGAGCTTTAGTGTTTTTTTTTTGTGCTTTTGTTGTATGGAAAAAAGCTTGAGAATCTTATTTTGTGTATCACGAATGAAAGAATATAAAATGGGATTCGAGCAGCATAATAGTGAGTAAATTATTAAAAAGTATTACTTTTGAGTAAACTATTCCTTTAACTTATTTGTATACAAAAGAAAAGCAAATTTAGCAGTATTAAAATATAACGAATCACTATAAATAACACAAATTCATCACAACTCTCATTAATGCACAGGTAACAAATCAGGAAACAGACGAACGGCCAACATTCGCAGCATTGGTTACTCAGATCTGTTCAGCCTATCGAAAGAGGACCTGACTGAAACACTTCATGAGTACCCTGCTGCCAAGCGCCTGTTGGAGGAGAAGGGTCGTCAGATCCTGACAAAGATGGGGATGCTGGAAGAGACAGATGAAGGGGAGGGAGCGGTAGAGAAAACGGAGGACATGGTGAACCGTTTAGAGGCCAACCTTGAGACGCTGCAGACCAAACTGGCTCGGCTGATAGCTGAACTGGAGTCCAGTGCCCGCAAAATGATGCAAAGAGTGGAACAATTGGAACTGCAGACAGAAGAATGGGAAGGCATCGTGGCTGAGGGTGCACAGGGAAAAACAGAAGAGCAGGAAAAAGTAAAAGAGAGGGAGATTGGGGATAGGGAAGGAGAAGGAGAGAAAGAAGATGAAGAGAAGCCAGTGGTTGAAGGAGAGAGAGGAGAGGGTGATGGAGGAGAGGAGAGCTTGGGAGAAAAGAAGAATGTTAGAGGAAATGAGATAAGTGAAAATGAGAAAGAAGAGACAGAGGAAGAGCTAATAAAAACAGAAATGCATCAGGATCAGAAAGGAGATGAAAAGTAGGTAGAAAATATATGTAAAATATACATTACCGTTCAAAAGTGCGGGGTCAGTAAGAATAAAAAAATATTTTATTCAGCAAGGATGCAAATGATAACAAAGACATTTATAATGTTACAGAAGATTTCTACTTCAAATAAATGCTGTTCTTTTGGACCTCATCAAAGAATCCTTTGTTATGGTTTTTAACAAAAAATATTATGCAGCACAGCTGTTTTCAACATTGATAATGAGAAATGTTTCTTGAGCAAATCATCATATTAGAGTGATTTCTTATCAAGTGACACTGAAGACTGGATAAATTATGCTGAAAATTCAGCTTTGCCATCACAGGAATAAATTACATTTTAAAATATTGAAATAGAAAACGGTTATTTTAATCCTAATAATATTACAAATAATTACTATTTTTACTAATTAAAAAGTATTAAAAAAATGACCCAAACCTTTAAACAGTAATGAACATCATTGTACCATAATATGCATCTAAAAAAAAATGGAATGTTGATTAAATAAAATGATAAAATCTGTACCCTTGTAAGTTTTATGTGATACATTAAATGAAAGTTTATTACAATTTCAGAGCATTGTTTATTATTTAACAAAGAGAAATTAATATTTTTGTATATTATATATAATTTTAATTGAACTGAATATATATAAATGTATATATATATATATTCAGTTCAGTATATATTCATAATACTTCAACTGCAGCAAACATCTGGAAATCAAAGTTATATGATCCCACTAATAGCGTTGCTAAGCTCCATTCAGACGCTAGGTGGCAGCACATACTCCAGTTTCACAGTTATTTTAAAAAAAATATGAAACCAGAGGGCATCAGTTTGGAATTGGAAGCAAATGTCATGCCGTTTCTAAAGAAACTTTTTTTTTTCAAAAGGATATATTTAAAAAAAAAAAAGTTTTTTTTCTTTTTTTCATTAAATAACACCTCTACAGAAGGGCCATGGTGGGAACTCCAGTAACTGTTCGGGCCACCCAATGGCCCACCTTACATGTCAGCCTTGTTCTCATGGTGTGAAATTTCCTATCATGCAGAGTTCATTGTTTTTTAGTTTTCTTTCCACTTGCTTGTTCATTGGTGAAGAAAATTATGAAAATCTAGGAAATCTGGATTCTGTGTATTCAGTGTTGAACTGGGTTCAATGCTGTTTATCTTTGCTCAATGTGCTTTTGTGATTGCAAACTCCATTGGAAAAGGGAAAGCTGCAGTCAGCAATCAATATACTGCAGTGCAGTTTATTCTAATTGTCGCACCCTCTTAATTAAGTAAGTCTGATGATGTTCTTCAATTAAGCAACAAATTAAGAATACTAATTACGCTGGCTCAAGCTAATTCTTATGCATGCCTAACTATGTTGTGTGTATTATCTATTTAAATTGTTAATATTGACATGACTTTCAACTTGGTTCAGTCTCACACTCCTGCTTTGGGCTGACACTGCGATGAAATCAGAGAGTAAGTGTGTTTGTTTTGAACACATTACAGAGCATGTGCATGTCTTATCTTGCTTAATAACAAATCGTGAAATCAAATACAGAAACAGCTTATTCTTCTCTCTCCTGTTTGTTTCTCTGTGCGGTGGTGGTGTATCAGGGGCCTGTCACAACTACACTCCTGCTCAGAGTCCTGCTGTGGTAGCAAATTACTGGCCCTACCACTGGGTGCATAGCACTACCCACTAGAGCCGATCGCTGCTGTCCTCAGGTTAGCCTCTTAAAGGAACACGCCGACTTTTTGGGACTTAAGCTTATTCACCGTATCCCCCAGAGTTAGATAAGTCCACACGTACCCTTTTCATCTCCGTGCGTGCCGTGACTGTCTGACCCACCCACCGCTAGCCTAGCTTAGCACAAAGACTGGAAGTAAATTGCTCCAGCTAGCATACTGCTCCCAATATGTGACAAAATAACGCCAACATTTTCCTATTTATATGTCACAGTGTGTACAAATAACAAGGTCAAATGAGTCACAGGCATCTTTTAACCGTATACATACTGGGAACTATATTCTCAGAAGGCGAAGCACTGCTACTTGGGCGGAGTGATTTGCTCGCAGCACCTGAGACGCCCATGGAGAAGCCCCGTGGTGAGGAGCAGAGAGTTCGCTCAGAGCATTGTGCTAATTACTCCACAGAAGTGGCAGTGCTTCGCCTTCTGTGAATATACAGGTCCTTCTCAAAAAATTTGCATATTGTGATAAAGTTCATTATTTTCCATAATGTAATGATAAAAATTAAACTTTCATATGTTTTAGATTCATTGCACACCAACTGAAATATTTCAGGTGTTTTATTGTTTTAATACTGATGATTTTGGCATACAGCTTATGAAAACCCAAAATTCCTGTCTCAAAAAATTAGCATATCATGAAAAGGTTCTCTAAACGAGCTACTAACCTAATCATCTGAATCAACTAATTTACTCTAAACACCTGCAAAAGATTCCTGAGGCTTTTAAAAACTCCCAGCCTGTTTCATTACTCAAAACCGCAATCATGGGTAAGACTGCCGACCTGACTGCTGTCCAGAAGGCCATCATTGACACCCTCAAGCAAGAGGGTAAGACACAGAAAGAAATTTCTGAACAAATAGGCTGTTCCCAGAGTGCTGTATCAAAGCACCTCAGTGGGAAGTCTGTGGGAAGGAAAACGTTTGGCAAAAAACGCTGCACATCGAGAAGAGGTGACCGGACCCTGAGGAAGATTGTGGAGAAAGACCGATTCCAGACCTTGGGGGACCTGCGGAAGCAGTGGACTGAGTCTGGAGTAGAAACATCCAGAGCCATCGTGCACAGGCGTGTGCAGGAAATGGGCTACAGGTGCCGCATTCCCCAGGTCAAGCCACTTTTGAACCTGAAACAGCGGCAGAAGCGCCTGACCTGGGCTACAGAGAAGCAGCACTGGACTGTTGCTCAGTGGTTGCATGTCATTCGGAAATCAAGGTGCCAGAGTCTGGAGGAAGACTGTGGAGAAGGAAATGCCAAAATGTCTGAAGCCCAGTGTCAAGTACCCACAGTCAGTGATGGTCTGGGGTGCCATGTCAGCTGCTGGTGTTGGTCCACTGTGTTTTATCAAGGGCAGGGTCAATGCAGCTAGCTATCAGGAGATTTTGGAGCACTTCATGCTTCCATCTGCTGAAAAGCTTTATGGAGGTGACGATTTCATTTTTCAGCACGACCTGGCACCTGCTCACAGTGCCAAAACCACTGGTAAATGGTTTACTGACCATGGTATTACTGTGCTCAATTGGCCTGCCAACTCTCCTGACCTGAACCCCATAGAGAATCTGTGGGAAATTGTGAAGAGAAAGTTGAGAGACGCAAGACCCAACACTCTGGTCGTATTGGTCGTATGAAATATGCTAATTTTTTGAGACAGGAATTTTGGGTTTTCATGAGCTGTATGCTAAAATCATCAGTATTAAAACAATAAAAGACCTGAAATATTTCAGTTGGTGTGCAATGAATCTAAAATATATGAAAGTTTAATTTTTATCATTACATTATGGAAAATAATGAACTTTATCACAAAATGCAATTTTTTTTTAGATGGACCTGTAGTTCCCAGTATACGGTTAAAAGATGGCTGTGTCTCATATGACCTTATTATTTGTACACACTGTGACTATACAAATCACAACATATAAATAGGAAAATGTTGCCATTATTCTGTCACTTATTGGGAGCAGTATGCTAGCTGGAGCCATTTACTTCCAGACTTTGTGCTAAGCTAGGCTAGCAGTGGGTGCGTCAAACAGTTACGGCACGCACAGAGATGAAAAGGGTATATGGACATATCTAACTCTGAGGGATATGGTGAACAAGCTAAAGTCCCAAAAAGTCGGAGTGTTCCTTTAAAGAATATAACTGCACAAACAGCAAAATGATAGCCTATAGTTCTCATATAACTGAATTTTTTTTTATTAGAGGTCATTAAAGTGATTAAGAGGAAATGAATAACAGCACTCATCTATCCACCTTATTTAAGACCAAGCATGGCTAACTTGAATGTGCAAGTCTCATGTCATTTGCTTCCAGTTATTTTACCTGTACAATTACCTGTCTGTTATGCTGCTTGATATTGCAAACTGATATTTGTTATTATGTTATTTTAATTTATTATCATAATCATAAACACAATGGTTTGTAGCGCAAATGGTTTTACTGCACTTTGTTATTCCTCTTGTTATTTACCTATAGTGGCTAATGAATCAGAAATCTCGCACATTCAAAGAAAATAGCTTACTTCCGTGTTACAAAATAAGGTGGATATGTTTCACAGAATGCATACTTAGTATTCGTAATAGAGTGGTGCAGGGATGACATCAAAACCCGGAAGACTGATTCCCTTGAGATTTTCCTATGTGTTTTTATAATGTTTTTTTTTTATTTATTAATAAGATATGTGGTAATGTTACACTCACCATCTGAAGTGCCCTTGCCCACCAGAGGGCACTCCTCCCTAGTCCTTTGCCATTCCATCATGAACTACACTTCCCATAAAACTTTGCCCGGACTCATTATATTCTGATTACTGCCACCTGTTTCCCATTGTTTATTCAGTCACTCATTGCAAAGTCTTGTATGTGTCACACTGCATTTTTGAGCGCTCTCTTTTGTCTCCTCTTTTGGTTCTAACCTTCTGACTGATTTACTGGATTTGCCTGTGCTTTCTATACCCTGTTGTTTGTTTTGGATTGTCTTCCCTGTGGTTTTGAACCTTGCCTGTTATATGAATTATGATTGTGGATTACCCCTAATAAAAGTTGTGTTAGGATCCTCAACCCGTGTTTCATATCAGTTTGTGACAGGTGAACATAAGTCAGCGATACTTGGACGTTTTGTTCTACAACATAAATTACACACACCCATATCAAAAAATGCATTTTAATAAAGCTGTTATGTTTATTTTAAAAAACGTATGTTTCTAATAAGTAACAAGATAAGAACGTTTGTGCAGTTTACATTGTAGAACAAAATGTCCAAGTATCACCAACATATGTTTACTGCAGACCCTATTTTTTTTTTTGTGAACTTAGATAAAAAAAAAGTTTGTCACAACAAACTTTGAGGTTGGCTTGAGAAAGCCTGACCAGAAAGTTTGAAAAGCTTGAAATTTGAAGGTTTTCAGTTTGAAGTAGTTTGCTGTTTAAAGTAGTTTGAAGTTTGAATGCAACTAGACCTTATGCTCCAGAGAAACATGCGCGCAGCCATCATTCGAATTTTCTGTGTGAACTTCCGTTTTAGCGGTAGCTCTGTAAGTTTCTTTTGGCATCGCTGTCGAAGAGTAATTAGCTGATGATAAAGTGGATTAACTTATTGTAGAGTTACCAGAAGTTATAATGAGCATTGTAATGTTTGAAGCGGATGTCATAACAAATGTCAGTAGACTGGGATTTTAAAACGAGCGGTTGTTTCATTAATCTGTAAGATCTTACCTTCATGCTGTGGAAAAACAAAACAGAAGACAGCATGAAAAAGGACAGGGCTACATAAGGTCTATATAATGAATGACTTTTGAACAACAACAACATTTATAACATAACACTAATAATCTGTTTGTACTTTTTCCCGCACCAAAAAGGAAAAGAATTACATATTCAAATTAGATAAATTCAATATATTCCATTCATACATCTCAGTGAAATTTCGCAGGTGTTTGAGATCCAAGTGTAAATGTTGCTATTATTGCTTTAGATGCCCAGATGTTCTCTGCCAAAAGAGGCTTGATATCCAATAAAACTACAATTACAGCGGAAGACGCAAAACCATGGAAAAGAATATCAGAAAAGAAAATCTGATGTTCCCTGTCTTGCATAAATATGCAAAATGTGTAATAAGAAGTAAAAAAAAAAAAAAAAAACTGTTCACAGAATAGAAATAATAGATACCATCATATCATATCATGTTGTGTCCCAAACTTTGCACTTTTGGCTGATGCTCTCCAGGTGTTCATTTTACTCTCCGAAAGTAACTGACCACTCGCTTTAGCCATATTATTAATTTTTCGCCCGTCAATCACAATCTGTCATGGATTATGTCAATTTAAAGCGCGTAATTCTACATCAACAACCCGAAAAACAAAGCGGCCCTGCTCAGATCAGACTAGAGCAGATGGCACATAATTGCCTTGAGGTGGAAACGGGGCGTCCATTTTACAGGTCTTGCGGGACTCGGTCGCAGCTCTCCAGTGAAAATACAGGTGCGTTTGTTTTTGTTTATCTTTCTCTCTAATCAAAGTATTGCCATGATCATTGGAAAACTGTCAGTTTAGAGCGTCATAATTCACACCGAGGGACGTCAATTCATACTCCACTTATACTAGGGAATTGTGGGCAAATCGGGGAAGGTTAACCCTCTCCACTAACACCTCTCTGTGATAGATGCATCATCTGTTCCTCAGATTGGAGGAGGAGAGACCTATAAATAGCCAATTGCAAGTTGTGATCATAACAGCAGCCAGAGCTACAATGGAGCAGGTGTGCAAATGCTTCAAAATGAATTTTACCCAGCATACACAGCTTTAGTGGTGTAATATGTTCTATAATTTAATTTTTAAATGTGTAGTTCTGAACTGATTGGCAAGTGTGTGGATGTGTGTCTGCTGCTAAGGCAGTAGGAGGAAAAAACTTTTCTGGACTTAGTCTCACTAAATTCAGGTACAGTGTTTTACCGTATGGTGGTGTATGAACATTGTCATATCATATATTTGTCTTCTTGTTTACCATTTGTTGAGTTTTGTTATGTATAACTGGTTCCACGGCATTTCCCAGTAATTAATTATCTAAGCAGGGACACGCAACTGACACTCAAGGGAGGATGACAGAAGCTTTTAAACAAATCCCTGCGCTTCTCTGCTTGGCTGTCTGTCACCTTCAACACTCACGGCCTGCATCTGTGCACCTTCCCAAATGCCAGAGTATGTGTCTTTCTGGCATTTCACAACCATGCTGCTTCCAGATCCTTGGCACACTTTCGCAGAGCATCCACACATACAGCGATTTGCAGTGACCGGAAGTCATTTATTTTCAATGAAAGTTGGTGGTTTATGGCGACATGATCGACAGCAACTGTTGGTGATGCAATATGAATTCCAAAGTCCCTATTAAGGCAAGTCAATTCACTCGGCAGCCATTTTGGCAACACCCCTGCGGGCAGTTTTTTTTTTTTTTTCTTGGCAAGTACAGATTCTCTTTATGGAAACCACACCACATAGGGGGGAAAATCATGCTTTGGTAAATCATAATAAAAAGTTATAATTATGGCATAAAAACTAAAAATTAAGATAAAAAGTCATAAATATGATGTCAAAATTCTGAGATAAAGTTATAATTAGGATTTATGTTGCAATTGAGATTAAATCACAGTTATGACAGTCAAAATGATGTGATGTCATAAATATTTTTAAAAAGTCAAATGTATTACAAATGTCATAATTATGAGAAAGTCATACTGTTAATTGTGGCTTAAAGTCATAATTAGGGCATAAAAATTTCATAGTTTTCATGTCACAATTATAATTAACCAAAGCACGTTTTTTTTTATGTGGCAGAAATTGGCTTCCATAACCCTCTACTTAAATGGAGTTCATTCAAAATATCCATAAATATTGTTTTAGTTCAAAATATTTTATCAGGCTGAAATCCACATTAGACTGACAATTTCTTGTTATCATGAGTACATGATTTTAGAAAATATCAGCTTAACAAATTGTCATATTTTATAAAGACAACGAAAATGTGCTTTGCAACATGGTCTGACACTCAATTTTTGAATTTGAAGCTTGGTATGGTATAGTGAATTTTAAAATGTTTTAGATAGCAAACATTATATAATTGATCAAATAAATCAAAATGTGTATTTAATTCCATTAAACTACAGCATATGTTGAATCTACAGGGCTGACTATGGCTATCCAAGCCTAGTGCATTTCTTTCCGACTGAATATGCAGAAACCTGGCTCAGGTGGTCAATTTAAAGATGAATGGCTCAGAGATGCCGCTAGGAATGCACCGGAAATAGGATAGGGCATGAATTCCAAACAAGCTCTGTGGAGATTGGCGGCGCTGTATAATACCTTTCTCTTTTTTATCAAACTAATAAATTACAGCCCATCTCTCTGATAACTAGGAAGAGAAAGTGCTCGATTTAGACCCCAGATGTGACCCAGGGTTACCTGGCAACTGGACAAGCTCAGGAAGAGGAAGAGGAAGAAAAAATAAAACATTGAGCTATCATTGGCTGGTTAGAGAAAAAAAGAAAGAGTGGGAGACAGAAAATTAAGTACATAGAAATGACCTTTCTGTTTCATGATAACCTTCTCTTGCTGACATTTTTCATATGAAATGAGGCAGATTTAAATGTCCATGTTACATGTGCGGTTTGTCACATAACAGTGTTGTTTATGTTGTCTAACACTTTGTCGCCAAGGTGTACTGCAAATCATCCTATCCCATCTTATTTAAAATGTCAATACTCTACATGAGCATGTACAGAATGTCATTTTTTACCCTTCTCCATGTTTCTACCCTCTTAAAAAGACAATACAGTATTTAGTGCTGTTCATATCCACTGGTGCATGTTTAGTTATGCTAGAAATTGCAGCTTCTTTGTTAGGTACACATGTTGCCTGAAGCCTCAGAGAATAGAAATCTATCTATCGGTAGTTTATAATTTCATACTGGCATTTTTTTTTTTCTTTTTTTACAATATTGTACATTTTGTGGTCACTTAAAGTGTTTTATGCCAATATAATAAAGAACAAAATAAATCAAAAGACATTATCTGGTACATGTCCGGTTATATTTTATATTTTTATATTTTCTATATACGAAAAGCAATGTTTGTTTTCTGAGCAAATAAATAAGTATAAATGAAAGTGAGGGTGTTTTTCCAATTAACCAGCACTCATAATCTCAAGAGAGAGCCAATTAAGATTATGGACTTTGAGCAGTCATGTCCAGACATGCCATATAGTCTAATCTGTATCATAGACACACATACACACTCACACAACAAACACAGGCCCTGTTTTCTCTTTCATCTGGGAAATTCAGCATCTTAGACCCTGAGCGCCTGCAGGACATGACCCCTCTCTTTCTTTCACTCGATCTGTCTCTCTTACTCAGACTCCCGGGGTACATTGCAGATTTCACTTTACATTCTGTGATGATCACCCAATTTACATCTTACCCCGCTCCCTTAGGCATCATTACCACGGCAACCTGTCCCCTCAGAGACAAAAGAAAACAAGACTCATATATTTCCATCATAAATACACACCACACACATTCACACAGTGTTTCAGTTGTGGCACATCCCTCGAGGGTGTCTAAACTACAGGGAAATAGCCATGTAAAAGTAGAAAAGATACTCTAGGCCAGTGCAAACCAATCACGTGACAGCTCATCCGTATTATATTGCAAACTAGAAGAAAGCAGCACCCAATCAAAACATCCAGTCACCTGTATAAAAAAGTGGACAGACAGTAAAATTGGGGTTGGAGAGAGAGAGAGAGAGAGAGAGAGAGAGAGAGAGAGACAGAGAGAGAGAGAGAGAGAGAGAGAGAGAGAGAGAGAGAGAGAGAGAGAGAGAGAGAGAGAGAGAGAGAGAGAGAGAGAGAGAGAGAGAGAGAGAGAGAGAGAGAGAGAGAGAGAGAGAGAGAGAGAGAGAGAGAGAGAGAGAGACGAGGGGGAAGGGCCTTCATCATAGGGATTGCCATTCTTCATTAGAGGGATGATTATGGTCATAGAGGAAGGGCCCAGGGGAAATAGTGTGATTTTTTTTTTTTTTTTAGGTGAAAGAGGCAAATGAATTGAGAAAGAGGCAAATGAATTAAGAAAGAAAGAAAGAAAGAAAGAAAAAGGAGAGAATAAAGAACAGAAAGAAAAATAAGGAAAAAAGATGGATGGATAGATTGATGGATGGATGGATGGATGGATGGATGGATGGATGGATGGATGGATGGATGGATGGATGGATGGATGGATGGAAACTAAGAAAGTAGATGGATGGATGGATGGATGATAGAGAGACATCTATCTATTAAAAAATAAGAAAAAGAAAGAAAGAAAGATAGATAGATAGATAGATAGATAGATAGATAGATAGATAGATAGATAGATAGATAGATAGATAGATAGATAGATAGATAGATAGATAGATAGATAGATAGATAGATAGATAGATAATACTATAGAGATAGACAGACAGAGAGAAAGAGAGAGATCTGTCAATATTTATCAATAGGTAGAAAAAAAACATAGAAAAAAAGGACAGATGGATGGACACAGACAGAGATATATCTATCTATCAAGAAAGAATGGTGGATGCTGTATGTAGATAGATAGATAGATAGATAGATAGATAGATAGATAGATAGATAGATAGATAGATAGATAGATAGATAGATAGATAGATAGATAGATAGATAGATAGATAGATAGATAGATAGATAGATAGATAGATAGATAGATAGATAGATAGATTGATGGAAAGAAAGAAAGAAAGAAAGAAAGAAAGAAAGAAAGAAAGAAAGAAAGAAAGAAAGAAAGAAAGGAAAAAAGAAAGAAAGAAAGTCACACGGGCAGCTGCTATTACTGCTCTCCTCAGGCAAGATACCAGTTCCTCGTATCCATGTGTCCACTCCACTCCCATCATCCACAAACACACACGGCCGCACAGACATGACAGAGACGAGACATGATGTGAATGCAGAGGGAAAACTAACAGTCTCATGGACAAAGCAGATGAGGTCGAGTCCACATCAAATACTCAACGATAACACAGGTATTGCACTGGCGCAGGCACATCAGTACACGTTTATGTATGTGCCTGTAGGAATCTGTCACTTAGCCTTAAAATAACATGGATCTGTCCTTGTGAACCTTTCACTTGTGATCTGTCTGTTAGTTTCTCACTAGGACCACTGCAGTTGTTTTTCCTTCAGTTCACTTTTTGCAAGCCTATATTCTCCCTCCCTTGCCTAGTCACCATGACACCATATCTGATCGATAGGATGCAGTCATATTTCAAACTCAAGGAAGAATATTGCAGTCAATGGCAACCAGCCTGCCTGGCAGAGTTTGTGCTTGATTGAATATGAGTACAGCATGTGACCATAACAAATATGTACCATTCAAAAGTCAGTAATTTTTTTTTTTTTAATGTACCAATCAAGCCTGCATTTATTTGATCAAAAATAACAGTAATGTTGTGAATTAAAATAACTTTTTATATATATATATATATATATATATATATATATATATATATATATATATATATATATATATATATATATTTTTTTTTTTTTTTTTTTTTTTTTTTTTTTTTTTTAAATGCAATTTATTCATTTATTCCTGTGATGACAAAGCTGAGTTTTCAGCATCATTACTCCAGTCTTCAGTGTCACATGATCCTTCAGACATCATTTTAATATGCTGATTTGCTGCTCAAGAAACATTTCTTAATATCAATGTTGAAAACAGCTGTGCTGTGGTGTGTCCACTTCTTATGTTGTGGAAGCCATGATACATTTTTCAGGATTCTTCAATACTTTTTTTCTTTTCTTTTTTCTGTGCAATCTGTTGTAATCTTTTTCAGTTTTGATCAAAACTTTATTCTTGCTGAATAAATTAATTAAAAATGTATTTCTTAAAATTTAACCTCAAACTTTTGATAGGTAGGCTAGTTCATTTAGATGTATCAAAGGGAAGACTCCGAATCAGGAAATACATTAAACAAATACTGTGTCCTTAAAAATATTATTTAATGTAAAGTTGGGTGAAGAAGTAGAATTTTATGCATAAAAAATGTCTTTATTAATAAGAGGAATGGGTGGAAGTCCCGCAGGGTTGTGGGTAGGGCATTATGCTTTCATCATAATCAAGATAATAAGACAAAACACTGTCTTTAGGGTTGAAAAAGTGATCCTCAGTAATTAATCTCTTAGATTAGGTCTTGATGGGACATTAAAATAACCCTCTAATGTCTCTCTCTACACATGCCAATGACAACACTACTAAACACGCTAGTTTAACATATTTCCTTTTCATTCCACACTCTCTTTATTGAATATAAGATTAAACAAATGGATAGCACAGATAAGCAGAAAATCTGGCTTAAGAATATAAAAAATTGGGGCATTTTATCAGACATAATTTAAATGCGTTTGTCAATTTCCCATACCCTCTAGCAGCTTTGAAGCTAATAAATTATTCAATTGAATAATTAGCATTTAATAGAAACTATTTTGCATTTGTATTTGATTAATACCTACTGAAAGTTCTATGAAATCTGATACTGTCTATTGTGCTCCTATGAAATTCAGCATATGCATATATACTTAAAATATAATGATAATAATCATTTAATTATGGCAATGCTTTATATGGTTCTCCAGCACTGTCCATGGTACTGAATTTCCCACATTTCTCTTAACCTTACAGGCCTAAAACACTTTAATTTGGATCACACAAAAAAAGTAAACAAATAAAACGCAAAGAAACACAGCTAAAATAACAAAGAGAAAAACAGAGAGCTTGTTAGAGAAAAACAGATGGTCTTTAAATTCAACAAAGGACTCAAGGGAACCAATTCTGGGTGCAGACTTGACCCATGCAGCTTTAATGCACATGTACCGGTGTGTGTGTATGTATACAAATCTATATATTTACAGAAACAAAGCTGTATTTAAAAAACAAAAAACAAATATAATAGCTCTCTTCTCATGTG